>CATKUP010000101.1:1342666-2014000 GCA_949786385.1 Onychomys leucogaster | reverse complement strand
GTATCAGTTTCAGAAACAGAGTCGAAGTAGATATGGTCCGTGTGTGTAGGAAACACAGTTCTTTTGTTCTGAGCACATTCATGTTTCCCTCTGTATTAGAGACTCTGGAAAGCAAGAGACTGCTTCTTGCTCTAAAGCAGAGTGTGTTTCATGGATGAGAACTGTGCTGTGTGTTTCCCTTCAGAAACGGAGTTAAATGCCAGGCTCTGTGTCTTCCTACAAGCAAGACTTCGTTTCAGGAAAACGCAGTCACTTTTCAGCTCAAAGGAAGCTACATAGTTCACGAAGCTCACACGTTTCTCACTCTTAACTGAAAAGCATTGGATTTTAGAGGACCTGTGGTTTATATCAGTTTCAGAAACAGAGTTGAACTAGATATGGTCTGTGTGTGTAGGAAACACAGTTCTTTTGTTCTGAGCACACTCACGTTTTCCTCTGGATTAGAGACTCTAGAAAGCAAGAGCGTGCTTCTTGCTCTAAAGCAGAGTGTGTTTCATGGATGAGAACTGTGCTGTGTGTTTCCCTTCAGAAACGGAGTTAAATACCAGGATCTGTGTCTTCCTACAAGCAAGACTTCGTTTCAGGTAAACACCGTCATTTTTCAGCTCAAAGTAAGCTACATTGTTCACAAAGCTCACACGTTTCTCGCTCATAACTGAAAAGCATTGCATGTTAGAGGACCTGTGGTTTGTATCAATTTCAGAAACAGAGTTGAATTAGATATGGTCCGTGTGTGTAGGAAACACAGTTCTTTTGTTCTGAGCACACTCATGTTTCCCTCTGTATTAGAGACTCTAGAAAGCAAGAGCGTGCTTCTTGCTCTAAAGCAGAGTGTGTTTCATGGATGAGATCTGTGCTGTGTGTTTCCGTTCAGAAACGGAGTTAAATACCAGTCTCTGTGTCTTACTATAAGCAAGACATCGTTTCAGATGAATGCAGTCACATTTCAGCTCAAAAGATGCTATATTGTTCATGAAGCTCACACGTTTCTCGCTCTTAACTGAAAAGCATTAGATTTTAGAGGACCTGTGGTTTGTATCAGTTTCAGAAACAGAGTTGAACTAGATATGGTCCGTGTGTGTAGGAAACACTGTTCTTTTGTTCTGAGCACACTCACGTTTCCCTCTGTATTAGAGACTCTAGAAAGCAAGAGCGTGCTTCTTGCTCTAAAGCACAGTGTGTTTCATGGATGAGAACTATGCTGTGTGTTTCCCTTCAGAAACGGAGTTAAATGCCAGGCTGTGTGTCTTCCTACGAGCAAGATTTCCTTTCAGGTAAAAGCAGTCACTTTTCAGCTCAAAGGAAGCTACATTGTTCACAAAGCTCACATGTTTCTCCCTCTTAACAGAAAAGAATTGGATGTTAGAGGACCTGTGCTTTGTATCAGTTTCAGAAACAGAGGTGAACTAGATATGGTCCGTGTGTGTAGGAAACACAGTTCTTTTATTCTGAGCACTCTCACGTTTCCCTCTGTATTAGAGATTCTAGAAAGGAAGAGCATGATGCTTGCTCTAAAGCAGAGTGTGATTCATGAATGAGAACTGTGCTGTGTGTTTCCCTTCAGAAACGGAGTTAAATGCCAGGCTCTGTGTCTTCCTACAAGCAATACTTCGTTTCAGATAAATGCAGTCACTTTTCAGCTCAAAGAAGCTACATTGTTCATGAAGCTCACACGTTTCTCACTCTTAACTGAAAACCATTGCATGTTAGAGGACCTGTTGTTTGTATCAGTTTCAGAAACAGAGTCGAAGTAGATATGGTCCGTGTGTGTAGGAAACACAGTTCTTTTGTTTTGAGCACACTCATGTTTCCCTCTGTATAAGAGACTCTGGAAAGCAAGATCGTGCTTATTGCTCTAAAGCAGAGTGTGTTTCATGGATGAGAACTGTGCTGTGTGTTTCCCTTCAGAAACGGAGTTAAATGCCAGGCTCTGTGTCTTCCTACAAGCAAGACTTCGTTTCAGGTGAACACAGTCACTTTTCAGCTCAAATGAAGCTACATTGTTCAGAAAGCTCACACGTTTCTCGCTCATAACTGAAAAGCATTGCATGTTAGAGGACATGTGGTTTGTATCAATTTCTGAAACAGAGTTCAATTAGATATGGTCCGGGTGTAGGAAACACAGTTCTTTTGTTCTGAGCACACTCACATGTCCCTCTGTATTAGAGACTCTAGAAAGCAAGAGCATGCTTCTTGCTCTAAAGCAGAGTGTGTTTTATGGAAGATATCTGTGCTGTGTTTTTCCATTCAGAAACGGAGTTAAATGCCAGGCTCTGTGTCTTACTATAAGCAAGAATTCATTTCAGGTAAACGCAGTCACTTTTCAGCTCAAAGGAAGCTACATTGCTCACAAAGCTCACACGTTTCTCCCTCTTAACAGAAAAGAATTGGATGTGAGAGGACCTGTGCTTTGTATCAGTTTCAGAAACAGAGTTGAACTAGATATGGTCCGTGTGTGTAGGAAACACAGTTCTTTTATTCTGAGCACTCTCACGTTTCCCTCTGTATTAGAGATTCTAGAAAGGAAGAGCATGATTCTTGCTCTAAAGCAGAGTGTGTTTCATGGATGAGAACTGTGCTGTGTGTTTCCCTTCAGAAACGGAGTTAAATTCCAGGCTCTGTGTATTACTATAAGAAAGACATCGTTTCAGATAAATGCAGTCACTTTTCAGCTCAAACGAAGCTACATTGTTCACACAGCTCACACGTTTCTCACTCTTAACTGAAAATCAATGCAATTTAGAGGACCTGTGGTTTGTATCAGTTTCAGAAACAGAGTTGAACTAGATATGGTCTGTGTGTGTAGGAAGCACAGTTCTTTTGTTCTGAGCACACTCGAGTTTTCCTCTAGATTAGTGACTCTAGAAAGCAAGAGAGTGCTTCTTGCTCTAAAGCAGAGTGTGTTTCATGGATGAGAACTGTGCTGTGTGTTTCCCTTCAGAAACGGCGTTAAATGCCAGGCTCTGTGTCTTCCTACAAGAAAGACTTTGTTTCAGGTAAACACAGTCACTTTTCAGCTCAAAGTAAGCTACATTGTTCACAAAGCCCACACGTTTCTCGCTCATAACTGAAAAACATTGCATGTTAGAGGACCTGTGGTTTGTATCAGTTTCAGAAACAGAGTTGAACTAGATATGGTCCGGGTGTAGGAAACATAGTTCTTTTGTTCTGAGCACACTCACGTTTCCCTCTGTATTAGAGACTCTAGAAAGCAAGAGCGTGCTTCTTGCTCTAAAGCAGAGTGTGTTTCATGGATGAGATCTGTGCTGTGTGTTTCCGTTCAGAAACGGAGTTAAATGCCAGGCTCTGTGTCTTCCTACAAGCAAGACATCGTTTCAGATAAATGCAGGTACAATTCAGCTCAAAGGAAGCTACATTGTTCACGAAGCTCACACATTTCTCGCTCTTAACTGAAAAGCATTGGATTTTAGAGGACCTGTGGGGTGTATCATTTTCAGAAACAGAGTTGACCTGCATATGGTCCGTGTGTGTAGGTAACACAGTTCTTTTGTTCTGAGCACACTCACGTTTCCCTCTGTATTAGAGACTCTAGAAAGCAAGAGCGTGCTTCTTGCTTTAATGCACACTGTGTTTCATGGATGAGAACTATGCTGGATGTTTCCCCTCAGAAACGGAGTTAAATGCCAGGCTCTGTGTCTTCCTACAAGCAAGACTTCGTTTCAGGAAAACACAGTCACTTTTCAGCTCAAAGGAAGCTACATAGTTCACGAAGCTCACACGTTTCTCACTCTTAACTGAAAAGCATTGGATTTTAGAGGACCTGTGGTTTATATCAGGTTCAGAAACAGAGTTGAACTAGATATGGTCTGTGTGTGTAGGAAACACAGTTCTTTTGTTCTGAGTACACTCACATTTTCCTCTGGATTAGAGACTCTAGAAAGCAAGAGCGTGCTTCTTGCTCTAAAGCAGAGTGTGTTTCATGGATCAGAACTGTGCTGTGTGATTCCATTCAGAAACGGATTTAAATGCCAGGCTCTGTGTCTTCCTACAAGCAAGACTTCATTTCAGGTAAACGCAGTCACTTTTCAGCTCAAAGTAAGCTACATTGTTCACGAAGCTCACAAGTGTCTCGCACTTAACTGAAAAGCATTGGATGTTAGAGGACCTGTAGTTTGTATCAGTTTCAGAAACAGAGTTGAACTAGATGTGGTCTGTGTATGTAGGAAACACAGTTCTTTTCTTCTGAGCACACTCACTTTTCCCTCTGCATTAGAGACTCTAGAAAGCAAGTTCGTGCCTCTTGCTCTAAAGCAGAGTGTATTTCATGGATGAGAACTGTGCTGTGTGTTTCCCTTCAGAAATGGAGTTAAATGCCAGGCTCTGTGTCTTCCTACAAGCAAGACTTCGTTTCAGGTGAACACAGTCACTTTTCAGCTCAAATGAAGCTACATTGTTCAGAAAGCTCACACGTTTCTCGCTCATAACTGAAAAGCATTGCATGTTAGAGGACATGTGGTTTGTATCAATTTCAGAAACAGAGTTCAATTAGATATGGTCCGGGTGTAGGAAACACAGTTCTTTTGTTCTGAGCACACTCACATGTCCCTCTGTATTAGAGACTCTAGAAAGCAAGAGCATGCTTCTTGCTCTAAAGCAGAGTGTGTTTTATGGAAGATATCTGTGCTGTGTTTTTCCATTCAGAAACGGAGTTAAATGCCAGGCTCTGTGTCTTACTATAAGCAAGAATTCATTTCAGGTAAACGCAGTCACTTTTCAGCTCAAAGGAAGCTACATTGCTCACAAAGCTCACACGTTTCTCCCTCTTAACAGAAAAGAATTGGATGTGAGAGGACCTGTGCTTTGTATCAGTTTCAGAAACAGAGTTGAACTAGATATGGTCCTTGTGTGTAGGAAACACAGTTCTTTTATTCTGAGCACTCTCACGTTTCCCTCTGTATTAGAGATTCTAGAAAGGAAGAGCATGATTCTTGCTCTAAAGCAGAGTGTGTTTCATGGATGAGAACTGTGCTGTGTGTTTCCCTTCAGAAACGGAGTTAAATTCCAGGCTCTGTGTATTACTATAAGAAAGACATCGTTTCAGATAAATGCAGTCACTTTTCAGCTCAAACAAAGCTACATAGTTCACGAAGCTCACACGTGTCTCGCACTTAACTGAAAAGCATTGGATGTTAGAGGACCTGTAGTTTGTATCAGTTTCAGAAACAGAGTTGAACTAGATGTGGTCCGTGTGTGTAGGAAACACAGTTCTTTTCTTCTGAGCACACTCACTTTTCCCTCTGCATTAGAGACTCTAGAAAGCAAGTTCGTGCCTCTTGCTCTACAGCAGAGTGTATTTCATGGATGAGAACTGTGCTGTGTGTTTCCCTTCAGAAATGGAGTTAAATGCCAGGCTCTGTGTCTTCCTACAAGCAAGACTTCGTTTCAGGTAAACACAGTCACTTTTCAGCTCAAATGAAGCTACATTGTTCAGAAAGCTCACACGTTTCTCGCTCTTAAATGAAAAGCTTTGGATGATAGAGGACCTGTGCTTTGTATCAGTTTCAGAAACAGAGTCGAAGTAGATATGGTCCGTGTGTGTAGGAAACACAGTTCTTTTGTTCTGAGCACATTCATGTTTCCCTCTGTATTAGAGACTCTGGAAAGCAAGAGACTGCTTCTTGCTCTAAAGCAGAGTGTGTTTCATGGATGAGAACTGTGCTGTGTGTTTCCCTTCAGAAACGGAGTTAAATTCCAGGCTCTGTGTATTACTATAAGAAAGACATCGTTTCAGATAAATGCAGTCACTTTTCAGCTCAAACAAAGCTACATAGTTCACGAAGCTCACACGTGTCTCGCACTTAACTGAAAAGCATTGGATGTTAGAGGACCTGTAGTTTGTATCAGTTTCAGAAACAGAGTTGAACTAGATGTGGTCCGTGTGTGTAGGAAACACAGTTCTTTTCTTCTGAGCACACTCACTTTTCCCTCTGCATTAGAGACTCTAGAAAGCAAGTTCGTGCCTCTTGCTCTACAGCAGAGTGTATTTCATGGATGAGAACTGTGCTGTGTGTTTCCCTTCAGAAATGGAGTTAAATGCCAGGCTCTGTGTCTTCCTACAAGCAAGACTTCGTTTCAGGTAAACACAGTCACTTTTCAGCTCAAATGAAGCTACATTGTTCAGAAAGCTCACACGTTTCTCGCTCTTAAATGAAAAGCTTTGGATGATAGAGGACCTGTGCTTTGTATCAGTTTCAGAAACAGAGTCGAAGTAGATATGGTCCGTGTGTGTAGGAAACACAGTTCTTTTGTTCTGAGCACATTCATGTTTCCCTCTG
This sequence comes from Onychomys leucogaster, assembly GCA_949786385.1. Taxonomy (NCBI): domain Eukaryota; kingdom Metazoa; phylum Chordata; class Mammalia; order Rodentia; family Cricetidae; genus Onychomys; species Onychomys leucogaster. Next base: position 2,007,704 of record CATKUP010000101.1, on the reverse strand, counting down.
TATTAGAGACTCTGGAAAGCAAGAGACTGCTTCTTGCTCTAAAGCAGAGTGTGTTTCATGGATGAGAACTGTGCTGTGTGTTTCCCTTCAGAAACGGAGTTAAATGCCAGGCTCTGTGTCTTCCTACAAGCAAGACTTCGTTTCAGGAAAACGCAGTCACTTTTCAGCTCAAAGGAAGCTACATAGTTCACGAAGCTCACACGTTTCTCACTCTTAACTGAAAAGCATTGGATTTTAGAGGACCTGTGGTTTATATCAGTTTCAGAAACAGAGTTGAACTAGATATGGTCTGTGTGTGTAGGAAACACAGTTCTTTTGTTCTGAGCACACTCACGTTTTCCTCTGGATTAGAGACTCTAGAAAGCAAGAGCGTGCTTCTTGCTCTAAAGCAGAGTGTGTTTCATGGATGAGAACTGTGCTGTGTGTTTCCCTTCAGAAACGGAGTTAAATACCAGGATCTGTGTCTTCCTACAAGCAAGACTTCGTTTCAGGTAAACACCGTCATTTTTCAGCTCAAAGTAAGCTACATTGTTCACAAAGCTCACACGTTTCTCGCTCATAACTGAAAAGCATTGCATGTTAGAGGACCTGTGGTTTGTATCAATTTCAGAAACAGAGTTGAATTAGATATGGTCCGTGTGTGTAGGAAACACAGTTCTTTTGTTCTGAGCACACTCATGTTTCCCTCTGTATTAGAGACTCTAGAAAGCAAGAGCGTGCTTCTTGCTCTAAAGCAGAGTGTGTTTCATGGATGAGATCTGTGCTGTGTGTTTCCGTTCAGAAACGGAGTTAAATACCAGTCTCTGTGTCTTACTATAAGCAAGACATCGTTTCAGATGAATGCAGTCACATTTCAGCTCAAAAGATGCTATATTGTTCATGAAGCTCACACGTTTCTCGCTCTTAACTGAAAAGCATTAGATTTTAGAGGACCTGTGGTTTGTATCAGTTTCAGAAACAGAGTTGAACTAGATATGGTCCGTGTGTGTAGGAAACACTGTTCTTTTGTTCTGAGCACACTCACGTTTCCCTCTGTATTAGAGACTCTAGAAAGCAAGAGCGTGCTTCTTGCTCTAAAGCACAGTGTGTTTCATGGATGAGAACTATGCTGTGTGTTTCCCTTCAGAAACGGAGTTAAATGCCAGGCTGTGTGTCTTCCTACGAGCAAGATTTCCTTTCAGGTAAAAGCAGTCACTTTTCAGCTCAAAGGAAGCTACATTGTTCACAAAGCTCACATGTTTCTCCCTCTTAACAGAAAAGAATTGGATGTTAGAGGACCTGTGCTTTGTATCAGTTTCAGAAACAGAGGTGAACTAGATATGGTCCGTGTGTGTAGGAAACACAGTTCTTTTATTCTGAGCACTCTCACGTTTCCCTCTGTATTAGAGATTCTAGAAAGGAAGAGCATGATGCTTGCTCTAAAGCAGAGTGTGATTCATGAATGAGAACTGTGCTGTGTGTTTCCCTTCAGAAACGGAGTTAAATGCCAGGCTCTGTGTCTTCCTACAAGCAATACTTCGTTTCAGATAAATGCAGTCACTTTTCAGCTCAAAGAAGCTACATTGTTCATGAAGCTCACACGTTTCTCACTCTTAACTGAAAACCATTGCATGTTAGAGGACCTGTTGTTTGTATCAGTTTCAGAAACAGAGTCGAAGTAGATATGGTCCGTGTGTGTAGGAAACACAGTTCTTTTGTTTTGAGCACACTCATGTTTCCCTCTGTATAAGAGACTCTGGAAAGCAAGATCGTGCTTATTGCTCTAAAGCAGAGTGTGTTTCATGGATGAGAACTGTGCTGTGTGTTTCCCTTCAGAAACGGAGTTAAATGCCAGGCTCTGTGTCTTCCTACAAGCAAGACTTCGTTTCAGGTGAACACAGTCACTTTTCAGCTCAAATGAAGCTACATTGTTCAGAAAGCTCACACGTTTCTCGCTCATAACTGAAAAGCATTGCATGTTAGAGGACATGTGGTTTGTATCAATTTCAGAAACAGAGTTCAATTAGATATGGTCCGGGTGTAGGAAACACAGTTCTTTTGTTCTGAGCACACTCACATGTCCCTCTGTATTAGAGACTCTAGAAAGCAAGAGCATGCTTCTTGCTCTAAAGCAGAGTGTGTTTTATGGAAGATATCTGTGCTGTGTTTTTCCATTCAGAAACGGAGTTAAATGCCAGGCTCTGTGTCTTACTATAAGCAAGAATTCATTTCAGGTAAACGCAGTCACTTTTCAGCTCAAAGGAAGCTACATTGCTCACAAAGCTCACACGTTTCTCCCTCTTAACAGAAAAGAATTGGATGTGAGAGGACCTGTGCTTTGTATCAGTTTCAGAAACAGAGTTGAACTAGATATGGTCCGTGTGTGTAGGAAACACAGTTCTTTTATTCTGAGCACTCTCACGTTTCCCTCTGTATTAGAGATTCTAGAAAGGAAGAGCATGATTCTTGCTCTAAAGCAGAGTGTGTTTCATGGATGAGAACTGTGCTGTGTGTTTCCCTTCAGAAACGGAGTTAAATTCCAGGCTCTGTGTATTACTATAAGAAAGACATCGTTTCAGATAAATGCAGTCACTTTTCAGCTCAAACGAAGCTACATTGTTCACACAGCTCACACGTTTCTCACTCTTAACTGAAAATCAATGCAATTTAGAGGACCTGTGGTTTGTATCAGTTTCAGAAACAGAGTTGAACTAGATATGGTCTGTGTGTGTAGGAAGCACAGTTCTTTTGTTCTGAGCACACTCGAGTTTTCCTCTAGATTAGTGACTCTAGAAAGCAAGAGAGTGCTTCTTGCTCTAAAGCAGAGTGTGTTTCATGGATGAGAACTGTGCTGTGTGTTTCCCTTCAGAAACGGCGTTAAATGCCAGGCTCTGTGTCTTCCTACAAGAAAGACTTTGTTTCAGGTAAACACAGTCACTTTTCAGCTCAAAGTAAGCTACATTGTTCACAAAGCCCACACGTTTCTCGCTCATAACTGAAAAACATTGCATGTTAGAGGACCTGTGGTTTGTATCAGTTTCAGAAACAGAGTTGAACTAGATATGGTCCGGGTGTAGGAAACATAGTTCTTTTGTTCTGAGCACACTCACGTTTCCCTCTGTATTAGAGACTCTAGAAAGCAAGAGCGTGCTTCTTGCTCTAAAGCAGAGTGTGTTTCATGGATGAGATCTGTGCTGTGTGTTTCCGTTCAGAAACGGAGTTAAATGCCAGGCTCTGTGTCTTCCTACAAGCAAGACATCGTTTCAGATAAATGCAGGTACAATTCAGCTCAAAGGAAGCTACATTGTTCACGAAGCTCACACATTTCTCGCTCTTAACTGAAAAGCATTGGATTTTAGAGGACCTGTGGGGTGTATCATTTTCAGAAACAGAGTTGACCTGCATATGGTCCGTGTGTGTAGGTAACACAGTTCTTTTGTTCTGAGCACACTCACGTTTCCCTCTGTATTAGAGACTCTAGAAAGCAAGAGCGTGCTTCTTGCTTTAATGCACACTGTGTTTCATGGATGAGAACTATGCTGGATGTTTCCCCTCAGAAACGGAGTTAAATGCCAGGCTCTGTGTCTTCCTACAAGCAAGACTTCGTTTCAGGAAAACACAGTCACTTTTCAGCTCAAAGGAAGCTACATAGTTCACGAAGCTCACACGTTTCTCACTCTTAACTGAAAAGCATTGGATTTTAGAGGACCTGTGGTTTATATCAGGTTCAGAAACAGAGTTGAACTAGATATGGTCTGTGTGTGTAGGAAACACAGTTCTTTTGTTCTGAGTACACTCACATTTTCCTCTGGATTAGAGACTCTAGAAAGCAAGAGCGTGCTTCTTGCTCTAAAGCAGAGTGTGTTTCATGGATCAGAACTGTGCTGTGTGATTCCATTCAGAAACGGATTTAAATGCCAGGCTCTGTGTCTTCCTACAAGCAAGACTTCATTTCAGGTAAACGCAGTCACTTTTCAGCTCAAAGTAAGCTACATTGTTCACGAAGCTCACAAGTGTCTCGCACTTAACTGAAAAGCATTGGATGTTAGAGGACCTGTAGTTTGTATCAGTTTCAGAAACAGAGTTGAACTAGATGTGGTCTGTGTATGTAGGAAACACAGTTCTTTTCTTCTGAGCACACTCACTTTTCCCTCTGCATTAGAGACTCTAGAAAGCAAGTTCGTGCCTCTTGCTCTAAAGCAGAGTGTATTTCATGGATGAGAACTGTGCTGTGTGTTTCCCTTCAGAAATGGAGTTAAATGCCAGGCTCTGTGTCTTCCTACAAGCAAGACTTCGTTTCAGGTGAACACAGTCACTTTTCAGCTCAAATGAAGCTACATTGTTCAGAAAGCTCACACGTTTCTCGCTCATAACTGAAAAGCATTGCATGTTAGAGGACATGTGGTTTGTATCAATTTCAGAAACAGAGTTCAATTAGATATGGTCCGGGTGTAGGAAACACAGTTCTTTTGTTCTGAGCACACTCACATGTCCCTCTGTATTAGAGACTCTAGAAAGCAAGAGCATGCTTCTTGCTCTAAAGCAGAGTGTGTTTTATGGAAGATATCTGTGCTGTGTTTTTCCATTCAGAAACGGAGTTAAATGCCAGGCTCTGTGTCTTACTATAAGCAAGAATTCATTTCAGGTAAACGCAGTCACTTTTCAGCTCAAAGGAAGCTACATTGCTCACAAAGCTCACACGTTTCTCCCTCTTAACAGAAAAGAATTGGATGTGAGAGGACCTGTGCTTTGTATCAGTTTCAGAAACAGAGTTGAACTAGATATGGTCCTTGTGTGTAGGAAACACAGTTCTTTTATTCTGAGCACTCTCACGTTTCCCTCTGTATTAGAGATTCTAGAAAGGAAGAGCATGATTCTTGCTCTAAAGCAGAGTGTGTTTCATGGATGAGAACTGTGCTGTGTGTTTCCCTTCAGAAACGGAGTTAAATTCCAGGCTCTGTGTATTACTATAAGAAAGACATCGTTTCAGATAAATGCAGTCACTTTTCAGCTCAAACAAAGCTACATAGTTCACGAAGCTCACACGTGTCTCGCACTTAACTGAAAAGCATTGGATGTTAGAGGACCTGTAGTTTGTATCAGTTTCAGAAACAGAGTTGAACTAGATGTGGTCCGTGTGTGTAGGAAACACAGTTCTTTTCTTCTGAGCACACTCACTTTTCCCTCTGCATTAGAGACTCTAGAAAGCAAGTTCGTGCCTCTTGCTCTACAGCAGAGTGTATTTCATGGATGAGAACTGTGCTGTGTGTTTCCCTTCAGAAATGGAGTTAAATGCCAGGCTCTGTGTCTTCCTACAAGCAAGACTTCGTTTCAGGTAAACACAGTCACTTTTCAGCTCAAATGAAGCTACATTGTTCAGAAAGCTCACACGTTTCTCGCTCTTAAATGAAAAGCTTTGGATGATAGAGGACCTGTGCTTTGTATCAGTTTCAGAAACAGAGTCGAAGTAGATATGGTCCGTGTGTGTAGGAAACACAGTTCTTTTGTTCTGAGCACATTCATGTTTCCCTCTGTATTAGAGACTCTGGAAAGCAAGAGACTGCTTCTTGCTCTAAAGCAGAGTGTGTTTCATGGATGAGAACTGTGCTGTGTGTTTCCCTTCAGAAACGGAGTTAAATTCCAGGCTCTGTGTATTACTATAAGAAAGACATCGTTTCAGATAAATGCAGTCACTTTTCAGCTCAAACAAAGCTACATAGTTCACGAAGCTCACACGTGTCTCGCACTTAACTGAAAAGCATTGGATGTTAGAGGACCTGTAGTTTGTATCAGTTTCAGAAACAGAGTTGAACTAGATGTGGTCCGTGTGTGTAGGAAACACAGTTCTTTTCTTCTGAGCACACTCACTTTTCCCTCTGCATTAGAGACTCTAGAAAGCAAGTTCGTGCCTCTTGCTCTACAGCAGAGTGTATTTCATGGATGAGAACTGTGCTGTGTGTTTCCCTTCAGAAATGGAGTTAAATGCCAGGCTCTGTGTCTTCCTACAAGCAAGACTTCGTTTCAGGTAAACACAGTCACTTTTCAGCTCAAATGAAGCTACATTGTTCAGAAAGCTCACACGTTTCTCGCTCTTAAATGAAAAGCTTTGGATGATAGAGGACCTGTGCTTTGTATCAGTTTCAGAAACAGAGTCGAAGTAGATATGGTCCGTGTGTGTAGGAAACACAGTTCTTTTGTTCTGAGCACATTCATGTTTCCCTCTGTATTAGAGACTCTGGAAAGCAAGAGACTGCTTCTTGCTCTAAAGCAGAGTGTGTTTCATGGATGAGAACTGTGCTGTGTGTTTCCCTTCAGAAACGGAGTTAAATGCCAGGCTCTGTGTCTTCCTACAAGCAAGACTTCGTTTCAGGAAAACGCAGTCACTTTTCAGCTCAAAGGAAGCTACATAGTTCACGAAGCTCACACGTTTCTCACTCTTAACTGAAAAGCATTGGATTTTAGAGGACCTGTGGTTTATATCAGTTTCAGAAACAGAGTTGAACTAGATATGGTCTGTGTGTGTAGGAAACACAGTTCTTTTGTTCTGAGCACACTCACGTTTTCCTCTGGATTAGAGACTCTAGAAAGCAAGAGCGTGCTTCTTGCTCTAAAGCAGAGTGTGTTTCATGGATGAGAACTGTGCTGTGTGTTTCCCTTCAGAAACGGAGTTAAATACCAGGATCTGTGTCTTCCTACAAGCAAGACTTCGTTTCAGGTAAACACCGTCATTTTTCAGCTCAAAGTAAGCTACATTGTTCACAAAGCTCACACGTTTCTCGCTCATAACTGAAAAGCATTGCATGTTAGAGGACCTGTGGTTTGTATCAATTTCAGAAACAGAGTTGAATTAGATATGGTCCGTGTGTGTAGGAAACACAGTTCTTTTGTTCTGAGCACACTCATGTTTCCCTCTGTATTAGAGACTCTAGAAAGCAAGAGCGTGCTTCTTGCTCTAAAGCAGAGTGTGTTTCATGGATGAGATCTGTGCTGTGTGTTTCCGTTCAGAAACGGAGTTAAATACCAGTCTCTGTGTCTTACTATAAGCAAGACATCGTTTCAGATGAATGCAGTCACATTTCAGCTCAAAAGATGCTATATTGTTCATGAAGCTCACACGTTTCTCGCTCTTAACTGAAAAGCATTAGATTTTAGAGGACCTGTGGTTTGTATCAGTTTCAGAAACAGAGTTGAACTAGATATGGTCCGTGTGTGTAGGAAACACTGTTCTTTTGTTCTGAGCACACTCACGTTTCCCTCTGTATTAGAGACTCTAGAAAGCAAGAGCGTGCTTCTTGCTCTAAAGCACAGTGTGTTTCATGGATGAGAACTATGCTGTGTGTTTCCCTTCAGAAACGGAGTTAAATGCCAGGCTGTGTGTCTTCCTACGAGCAAGATTTCCTTTCAGGTAAAAGCAGTCACTTTTCAGCTCAAAGGAAGCTACATTGTTCACAAAGCTCACATGTTTCTCCCTCTTAACAGAAAAGAATTGGATGTTAGAGGACCTGTGCTTTGTATCAGTTTCAGAAACAGAGGTGAACTAGATATGGTCCGTGTGTGTAGGAAACACAGTTCTTTTATTCTGAGCACTCTCACGTTTCCCTCTGTATTAGAGATTCTAGAAAGGAAGAGCATGATGCTTGCTCTAAAGCAGAGTGTGATTCATGAATGAGAACTGTGCTGTGTGTTTCCCTTCAGAAACGGAGTTAAATGCCAGGCTCTGTGTCTTCCTACAAGCAATACTTCGTTTCAGATAAATGCAGTCACTTTTCAGCTCAAAGAAGCTACATTGTTCATGAAGCTCACACGTTTCTCACTCTTAACTGAAAACCATTGCATGTTAGAGGACCTGTTGTTTGTATCAGTTTCAGAAACAGAGTCGAAGTAGATATGGTCCGTGTGTGTAGGAAACACAGTTCTTTTGTTTTGAGCACACTCATGTTTCCCTCTGTATAAGAGACTCTGGAAAGCAAGATCGTGCTTATTGCTCTAAAGCAGAGTGTGTTTCATGGATGAGAACTGTGCTGTGTGTTTCCCTTCAGAAACGGAGTTAAATGCCAGGCTCTGTGTCTTCCTACAAGCAAGACTTCGTTTCAGGTGAACACAGTCACTTTTCAGCTCAAATGAAGCTACATTGTTCAGAAAGCTCACACGTTTCTCGCTCATAACTGAAAAGCATTGCATGTTAGAGGACATGTGGTTTGTATCAATTTCTGAAACAGAGTTCAATTAGATATGGTCCGGGTGTAGGAAACACAGTTCTTTTGTTCTGAGCACACTCACATGTCCCTCTGTATTAGAGACTCTAGAAAGCAAGAGCATGCTTCTTGCTCTAAAGCAGAGTGTGTTTTATGGAAGATATCTGTGCTGTGTTTTTCCATTCAGAAACGGAGTTAAATGCCAGGCTCTGTGTCTTACTATAAGCAAGAATTCATTTCAGGTAAACGCAGTCACTTTTCAGCTCAAAGGAAGCTACATTGCTCACAAAGCTCACACGTTTCTCCCTCTTAACAGAAAAGAATTGGATGTGAGAGGACCTGTGCTTTGTATCAGTTTCAGAAACAGAGTTGAACTAGATATGGTCCTTGTGTGTAGGAAACACAGTTCTTTTATTCTGAGCACTCTCACGTTTCCCTCTGTATTAGAGATTCTAGAAAGGAAGAGCATGATTCTTGCTCTAAAGCAGAGTGTGTTTCATGGATGAGAACTGTGCTGTGTGTTTCCCTTCAGAAACGGAGTTAAATGCCAGGCTCTGTGTCTTCCTACAAGCAAGACTTCGTTTCAGGTAAACGCAATCACTTTTCAGCTCAAAGGAAGCTACATAGTTCACGAAGCTCACACGTTTCTCACTCTTAACTGAAAAGCATTGGATTTTAGAGGACCTGTGGTTTCTCTCAGTTTCAGAAACAGAGTTGAACTAGATATGGTCCGTGTGTGTAGGAAACACTGTTCTTTTGTTCTGAGCACACTCACGTTTCCCTCTGTATTAGAGACTCTAGAAAGCAAGAGCGAGCTTCTCTTGCTCTAAAGCACAGTGTGTTTCATGGATGAGAAGTATGCTATCTGTTTCCCTTCAGAAACAGAGTTAAATGCCAGGCTCTGTGTCTTCCTACAAGCAAGACTTCCTTTCAGGTAAAAGCAGTCACTTTTCAGCTCAAACGAAGCTACATTTTTCACAAAGCTCACATGTTTCTCCCTCTTAACAGAAAAGAATTGGATGTTAGAGGACCTGTGCTTTGTATCAGTTTCAGAAACAGAGTTGAACTAGATATGGTCCGTGTGTGTAGGAAACACAGTTCTTTTATTCTGAGCACTCTCACGTTTCCCTCTGTATTAGAGATTCTAGAAAGGAAGAGCATGATTCTTGCTCTAAAGCAGAGTGTGTTTCATGGATGAGAACTGTGCTGTGTGTTTCCCTTCAGAAACGGAGTTAAATTCCAGGCTCTGTGTATTACTATAAGAAAGACATCGTTTCAGATAAATGCAGTCACTTTTAAGCTCAAACAAAGCTACATAGTTCACGAAGCTCACACGTGTCTCGCACTTAACTGAAAAGCATTGGATGTTAGAGGACCTGTAGTTTGTATCAGTTTCAGAAACAGAGTTGAACTAGATGTGGTCCGTGTGTGTAGGAAACACAGTTCTTTTCTTCTGAGCACACTCACTTTTCCCTCTGCATTAGAGACTCTAGAAAGCAAGTTCGTGCCTCTTGCTCTACAGCAGAGTGTATTTCATGGATGAGAACTGTGCTGTGTGTTTCCCTTCAGAAATGGAGTTAAATGCCAGGCTCTGTGTCTTCCTACAAGCAAGACTTCGTTTCAGGTAAACACAGTCACTTTTCAGCTCAAATGAAGCTACATTGTTCAGAAAGCTCACACGTTTCTCGCTCTTAAATGAAAAGCTTTGGATGATAGAGGACCTGTGCTTTGTATCAGTTTCAGAAACAGAGTCGAAGTAGATATGGTCCGTGTGTGTAGGAAACACAGTTCTTTTGTTCTGAGCACATTCATGTTTCCCTCTGTATTAGAGACTCTGGAAAGCAAGAGACTGCTTCTTGCTCTAAAGCAGAGTGTGTTTCATGGATGAGAACTGTGCTGTGTGTTTCCCTTCAGAAACGGAGTTAAATGCCAGGCTCTGTGTCTTCCTACAAGCAAGACTTCGTTTCAGGAAAACGCAGTCACTTTTCAGCTCAAAGGAAGCTACATAGTTCACGAAGCTCACACGTTTCTCACTCTTAACTGAAAAGCATTGGATTTTAGAGGACCTGTGGTTTATATCAGTTTCAGAAACAGAGTTGAACTAGATATGGTCTGTGTGTGTAGGAAACACAGTTCTTTTGTTCTGAGCACACTCACGTTTTCCTCTGGATTAGAGACTCTAGAAAGCAAGAGCGTGCTTCTTGCTCTAAAGCAGAGTGTGTTTCATGGATGAGAACTGTGCTGTGTGTTTCCCTTCAGAAACGGAGTTCAATACCAGGATCTGTGTCTTCCTACAAGCAAGACTTCGTTTCAGGTAAACACCGTCATTTTTCAGCTCAAAGTAAGCTACATTGTTCACAAAGCTCACACGTTTCTCGCTCATAACTGAAAAGCATTGCATGTTAGAGGACCTGTGGTTTGTATCAATTTCAGAAACAGAGTTGAATTAGATATGGTCCGTGTGTGTAGGAAACACAGTTCTTTTGTTCTGAGCACACTCATGTTTCCCTCTGTATTAGAGACTCTAGAAAGCAAGAGCGTGCTTCTTGCTCTAAAGCAGAGTGTGTTTCATGGATGAGATCTGTGCTGTGTGTTTCCGTTCAGAAACGGAGTTAAATACCAGTCTCTGTGTCTTACTATAAGCAAGACATCGTTTCAGATGAATGCAGTCACATTTCAGCTCAAAAGATGCTATATTGTTCATGAAGCTCACACGTTTCTCGCTCTTAACTGAAAAGCATTAGATTTTAGAGGACCTGTGGTTTGTATCAGTTTCAGAAACAGAGTTGAACTAGATATGGTCCGTGTGTGTAGGAAACACTGTTCTTTTGTTCTGAGCACACTCACGTTTCCCTCTGTATTAGAGACTCTAGAAAGCAAGAGCGTGCTTCTTGCTCTAAAGCACAGTGTGTTTCATGGATGAGAACTATGCTGTGTGTTTCCCTTCAGAAACGGAGTTAAATGCCAGGCTGTGTGTCTTCCTACGAGCAAGATTTCCTTTCAGGTAAAAGCAGTCACTTTTCAGCTCAAAGGAAGCTACATTGTTCACAAAGCTCACATGTTTCTCCCTCTTAACAGAAAAGAATTGGATGTTAGAGGACCTGTGCTTTGTATCAGTTTCAGAAACAGAGGTGAACTAGATATGGTCCGTGTGTGTAGGAAACACAGTTCTTTTATTCTGAGCACTCTCACGTTTCCCTCTGTATTAGAGATTCTAGAAAGGAAGAGCATGATTCTTGCTCTAAAGCAGAGTGTGTTTCATGGATGAGAACTGTGCTGTGTGTTTCCCTTCAGAAACGGAGTTAAATGCCAGGCTCTGTGTCTTCCTACAAGCAATACTTCGTTTCAGATAAATGCAGTCACTTTTCAGCTCAAAGAAGCTACATTGTTCATGAAGCTCACACGTTTCTCACTCTTAACTGAAAACCATTGCATGTTAGAGGACCTGTTGTTTGTATCAGTTTCAGAAACAGAGTCGAAGTAGATATGGTCCGTGTGTGTAGGAAACACAGTTCTTTTGTTTTGAGCACACTCATGTTTCCCTCTGTATAAGAGACTCTGGAAAGCAAGATCGTGCTTATTGCTCTAAAGCAGAGTGTGTTTCATGGATGAGAACTGTGCTGTGTGTTTCCCTTCAGAAACGGAGTTAAATGCCAGGCTCTGTGTCTTCCTACAAGCAAGACTTCGTTTCAGGTAAACGCAATCACTTTTCAGCTCAAAGGAAGCTACATAGTTAACGAAGCTCACACGTTTCTCACTCTTAACTGAAAAGCATTGGATTTTAGAGGACCTGTGGTTTATATCAGTTTCAGAAACAGAGTTGAACTAGATATGGTCTCTGTGTGTAGGAAACACAGTTCTTTTGTTCTGAGCACACTCACGTTTTCCTCTGGATTAGAGACTCTAGAAAGCAAGAGCGTGCTTCTTGCTCTAAAGCAGAGTGTGTTTTATGGATGAGATCTGTGCTGTGTGTTTCCATTCAGAAACGGAGTTAAATGCCAGGCTCTGTGTCTTACTATAAGCAAGACATCGTTTCAGATAAATGCAGTCACATTTTAGCTCAAAGGAAGCTATATTGTTCACGAAGCTCACACGTTTCTCGCACTTAACTGAAAAGCATTGGATGTTAGAGGACCTGTGGTTTGTATCAGTTTCAGAAACAGAGTTGAACTAGATATGGTCCGTGTGTGTAGGAAACACAGTTCTTTTGTTCTGAGCACACTCATGTTTCCCTCTGTATTAGAGACTCTGGAAAGCAAGAGATTGCTTCTTGCTCTAAAGCAGAGTGTGTTTCATGGATGAGAACTGTGCTGTGTGTTTCCCTTCAGAAACTGAGTTAAATGCCAGGCTCTGTGTCTTCTTACAAGCAAGACTTCATTTCAGGTAAAGGCAGTCACTTTTCAGCTCAAACAAAGCTACATTGTTCACGAAGCTCACAGGTTTCTCGCTCTTAACTGAAAAGCATTGGATGTTAGAGGACCTGTGCTTTGTATCAGTTTCAGAAACAGAGTTGAACTAGATATGGTCCGTGTGTGTAGGAAACACAGTTCTTTTATTCTGAGCACTCTCACGTTTCCCTCTGTATTAGAGATTCTAGAAAGGAAGAGCATGATTCTTGCTCTAAAGCAGAGTGTGTTTCATGGATGAGAACTGTGCTGTGTGTTTCCCTTCAGAAACGGAGTTAAATTCCAGGCTCTGTGTATTACTATAAGAAAGACATCGTTTCAGATAAATGCAGTCACTTTTCAGCTCAAACGAAGCTACATTGTTCACACAGCTCACACGTTTCTCACTCTTAACTGAAAATCAATGCAATTTAGAGGACCTGTGGTTTGTATCAGTTTCAGAAACAGAGTTGAACTAGATATGGTCTGTGTGTGTAGGAAGCACAGTTCTTTTGTTCTGAGCACACTCGAGTTTTCCTCTAGATTAGTGACTCTAGAAAGCAAGAGAGTGCTTCTGGCTCTAAAGCAGAGTGTGTTTCATGGATGAGAACTGTGCTGTGTGTTTCCCTTCAGAAACGGCGTTAAATGCCAGGCTCTGTGTCTTCCTACAAGCAAGACTTTGTTTCAGGTAAACACAGTCACTTTTCAGCTCAAAGTAAGCTACATTGTTCACAAAGCCCACACGTTTCTCGCTCATAACTGAAAAGCATTGGATGTTAGAGGACCTGTGCTTTGTATCAGTTTCAGAAACAGAGTTGAACTAGATATGGTCCGTGTGTGTAGGAAACACAGTTCTTTTATTCTGAGCACTCTCACGTTTCCCTCTGTATTAGAGATTCTAGAAAGGAAGAGCATGATTCTTGCTCTAAAGCAGAGTGTGTTTCATGGATGAGAACTGTGCTGTGTGTTTCCCTTCAGAAACGGAGTTAAATTCCAGGCTCTGTGTATTACTATAAGAAAGACATCGTTTCAGATAAATGCAGTCACTTTTCAGCTCAAACGAAGCTACATTGTTCACACAGCTCACACGTTTCTCACTCTTAACTGAAAATCAATGCAATTTAGAGGACCTGTGGTTTGTATCAGTTTCAGAAACAGAGTTGAACTAGATATGGTCTGTGTGTGTAGGAAGCACAGTTCTTTTGTTCTGAGCACACTCGAGTTTTCCTCTAGATTAGTGACTCTAGAAAGCAAGAGAGTGCTTCTTGCTCTAAAGCAGAGTGTGTTTCATGGATGAGAACTGTGCTGTGTGTTTCCCTTCAGAAACGGCGTTAAATGCCAGGCTCTGTGTCTTCCTACAAGCAAGACTTTGTTTCAGGTAAACACAGTCACTTTTCAGCTCAAAGTAAGCTACATTGTTCACAAAGCCCACACGTTTCTCGCTCATAACTGAAAAACATTGCATGTTAGAGGACCTGTGGTTTGTATCAGTTTCAGAAACAGAGTTGAACTAGATATGGTCCGGGTGTAGGAAACATAGTTCTTTTGTTCTGAGCACACTCACGTTTCCCTCTGTATTAGAGACTCTAGAAAGCAAGAGCGTGCTTCTTGCTCTAAAGCAGAGTGTGTTTCATGGATGAGATCTGTGCTGTGTGTTTCCGTTCAGAAACGGAGTTAAATGCCAGGCTCTGTGTCTTCCTACAAGCAAGACATCGTTTCAGATAAATGCAGGTACAATTCAGCTCAAAGGAAGCTACATTGTTCACGAAGCTCACACATTTCTCGCTCTTAACTGAAAAGCATTGGATTTTAGAGGACCTGTGGGGTGTATCATTTTCAGAAACAGAGTTGACCTGCATATGGTCCGTGTGTGTAGGTAACACAGTTCTTTTGTTCTGAGCACACTCACGTTTCCCTCTGTATTAGAGACTCTAGAAAGCAAGAGCGTGCTTCTTGCTTTAATGCACACTGTGTTTCATGGATGAGAACTATGCTGGATGTTTCCCCTCAGAAACGGAGTTAAATGCCAGGCTCTGTGTCTTCCTACAAGCAAGACTTCGTTTCAGGAAAACACAGTCACTTTTCAGCTCAAAGGAAGCTACATAGTTCACGAAGCTCACACGTTTCTCACTCTTAACTGAAAAGCATTGGATTTTAGAGGACCTGTGGTTTATATCAGGTTCAGAAACAGAGTTGAAGTAGATATGGTCTGTGTGTGTAGGAAACACAGTTCTTTTGTTCTGAGTACACTCACATTTTCCTCTGGATTAGAGACTCTAGAAAGCAAGAGCGTGCTTCTTGCTCTAAAGCAGAGTGTGTTTCATGGATCAGAACTGTGCTGTGTGATTCCATTCAGAAACGGATTTAAATGCCAGGCTCTGTGTCTTCCTACAAGCAAGACTTCATTTCAGGTAAACGCAGTCACTTTTCAGCTCAAAGCAAGCTACATTGTTCACAAAGCTCACAAGTGTCTCGCACTTAACTGAAAAGCATTGGATGTTAGAGGACCTGTAGTTTGTATCAGTTTCAGAAACAGAGTTGAACTAGATGTGGTCTGTGTATGTAGGAAACACAGTTCTTTTCTTCTGAGCACACTCACTTTTCCCTCTGCATTAGAGACTCTAGAAAGCAAGTTCGTGCCTCTTGCTCTAAAGCAGAGTGTATTTCATGGATGAGAACTGTGCTGTGTGTTTCCCTTCAGAAATGGAGTTAAATGCCAGGCTCTGTGTCTTCCTACAAGCAAGACTTCGTTTCAGGTGAACACAGTCACTTTTCAGCTCAAATGAAGCTACATTGTTCAGAAAGCTCACACGTTTCTCGCTCATAACTGAAAAGCATTGCATGTTAGAGGACATGTGGTTTGTATCAATTTCAGAAACAGAGTTCAATTAGATATGGTCCGGGTGTAGGAAACACAGTTCTTTTGTTCTGAGCACACTCACATGTCCCTCTGTATTAGAGACTCTAGAAAGCAAGAGCATGCTTCTTGCTCTAAAGCAGAGTGTGGTTTATGGAAGAGATCTGTGCTGTGTTTTTCCATTCAGAAACGGAGTTAAATGCCAGGCTCTGTGTCTTACTATAAGCAAGAATTCATTTCAGGTAAACGCAGTCACTTTTCAGCTCAAAGGAAGCTACATTGTTCACAAAGCTCACACGTTTCTCCCTCTTAACAGAAAAGAATTGGATGTGAGAGGACCTGTGCTTTGTATCAGTTTCAGAAACAGAGTTGAACTAGATATGGTCCGTGTGTGTAGGAGACACAGTTCTTTTGTTCTGAGCACACTCACATTTCCCTCTGTATTAGAGACTCTAGAAAGCAAGAGCGTGCTTCTTGCTCTAAAGCAGAGTGTGTTTTATGGATGAGATCTGTGCTGTGTGTTTCCATTCAGAAACGGAGTTAAATGCCAGGCTCTGTGTCTTCCTATAAGCAAGACATCGTTTCAGTTACGTGCAGTCACTTTTCAGCTCAATGGAAGCTACATTGTTCAGGAAGCTCACATGTTTCTCGCTCTTAACTGAAAAGCATTGGATTTTGGAGGACCTGTGGTTTGTATCATTTTCAGAAACAGAGTTGACCTAGATATGGTCCGTGTGTGTAGGAAACACAGTTCTTTTGTTCTGAGCACACTCACGTTTCCCTCTGTATTAGAGACTCTAGGAAGCAGGAGCGTGCTTCTTGCTCTAAATCATAGTGTGTTTCATGGATGAGCACTATGCTGTTTGTTTCCCTTAGGAAACGGAGTTAAATGCCAGGCTCTGTGTCTTCCTACAAGCAAGACTTCGTTTCAGGTAAATGCAGTCACTTTTCAGCTCAAAGTAAGCTACATTGTTCAAAAATCTCACACGTTTCTTGCTCATAACTGAAAAGCATTGCATGTTAGAGGTCCTGTGGTTTGTATCAGTTTCAGAAACAGAGTCGAACTAGATATGGTCTGTGTGTGTAGGAAACACAGTTCTTTTGTTCTGAGCACACTCACGTTTCCCTCTGTATTGGAGACTCTAGAAAGCAAAAGCGTGCTTCTTGCTCTAAAGCAGAGTGTGTTTCATGGATGAGATCTGTGCTGTGTATTTCAGATCAGAAACGGAGTTAAATGCCAGGCTCTGTATCTTACTATAAGCAAGACATCGTTTCAGATAAATGCAGTCACATTTCAGCTCAAAGGAAGCTATATTGTTCACGAAGCTCTCACGTTTCTCGCTCTTAACTGAAAAGCATTGGATTTTAGAGGACCTGTGGTTTATATCAGTTTCAGAAACTGAGTTGAACTAGATATGGTCTCTGTGTGTAGGAAACACAGTTCTTTTGTTCTGAGCACACTAACGTTTTCCTCTGGATTAGAGAGTCTAGAAAGCAAGTTCGTGCCTCTTGCTCTAAAGCAGAGTGTATTTCATGGATGAGAACTTTGCTGTGTGTTTCCCTTCAGAAACGGAGTTAAATGCCAGGCTCTGTGTCTTCCTACAAGCAAAACTTCGTTTCAGGTAAACACAGTCACTTTTCAGCTCAAAGAAGCTACATTGTTCACATATCTCACAGGTTTCTCGCTCATAACTGAAAAGCATTGCATGTTAGAGGACCTGTGGTTTGTATCAGTTTCAGAAACAGAGTCGAACTACATATGGTCCGTGTGTGTAGGAAACACAGTTCTTTTGTCCTGAGCACACTTACGTTTCCCTCTGTATTAGAGACTCTAGAAAGCAAGAGCGTGCTTCTTGCTCTGAAGCAGAGTGTGTTTCATGGATGAGATCTGTGCTGTGTATTTCCGTTCAGAAACGGAGTTAAATGCCAGGCTCTGTGTCTTACTATAAGCAAGACATCGTTTCAGATAAATGCAGTCACATTTCAGCTCAAAAGAAGCTATATTGTTCACGAAGCTCACACGTTTCTCGCTCTTAACTGAAAAGCATTGGATTTTAGAGGACCTGCGGTTTGTATCAGTTTCAGAAACAGAGTTGAACTAAATATGGTCCGTATGTGTAGGAAACACTGTTCTTTTGTTCTGAGCACACTCACGTTTCCCTCTGGATTAGAGACTCTAGAAAGCAAGCGTGTGCTTCTTGCTCTAAAGCAGAGTGTGTTTCATGGATGAGAACTGTGCTGTGTGTTTTTCTTCAGAAACGGAGTTAAATGCCAGGCTCTGTGTCTTCCTACAAGCAAGACTTCGTTTAGGTAAACGCAATCACTTTTCAGCTCAAAGGAAGCTACATAGTTCACGAAGCTCACACGTTTCTCACTCTTAACTGAAAAGCATTGGATTTTAGAGGACCTGTGGTTTATATCAGTTTCAGAAACAGAGTTGAACTAGATATGGTCCGTGTGTGTAGGAAACACAGTTCTTTTGTTCTGAGCACACTCTCGTTTTCCTCTGGATTAGAGACTCTAGAAATCAAGAGCGTGCTTCTTGCGCTAAAGCACATTGTGTTTCATGGATGAGATCTGTGCTGTGTGTTATCATTCAGAAACGGAGTTAAATGCCAGGCTCTGTGTCTTCCTACAAGCAAGACTTCGTTTCAGGTAAACGCAGTCACTTTTGAGCTCAAAGTAAGCTACATTGTTCACAAATCTCACATGTTTCTCGCTCATAACTGAAAAGCATTGCATGTTAGAGGACCTGTGGTTTGTATCAGTTTCAGAAACAGAGTCGAACTACATATGGTCCGTGTGTGTAGAAAACACAGTTCTTTTGTTCTGAGCACACTCACGTTTCCCTCTGTATTAGAGACTCTGGAAAGCAAGAGACTGCTTCTTGCTCTAAAGCAGAGTGTGTTTTATGGATGAGATCTGTGCTGTGTGTTTCCATTCAGAAACGGAGTTAAATGCCAGGCTCTGTGTCTTACTATAAGCAAGACATCGTTTCAGATACATGCAGTCACATTTCAGCTCAAAGGAAGCTACATTGTTCACGAAGCTCACACGTTTCTCGCTCTTAACTGAAAAGCATTGGATTTTGGAGGACCTGTGGTTTGTATCATTTTCAGAAACAGAGTTGACCTAGATATTGTCCGTGTGTGTAGGAAACACAGTTCTTTTGTTCTGAGCACACTCACGTTTCCCTCTGTATTAGAGACTCTAGAAAGCAAGAGCGTGCTTCTTGCTCTAAAGCACAGTGTGTTTCATGGATGAGCACTATGCTGTTTTTTTTCCCTTCGGAAACGGTGTTAAATGCCAGGCTCTGTGTCTTACTATAAGCAAGACATCCTTTCAGATAAATGCAGTCACATTTCATCTCAAAGGAAGCTATATTGTTCACGAAACTCACACATTTCTCGCTCTTAACTGAAAAGCATTGGATTTTAGAGGACCTGTGGTTTGTATCAGTTTCAAAAACAGAGTTGAACTAGATATGGTCCATGTGTAGGAAACACAGTTCTTTTGTTCTGAGCACACTCATGTTCCCCTCTGTATTAGAGACTCTGGAAAGCAAGAGACTGCTTCTTGCTCTAAAGCAGAGTGTGTTTCATGGATGAGAACTGTTCTGTGTGTTTCCCTTCAGAAACGGAGTTAAATGCCAGGCTCTGTGTCTTCCTACAAGCAAGACTTCATTTCAGGTAAAGGCAGTCACTTTTCAGCTCAAACAAAGCTACATTGTTCACAAAGCTCACACGTTTCTCGCTCTTAACTGAAAAGCATTGGATGTTAGAGGACCTGTGGTTTGTATCAGATTCAGAAACAGAGTTGAACGAGATATGTTCCGTGTGTGTAGGAGACACATTTCTTTTGTTCTGAGCACACTCACGTTTCCCTCTGTATTAGAGACTCTAGAAAGTAAGAGCGTGCTTCTTTCTCGAAAGCAGAGTGTGTTTCATGGATGAGAACTGTGCTGTGTGATTCCATTCAGAAACGGATTTAAATGCCAGGCTCTGTGTATTCCAACAAGCAAGACTTCATTTTAGGTAAACGCAGTCACTTTTCAGCTCAAACGAAGCTACATTGTTCACGAAGCTCACAAGTGTCTCGCACTTAACTGAAAAGCATTGGATGTTAGAGGACCTGTAGTTTGTATCATTTTCAGAAACAGAGTTGAACTAGATGTGGTCTGTGTGTGTAGGAAACACAGTTCTTTTCTTCTGAGCACACTCACTTTTCCCTCTGCATTAGAGACTCTAGAAAGCAAGTTCGTGCCTCTTGCTCTAAAGCAGAATGTGTTTCATGGATGAGAACTGTGCTGTGTGATTCCATTCAGAAACGGAGTTAAATGCCAGGCTCTGTGTCTTACTATAAGCAAGACATCGTTTCATATAAATGCAGTCACATTTCAGCTCAAAGGAAGCTACATTGTTCACGAAGCTCACACGTTTCTCGCTCTTAACTGAAAAGCATTGGATGTTAGAGGTCCTGTGGTTTGTATCATTTTCAGAAACAGAGTTGACCTAGATATGGTCCGTGTGTGTAGGAAACACAGTTCTTTTGTTCTGAGCACACCCACGTTTCCCTCTGTATTAGAGACTCTAGAAAGCAAGAGCGTGCTTCTTGCTCTAAAGCACAGTGTGTTTCATGGATGAGAACTATGCTGTTTGTTTCCCTTCAGAAACGGAGTTAAATGCCAGGCTCTGTGTCTTCCTACAAGCAAGACTTCGTTTCAGGTAAACGCAATCACTTTTCAGCTCAAAGGAAGCTACATAGTTCACGAAGCTCACACGTTTCTCACTCTTAACTGAAAAGCATTGGATTTTAGAGGACCTGTGGTTTATATCAGTTTCAGAAACAGAGTTGAACTAGATATGCTCCATGTGTGTAGGAAACACAGTTCTTTTGTTCTGAGCACACTCTCGTTTTCCTCTGGATTAGAGACTCTAGAAAGCAAGAGCGTGCTTCTTGCGCTAAAGCACATTGTGTTTCATGGATGAGATCTGTGCTGTGTGTTATCATTCAGAAACGGAGTTAAATGCCAGGCTCTGTGTCTTCCTACAAGCAAGACTTCGTTTCAGGTAAACGCAGTCACTTTTGAGCTCAAAGGAAGCTACAATGTTCACAAATCTCACACGTTTCTCGCTCATAACTGAAAAGCATTGCATGTTAGAGGACCTGTGGTTTGTATCAGTTTCAGAAACAGAGTCGTACTACATATGGTCCGTGTGTGTAGGAAACACAGTTCTTTTGTTCTGAGCACACTTACGTTTCCCTCTGTATTAGAGACTCTAGAAAGCAAGAGCGTGCTTCTTGCTCTAAAGCACAGTGTGTTTCATGGATGAGATTGGTGCTGTTTATTTCCGTTCAGAAACGGAGTTAAATGCCAGGCTCTGTGTCTTACTATAAGAAAGACATCGTTTCAGATAAATGCAGTCACATTCCAGCTCAAAGGAAGCTATATTGTTCATGAAGCTCACACGTTTCTCGCTCTTAACTGAAAAGCATTGGATTTTAGAGGACCTGTGGTTTGTATCATTTTCAGAAACAGAGTTGACCTAGATATGGTCCGTGTGTGTAGGAAACACAGTTCTTTTGTTCTGAGCACACTCACGTTTCCCTCTGTATTAGAGACTCTAGAAAGCAAGAGCGTGCTTCTTGCTCTAAAGCACAGTGTGTTTCATGGATGAGAACTATGCTGTTTGTTTCCCTCAGAAACGGAGTTAAATGCCAGGCTCTGTGTCTTCCTACAAGCAAGACTTCATTTCAGGTAAACGCAATCATTTTTCAGCTCAAAGGAAGCTACATAGTTCTCGAAGTTCACACGTTTCTCACTCTTAACTGAAAAGCATTGGATTTTAGAGGACCTGTGGTTTATATCAGTTTCAGAAACAGAGTTGAACTAGATGTGGTCTGTGTGTGTAGGAAACACAGTTCTTTTCTTCTGAGCACACTCACTTTTCCCTCTGCATTAGAGACTCTAGAAAGCAAGTTCGTGCCTCTTGCTCTAAAGCAGAATGTGTTTCATGGATGAGAACTGTGCTGTGTGATTCCATTCAGAAACGGAGTTAAATGCCAGGCTCTGTGTCTTACTATAAGCAAGACATCGTTTCAGATAAATGTAGTCACATTTCAGCTCAAAGGAAGCTACATTGTTCACGAAGCTCACACGTTTCTCGCTCTTAACTGAAAAGCATTGGATGTTAGAGGTCCTGTGGTTTGTATCATTTTCAGAAACAGAGTTGACCTAGATATGGTCCGTGTGTGTAGGAAACACAGTTCTTTTGTTCTGAGCACACCCACGTTTCCCTCTGTATTAGAGACTCTAGAAAGCAAGAGCGTGCTTCTTGCTCTAAAGCACAGTGTGTTTCATGGATGAGAACTATGCTGTTTGTTTCCCTTCAGAAACGGAGTTAAATGCCAGGCTCTGTGTCTTCCTACAAGCAAGACTTCGTTTCAGGTAAACGCAATCACTTTTCAGCTCAAAGGAAGCTACATAGTTCACGAAGCTCACACGTTTCTCACTCTTAACTGAAAAGCATTGGATTTTAGAGGACCTGTGGTTTATATCAGTTTCAGAAACAGAGTTGAACTAGATATGGTCTCTGTGTGTAGGAAACACAGTTCTTTTGTTCTGAGCACACTCTCGTTTTCCTCTGGATTAGAGACTCTAGAAAGCAAGAGCGTGCTTCTTGCTCTAAAGCAGAGTGTGTCTCATGGATGAGATCTGTGCTGTGTGTTTCCGTTCAGAAACGGAGTTAAATGCCAGGCTCTGTGTCTTACTATAAGTAAGACATCGTTTCAGATAAATGCAGTCACATTTTAGCTCAAAGGAAGCTATATTGTTCACGAAGCTCACACGTTTCTCGCTCTTAAATGAAAAGCATTGGATTTTAGAGGACCTGTGGTTTGTATCAGTTTCAGAAACAGAGTTCAACTAGATATGGTCCGTGTGTGTAGGAAACACTGTTCTTTTGTTCTGAGCACACTCACGTTTCCCTCTGTTTTAGAGACTCTAGAAAGCAAGCGTGTGCTTCTTGCTCTAATGCACAGTGTGTTTCATGGATGAGATCTGTGCTGTGTGTTTCCCTTCAGAAGGGGAGTTAAATGCCAGGCTCTGTATCTTCCTACAAGCAAGACTTCGTTTCAGGTAAAAGCAGTCCCTTTTCAGCTCAAAGTAAGCTACATTGTTCACAAAGCTCACACCTTTCTCCCTCTTAACAGAAATGAAATGCATGTTAGAGGACCTGTGGTTTGTATCAGTTTCAGAAACAGAGTTGAACTAGATATGGTCCGTGTGTGTAGGAAACACAGTTCTTTTATTCTGAGCACTCTCACGTTTCCCTCTGTATTAGAGATTCTAGAAAGGAAGAGCATGATTCTTGCTCTAAAGCAGAGTGTGTTTCATGGATGAGAACTGTGCTGTGTGTTTCCCTTCAGAAACGGAGTTAAATTCCAGGCTCTGTGTATTACTATAAGGAAGACATCGTTTCAGATAAATGCAGTCACTTTTCAGCTCAAACGAAGCTACATTGTTCACACAGCTCAAACGTTTCTCGCTCTTAACTGAAAATAAATGCAATTTAGAGGACCTGTGGTTTGTATCATTTTCTGAAACAGAGTTGAACTAGATATGGTCCCTGTGTGTAGGAAACACAGTTCTTTTGTTCTGAGCACACTCATGTTTCCCTCTGTTTTAGAGACTCTGGAAAGCAAGAGACTGCTTCTTGCTCTAAAGCAGAGAAGGTTTCATGGATGAGAACTGTGCTGTGTGTTTCCCTTCAGAAACAGAGTTAAATGCCAGGCTCTGTGTTTTCCTACAAGCAAGACTTCTTTTCAGGTAAACACAGTCAATTTTCAGCTCAAACAAAGCTACATTGTTCACGAAGCTAACACGTTTCTCCCTCTTAACTTAAAAGCATTGGATTTTAGAGGACCTGTGGTTTGTATCATTTTCAAAAACAGAGTTGACCTAGATATGGTCCGTGTGTGTAGGAAACACAGTTCTTTTGTTCTGAGCACACTCACGTTTCCCTCTGTATTAGAGACTCTAGAAAGCAAGAGCGTGCTTCTTGCTCTAAAGCACAGTGTGTTTCATGGATGAGAACTATGCTGTTTGTTTCCCTTCAGAAACGAAGTTAAATGCCAGGCTCTGTGTATTCCTACAAGCAAGACTTCGTTTCAGGTAAACGCAATCACTTTTCAGCTCAAAGTAAGCTACATTGTTCACAAATCTCACAAGTTTCTCGCTCATAACTGAAAAGCATTGCATGTTAGAGGACCTGTCGTTTGTATCAGTTTCAGAAACAGAGTCGAACTAGATATGGTCCGTGTGTGTTGGAAACACAGTTCTTTTGTTCTGAGCACACTCACGTTTCCCTCTCTATTAGAGACTCTAGAAAGCAAGAGCGTGCTTCTTGCTCTAAAGCAGAGTGTGTTTCATGGATGAGATCTGTGCTGTGTGTTTCCGTTCAGAAACGGAGTTAAATGCCAGGCTCTGTGTCTTACTATAAGCAAGACATCGTTTCTGATAAATGCAGTGACATTTCATCTCAAAGGAAGCTATAATGTTCACGAAGCTCACACGTTTCTCGCTCTTAACTGAATAGCATTGGATTTTAGAGGACCTGTGGTTTGTATCAGTTTCAGAAACAGAGTTGAACTAGATATGGTCCGTGTGTGTAGGAAACACTGTTCTTTTGTTCTGAGCACACTCACGTTTCCCTCTGTATTAGAGACTCTAAAAGGAAGAGCGTGCTTCTCTTGCTCTAAAGCACATTGTGTTTCATGGATGAGAACTATGCTGTGTGTTTCCCTTCAGAAACGGAGTTAAATGCCAGGCTCTGAGTCTTCCTGCAAGCAAGACTTCGTTTCAGAAAAACGCAGTCACGTTTCAGCTCAAAGAAAGCTACATAGTTCAAGTAGCTCACACGTTTCTCACTCTTAACTGAAAAGCATTGGATATTAGAGGACCTGTGGTTTATATCAGTTTCAGAAACAGAGTTGAACTAGATATGGTCTGTGTGTGTAGGAAACACAGTTCTTTTGTTCTTAGCACACTCACGTTTTCCTCTGGATTAGAGACTCTAGAAAGCAAGAGCGTGCTTCTTGCTCTAAAGCAGAGTGTGTTTCATGGATGAGATCTGTGCTGTGTGTTATCGTTCAGAAACGGAGTTAAATGCCAGGCTCTGTGTCTTCCTACAAGCAAGACTTCGTTTCAGGTAAACGCAGTCACTTTTCAGCTCAAAGTAAGCTACATTGTTCACATATCTCACACGTTTCTCGCTCATAACTGAAAAGCATTGCATGTTAGAGGACCTTTGGTTTGTATCAGTTTCAGAAACAGAGTCGAACTACATATGGTCCGTGTGTGTAGGAAACACAGTTCTTTTGTCCTGAGCACACTTACGTTTCCCTCTGTATTAGAGACTCTAGAAAGAAAGAGCGTGCTTCTTGCTCTGAAGCAGAGTGTGTTTCATGGATGAGATCTGTGCTGTGTATTTCCATTCAGAAACGGAGTTAAATGCCAGGCTCTGTGTCTTACTATAAGCAAGACATCGTTTCAGATAAATGCAGTCACATTTCAGCTCAAAGGAAGCTATATTGTTCACGAAGCTCACACGTTTCTCGCTCTTAACTGAAAAGCATTGGATTTTAGAGGACCTGCGGTTTGTATCAGTTTCAGAAACAGAGTTGAACTAAATATGGTCCGTATGTGTAGGAAACACTGTTCTTTTGTTCTGAGCACACTCACGTTTCCCTCTGGATTAGAGACTCTAGAAAGCAAGCGTGTGCTTCTTGCTCTAAAGCAGAGTGTGTTTCATGGATGAGAACTGTGCTGTGTGTTTTTCTTCAGAAACGGAGTTAAATGCCAGGCTCTGTGTCTTCCTACAAGCAAGACTTCATTTCAGGTAAACACCGTCATTTTTCACCTCAAAGTAAGCTACATTGTTCACAAAGCTTACACGTTTCTCACTCATAACTGAAAAGCATTGAATGTTAGAGGACCTGTGGTTTGTATCAATTTCAGAAACAGAGTTGAATTAGATATGGTCCGGGTGTAGGAAACACAGTTCTTTTGTTCTGAGCACACTCACATTTCCCTCTGTATTAGAGACTCTAGAAAGCAAGAGCGTGCTTCTTGCTCTAAAGCAGAGTGTGTTTTATGGATGAGATCTGTGCTGTGTGTTTCCATTCAGAAACGGAGTTAAATGCCAGGCTCTGTGTCTTACTATAAGCAAGACATCGTTTCAGATACATGCAGTCACATTTCAGCTCAAAGGAAGCTACATTGTTCACGAAGCTCACACGTTTCTCGCTCTTAACTGAAAAGCATTGGATTTTGGAGGACCTGTGGTTTGTATCATTTTCAGAAACAGAGTTGACCTAGATATTGTCCGTGTGTGTAGGAAACACAGTTCTTTTGTTCTGAGCACACTCACGTTTCCCTCTGTATTAGAGACTCTAGAAAGCAAGAGCGTGCTTCTTGCTCTAAAGCACAGTGTGTTTCATGGATGAGCACTATGCTGTTTTTTTTCCCTTCAGAAACGGAGTTAAATGCCAGGCTCTGTGTCTTACTATAAGCAAGACATCGTTTCAGATAAATGCAGTCACATTTCATCTCAAAGGAAGCTATATTGTTCACGAAACTCACACATTTCTCGCTCTTAACTGAAAAGCATTGGATTTTAGAGGACCTGTGGTTTATATCAGTTTCAGAAACAGAGTTGAACTAGATATGCTCCATGTGTGTAGGAAACACAGTTCTTTTGTTCTGAGCACACTCTCGTTTTCCTCTGGATTAGAGACTCTAGAAAGCAAGAGCGTGCTTCTTGCGCTAAAGAACATTGTGTTTCATGGATGAGATCTGTGCTGTGTGTTATCATTCAGAAACGGAGTTAAATGCCAGGCTCTGTGTCTTCCTACAAGCAAGACTTCGTTTCAGGTAAACGCAGTCACTTTTGAGCTCAAAGTAAGCTACAATGCTCACAAATCTCACACGTTTCTCGCTCATAACTGAAAAGCATTGCATGTTAGAGGACCTGTGGTTTGTATCAGTTTCAGAAACAGAGTCGTACTACATATGGTCCGTGTGTGTAGGAAACACAGTTCTTTTGTTCTGAGCACACTTACGTTTCCCTCTGTATTAGAGACTCTAGAAAGCAAGAGCGTGCTTCTTGCTCTAAAGCAGAGTGTGTTTCATGGATGAGATCGGTGCTGTTTATTTCCGTTCAGAAACGGAGTTAAATGCCAGGCTCTGTGTCTTACTATAAGAAAGACATCGTTTCAGATAAATGTAGTCACATTCCAGCTCAAAGGAAGCTATATTGTTCATGAAGCTCACACGTTTCTCGCTCTTAACTGAAAAGCATTGGATTTTAGAGGACCTGTGGTTTGTATCATTTTCAGAAACAGAGTTGACCTAGATATGGTCCGTGTGTGTAGGAAACACAGTTCTTTTGTTCTGAGCACACTCACGTTTCCCTCTGTATTAGAGACTCTAGAAAGCAAGAGCGTGCTTCTTGCTCTAAAGCACAGTGTGTTTCATGGATGAGAACTATGCTGTTTGTTTCCCTCAGAAACGGAGTTAAATGCCAGGCTCTGTGTCTTCCTACAAGCAAGACTTCATTTCAGGTAAACGCAATCATTTTTCAGCTCAAAGGAAGCTACATAGTTCTCGAAGTTCACACGTTTCTCACTCTTAACTGAAAATAAATGCAATTTAGAGGACCTGTGGTTTGTATCATTTTCTGAAACAGAGTTGAACTAGATATGGTCCCTGTGTGTAGGAAACACAGTTCTTTTTTTCTGAGCACACTCATGTTTCCCTCTGTATTAGAGACTCTGGAAAGCAAGAGACTGCTTCTTGCTCTAAAGCAGAGTGGGTTTCATGGATGAGAACTGTGCTGTGTGTTTCCCTTCAGAAACGGAGTTAAATGCCAGGCTCTGTGTTTTCCTACAAGCAAGACTTCTTTTCAGGTAAACACAGTCAATTTTCAGCTCAAACAAAGCTACATTGTGCACGAAGCTCACACGTTTGTCCCTCTTAACTGAAAAGCATTGGATTTTAGAGGACCTGTGGTTTGTATCATTTTCAGAAACAGAGTTGACCTAGATATGGTCCGTGTGTGTAGGAAACACAGTTCTTTTGTTCTGAGCACACTCACGTTTCCCTCTGTATTAGAGACTCTAGAAAGCAAGGGCGTGCTTCTTGCTCTAAAGCACAGTGTGTTTCATGGATGAGAACTATGCTGTTTGTTTCCCTTCAGAAACGGAGTTAAATGCCAGGCTCTGTGTCTTCCTACAAGCAAGACTTCGTTTAGGTAAACGCAATCACTTTTCAGCTGAAAGGAAGCTACATAGTTCACGAAGCTCACACGTTTCTCACTCTTAACTGAAAATCATTGGATTTTAGAGGACCTGTGGTTTATATCAGTTTCAGAAACAGAGTTGAACTAGATATGGTCCGTGTGTGTTGGAAACACAGTTCTTTTGTTCTGAGCACACTCACGTTTCCCTCTCTATTAGAGACTCTAGAAAGCAAGAGCGTGCTTCTTGCTCTAAAGCAGAGTGTGTTTCATGGATGAGATCTGTGCTGTGTGTTTCCATTCAGAAACGGAGTTAAATGCCAGTCTCTGTGTCTGACTATAAGCAAGACATCGTTTCTGATAAATGCAGTGACATTTCATCTCAAAGGAAGCTATAATGTTCACGAAGCTCACACGTTTCTCGCTCTTAACTGAATAGCATTGGATTTTAGAGGACCTGTGGTTTGTATAAGTTTCAGAAACACAGTTGAACTAGATATGGTCCGTGTGTGTAGGAAACACTGTTCTTTTGTTCTGAGCACACTCACTTTTCCCTCTGCGTTAGAGACTCTAGAAAGCAAGTTCGTGCCTCTCGCTCTAAAGCAGAGTGTGTTTCATGGATGAGAACTGTGCTGTGTGATTCCATTCAGAAACGGAGTTAAATGCCAGGCTCTGTGTCTTCCTACAAGCAAGACTTCGTTTCAGGTAAACGCAGTCACTTTTGAGCTCAAAGTAAGCTACATTGTTCACAAATCTCACACGTTTCTCGCTCATAACTGAAAAGCATTGCATGTTAGAGGACCTGTGGTTTGTATCAGTTTCAGAAACAGAGTCGAACTACATATGGTCTGTGTGTGTAGGAAACACAGTTCTTTTGTTCTGAGCACACTCACGTTTCCCTCTGTATTAGAGAATCTAGAAAGCAAGAGCGTGCTTCTTGCTCTAAAGCACAGTGTGTTTCATGGATGAGAACTATGCTGTTTGCTTCCCTCAGAAACGGAGTTAAATGCCAGGCTCTGTGTCTTCCTACAAGCAAGACTTCATTTCAGGTAAACGCAATCACTTTTCAGCTCAAAGGAAGCTTCATAGTTCTCGAAATTCACACGTTTCTCACTCTTAACTGAAAAGCATTGGATTTTAGAGGACCTGTGGTTTATATCAGTTTCAGAAACAGAGTTGAACTAGATATGGTCTCTGTGTGTAGGAAACACAGTTCTTTTGTTCTGAGCACACTCTCGTTTTCCTCTGGATTAGAGACTCTAGAAAGCAAGAGCGTGCTTCTTGCTCTAAAGCAGAGTGTGTTTCATGGATGAGATCTGTGCTGTGTGTTATCATTCAGAAACGGAGTTAAATGCCAGTCTCTGTGTCTTACTATAAGCAAGACATCGTTTCAGATAAATGCAGTCACATTTCAGCTCAAAGGAAGCTACATTGTTCACGAAGCTCACACGTTTCTCGCTCTTAACTGAAAAGCATTGGATGTTAGAGGTCCTGTGGTTTGTATCAGTTTCAGAAACAGAGTTGAACTAGATATGGTCCGTGTGTGTAGGAAACACAGTTCTTTTGTTCTGAGCACACTCACGTTTCCCTCTGTATTAGAGACTCTAGAAAGCAAGGGCGTGCTTCTTGCTCTAAAGCACAGTGTGTTTCATGGATGAGAACTATGCTGTTTGTTTCCCTTCAGAAACGGAGTTAAATGCCAGGCTCTGTGTCTTCCTACAAGCAAGACTTCGTTTAGGTAAACGCAATCACTTTTCAGCTGAAAGGAAGCTACATAGTTCACGAAGCTCACACGTTTCTCACTCTTAACTGAAAAGCATTGGGTTTTAGAGGACCTGTGGTTTATATCAGTTTCAGAAACAGAGTTGAACTAGATATGGTCCGTGTGTGTTGGAAACACAGTTCTTTTTCTGAGCACACTCACGTTTCCCTCTCTATTAGAGACTCTAGAAAGCAAGAGCATGCTTCTTGCTCTAAAGCAGAGTGTGTTTCATGGATGAGATCTGTGCTGTGTGTTTCCATTCAGAAACGGAGTTAAATGCCAGTCTCTGTGTCTGACTATAAGCAAGACATCGTTTCTGATAAATGCAGTGACATTTCATCTCAAAGGAAGCTATAATGTTCACGAAGCTCACACGTTTCTCGCTCTTAACTGAATAGCATTGGATTTTAGAGGACCTGTGGTTTGTATAAGTTTCAGAAACACAGTTGAACTAGATATGGTCCGTGTGTGTAGGAAACACTGTTCTTTTGTTCTGAGCACACTCACTTTTCCCTCTGCGTTAGAGACTCTAGAAAGCAAGTTCGTGCCTCTCGCTCTAAAGCAGAGTGTGTTTCATGGATGAGAACTGTGCTGTGTGATTCCATTCAGAAACGGAGTTAAATGCCAGGCTCTGTGTCTTACTATAAGCAAGACATCGTTTCAGATAAATGCAGTCACATTTCAGCTCAAAGGAAGCTACTTTGTTCACGAAGCTCACACGTTTCTCGCTCTTAACTGAAAAGCATTGGATGTTAGAGGTCCTGTGGTTTGTATCAGTTTGAGAAACAGAGTTGAACTAGATATGGTCCGTGTGTGTAGGAAACACAGTTCTTTTGTTCTGAGCACACTCACGTTTCCCTCTGTATTAGACACTCTAGAAAGCAAGGGCATGCTTCTTGCTCTAAAGCACAGTGTGTTTCATGGATGAGAACTATGCTGTTTGTTTCCCTTCAGAAACGGAGTTAAATGCCAGGCTCTGTGTCTTCCTACAAGCAAGACTTCGTTTAGGTAAACGCAATCACTTTTCAGCTCAAAGGAAGCTACATAGTTCACGAAGCTCACACGTTTCTCACTCTTAACTGAAAAGCATTGGATTTTAGAGGACCTGTGGTTTATATCAGTTTCAGAAACAGAGTTGAACTAGATATGGTCCGTGTGTGTAGGAAACACAGTTCTTTTGTTCTGAGCACACTCTCGTTTTCCTCTGGATTAGATACTCTAGAAAGCAAGAGCGTGCTTCTTGCGCTAAAGCACATTGTGTTTCATGGATGAGATCTGTGCTGTGTGTTATCATTCAGAAACGGAGTTAAATGCCAGGCTCTGTGTCTTCCTACAAGCAAGACTTCGTTTCAGGTAAACGCAGTCACTTTTGAGCTCAAAGTAAGCTACATTGTTCACAAATCTCACACGTTTCTCGCTCATAACTGAAAAGCATTGCATGTTAGAGGACCTGTGGTTTGTATCAGTTTCAGAAACAGAGTCGAACTACATATGGTCTGTGTGTGTAGGAAACACAGTTCTTTTGTTCTGAGCACACTCACGTTTCCCTCTGTATTAGAGAATCTAGAAAGCAAGAGCGTGCTTCTTGCTCTAAAGCACAGTGTGTTTCATGGATGAGAACTATGCTGTTTGCTTCCCTCAGAAACGGAGTTAAATGCCAGGCTCTGTGTCTTCCTACAAGCAAGACTTCATTTCAGGTAAACGCAATCACTTTTCAGCTCAAAGGAAGCTTCATAGTTCTCGAAATTCACACGTTTCTCACTGTTAACTGAAAAGCATTGGATTTTAGAGGACCTGTGGTTTATATCAGTTTCAGAAACAGAGTTGAACTAGATATGGTCTCTGTGTGTAGGAAACACAGTTCTTTTGTTCTGAGCACACTCTCGTTTTCCTCTGGATTAGAGACTCTAGAAAGCCAGAGCGTGCTTCTTGCTCTAAAGCAGAGTGTGTTTCATGGATGAGATCTGTGCTGTGTGTTATCATTCAGAAACGGAGTTACATGCCAGGCTCTGTGTCTTCCTACAAGCAAGACTTCATTTCAGGTAAACGCAGTCACTTTTGAGCTCAAAGTAAGCTACATTGTTCACAAATCACACACGTTTCTCGCTCATAACTGAAAAGCATTGCATGTTAGATGACCTGTGGTTTCTATCAGATTCAGAAACAGAGTCGAACTACATATGGTCCGTGTGTGTAGGAAACACAGTTCTTTTGTTCTGAGCACACTCACGTTTCCCTCTGTATTAGAGACTCTAGAAAGCAAGAGCGTGCTTCTTGCTCTAAAGCACAGTGTGTTTCATGGATGAGAACTATGCTGTTTGTTTCCCTCAGAAACGGAGTTAAATGCCAGGCTCTGTGTCTTCCTACAAGCAAGACTTCGTTTCAGGTAAACGCAATCACTTTTCAGCTCAAAGGAAGCTACATAGTTCTCGAAGTTCACACGTTTCTCACTCTTAACTGAAAAGCATTGGATTTTAGAGGACCTGTGCTCTGTATCAGTTTCAGAAACAGAGTTGAACTAGATATGGTCCGTGTGTGTAGGAAACACTGTTCTTTGGTCTGAGCACACTCACATTTTCCTCTGTTTTAGAGACTCTAGAAAGCAAGCGTGTGCTTCTTGCTCTAAAGCACAGTGTGTTTCATGGTTGAGAACTATGCTGTGTGTTTCCCTTCAGAAACGGAGTTGAATTCCAGGCTCTGTGTCTTCCTACAAGCAAGATTTCCTCTCAAATAAAAGCAGTCACTTTTCAGCTCAAAGGAAGCTACATTGTTCATAAAGCTCACACGTTTCTCCCTCTAAACATAAAAGAATTTGATGTTAGAGGACCTGTGCTTTGTATCAGTTTCAGAAACAGAGTTGAACTAGATATGGTCCGTGTGTGTAGGAAACACAGTTCTTTTATTCTGAGCACTCTCATGTTTCCCTCTGTATTAGAGATTCTAGAAAGGAAGAGCATGATTCTTGCTCTAAAGCAGAGTGTGTTTCATGGATGAGAACTGTGCTGTGTGTTTCCCTTCAGAAATGGAGTTAAATGCCAGGCTCTGTGTCTTCCTACAAGCAAGACTTCTTTTCAGGTAAACACAGTCACTTTTCAGCTCAAAGAAACTACATTGTTCATGAAGCTCACAGGTTTCTCACTCTTAACTGAAAAGAATTGCATGTTAGAGGACCTGTGGTTTGTATCAGTTTCAGAAACAGTGTTGAACTATATATGGTCCGTGTGTGTAGGAAACACAGTTCTTTTATTCTGAGCACTCTCACGTTTCCCTCTGTATTAGAGATTCTAGAAAGGAAGAGCATGATTCTTGCTCTAAAGCAGAGTGTGTTTCATGGATGAGAACTGTGCTGTGTGTTTCCCTTCAGAAACGGAGTTAAATTCCAGGCTCTGTGTATTACTATAAGGAAGACATCGTTTCAGATACATGCAGTCACTTTTCAGCTCAAACGAAGCTACATTGTTCACACAGCTCAAAAGTTTCTCACTCTTAACTGAAAATAAATGCAATTTAGAGGACCTGTGGTTTGTATCATTTTCTGAAACAGAGTTGAACTAGATATGGTCCCTGTGTGTAGGAAACACAGTTCTTTTGTTCTGAGCACACTCATGTTTCCCTCTGTATTAGAGACTCTGGAAAGCAAGAGACTGCTTCTTGCTCTAAAGCAGAGTGGGTTTCATGGATGAGAACTGTGCTGTGTGTTTCCCTTCAGAAACGGAGTTAAATGCCAGGCTCTGTGTCTTCCTACAAGCAAGACTTCGTTTCAGGTAAACGCATTCACTTTTCAGCTCAAAGTAAGCTACATTGTTCACAAATCTCACACGTTTCTCGCTCAAAACTGAAAAGCATTGCATGTTAGAGGACCTGTCGTTTGTATCAGTTTCAGAAACAGAGTCGAACTAGATATGGTCCGTGTGTGTTGGAAACACAGTTCTTTTGTTCTGAGCACACTCACGTTTCCCTCTCTATTAGAGACTCTAGAAAGCAAGAGCGTGCTTCTTGCTCTAAGGCAGAGTGTGTTTCATGGATGAGATCTGTGCTGTGTGTTTCCGTTCAGAAACGGAGTTAAATGCCAGTCTCTGTGTCTTACTATAAGCAAGACATCGTTTCTGATAAATGCAGTGACATTTCATCTCAAAGGAAGCTATAATGTTCACGAAGCTCACACGTTTCTCGCTCTTAACTGAATAGCATTGGATTTTAGAGGACCTGTGGTTTGTATCAGTTTCAGAAACACAGTTGAACTAGATATGGTCCGTGTGTGTAGGAAACACTGTTCTTTTGTTCTGAGCACACTCACTTTTCCCTCTGCATTAGAGACTCTAGAAAGCAAGTTCGTGCCTCTCGCTCTAAAGCAGAGTGTGTTTCATGGATGAGAACTGTGCTGTGTGATTCCATTCAGAAACGGAGTTAAATGCCAGGCTCTGTGTCTTACTATAAGCAAGACATCGTTTCAGATAAATGCAGTCACATTTCAGCTCAAAGGAAGCTACTTTGTTCACGAAGCTCACACGTTTCTCGCTCTTAACTGAAAAGCATTGGATGTTAGAGGTCCTGTGGTTTGTATCAGTTTCAGAAACAGAGTTGAACTAGATATGGTCCGTGTGTGTAGGAAACACAGTTCTTTTGTTCTGAGCACACTCACTTTTCCCTCTGTATTAGAGACTCTAGAAAGCAAGGGCATGCTTCTTGGTCTAAAGCACAGTGTGTTTCATGGATGAGAACTATGCTGTTTGTTTCCCTTCAGAAACGGAGTTAAATGCCAGGCTCTGTGTCTTCCTACAAGCAAGACTTCGTTTAGGTAAACGCAATCACTTTTCAGCTCAAAGGAAGCTACATAGTTCACGAAGCTCACACGTTTCTCACTCTTAACTGAAGAGCATTGGATTTTAGAGGACCTGTGGTTTATATCAGTTTCAGAAACAGAGTTGAACTAGATATGGTCTGTGTGTTTAGGAAACACCGTTCTTTTGTTCTGAGCACACTCTCGTTTTCCTCTGGATTAGAGACTCTAGAAAGCAAGAGCGTGCTTCTTGCGCTAAAGCACATTGTGTTTCATGGATGAGATCTGTGCTGTGTGTTATCAATCAGAAACGGAGTTAAATGCCAGGCTCTGTGTCTTCCTACAAGCAAGACTTCGTTTCAAGTAAACGCAGTCACTTTTGAGCTCAAAGTAAGCTACATTGTTCACAAATCTCACACGTTTCCCCCTCCTAACTGAAAAGCATTGCATGTTAGAGGACCTGTGGTTTGTATCAGTTTCAGAAACAGAGTCGAACTACATATGGTCTGTGTGTGTAGGAAACACTGTTCTTTTGTTCTGAGCACACTCACGTTTCCCTCTGTATTAGAGAATCTAGAAAGCAAGAGCGTGCTTCTTGCTCTAAAGCACAGTGTGTTTCATGGATGAGAAATATGCTGTTTGCTTCCCTCAGAAACGGAGTTAAATGCCAGGCTCTGTGTCTTCCTACAAGCAAGACTTCATTTCAGGTAAACGCAATCACTTTTCAGCTCAAAGGAAGCTTCATAGTTCTCGAAGTTCACACGTTTCTCACTCTTAACTGAAAAGCATTGGATTTTAGAGGACCTGTGGTTTATATCAGTTTCAGAAACAGAGTTGAACTAGATATGGTCTCTGTGTGTAGGAAACACAGTTCTTTTGTTCTGAGCACACTCTCGTTTTCCTCTGGATTAGAGACTCTAGAAAGCAAGAGCGTGCTTCTTGCTCTAAAGCAGAGTGTGTTTCATGGATGAGATCTGTGCTGTGTGTTATCATTCAGAAACGGAGTTAAATGCCAGGCTCTGTGTCTTCCTACAAGCAAGACTTCGTTTCAGGTAAACGCAGTCACTTTTGAGCTCAAAGTAAGCTACATTGTTCACAAATCACACACGTTTCTCGCTCATAACTGAAAAGCATTGCATGTTAGAGGACCTGTGGTTTCTATCAGATTCAGAAACAGAGTCGAACTACATATGGTCCGTGTGTGTAGGAAACACAGTTCTTTTGTTCTGAGCACACTCACGTTTCCCTCTGTATTAGAGACTCTAGAAAGAAAGAGCGTGCTTCTTGCTCTAAAGCACAGTGTGTTTCATGGATGAGAACTATGCTGTTTGTTTCCCTCAGAAACGGAGTTAAATGCCAGGCTCTGTGTCTTCCTACAAGCAAGACTTCGTTTCAGGTAAACGCAATCACTTTTCAGCTCAAAGGAAGCTACATAGTTTTCGAAGTTCACACGTTTCTCACTCTTAACTGAAAAGCATTGGATTTTAGAGGACCTGTGGTCTGTATCAGTTTCAGAAACAGAGTTGAACTAGATATGGACCGTGTGTGTAGGAAACACTGTTCTTTGGTCTGAGCACACTCACATTTTCCTCTGTTTTAGAGACTCTAGAAAGCAAGTGTGTGCTTCTTGCTCTAAAGCACAGTGTGTTTCATGGTTGAGAACTATGCTGTGTGTTTCCCTTCAGAAACGGAGTTGAATGCCAGGCTCTGTGTCTTCCTACAAGCAAGACTTCCTTTCAAGTAAAAGCAGTCACTTTTCAGCTCAAAGGAAGCTACATTGTTCATAAAGCTCACACGTTTCTCCCTCTAAACATAAAAGAATTTGATGTTATAGGACCTGTGCTTTGTATCAGTTTCAGAAACAGAGTTGAACTAGATATGGTCCGTGTGTGTAGGAAACACAGTTCTTTTATTCTGAGCACTCTCATGTTTCCCTCTGTATTAGAGATTCTAGAAAGGAAGAGCATGATTCTTGCTCTAAAGCAGAGTGTGTTTCATGGATGAGAACTGTGCTGTGTGTTTCCCTTCAGAAACGGAGTTAAATGCCAGGCTCTGTGTCTTCCTACAAGCAAGACTTCTTTTCAGGTAAACACAGTCACTTTTCAGCTCAAAGAAGCTACATTGTTCATGAAGCTCACACGTTTCTCACTCTTAACTGAAAAGAATTGCATGTTAGAGGACCTGTGGTTTGTATCAGTTTCAGAAACAGAGTTGAACTAGATATGGTCCGTGTGTGTAGGAAACACAGTTCTTTTATTCTGAGCACTCTCACGTTTCCCTCTGTATTAGAGATTCTAGAAAGGAAGAGCATGATTCTTGCTCTAAAGCAGAGTGTGTTTCATGGATGAGAACTGTGCTGTGTGTTTCCCTTCAGAAACGGAGTTAAATTCCAGGCTCTGTTTATTACTATAAGGAAGACATCGTTTCAGATACATGCAGGCACTTTTCAGCTCAAACGAAGCTACATTGTTCACACAGCTCAAAAGTTTCTCACTCTTAACTGAAAATAAATGCAATTTAGAGGACCTGTGGTTTGTATCATTTTCTGAAACAGAGTTGAACTAGATATGGTCCCTGTGTGTAGGAAACACAGTTCTTTTGTTCTGAGCACACTCATGTTTCCCTCTGTATTAGAGACTCTGGAAAGCAAGAGACTGCTTCTTGCTCTAAAGCAGAGTGGGTTTCATGGATGAGAACTGTGCTGTGTGTTTCCCTTCAGAAACGGAGTTAAATGCCAGGCTCTGTGTTTTCCTACAAGCAAGACTTCTTTTCAGGTAAACACAGTCAATTTTCAGCTCAAACAAAGCTACATTGTGCACGAAGCTCACACGTTTCTCCCTCTTAACTGAAAAGCATTGGATTTTAGAGGACCTGTGGTTTGTATCAGTTTCAGAAACAGAGTCAAACTACATATGGTCCGTGTGTGTAGGAAACACAGTTCTTTTGTTCTGAGCACACTCACGTTTCCCTCTGTATTAGAGACTCTGGAAAGCAAGAGACTGCTTCTTGCTCTAAAGCAGAGTGTGTTTCATGGATGAGAACTGTGCTGTGTGTTTCCCTTCAGAAACGGAGTTAAATTCCAGGCTCTGTGTTTTCCTACAAGCAAGACTTCTTTTCAGGTAAACACAGTCAATTTTTAGCTCAAACAAAGCTACATTGTTCACGAAGCTCACACGTTTTTCGCTCTTAACTGAAAAGCATTGGATTTTAGAGGACCTGTGGTTTGAATCATTTTCAGAAACAGAGTTGACCTAGATATGGTCCGTGTGTGTAGGAAACACAGTTCTTTTGTTCTGAGCACACTCACGTTTCCCTCAATATTAGATTATCTAGAAAGCAAGAGCGTGCTTCTTGCTCTAAAGCACAGTGTGTTTCATGGATGAGAACTATGCTATTTGTTTCCCTTCAGAAACGGAGTTAAATGCCAGATTCTGTGTCTTCCTACAAGGAAGACTTCTTTTCAGGTAAACACAGTCACTTTTCAGCTCAAAAGAGTTACACTGTTCATG
This sequence comes from Onychomys leucogaster, assembly GCA_949786385.1. NCBI lineage: Eukaryota > Metazoa > Chordata > Mammalia > Rodentia > Cricetidae > Onychomys > Onychomys leucogaster. The sequence continues at coordinate 1,969,941 of CATKUP010000101.1, read as the reverse complement.
AAGCTCACACGTTTCTCACTCTTACCTGAAAACTATTGCATGTTAGAGGACCTTCGTTTGTATCAGTTTCAGAAACAGAGTCGAACTAGATATGGTCCGTGTGTGTTGGAAACACAGTTCTTTTGTTCTGAGCACACTCACGTTTCCCTCTCTATTAGAGACTCTAGAGAGCAAGAGCGTGCTTCTTGCTCTAAAGCAGAGTGTGTTTCATGGATGAGATCTGTGCTGTTTATTTCCGTTCAGAAACGGAGTTAAATGCCAGGCTCTGTGTCTTAATATAAGCAAGACATCATTTCTGATAAATGCAGTCACATTTCATCTCAAAGGAAGCTATATTGTTCACGAAGCTCACACGTTTCTCGCTCTTAACTGAATAGCATTGGATTTTAGAGGACCTGTGGTTTGTATCAGTTTCAGAAACAGAGTTGAACTAGATATGGTCCGTGTGTGTAGGAAACACTGTTCTTTTGTTCTGAGCACACTCACGTTTCCCTCTGTATTAGAGACTCTAAAAGGAAGAGCGTGCTTCTCTTGCTCTAAAGCACATTGTGTTTCATGGATGAGAACTATGCTGTGTGTTTCCCTTCAGAAACGGAGTTAAATGCCAGGCTCTGTGTCTTCCTACAATCAAGACTTCGTTTAAGGCAATCGCAGTCACTTTTGAGCTCAAAGTAAGCTACATTGTTCACAAATCTCACACGTTTCTCGCTCATAACTGAAAAGCATTGCATGTTAGAGGACCTGTGGTTTGTATCAGTTTCAGAAACAGAGTCGAACTACATATGGTCCGTGTGTGTAGGAAACACAGTTCTTTTGTTCTGAGCACACTCACGTTTCCCTCTGTATTAGAGACTCTAGAAAGCAAGAGCGTGCTTCTTGCTCTAAAGCACAGTGTGTTTCATGGGTGAGAACTATGCTGTTTGTTTCCCTCAGAAACGGAGTTAAATGCCAGGCTCTGTGTCTTCCTACAAGCAAGACTTCGTTTCAGGTAAACGCAATCACTTTTCAGCTCAAAGGAAGCTACATAGTTCTCGAAGTTCACACGTTTCTCACTCTTAACTGAAAAGCATTGGATTTTAGAGGACCTGTGGTTTATATCAGTTTCAGAAACAGAGTTGAACTAGATATGGTCTCTGTGTGTAGGAAACACAGTTCTTTTGTTCTGAGCACACTCTCGTTTTCCTCTGGATTAGAGACTCTAGAAAGCAAGAGCGTGCTTCTTGCTCTAAAGCAGAGTGTGTTTCATGGATGAGATCTGTGCTGTGTGTTATCATTCAGAAACGGAGTTAAATGCCAGGCTCTGTGTCTCCTACAAGCAAGACTTCGTTTCAGGTCAACGCAGTCACTTTTCAGCTCAAAGTAAGCTACATTGTTCACAAATCTCACACGTTTCTCGCTCATAACTGAAAAGCATTGCATGTTAGAGGACCTGTGGTTTGTATCAGTTTCCGAAACAGAGTCGAACTACATATAGTCTGTGTGTGTAGGAAACACAGTTCTTTTGTTCTGAGCACACCTACGTTGCCCTCTGTATTAGAGACTCTAGAAAGCAAGAGCGTGCTTCTTGCTCTAAAGCAGAGTGTGTTTCATGGATGAGATCTGTGCTGTGTATTTCCGTTCAGAAACGGATTTAAATGCCAGGCTCTGTGTCTTACTATAAGCAAGACATCGTTTCAGATAAATGCAGTCACATTTCAGCTCAAAGGAAGCTATATTGTTCACAAAGCTCACACATTTCTCGCTCTTAAATGAAAAGCATTGGATTTTAGAGGACCTGTGGTCTGTATCAGTTTCAGAAACAGAGTTGAACTAGATATGGTCCGTGTGTGTAGCAAACACTGTTCTTTTGTTCTGAGCACACTCACGTTTCCCTCAATATTAGAGAATCTAGAAAGCAAGAGCGTGCTTCTTGCTCTAAAGCACAGTGTGTTTCATGGATGAGAACTATGCTGTTTGTTTCCCTTCAGAAACGGAGTTAAATGCCAGATTCTGTGTCTTCCTACAAGGAAGACTTCTTTTCAGGTAAACACAGTCACTTTTCAGCTCAAAAAAGCTACACTGTTCATGAAGCTCACACGTTTCTCACTCTTACCTGAAAACTATTGCATGTTAGAGGACCTTTGTTTGTATCAGTTTCAGAAACAGAGTCGAACTAGATATGGTCCGTGTGTGTTGGAAACACAGTTCTTTTGTTCTGAGCACACTCACGTTTCCCTCTCTATTAGAGACTCTAGAGAGCAAGAGCGTGCTTCTTGCTCTAAAGCAGAGTGTGTTTCATGGATGAGATCTGTGCTGTTTATTTCCGTTCAGAAACGGAGTTAAATGCCAGGCTCTGTGTCTTAATATAAGCAAGACATCATTTCTGATAAATGCAGTCACATTTCATCTCAAAGGAAGCTATATTGTTCACGAAGCTCACACGTTTCTCGCTCTTAACTGAATAGCATTGGATTTTAGAGGACCTGTGGTTTGTATCAGTTTCAGAAACAGAGTTGAACTAGATATGGTCCGTGTGTGTAGGAAACACTGTTCTTTTGTTCTGAGCACACTCACGTTTCCCTCTGTATTAGAGACTCTAAAAGGAAGAGCGTGCTTCTCTTGCTCTAAAGCACATTGTGTTTCATGGATGAGAACTATGCTGTGTGTTTCCCTTCAGAAACGGAGTTAAATGCCAGGCTCTGTGTCTTCCTACAATCAAGACTTCGTTTAAGGCAATCGCAGTCACTTTTGAGCTCAAAGTAAGCTACATTGTTCACAAATCTCACACGTTTCTCGCTCATAACTGAAAAGCATTGCATGTTAGAGGACCTGTGGTTTGTATCAGTTTCAGAAACAGAGTCGAACTACATATGGTCCGTGTGTGTAGGAAACACAGTTCTTTTGTTCTGAGCACACTCACGTTTCCCTCTGTATTAGAGACTCTAGAAAGCAAGAGCGTGCTTCTTGCTCTAAAGCACAGTGTGTTTCATGGGTGAGAACTATGCTGTTTGTTTCCCTCAGAAACGGAGTTAAATGCCAGGCTCTGTGTCTTCCTACAAGCAAGACTTCGTTTCAGGTAAACGCAATCACTTTTCAGCTCAAAGGAAGCTACATAGTTCTCGAAGTTCACACGTTTCTCACTCTTAACTGAAAAGCATTGGATTTTAGAGGACCTGTGGTTTATATCAGTTTCAGAAACAGAGTTGAACTAGATATGGTCTCTGTGTGTAGGAAACACAGTTCTTTTGTTCTGAGCACACTCTCGTTTTCCTCTGGATTAGAGACTCTAGAAAGCAAGAGCGTGCTTCTTGCTCTAAAGCAGAGTGTGTTTCATGGATGAGATCTGTGCTGTGTGTTATCATTCAGAAACGGAGTTAAATGCCAGGCTCTGTGTCTTCCTACATGCAAGACTTCGTTTCAGGTCAACGCAGTCACTTTTCAGCTCAAAGTAAGCTACATTGTTCACAAATCTCACACGTTTCTCGCTCATAACTGAAAAGCATTGCATGTTAGAGGACCTGTGGTTTGTATCAGTTTCCGAAACAGAGTCGAACTACATATAGTCTGTGTGTGTAGGAAACACAGTTCTTTTGTTCTGAGCACACCTACGTTTCCCTCTGTATTAGAGACTCTAGAAAGCAAGAGCGTGCTTCTTGCTCTAAAGCAGAGTGTGTTTCATGGATGAGATCTGTGCTGTGTATTTCCGTTCAGAAACGGAGTTAAATGCCAGGCTCTGTGTCTTACTATAAGCAAGACATCGTTTCAGATAAATGCAGTCACATTTCAGCTCAAAGGAAGCTATATTGTTCACAAAGCTCACACATTTCTCGCTCTTAAATGAAAAGCATTGGATTTTAGAGGACCTGTGGTCTGTATCAGTTTCAGAAACAGAGTTGAACTAGATATGGTCCGTGTGTGTAGCAAACACTGTTCTTTTGTTCTGAGCACACTCACGTTTCCCTCTGTATTAGAGACTCTAGAAAGCAAGAGCGTGCTTCTTGCTCTAAAGCACAGTGTGTTTCATGGATGAGAACTATGCTGTTTGTTTCCCTTCAGAAACAAAGTTAAATGCCAGGCTCTGTGTCTTCCTACAAGCAAGACCTCGTTTCAGGTAAACGCAATCACTTTTCAGCTCAAAGTAAGATACATTGGTCACAAATCTCACACGTTTCTCGCTCATTACTGAAAAGCATTGCATGTTAGAGGACCTGTCGTTTGTATCAGTTTCAGAAACAGAGTCGAACTAGATATGGTCCGTGTGTGTTGGAAACACAGTTCTTTTGTTCTGAGCACACTCACGTTTCCCTCTCTATTAGAGACTCTAGAAAGCAAGAGCGTGCTTCTTGCTCTAAAGCAGAGTGTGTTTCATGGATGATATCTGTGCTGTTTATTTCCGTTCAGAACCGGAGTTAAATGCCAGGCTCTGTGTCTTAATATAAGCAAGACATCGTTTCTGATAAATGCAGTCACATTTCATCTCAAAGGAAGCTATATTGTTCACGAAGCTCACACGTTTCTCGCTCTTAACTGAATATCATTGGATTTTAGAGGACCTGTGGTTTGTATCAGTTTCAGAAACAGAGTTGAACTAGATATGGTCCGTGTGTGTAGGAAACTCTGTTCTTTTGTTCTGAGCACACTAACGTTTCCCTCTGTATTAGAGACTCTAAAAGGAAGAGCGTGCTTCTCTTGCTCTAAAGCACATTGTGTTTCATGGATGAGAACTATGCTGTGTGTTTCCCTTCAGAAACGGAGTTAAATGCCAGGCTTTGTGTCTTCCTACAATCAAGACTTCGTTTAAGGCAATCGCAGTCACTTTTGAGCTCAAAGTAAGCTACATTGTTCACAAATCTCACACGTTTCTCGCTCATAACTGAAAAGCATTGCATGTTAGAGGACCTGTGGTTTGTATCAGTTTCAGAAACAGAGTCGAACTACATATGGTCTGTGTGTGTAGGAAACACAGTTCTTTTGTTCTGAGCTCACTCACGTTTCCCTCTGTATTAGAGACTCTAGAAAGCAAGAGCGTGCTTCTTGCTCTAAAGCACAGTGTGTTTCATGGATGAGAACTATGCTGTTTGTTTCCCTCAGAAACGGAGTTAAATGCCAGGCTCTGTGTCTTCCTACAAGCAAGACTTCGTTTCAGGTAAACGCAATCATTTTTCAGCTCAAAGGAAGCTACATAGTTCTCGAAGTTCACACGTTTCTCACTCTTAACTGAAAAGCATTGGATTTTAGAGGACCTGTGGTTTATATCAGTTTCAGAAACAGAGTTGAACTAGATATGGTCTCTGTGTGTAGGAAACACAGTTCTTTTGTTCTGAGCACACTCTCGTTTTCCTCTGGATTAGAGACTCTAGAAAGCAAGAGCGTGCTTCTTGCTCTAAAGCAGAGTGTGTTTCACGGATGAGATCTGTGCTGTGTGTTATCATTCAGAAACGGAGTTAAATGCCAGGCTCTGTGTCTTCCTACAAGCAAGACTTCGTTTCAGGTAAACGCAGTCACTTTTCAGCTCAAAGGAAGCTACATTGTTCACAAATCTCACACGTTTCTCCCTCTAAACATAAAAGAATTTGATGTTAGAGGACCTGTGCTTTGTATCAGTTTCAGAAACAGAGTTGATCTAGATATGATCCGTGTGTGTAGGAAACACAGTTCTTTTATTCTGAGCACTCTCACGTTTCCCTCTGTATTAGAGATTCTAGAAAGGAAGAGCATGATTCTTGCTCTAAAGCAGAGTGTGTTTCATGGATGAGAACTGTGCTGTGTGTTTCCCTTCAGAAACGGAGTTAAATGCCAGGCTCTGTGTCTTCCTACAAGCAAGACTTCTTTTCAGGTAAACACAGTCACTTTTCAGCTCAAAGAAGCTACATTGTTCATGAAGCTCACACGTTTCTCACTCTTAACTGAAAACCATTGCATGTTAGAGGACCTGTGGTTTGTATCAGTTTCAGAAACAGAGTCGAAGTAGATATGGTCCATGTGTGTAGGAAACACAGTTCTTTTGTTCTGAGCACACTCATGTTTCCCTCTGTATTAGAGACTCTGGAAAGCAAGAGCGTGATTCTTGCTCTAAAGCAGAGTGTGTTTCATGGATGAGAACTGTGCTGTGTGTTTCCCTTCAGAAACGGAGTTAAATGCCAGGCTCTGTGTCTTAATATAAGCAAGACATCGTTTCTGATAAATGCAGTTACATTTCTTCTCAAAGGAAGCTACATTGTTCACACAGCTCACACGTTTCTCGCTCTTAACTGAAAATAAATGCAATTTAGACGTCCTGTGGTTTGTATCATTTTCTGAAACAGAGTTGAACTAGATATGGTCCCTGTGTGTAGGAAACACAGTTCTTTTGTTCTGAGCACACTCATGTTTCCCTCTGTATTAGAGACTCTGGAAACAAGAGACTGCTTCTTGCTCTAAAGCAGGGTGGGTTTCATGGATGAGAACTGTGCTGTGTGTTTCCCTTCAGAAACGGAGTTAAATGCCAGGCTCTGTGTTTTCCTACAAGCAAGACTTCTTTTCAGGTAAACACAGTCAATTTTCAGCTCAAACAAAGCTACATTGTTCACGAAGCTCACACGTTTCTCCCTCTTAACTGAAAAGCATTGGATTTTAGAGGACCTGTGGTTTGTATCATTTTCAGAAACAGAGTTTACCTAGATATGGTCCGTGTGTGTAGGAAACACAGTTCTTTTGTTCTGAGCACACTCACGTTTCCCTCTGTATTAGAGACTCTAGAAAGCAAGAGCGTGCTTCTTGCTGTAAAGCACAGTGTGTTTCATGGATGAGAACTATGCTGTGTGTTTCCCTTCAGAAACGGAGTTAAATGCCAGGCTCTGTGTCTTCCTACAAGCAAGACTTCCTTTCAGGTAAAAGCAGTCACTTTTCAGCTCAAAGGAAGCTACATTGTTCATAAAGCTCACACGTTTCTCCTTCTAAACATAAACGAATTTGATGTTAGAGGACCTGTGCTTTGTATCAGTTTCAGAAACAGAGTTGATCTAGATATAGTCCGTGTGTGTAGGAAACACAGTTCTTTTATTCTGAGCACTCTCACGTTTCCCTCTGTATTAGAGATTCTAGAAAGGAAGAGCATGATTCTTGCTCTAAAGCAGAGTGTGTTTCATGGATGAGAACTGTGCTGTGTGTTTCCCTTCAGAAACGGAGTTAAATGCCAGGCTCTGTGTCTTCCTACAAGCAAGACTTCTTTTCAGGTAAACACAGTCACTTTTCAGCTCAAAGAAGCTACATTGTTCATGAAGCTCACACGTTTCTCCCTCTTAACTGAATAGCATTGGATTTTAGAGGACCTGTGGTTTGTATCAGTTTCAGAAACAGAGTTGAACTAGATATGGTCCGTGTATGTAGGAAACACTGTTCTTTTTTCTGAGCACACTCACGTTTCCCTCTGTATTAGAGACTGTGGAAAGCAAGAGCGTGATTCTTGCTCTAAAGCAGAGTGTGTTTCATGGATGAGAACTGTGCTGTGTGTTTCCCTTCAGAAACAGAGTTAAATGCCAGGCTCTGTGTCTTAATATAAGCAAGACATCGTTTCTGATAAATGCAGTCACATTTCATCTCGAAGGAAGCTATATTGTTCACGAAGCTCACACGTTTCTCGCTCTTAACTGAATAGCATTGGATTTTAGAGGACCTGTGGTTTGTATCAGTTTCAGAAACAGAGTTGAACTAGATATGGTCCGTGTGTGTAGGAAACACTGTTCATTTGTTCTGAGCACACTCACGTTTCCCTCTGTATTAGAGACTAAAAGTAAGAGCGTGCTTCTCTTGCTCTAAAGCACATTGTGTTTCATGGATGAGAACTATGCTGTGTGTTTCCCTTCAGAAACGGAGTTAAATGCCAGGCTCTGTATCTTCCTGCAAGCAAGACTTCGTTTCAGGTAAAAGCAGTCTCTTTTCAGCTCAAAGTAAGCTACATTGTTCACAAAGCTCACACCTTTCTCCCTCTTAACAGAAAAGAATTGCATGTTAGAGGACCTGTGGTTTGTATCAGTTTCAGAAACAGAGTTGAACTAGATATGGTCCGTGTGTGTAGGAAACACAGTTCTTTTATTCTGAGCACTCTCACGTTTCCCTCTGTATTAGAGATTCTAGAAAGGAAGAGCATGATTCTTGCTCTAAAGCAGAGTGTGTTTCATGGATGAGAACTGTGCTGTGTGTTTCCCTTCAGAAACGGAGTTATATTCCAGGCTCTGTGTATTACTATAAGAAAGACATCGTTTCAGATAAATGCAGTCACTTTTCAGCTCAAACGAAGCTACATTGTTCACACAGCTCACACGTTTCTCGCTCTTAACTGAAAATAAATGCAATTTAGAGGACCTGTGGTTTGTATCATTTTCTGAAACAGAGTTGAACTAAATATGGTCCCTGTGTGTAGGAAACACAGTTCTTTTGTTCTGAGCACACTCATGTTTCCCTCTTTATTAGAGACTCTGGAAAGCAAGAGACTGCTTCTTGCTCTAAAGCAGAGTGTGTTTCATGGATGAGAACTGTGCTGTGTGTTTCCCTTCAGAAACGGAGTTAAATTCCAGGCTCTGTGTTTTCCTACAAGCAAGACTTCTTTTCAGGTAAACACAGTCAATTTTTAGCTCAAACAAAGCTACATTGTTCACGAAGCTCACACGTTTCTCGCTCTTAACTGAAAAGCATTGGATTTTAGAGGACCTGTGGTTTGAATCATTTTCAGAAACAGAGTTGACCTAGATATGGTCGGTGTGTGTAGGAAACACAGTTCTTTTGTTCTGAGCACACTCACGTTTCCCTCAATATTAGAGAATCTAGAAAGCAAGAGCGTGCTTCTTGCTCTAAAGCACAGTGTGTTTCATGGATGAGAACTATGCTGTTTGTTTCCCTTCAGAAACGGAGTTAAATGCTAGGCTCTGTGTCTTCCTACAAGCAAGACTTCGTTTCAGGTAAAAGCAATCACTTTTCAGCTCAAACGAAGCTACATTGTTCACAAAGCTCACACCTTTCTCCCTCTTAACAGAAAAGAATTGGATGTTAGAGGACCTGTGCTTTGTATCAGTTTCAGAAACAGAGTTGAACTAGATATGGTCCGTGTGTGTAGGAAACACAGTTCTTTTATTGTGAGCACTCTCACGTTTCCCTCTGTATTAGAGATTCTAGAAAGGAAGAGCATGATTCTTGCTCTAAAGCAGAGTGTGTTTCATGGATGAGAACTGTCCTGTGTGTTTCCCTTCAGAAACGGAGTTAAATGCCAGGCTCTGTGTCTTCCTACAAGCAAGACTTCTTTTCAGGTAAACACAGTCACTTTTCAGCGCAAAGAAGCTACATTGTTCATGAAGCTCACACGTTTCTCACTCTTAACTGAAAACCATTGCATGTTAGAGGACCTGTGGTTTGTATCAGTTTCAGAAACAGAGTCGAAGTAGATATGGTCCATGTGTGTAGGAAACACAGTTCTTTTGTTCTGAGCACACTCATGTTTCCCTCTGTATTAGAGACTCTGGAAAGCAAGAGCGTGATTCTTGCTCTAAAGCAGAGTGTGTTTCATGGATGAGAACTGTGCTGTGTGTTTCCCTTCAGAAACGGAGTTAAATGCCAGGCTCTGTGTCTTAATATAAGCAAGACATCGTTTCTGATAAATGCAGTCACATTTCTTCTCAAAGGAAGCTACATTGTTCACACAGCTCACACGTTTCTCGCTCTTAACTGAAAATAAATGCAATTTAGACGTCCTGTGGTTTGTATCATTTTCTGAAACAGAGTTGAACTAGATATGGTCCCTGTGTGTAGGAAACACAGTTCTTTTGTTCTGAGCACACTCATGTTTCCCTCTGTATTAGAGACTCTGGAAACAAGAGACTGCTTCTTGCTCTAAAGCAGGGTGGGTTTCATGGATGAGAACTGTGCTGTGTGTTTCCCTTCAGAAACGGAGTTAAATGCCAGGCTCTGTGTTTTCCTACAAGCAAGACTTCTTTTCAGGTAAACACAGTCAATTTTCAGCTCAAACAAAGCTACATTGTTCACGAAGCTCACACGTTTCTCCCTCTTAACTGAAAAGCATTGGATTTTAGAGGACCTGTGGTTTGTATCATTTTCAGAAACAGAGTTTACCTAGATATGGTCCGTGTGTGTAGGAAACACAGTTCTTTTGTTCTGAGCACACTCACGTTTCCCTCTGTATTAGAGACTCTAGAAAGCAAGAGCGTGCTTCTTGCTGTAAAGCACAGTGTGTTTCATGGATGAGAACTATGCTGTGTGTTTCCCTTCAGAAACGGAGTTAAATGCCAGGCTCTGTGTCTTCCTACAAGCAAGATTTCGTTTCAGGTAAAAGCAGTCACTTTTCAGCTCAAAGGAAGCTACATTGTTCATAAAGCTCACACGTTTCTCCTTCTAAACATAAACGAATTTGATGTTAGAGGACCTGTGCTTTGTATCAGTTTCAGAAACAGAGTTGATCTAGATATAGTCCGTGTGTGTAGGAAACACAGTTCTTTTATTCTGAGCACTCTCACGTTTCCCTCTGTATTAGAGATTCTAGAAAGGAAGAGCATGATTCTTGCTCTAAAGCAGAGTGTGTTTCATGGATGAGAACTGTGCTGTGTGTTTCCCTTCAGAAACGGAGTTAAATGCCAGGCTCTGTGTCTTCCTACAAGCAAGACTTCTTTTCAGGTAAACACAGTCACTTTTCAGCTCAAAGAAGCTACATTGTTCATGAAGCTCACACGTTTCTCCCTCTTAACTGAATAGCATTGGATTTTAGAGGACCTGTGGTTTGTATCAGTTTCAGAAACAGAGTTGAACTAGATATGGTCCGTGTATGTAGGAAACACTGTTCTTTTTTCTGAGCACTCTCACGTTTCCCTCTGTATTAGAGATTCTAGAAAGGAAGAGCATGATTCTTGCTCTAAAGCAGAGTGTGTTTCATGGATGAGAACTGTGCTGTGTGTTTCCCTTCAGAAACGGAGTTAAATTCCAGGCTCTGTGTATTACTATAAGAAAGACATCGTTTCAGATAAATGCAGTCACTTTTCACCTCAAACGAAGCTACATTGTTCACACAGCTCACACGTTTCTCGCTCTTAACTGAAAATAAATGCAATTTAGAGGACCTGTGGTTTGTATCATTTTCTGAAACAGAGTTGAACTAGATATGGTCCCTGTGTGTAGGAAACACAGTTCTTTTGTTCTGAGCACACTCACGTTTCCCTCTGTATTAGAGACTCTGGAAAGCAAGAGCGTGATTCTTGCTCTAAAGCAGAGTGTGTTTCATGGATGAGAACTGTGCTGTGTGTTTCCCTTCAGAAACAGAGTTAAATGCCAGGCTCTGTGTCTTAATATAAGCAAGACATCGTTTCTGATAAATGCAGTCACATTTCATCTCGAAGGAAGCTATATTGTTCACGAAGCTCACACGTTTCTCGCTCTTAACTGAATAGCATTGGATTTTAGAGGACCTGTGGTTTGTATCAGTTTCAGAAACAGAGTTGAACTAGATATGGTCCGTGTGTGTAGGAAACACTGTTCATTTGTTCTGAGCACACTCACGTTTCCCTCTGTATTAGAGACTAAAAGTAAGAGCGTGCTTCTCTTGCTCTAAAGCACATTGTGTTTCATGGATGAGAACTATGCTGTGTGTTTCCCTTCAGAAACGGAGTTAAATGCCAGGCTCTGTATCTTCCTGCAAGCAAGACTTCGTTTCAGGTAAAAGCAGTCTCTTTTCAGCTCAAAGTAAGCTACATTGTTCACAAAGCTCACACCTTTCTCCCTCTTAACAGAAAAGAATTGCATGTTAGAGGACCTGTGGTTTGTATCAGTTTCAGAAACAGAGTTGAACTAGATATGGTCCGTGTGTGTAGGAAACACAGTTCTTTTATTCTGAGCACTCTCACGTTTCCCTCTGTATTAGAGATTCTAGAAAGGAAGAGCATGATTCTTGCTCTAAAGCAGAGTGTGTTTCATGGATGAGAACTGTGCTGTGTGTTTCCCTTCAGAAACGGAGTTATATTCCAGGCTCTGTGTATTACTATAAGAAAGACATCGTTTCAGATAAATGCAGTCACTTTTCAGCTCAAACGAAGCTACATTGTTCACACAGCTCACACGTTTCTCGCTCTTAACTGAAAATAAATGCAATTTAGAGGACCTGTGGTTTGTATCATTTTCTGAAACAGAGTTGAACTAAATATGGTCCCTGTGTGTAGGAAACACAGTTCTTTTGTTCTGAGCACACTCATGTTTCCCTCTTTATTAGAGACTCTGGAAAGCAAGAGACTGCTTCTTGCTCTAAAGCAGAGTGTGTTTCATGGATGAGAACTGTGCTGTGTGTTTCCCTTCAGAAACGGAGTTAAATTCCAGGCTCTGTGTTTTCCTACAAGCAAGACTTCTTTTCAGGTAAACACAGTCAATTTTTAGCTCAAACAAAGCTACATTGTTCACGAAGCTCACACGTTTCTCGCTCTTAACTGAAAAGCATTGGATTTTAGAGGACCTGTGGTTTGAATCATTTTCAGAAACAGAGTTGACCTAGATATGGTCGGTGTGTGTAGGAAACACAGTTCTTTTGTTCTGAGCACACTCACGTTTCCCTCAATATTAGAGAATCTAGAAAGCAAGAGCGTGCTTCTTGCTCTAAAGCACAGTGTGTTTCATGGATGAGAACTATGCTGTTTGTTTCCCTTCAGAAACGGAGTTAAATGCCAGGCTCTGTGTCTTCCTACAAGCAAGACTTCGTTTCAGGTAAAAGCAATCACTTTTCAGCTCAAACGAAGCTACATTGTTCACAAAGCTCACACCTTTCTCCCTCTTAACAGAAAAGAATTGGATGTTAGAGGACCTGTGCTTTGTATCAGTTTCAGAAACAGAGTTGAACTAGATATGGTCCGTGTGTGTAGGAAACACAGTTCTTTTATTGTGAGCACTCTCACGTTTCCCTCTGTATTAGAGATTCTAGAAAGGAAGAGCATGATTCTTGCTCTAAAGCAGAGTGTGTTTCATGGATGAGAACTGTCCTGTGTGTTTCCCTTCAGAAACGGAGTTAAATGCCAGGCTCTGTGTCTTCCTACAAGCAAGACTTCTTTTCAGGTAAACACAGTCACTTTTCAGCTCAAAGAAGCTACATTGTTCATGAAGCTCACACGTTTCTCACTCTTAACTGAAAACCATTGCATGTTAGAGGACCTGTGGTTTGTATCAGTTTCAGAAACAGAGTCGAAGTAGATATGGTCCATGTGTGTAGGAAACACAGTTCTTTTGTTCTGAGCACACTCATGTTTCCCTCTGTATTAGAGACTCTGGAAAGCAAGAGCGTGATTCTTGCTCTAAAGCAGAGTGTGTTTCATGGATGAGATCTGTGCTGTGTGTTTCCCTTCAGAAACGGAGTTAAATGCCAGGCTCTGTGTTTTAATATAAGCAAGACATCGTTTCTGATAAATGCAGTCACATTTCTTCTCAAAGGAAGCTACATTGTTCACACAGCTCACACGTTTCTCGCTCTTAACTGAAAATAAATGCAATTTAGACGACCTGTGGTTTGTATCATTTTCTGAAACAGAGTTGAACTAGATATGGTCCGTGTGTGTAGGAAACACAGTTCTTTTATTGTGAGCACTCTCACGTTTCCCTCTGTATTAGAGATTCTAGAAAGGAAGAGCATGATTCTTGCTCTAAAGCAGAGTGTGTTTCATGGATGAGAACTGTGCTGTGTGTTTCCCTTCAGAAACGGAGTTAAATGCCAGGCTCTGTATCTTCCTACAAGCAAGACTTCGTTTCAGGTAAACGCAATCACTTTTCAGCTCAAAGGAAGCTACATAGTTCTCGAAGTTCACACGTTTCTCACTCTTAACTGAAAAGCATTGGATTTTAGAGGACCTGTGGTTTATATCAGTTTCAGAAACAGAGTTGAACTAGATATGGTCCGTGTGTGTAGGAAACACAGTTCTTTTGTTCTGAGCACACTCATGTTTCCCTCTGTATTAGAGACTCTGGAAAGCAAGAGCGTGCTTCTTGCTCTAAAGCAGAGTGTGTTTCATGGATGAGAACTGTGCTGTGTGTTTCCCTTCAGAAACGGAGTTAAATGCCAGGCTCTGTGTCTTCCTATAAGCAAGACTTCGTTTCAGTTAAACACAGTCACTTTTGAGCTCAAAGTAAGCTACATTGTTCACAAATCTCACACGTTTCTCGCTCATAACTGAAAAGCATTGCATGTTAGAGGACCTGTGGTTTGTATCAGTTTCAGAAACAGAGTCGAACTACATATGGTCCGTGTGTGTAGGAAACACAGTTCTTTTGTTCTGAGCACACTCACGTTTCCATCTGTATTAGAGACTCTAGAAAGCAAGAGCGTGCTTCTTGCTCTAAAGCAGAGTGTGTTTCATGGATGAGATCTTTGCTGTTTATTTCCGTTCAGAAACAGAGTTAAATTCCAGGCTCTGTGTCTTACTATAAGAAAGACATCGTTTCAGATAAATGCAGTCAGTTTTCAGCTCAAACGAAGCTACATTGTTCACACAGCTCACACGTTTCTCGCTCTAAACTGAAAATAAATGCAATTTAGAGGACCTGTGGTTTGTATCATTTTCTGAAACAGAGTTGAACTAGATATGGTCCCTGTGTGTAGGAAACACAGTTCTTTTGTTCTGAGCACACTCATGTTTCCCTCTGTATTAGAGACTCTGGAAAGCAAGAGACTGCTTCTTGCTCTAAAGCAGAGTGTGTTTCATGGATGAGAACTGTGCTGTGTGTTTCCCTTCAGAAACGGAGTTAAATGCCAGGCTCTGTGTCTTCCTACAAGCAAGACTTCATTTCAGGTAAAGGCAGTCACTTTTCAGCTCAACAAAGCTACATTGTTCACAAAGCTCACACGTTTCTCGCTCTTAACTGAAAAGCATTGGATGTTAGAGGACCTGTGGTTTGTATCAGATTCAGAAACAGAGTTGAACGAGATATGTTCCGTGTGTGTAGGAGACACATTTCTTTTGTTCTGAGCACACTCACGTTTCCCTCTGTATTAGAGACTCTAGAAAGTAAGAGCGTGCTTCTTTCTCGAAAGCAGAGTGTGTTTCATGGATGAGATCTTTGCTGTGTGATTCCATTCAGAAACGGAGTTAAATGCCAGGCTCTGTGTCTTACTATAAGCAAGACATCGTTTCATATAAATGCAGTCACATTTCAGCTCAAAGGAAGCTACATGGTTCACGAAGCTCACACGTTTCTCGCTCTTAACTGAAAAGCATTGGATGTTAGAGGTCCTGTGGTTTGTATCATTTTCAGAAACAGAGTTGACCTAGATATGGTCCATGTGTGTGTAGGAAACACAGTTCTTTTGTTCTGAGCACACCCACGTTTCCCTCTGTATTAGAGACTCTAGAAAGCAAGAGCGTGCTTCTTGCTCTAAAGCACAGTGTGTTTCATGGATGAGAACTATGCTGTTTGTTTCCCTTCAGAAACGGAGTTAAATGCCAGGCTCTGTGTCTTCCTACAAGCAAGACTTCGTTTCAGGTAAACGCAATCACTTTTCAGCTCAAAGGAAGCTACATAGTTCACGAAGCTCACACGTTTCTCACTCTTAACTGAAAAGCATTGGATTTTAGAGGACCTGTGGTTTATATCAGTTTCAGAAACAGAGTTGAACTAGATATGCTCCGTGTGTGTAGGAAACACAGTTCTTTTGTTCTGAGCACACTCATGTTCCCCTCTGTATTAGAGACTCTGGAAAGCAAGAGACTGCTTCTTGCTCTAAAGCAGAGTGTGTTTCATGGATGAGAACTGTGCTGTGTGTTTCCCTTCAGAAACGGAGTTAAATGCCAGGCTCTGTGTCTTCCTATAAGCAAGACTTCGTTTCAGTTAAACGCAGTCACTTTTGAGCTCAAAGTAAGCTACATTGTTCACAAATCTCACACGTTTCTCGCTCATAACTGAAAAGCATTGCATGTTAGAGGACCTGTGGTTTGTATCAGTTTCAGAAACAGAGTCGAACTACATATGGTCCGTGTGTGTAGGAAACACAGTTCTTTTGTTCTGAGCACACTCACGTTTCCATCTGTATTAGAGACTCTAGAAAGCAAGAGTGTGCTTCTTGCTCTAAAGCAGAGTGTGTTTCATGGATGAGATCTTTGCTGTTTATTTCCGTTCAGAAACAGAGTTAAATGCCAGGCTCTGTGTCTTACTATATGCAAGACATCGTTTCAGATAAATGCAGTCACATTTCAGCTCAAATGAAGCTATATTGTTCACGAAGCTCACACGTTTCTCACACTTAACTGAAAAGCATTGGATTTTAGAGGACCTGTGGTTTGTATCATTTTCAGAAACAGAGTTGACCTAGATATGGTCCGTGTGTGTAGGAAACACAGTTCTTTTGTTCTGAGCACACTCACGTTTCCCTCTGTATTAGAGACTCTAGAAAGCAAGAGCGTGCTTCTTGCTCTAAAACACAGTGTGTTTCATGGATGAGAACTATGCTGTTTGTTTCCCTTCAGAAACGGAGTTAAATGCCAGGCTCTGTGTCTTCCTACAAGCAAGACTTCGTTTCAGGTAAACGCAATCACTTTTCAGCTCAAAGGAAGCTACATAGTTCTCGAAGTTCACACGTTTCTCACTCTTAACTGAAAAGCATTGGATTTTAGAGGACCTGTGGTTTATATCAGTTTCAGAAACAGAGTTGAACTAGATATGGTCCGTGTGTTTAGGAAACACAGTTCTTTTGTTCTGAGCACACTCATGTTTCCCTCTGTATTAGAGACTCTGGAAAGCAAAAGCGTGCTTCTTGCTCTAAAGCAGAGTGTGTTTCATGGATGAGAACTGTGCTGTGTGTTTCCCTTCAGAAACGGAGTTAAATGCGAGGCTCTGTGTCTTCCTATAAGCAAGACTTCGTTTCAGTTAAACGCAGTCACTTTTGAGCTCAAAGTAAGCTACATTGTTCACAAATCTCACACGTTTCTCGCTCATAACTGAAAAGCATTGCATGTTAGAGGACCTGTGGTTTGTATCAGTTTCAGAAACAGAGTCGAACTACATATGGTCCGTGTGTGTAGGAAACACAGTTCTTTTGTTCTGAGCACACTCACGTTTCCATCTGTATTAGAGACTCTAGAAAGCAAGAGTGTGCTTCTTGCTCTAAAGCAGAGTGTGTTTCATGGATGAGATCTTTGCTATTTATTTCCGTTCAGAAACAGAGTTAAATTCCAGGCTCTGTGTCTTACTATAAGAAAGACATCGTTTCAGATAAATGCAGTCACTTTTCACCTCAAACGAAGCTACATTGTTCACACAGCTCACACGTTTCTCGCTCTTAACTGAAAATAAATGCAATTTAGAGGACCTGTGGTTTGTATCATTTTCTGAAACAGAGTTGAACTAGATATGGTCCCTGTGTGTAGGAAACACAGTTCTTTTGTTCTGAGCACACTCATGTTCCCCTCTGTATTAGAGACTCTGGAAAGCAAGAGACTGCTTCTTGCTCTAAAGCAGAGTGTGTTTCATGGATGAGAACTGTTCTGTGTGTTTCCCTTCAGAAACGGAGTTAAATGCCAGGCTCTGTGTCTTCCTACAAGCAAGACTTCATTTCAGGTAAAGGCAGTCACTTTTCAGCTCAACAAAGCTACATTGTTCACAAAGCTCACACGTTTCTCACTCTTAACTGAAAAGCATTGGATTTTAGAGGACCTGTGGTTTATATCAGTTTCAGAAACAGAGTTGAACTAGATATGCTCCGTGTGTGTAGGAAACACAGTTCTTTTGTTCTGAGCACACTCTCGTTTTCCTCTGGATTAGAGAATCTAGAAAGCAAGAGCGTGCTTCTTGCGCTAAAGCACATTGTGTTTCATGGATGAGATCTGTGCTGTGTGTTATCATTCAGAAACGGAGTTAAATGCCAGGCTCTGTGTCTTCCTACAAGCAAGACTTCGTTTCAGGTAAACGCAGTCACTTTTGAGCTCAAAGTAAGCTACAATGTTCACAAATCTCACACGTTTCTCGCTCATAACTGAAAAGCATTGCATGTTAGAGGACCTGTGGTTTGTATCAGTTTCAGAAACAGAGTCGAACTACATATGGTCCGTGTGTGTAGGAAACACAGTTCTTCTGTTCTGAGCACACTTACGTTTCCCTCTGTATTAGAGACTCTAGAAAGCAAGAGTGTGCTTCTTGCTCTAAAGCAGAGTGTGTTTCATGGATGAGATCAGTGCTGTTTATTTCCGTTCAGAAACGGAGTTAAATGCCAGGCTCTGTGTCTTACTATAAGAAAGACATCGTTTCAGATAAATGCAGTCACATTCCAGCTCAAGGGAAGCTATATTCTTCATGAAGCTCACACGTTTCTCGCTCTTAACTGAAAAGCATTGGATTTTAGAGGACCTGTGGTTTGTATCATTTTCAGAAACAGAGTTGACCTAGATATGGTCCGTGTGTGTAGGAAACACAGTTCTTTTGTTCTGAGCACACTCACGTTTCCCTCTGTATTAGAGACTCTAGAAAGCAAGAGCGTGCTTCTTGCTCTAAAGCACAGTGTGTTTCATGGATGAGAACTATGCTGTTTGTTTCCCTCAGAAACGGAGTTAAATGCCAGGCTCTGTGTCTTCCTACAAGCAAGACTTCATTTCAGGTAAACGCAATCATTTTTCAGCTCAAAGGAAGCTACATAGTTCTCGAAGTTCACACGTTTCTCACTCTTAACTGAAAAGCATTGGATTTTAGAGGACCTGTGGTTTATATCAGTTTCAGAAACAGAGTTGAACTAGATGTGGTCTGTGTGTGTAGGAAACACAGTTCTTTTCTTCTGAGCACACTCACTTTTCCCTCTGCATTAGAGACTCTAGAAAGCAAGTTCGTGCCTATTGCTCTAAAGCAGAATGTGTTTCATGGATGAGAACTGTGCTGTGTGATTCCATTCAGAAACGGAGTTAAATGCCAGGCTCTGTGTCTTACTATAAGCAAGACATCGTTTCAGATAAATGCAGTCACATTTCAGCTCAAAGGAAGCTACATTGTTCACGAAGCTCACACGTTTCTCGCTCTTAACTGAAAAGCATTGGATGTTAGAGGTACTGTGGTTTGTATCATTTTCAGAAACAGAGTTGACCTAGATATGGTCCGTGTGTGTAGGAAACACAGTTCTTTTGTTCTGAGCACACCCACGTTTCCCTCTGTATTAGAGACTCTAGAAAGCAAGAGCGTGCTTCTTGCTCTAAAGCACAGTGTGTTTCATGGATGAGAACTATGCTGTTTGTTTCCCTTCAGAAACGGAGTTAAATGCCAGGCTCTGTGTCTTTCTACAAGCAAGACTTCGTTTCAGGTAAACGCAATCACATTTCAGCTCAAAGGAAGCTACATTGTTCACGAAGCTCACACGTTTCTCGCTCTTAACTGAAAAGCATTGGATGTTAGAGGACCTGTGGTTTGTATCAGATTCAGAAACAGAGTTGAACGAGATATGTTCCGTGTGTGTAGGAGACACATTTCTTTTGTTCTGAGCACACTCACGTTTCCCTCTGTATTAGAGACTCTAGAAAGTAAGAGCGTGCTTCTTTCTCGAAAGCAGAGTGTGTTTCATGGATGAGAACTGTGCTCTGTGATTCCATTCAGAAACGGATTTAAATGCCAGGCTCTGTGTCTTCCAACAAGCAAGACTTCATTTTAGGTAAACGCAGTCACTTTTCAGCTCAAACGAAGCTACATTGTTCACGAAGCTCACAAGTGTCTCGCACTTAACTGAAAAGCATTGGATGTTAGAGGACCTGTAGTTTGTATCATTTTCAGAAACAGAGTTGAACTAGATGTGGTCTGTGTGTGTAGGAAACACAGTTCTTTTCTTCTGAGCACACTCACTTTTCCCTCTGCATTAGAGACTCTAGAAAGCAAGTTCGTGCCTCTTGCTCTAAAGCAGAATGTGTTTCATGGATGAGAACTGTGCTGTGTGATTCCATTCAGAAACGGAGTTAAATGCCAGGCTCTGTGTCTTACTATAAGCAAGACATCGTTTCATATAAATGCAGTCACATTTCAGCTCAAAGGAAGCTACATTGTTCACGAAGCTCACACGTTTCTCGCTCTTAACTGAAAAGCATTGGATGTTAGACGTCCTGTGGTTTGTATCATTTTCAGAAACAGAGTTGACCTAGATATGGTCCGTGTGTGTAGGAAACACAGTTCTTTTGTTCTGAGCACACCCACGTTTCCCTCTGTATTAGAGATTCTAGAAAGGAAAAGCATGATTCTTGCTCTAAAGCAGAGTGTGTTTCATGGATGAGAACTGTGCTGTGTGTTTCCCTTCAGAAACGGAGTAAAATTCCAGGCTCTGTGTATTACTATAAGAAAGACATCGTTTCAGATAAATGCAGTCACTTTTCAGCTCAAACGAAGCTACATTGTTCACACAGCTCACACGTTTCTCGCTCTTAACTGAAAATAAATGCAATTTAGAGGACCTGTGGTTTGTATCATTTTCTGAAACAGAGTTGAACTAGATATGGTCCCTGTGTGTAGGAAACACAGTTCTTTTGTTCTGAGCACACTCATGTTTCCCTCTGTATTAGAGACTCTGGAAAGCAAGAGACTGCTTCTTGCTCTAAAGCAGAGTGTGTTTCATGGATGAGAACTGTGCTGTGTGTTTCCCTTCAGAAACGGAGTTAAATTCCAGGCTCTGTGTTTTCCTACATGCAAGACTTCTTTTCAGGTAAACACAGTCAATTTTTAGCTCAAACAAAGCTACATTGTTCACGAAGCTCACACGTTTCTCGCTCTTAACTGAAAAGCATTGGATTTTAGAGGACCTGTGGTTTGTATCATTTTCAAAAACAGAGTTGACCTAGATATGGTCCGTGTGTGTAGGAAACACAGTTCTTTTGTTCTGAGCACACTCACGTTTCCCTCTGTATTAGAGACTCTAGAAAGCAAGAGCGTGCTTCTTGCTCTAAAGCACAGTGTGTTTCATGGATGAGAACTATGCTGTTTGTTTCCCTTCAGAAACGGAGTTAAATGCCAGGCTCTGTGTCTTCCTACAAGCAAGACTTCGTTTCAGGTAAACGCAATCACTTTTCAGCTCAAACGAAGCTACATTGTTCACAAAGCTCACACCTTTCTCCCTCTTAACAGAAAAGAATTGGATGTTAGAGGACCTTTGCTTTGTATCAGTTTCAGAAACAGAGTTGAACTAGATATGGTCCGTGTGTGTAGGAAACACAGTTCTTTTATTCTGAGCACTCTCACGTTTCGCTCTGTATTAGAGATTCTAGAAAGGAAGAGCATGATTCTTGCTCTAAAGCAGAGTGTGTTTCATGGATGAGAACTGTGCTGTGTGTTTCCCTTCAGAAACGGAGTTAAATGCCAGGCTCTGTATCTTCCTACAAGCAAGACTTCGTTTCAGGTAAACGCAATCACTTTTCAGCTCAAAGGAAGCTACATAGTTCTCGAAGTTCACACGTTTCTCACTCTTAACTGAAAAGCATTGGATTTTAGAGGACCTGTGGTTTATATCAGTTTCAGAAACAGAGTTGAACTAGATATGGTCCTTGTGTGTAGGAAACACAGTTCTTTTGTTCTGAGCACACTCATGTTTCCCTCTGTATTAGGGACTCTGGAAAGCAAGAGCGTGCTTCTTGCTCTAAAGCAGAGTGTGTTTCATGGATGAGAACTGTGCTGTGTGTTTCCCTTCAGAAACGGAGTTAAATGCCAGGCTCTGTGTCTTCCTATAAGCAAGACTTCGTTTCAGTTAAACGCAGTCACTTTTGAGCTCAAAGTAAGCTACATTGTTCACAAATCTCACACGTTTCTCGCTCATAACTGAAAAGCATTGCATGTTAGAGGACCTGTGGTTTGTATCAGTTTCAGAAACAGAGTCGAACTACATATGGTCCGTGTGTGTAGGAAACACAGTTCTTTTGTTCTGAGCACACTCACGTTTCCATCTGTATTAGAGACTCTAGAAAGCAAGAGTGTGCTTCTTGCTCTAAAGCAGAGTGTGTTTCATGGATGAGATCTTTGCTGTTTATTTCCGTTCAGAAACAGAGTTAAATTCCATGCTCTGTGTCTTACTATAAGAAAGACATCGTTTCAGATAAATGCAGTCACTTTTCAGCTAAAACGAAGCTACATTGTTCACACAGCTCACACGTTTCTCGCTCTTAACTGAAAATAAATGCAATTTAGAGGACCTGTGGTTTGTATCATTTTCTGAAACAGAGTTGAACTAGATATGGTCCCTGTGTGTAGGAAACACAGTTCTTTTGTTCTGAGCACACTCATGTTTCCCTCTGTATTAGAGACTCTGGAAAGCAAGAGACTGCTTCTTGCTCTAAAGCAGAGTGTGTTTCATGGATGAGAACTGTGCTGTGTGTTTCCCTTCAGAAACGGAGTTAAATGCCAGGCTCTGTGTCTTCCTATAAGCAAGACTTCGTTTCAGTTAAACGCAGTCACTTTTGAGCTCAAAGTAAGCTACATTGTTCACAAATCTCACACGTTTCTCGCTCATAACTGAAAAGCATTGCATGTTAGAGGACCTGTGGTTTGTATCAGTTTCAGAAACAGAGTCGAACTACATATGGTCCGTGTGTGTAGGAGACACATTTCTTTTGTTCTGAGCACACTCACGTTTCCCTCTGTATTAGAGACTCTAGAAAGTAAGAGCGTGCTTCTTTCTCGAAAGCAGAGTGTGTTTCATGGATGAGAACTGTCCTGTGTGATTCCATTCAGAAACGGATTTAAATGCCAGGCTCTGTGTCTTCCAACAAGCAAGACTTCATTTTAGGTAAACGCAGTCACTTTTCAGCTCAAACGAAGCTACAATGTTCACGAAGCTCACAAGTGTCTCGCACTTAACTGAAAAGCATTGGATGTTAGAGGACCTGTAGTTTGTATCATTTTCAGAAACAGAGTTGAACTAGATGTGGTCTGTGTGTGTAGGAAACACAGTTCTTTTCTTCTGAGCACACTCACTTTTCCCTCTGCATTAGAGACTCTAGAAAGCAAGTTCGTGCCTCTTGCTCTAAAGCAGAATGTGTTTCATGGATGAGAACTGTGCTGTGTGATTCCATTCAGAAACGGAGTTAAATGCCAGGCTCTGTGTCTTACTATAAGCAAGACATCGTTTCATATAAATGCAGTCACATTTCAGCTCAAAGGAAGCTACATTGTTCACGAAGCTCACACGTTTCTCGCTCTTAACTGAAAAGCATTGGATGTTAGAGGTCCTGTGGTTTGTATCATTTTCAGAAACAGAGTTGACCTAGATATGGTCCGTGTGTGTAGGAAACACAGTTCTTTTGTTCTGAGCACACCCACGTTTCCCTCTGATTTGAGACTCTAGAAAGCAAGAGCGTGCTTCTTGCTCTAAAGCACAGTGTGTTTCATGGATGAGAACTATGCTGTTTGTTTCCCTTCAGAAACGGAGTTAAATGCCAGGCTCTGTGTCTTCCTACATGCAAGACTTCGTTTCAGGTAAACGCAATCACTTTTCAGCTCAAAGGAAGCTACATAGTTCACGAAGCTCACACGTTTCTCACTCTTAACTGAAAAGCATTGGATTTTAGAGGACCTGTGGTTTATATCAGTTTCAGAAACAGAGTTGAACTAGATATGCTCCGTGTGTGTAGGAAACACAGTTCTTTTGTTCTGAGCACACTCTCATTTTCCTCTGGATTAGAGACTCTAGAAAGCAAGAGCGTGCTTCTTGCGCTAAAGCACATTGTGTTTCATGGATGAGATCTGTGCTGTGTGTTATCATTCAGAAACGGAGTTAAATGCCAGGCTCTGTGTCTTCCTACAAGCAAGACTTCGTTTCAGGTAAACGCAGTCACTTTTGAGCTCAAAGTAAGCTACAATGTTCACAAATCTCACACGTTTCTCGCTCATAACTGAAAAGCATTGCATGTTAGAGGACCTTTGGTTTGTATCAGTTTCAGAAACAGAGTCGAACTACATATGGTCCGTGTGTGTAGGAAACACAGTTCTTTTGTTCTGAGCACACTTAAGTTTCCCTCTGTATTAGAGACTCTAGAAAGCAAGAGCGTGCTTCTTGCTCTAAAGCAGAGTGTGTTTCATGGATGAGATCGGTGCTGTTTATTTCCGTTCAGAAACGGAGTTAAATGCCAGGCTCTGTGTCTTACTATAAGAAAGACATCGTTTCAGATAAATGCAGTCACATTCCAGCTCAAAGGAAGCTATATTGTTCATGAAGCTCACACGTTTCTCGCTCTTAACTGAAAAGCATTGGATTTTAGAGGACCTGTGGTTTGTATCATTTTCAGAAACAGAGTTGAACTAGATGTGGTCTGTGTGTGTAGGAAACACAGTTCTTTTCTTCTGAGCACACTCACTTTTCCCTCTGCATTAGAGACTCTAGAAAGCAAGTTCGTGCCTCTTGCTCTAAAGCAGAATGTGTTTCATGGATGAGAACTGTGCTGTGTGATTCCATTCAGAAACGGAGTTAAATGCCAGGCTCTGTGTCTTACTATAGGCAAGACATCGTTTCAGATAAATGCAGTCACATTTCAGCTCAAAGGAAGCTACATTGTTCACGAAGCTCACACGTTTCTCGCTCTTAACTGAAAAGCATTGGATGTTAGAGGTCCTGTGGTTTGTATCATTTTCAGAAACAGAGTTGACCTAGATATGGTCCGTGTGTGTAGGAAACACAGTTCTTTTGTTCTGAGCACACTCACGTTTCCCTCTGTATTAGAGACTCTAGAAAGCAAGAGCGTGCTTCTTGCTCTAAAGCACAGTGTGTTTCATGGATGAGAACTATGCTGTTTGTTTCCCTCAGAAACGGAGTTAAATGCCAGGCTCTGTGTCTTCCTACAAGCAAGACTTCATTTCAGGTAAACGCAATCATTTTTCAGCTCAAAGGAAGCTACATAGTTCTCGAAGTTCACACGTTTCTCACTCTTAACTGAAAAGCATTGGATTTTAGAGGACCTGTGGTTTATATCAGTTTCAGAAACAGAGTTGAACTAGATATGGTCTCTGTGTGTAGGAAACACAGTTCTTTTGTTCTGAGCACACTCTTGTTTTCCTCTGGATTAGAGACTCTAGAAAGCAAGAGCGTGCTTCTTGCTCTAAAGCAGAGTGTGTCTCATGGATGAGATCTGTGCTGTGTGTTTCCCTTCAGAAGGGGAGTTAAATGCCAGGCTCTGTATCTTCCTACAAGCAAGACTTCGTTTCAGGTAAAAGCAGTCCCTTTTCAGCTCAAAGTAAGCTACATTGTTCACAAAGCTCACACCTTTCTCCCTCTTAACAGAAATGAAATGCATGTTAGAGGACCTGTGGTTTGTATCAGTTTCAGAAACAGAGTTGAACTAGATATGGTCCGTGTGTGTAGGAAACACAGTTCTTTTATTCTGAGCACTCTCACGTTTCCCTCTGTATTAGAGATTCTAGAAAGGAAGAGCATGATTCTTGCTCTAAAGCAGAGTGTGTTTCATGGATGAGAACTGTGCTGTGTGTTTCCCTTCAGAAACGGAGTTAAATTCCAGGCTCTGTGTATTACTATAAGGAAGACATCGTTTCAGATAAATGCAGTCACTTTTCAGGTCAAACGAAGCTACATTGTTCACACAGCTCAAACGTTTCTCGCTCTTAACTGAAAATAAATGCAATTTAGAGGACCTGTGGTTTGTATCATTTTCTGAAACAGAGTTGAACTAGATATGGTCCTTGTGTGTAGGAAACACAGTTCTTTTGTTCTGAGCACACTCATGTTTCCCTCTGTATTAGAGACTCTGGAAAGCAAGAGACTGCTTCTTGCTCTAAAGCAGAGAGGGTTTCATGGATGAGAACTGTGCTGTGTGTTTCCCTTCAGAAACAGAGTTAAATGCCAGGCTCTGTGTTTTCCTACAAGCAAGACTTCTTTTCAGGTAAACACAGTCAATTTTCGGCTCAAACAAAGCTACATTGTTCACGAAGCTCACACGTTTCTCCCTCTTAATTTAAAAGCATTGGATTTTAGAGGACCTGTGGTTTGTATCAGTTTCAGAAACAGAGTTGAACTAGATATGGTCTCTGTGTGTAGGAAACACAGTTCTTTTGTTCTGAGCACACTCTCGTTTTCCTCTGGATTAGAGACTCTAAAAAGCAAGAGCGTGCTTCTTGCTCTAAAGCAGAGTGTGTTTCATGGATGAGATCTGTGCTGTGTGTTATCATTCAGAAACGGAGTTAAATGCCAGGCTCTGTGTCTTCCTACAAGCAAGACTTCGTTTCAGGTAAACGCAGTCACTTTTAAGCTCAAAGTAAGCTACATTGTTCACAAATCTCACACGTTTCTCGCTCATAACTGAAAAGCATTGCATGTTAGAGGACCTGTGGTTTGTATCAGTTTCCGAAACAGAGTCGAACTACATATGGTCCGTGTGTGTAGAAAACACAGTTCTTTTGTTCTGAGCACACCTACGTTTCCCTCTGTATTAGAGACTCTAGAAAGCAAGAGCGTGCTTCTTGCTCTAAAGCAGAGTGTGTTTCATGGATGAGATCTGTGCTGTGTATTTCCGTTCAGAAACGGAGTTAAATGCCAGGCTCTGTGTCTTACTATAAGCAAGACATCGTTTCAGATAAATGCAGTCACATTTCAGCTCAAAGGAAGCTATATTGTTCACGAAGCTCACACGTTTCTCGCTCTTAAATGAAAAGCATTGGATTTTAGAGGACCTGTGGTCTGTATCAGTTTCAGAAACAGAGTTGAACTAGATATGGTCCGTGTGTGTAGGAAACACTGTTCTTTGGTCTGAGCACACTCACGTTTCCCTCTGTTTTAGAAACTCTAGAAAGCAAGCGTGTGCTTCTTGCTCTAAAGCACAGTGTGTTTCATGGATGAGAACTATGCTGTGTGTTTCCCTTCAGAAACGGAGTTAAATGCCAGGCTCTGTGTCTTCCTACAAGCAAGACTTCCTTTCAAGTAAAAGCAGTCACTTTTCAGCTCAAAGTAAGCTACATTGTTCATAAAGCTCACACGTTTCTCCCTCTAAACATAAAAGAATTTGATGTTAGAGGACCTGTGCTTTGTATCAGTTTCAGAAACAGAGTTGAACTAGATATGGTCCATGTGTGTAGGAAACACAGTTCTTTTATTCTGAGCAATCTCATGTTTCCCTCTGTATTAGAGATTCTAGAAAGGAAGAGCATGATTCTTGCTCTAAAGCAGAGTGTGTTTCATGGATGAGAACTGTGCTGTGTGTTTCCCTTCAGAAACGGAGTTAAATGCCAGGCTCTGTGTCTTCCTACAAGCAAGACTTCTTTTCAGGTAAACACAGTCACTTTTCAGCTCAAAGAAGCTACATTGTTCATGAAGCTCACACGTTTCTCACTCTTAACTGAAAACCATTGTATGTTAGAGGACCTGTAGTTTGTATCAGTTTCAGAAACAGAGTTGAAGTAGATATGGTCCATGTGTGTAGGAAACACATTTCTTTTGTTCTGAGCACACTCATGTTTCCCTCTGTATTAGAGACTCTGGAAAGCAAGAGCGTGATTCTTGCTCTAAAGCAGAGTGTGTTTCATGGATGAGATCTGTGCTGTGTTTTTCCCTTCAGAAGGGGAGTTAAATGCCAGGCTCTGTATCTTCCTACAAGCAAGACTTCGTTTCAGGTAAAAGCAGTCCCTTTTCAGCTCAAAGTAAGCTACATTGTTCACAAAGCTCACACCTTTCTCCCTCTTAACAGAAAAGAATTGCATGTTAGAGGACCTGTGGTTTGTATCAGTTTCAGAAACAGAGTTGAACTAGATATGGTCCGTGTGTGTAGGAAACACAGTTCTTTTATTCTGAGCACTCTCACGTTTCCCTCTGTATTAGAGATTCTAGAAAGGAAGAGCATGATTCTTGCTCTAAAGCAGAGTGTGTTTCATGGATGAGAACTGTGCTGTGTGTTTCCCTTCAGAAAAGGAGTTAAATGCCAGGCTCTGTGTATTACTATAAGGAAGACATCGTTTCAGATAAATGCAGTCACTATTCAGGTCAAACGAAGCTACATTGTTCACACAGCTCAAACGTTTCTCACTCTTAACTGAAAATAAATGCAATTTAGAGGACCTGTGGTTTGTATCATTTTCTGAAACAGAGTTGAACTAGATATGGTCCCTGTGTGTAGGAAACACAGTTCTTTTGTTCTGAGCACACTCATGTTTCCCTCTGTATTAGAGACTCTGGAAAGCAAGAGACTGCTTCTTGCTCTAAAGCAGAGTGGGTTTCATGGATGAGAACTGTGCTGTGTGTTTCCCTTCAGAAACGGAGTTAAATGCCAGGCTCTGTGTTTTCCTACAAGCAAGACTTCTTTTCAGGTAAACACAGTCAATTTTCAGCTCAAACAAAGCTACATTGTGCACGAAGCTCACACGTTTCTCCCTCTTAACTGAAAAGCATTGGATTTTAGAGGACCTGTGGTTTGTATCATTTTCAGAAACAGAGTTGACCTAGATATGGTCCGTGTGTGTAGGAAACACAGTTCTTTTGTTCTGAGCACACTCACGTTTCCCTCTGTATTAGAGACTCTAGAAAGCAAGAGCGTGCTTCTTGCTCTAAAGCACAGTGTGTTTCATGGATGAGAACTATGCTGTTTGTTTCCCTTCAGAAACGAAGTTAAATGCCAGGCTCTGTGTCTTCCTACAAGCAAGACTTCGTTTCAGGTAAACGCAATCACTTTTCAGCTCAAAGTAAGCTACATTGTTCACAAATCTCACACGTTTCTCGCTCATAACTAAAAAGCATTGCATGTTAGAGGACCTGTCGTTTGTATCAGTTTCAGAAACAGAGTCGAACTAGATATGGTCCGTGTTTGTTGGAAACACAGTTCTTTTGTTCTGAGCACACTCACGTTTCCCTCTCTATTAGAGACTCTAGAAAGCAAGAGCGTGCTTCTTGCTCTAAATCAGAGTGTGATTTTTGGAGGAGATCTGTGCTGTGTGTTTCCGTTCAGAAACGGAGTTAAATGCCAGTCTCTGTGTCTTACTATAAGCAAGACATCGTTTCTGATAAATGCAGTGACATTTCATCTCAAAGGAAGCTATAATGTTCACGAAGCTCACACGTTTCTCGCTCTTAACTGAATAGCATTGGATTTTAGAGGACCTGTGGTTTGTATCAGTTTCAGAAACAGAGTTGAACTAGATATGGTCCGTGTGTGTAGGAAACACTGTTCTTTTGTTCTGAGCACACTCACTTTTCCCTCTGCATTAGAGACTCTAGAAAGCAAGTTCGTGCCTCTCGCTCTAAAGCAGAGTGTGTTTCATGGATGAGAACTGTGCTGTGTGATTCCATTCAGAAACGGAGTTAAATGCCAGGCTCTGTGTCTTACTATAAGCAAGACATCGTTTCAGATAAATGCAGTCACATTTCAGCTCAAAGGAAGCTACATTGTTCACGAAGCTCACACGTTTCTCGCTCTTAACTGAAAAGCATTGGATGTTAGAGGTCCTATGGTTTGTATCAGTTTCAGAAACAGAGTTGAACTAGATATGGTCCGTGTGTGTAGGAAACACAGTTCTTTTGTTCTGAGCACACTCACGTTTCCCTCTGTATTAGAGACTCTAGAAAGCAAGGGCGTGCTTCTTGCTCTAAAGCACAGTGTGTTTCATGGATGAGAACTATGCTGTTTGTTTCCCTTCAGAAACGGAGTTAAATGCCAGGCTCTGTGTCTTCCTACAAGCAAGACTTCGTTTAGGTAAACCCAATCACTTTTCAGCTCAAAGGAAGCTACATAGTTCACGAAGCTCACACGTTTCTCACTCTTAACTGAAAAGCATTGGATTTTAGAGGACCTGTGGTTTATATCAGTTTCAGAAACAGAGTTGAACTAGATATGGTCCGTGTGTGTAGGAAACACAGTTCTTTTGTTCTTAGCACACTCTCGTTTTCCTCTGGATTAGAGACTCTAGAAAGCAAGAGCGTGCTTCTTGCGCTAAAGCACATTGTGTTTCATGGATGAGATCTGTGCTGTGTGTTATCATTCAGAAACGGAGTTAAATGCCAGGCTCTGTGTCTTCCTACAAGCAAGACTTCGTTTCAGGTAAACGCAGTCACTTTTGAGCTCAAAGTAAGCTACATTGTTCACAAATCTCACACGTTTCTCGCTCATAACTGAAAAGCATTGCATGTTAGAGGACCTGTGGTTTGTATCAGTTTCAGAAACAGAGTCGAACTACATATGGTCCGTGTGTGTAGGAAACACAGTTCTTTTGTTCTGAGCACACTCACGTTTCCCTCTGTATTAGAGACTCTAGAAAGCAAGAGCGAGCTTCTTGCTCTAAAGCACAGTGTGTTTCATGGATGAGAACGATGCTGTTTGCTTCCCTCAGAAACGGAGTTAAATGCCAGGCTCTGTGTCTTCCTACAAGCGAGACTTCATTTCAGGTAAACGCAATCACTTTTCAGCTCAAAGGAAGCTTCATAGTTCTCGAAGTTCACACGTTTCTCACTCTTAACTGAAAAGCATTGGATTTTAGAGGACCTGTGGTTTATATCAGTTTCAGAAACAGAGTTGACCTAGATATGGTCCGTGTGTGTAGGAAACACAGTTCTTTTGTTCTGAGCACTCTCACGTTTCCCTCTGTATTAGAGACTCTAGAAAGCAAGAGCGTGCTTCTTGCTCTAAAGCACAGTGTGTTTCATGGATGAGAACTATGCTGTTTGTTTCCCTTCAGAAACGAAGTTAAATGCCAGGCTCTGGGTCTTCCTACAAGCAAGACTTCGTTTCAGGTAAACGCAATCACTTTTCAGCTCAAAGTAAGCTACATTGTTCACAAATCTCACACGTTTCTCGCTCATAACTGAAAAGCATTGCATGTTAGAGGACCTGTCGTTTGTATCAGTTTCAGAAACAGAGTCGAACTAGATATGGTCCGTGTGTGTTGGAAACACAGTTCTTTTGTTCTGAGCACACTCACGTTTCCCTCTCTATTAGAGACTCTAGAAAGCAAGAGCGTGCTTCTTGCTCTAAAGCAGAGTGTGTTTCATGGATGAGATCTGTGCTGTGTGTTTCCGTTCAGAAACGGAGTTAAATGCCAGTCTCTGTGTCTTACTATAAGCAAGACATCATTTCTGATAAATGCAGTGACATTTCATCTCAAAGGAAGCTATAATGTTCACGAAGCTCACACGTTTCTCGCTCTTAACTGAATAGCATTGGATTTTAGAGGACCTGTGGTTTGTATCAGTTTCAGAAACAGAGTTGAACTAGATATGGTCCGTGTGTGTAGGAAACACTGTTCTTTTGTTCTGAGCACACTCACTTTTCCCTCTGCATTAGAGACTCTAGAAAGCAAGTTCGTGCCTCTCGCTCTAAAGCAGAGTGTGTTTCATGGATGAGAACTGTGCTGTGTGATTCCATTCAGAAGCGGAGTTAAATGCCAGGCTCTGTGTCTTACTATAAGCAAGACATCGTTTCAGATAAATGCAGTCACATTTCAGCTCAAAGGAAGCTACTTTGTTCACGAAGCTCACACGTTTCTCGCTCTTAACTGAAAAGCATTGGATGTTAGAGGTCCTGTGGTTTGTATCAGTTTCAGAAACAGAGTTGAACTAGATATGGTCCGTGTGTGTAGGAAACACAGTTCTTTTGTTCTGAGCACACTCATGTTTCCCTCTGTATTAGAGACTCTGGAAAGCAAGAGACTGCTTCTTGCTCTAAAGCAGAGTGGGTTTCATGGATGAGAACTGTGCTGTGTGTTTCCCTTCAGAAACGGAGTTAAATGCCAGGCTCTGTGTTTTCCTACAAGCAAGACTTCTTTTCAGGTAAACACAGTCAATTTTCAGCTCAAACAAAGCTACATTGTGCACGAAGCTCACACGTTTCTCCCTCTTAACTGAAAAGCATTGGATTTTAGAGGACCTGTGGTTTGTATCATTTTCAGAAACAGAGTTGACCTAGATATGGTCCGTGTGTGTAGGAAACACAGTTCTTTTGTTCTGAGCACACTCACGTTTCCCTCTGTATTAGAGACTCTAGAAAGCAAGAGCGTGCTTCTTGCTCTAAAGCACAGTGTGTTTCATGGATGAGAACTATGCTGTTTGTTTCCCTTCAGAAACGAAGTTAAATGCCAGGCTCTGTGTCTTCCTACAAGCAAGACTTCGTTTCAGGTAAACGCAATCACTTTTCAGCTCAAAGTAAGCTACATTGTTCACAAATCTCACACGTTTCTCGCTCATAACTAAAAAGCATTGCATGTTAGAGGACCTGTCGTTTGTATCAGTTTCAGAAACAGAGTCGAACTAGATATGGTCCGTGTTTGTTGGAAACACAGTTCTTTTGTTCTGAGCACACTCACGTTTCCCTCTCTATTAGAGACTCTAGAAAGCAAGAGCGTGCTTCTTGCTCTAAATCAGAGTGTGATTTTTGGAGGAGATCTGTGCTGTGTGTTTCCGTTCAGAAACGGAGTTAAATGCCAGGCTCTCTGTCTTCCTACAAGCAAGACTTCGTTTAGGTAAACGCAATCACTTTTCAGCTCAAAGGAAGCTACATAGTTCACGAAGCTCACACGTTTCTAACTCTTAACTGAAAAGCATTGGATTTTAGAGGACCTGTGGTTTATATCAGTTTCAGAAACAGAGTTGAACTAGATATGGTCCGTGTGTGTAGGAAACACAGTTCTTTTGTTCTTAGCACACTCTCGTTTTCCTCTGGATTAGAGACTCTAGAAAGCAAGAGCGTGCTTCTTGCGCTAAAGCACATTGTGTTTCATGGATGAGATCTGTGCTGTGTGTTATCATTCAGAAACGGAGTTAAATGCCAGGCTCTGTGTCTTCCTACAAGCAAGACTTCGTTTCAGGTAAACGCAGTCACTTTTGAGCTCAAAGTAAGCTACATTGTTCACAAATCTCACACGTTTCTCGCTCATAACTGAAAAGCATTGCATGTTAGAGGACCTGTGGTTTGTATCAGTTTCAGAAACAGAGTCGAACTACATATGGTGCGTGTGTGTAGGAAACACAGTTCTTTTGTTCTGAGCACACTCACGTTTCCCTCTGTATTAGAGACTCTAGAAAGCAAGAGCGAGCTTCTTGCTCTAAAGCACAGTGTGTTTCATGGATGAGAACGATGCTGTTTGCTTCCCTCAGAAACGGAGTTAAATGCCAGGCTCTGTGTCTTCCTACAAGCAAGACTTCATTTCAGGTAAACGCAATCACTTTTCAGCTCAAAGGAAGCTTCATAGTTCTCGAAGTTCACACGTTTCTCACTCTTAACTGAAAAGCATTGGATTTTAGAGGACCTGTGGTTTATATCAGTTTCAGAAACAGAGTTGACCTAGATATGGTCCGTGTGTGTAGGAAACACAGTTCTTTTGTTCTGAGCACTCTCACGTTTCCCTCTGTATTAGAGACTCTAGAAAGCAAGAGCGTGCTTCTTGCTCTAAAGCACAGTGTGTTTCATGGATGAGAACTATGCTGTTTGTTTCCCTTCAGAAACGAAGTTAAATGCCAGGCTCTGGGTCTTCCTACAAGCAAGACTTCGTTTCAGGTAAACGCAATCACTTTTCAGCTCAAAGTAAGCTACATTGTTCACAAATCTCACACGTTTCTCACTCATAACTGAAAAGCATTGCATGTTAGAGGACCTGTCGTTTGTATCAGTTTCAGAAACAGAGTCGAACTAGATATGGTCCGTGTGTGTTGGAAACACAGTTCTTTTGTTCTGAGCACACTCACGTTTCCCTCTGTATTAGAGACTCTAGAAAGCAAGAGCGTGCTTCTTGCTCTAAAGCAGAGTGTGTTTCATGGATGAGATCTGTGCTGTGTGTTTCCGTTCAGAAACGGAGTTAAATGCCAGTCTCTGTGTCTTACTATAAGCAAGACATCATTTCTGATAAATGCAGTGACATTTCATCTCAAAGGAAGCTATAATGTTCACGAAGCTCACACGTTTCTCGCTCTTAACTGAATAGCATTGGATTTTAGAGGACCTGTGGTTTGTATCAGTTTCAGAAACAGAGTTGAACTAGATATGGTCCGTGTGTGTACGAAACACTGTTCTTTTGTTCTGAGCACACTCACTTTTCCCTCTGCATTAGAGACTCTAGAAAGCAAGTTCGTGCCTCTCGCTCTAAAGCAGAGTGTGTTTCATGGATGAGAACTGTGCTGTGTGATTCCATTCAGAAGCGGAGTTAAATGCCAGGCTCTGTGTCTTACTATAAGCAAGACATCGTTTCAGATAAATGCAGTCACATTTCAGCTCAAAGGAAGCTACTTTGTTCACGAAGCTCACACGTTTCTCGCTCTTAACTGAAAAGCATTGGATGTTAGAGGTCCTGTGGTTTGTATCAGTTTCAGAAACAGAGTTGAACTAGATATGGTCCGTGTGTGTAGGAAACACAGTTCTTTTGTTCTGAGCACACTCACGTTTCCCTCTGTATTAGAGACTCTAGAAAGCAAGGGCATGCTTCTTGCTCTAAAGCACAGTGTGTTGCATGGATGAGAACTATGCTGTTTGTTTCCCTCAGAAACGGAGTTAAATGCCAGGCTCTGTGTCTTCCTACAAGCAAGACTTCGTTTCAGGTAAACGCAATCACTTTTCAGCTCAAAGGAAGCTACATAGTTCTCGAAGTTCACACGTTTCTCACTCTTAACTGAAAAGCATTGGATTTTAGAGGACCTGTGGTCTGTATCAGTTTCAGAAACAGAGTTGAACTAGATATGGTCCGTGTGTGTAGGAAACACTGTTCTTTGGTCTGAGCACACTCACGTTTTCCTCTGTTTTAGAGACTCTAGAAAGCAAGCGTGTGCTTCTTGCTCTAAAGCACAGTGTGTTTTATGGTGGAGAACTATGCTGTGTGTTTCCCTTCAGAAACGGAGTTGAATGCCAGGCTCTGTGTCTTCCTACAAGCAAGACTTCCTTTCAAGTAAAAGCAGTCACTTTTCAGCTCAAAGGAAGCTACATTGTTCATAAAGCTCACACGTTTCTCCCTCTAAACATAAAAGAATTTGATGTAAGAGGACCTGTGCTTTGTATCAGTTTCAGAAACAGAGTTGAACTAGATATGGTCCGTGTGTGTAGGAAACACAGTTCTTTTGTTCTGAGCACTCTCATGTTTCCCTCTGTATTAGAGATTCTAGAAAGGAAGAGCATGATTCTTGCTCTAAAGCAGAGTGTGTTTCATGGATGAGAACTGTGCTGTGTGTTTCCCTTCAGAAACGGAGTTAAATGCCAGGCTCTGTGTCTTCCTACAAGCAAGATTTCTTTTCAGGTAAACACAGTCACTTTTCAGCTCAAAGAAGCTACATTGTTCATGAAGCTCACACGTTTCTGCCTCTTAACTGAAAAGCATTGGATTTTAGAGGACCTGTGGTTTGTATCATTTTCAGAAACAGAGTTGACCTAGATATGGTCCGTGTGTGTAGGAAACACAGTTCTTTTTTTCTGAGCACACTCACGTTTCCCTCTGTATTAGAGACTCTAGAAAGCAAGAGCGTGCTTCTTGCTCTAAAGCACAGTGTGTTTCATGGATGAGAACTATGCTGTTTGTTTCCCTTCAGAAACGAAGTTAAATGCCAGGCTCTGTGTCTTCCTACAAGCAAGACTTCGTTTCAGGTAAACGCAATCACTTTTCAGCTCAAAGTAAGCTACATTGTTCACAAATCTCACACGTTTCTCGCTCATAACTGAAAAGCATTGCATGTTAGAGGACCTGTCGTTTGTATCAGTTTCAGAAACAGAGTCGAACTAGATATGGTCCGTGTGTGTTGGAAACACAGTTCTTTTGTTCTGAGCACACTCATGTTTCCCTCTCTATTAGAGACTCTAGAAAGCAAGAGCGTGCTTCTTGCTCTAAAGCAGAGTGTGTTTCATGGATGAGATCTGTGCTGTGTGTTTCCGTTCAGAAACGGAGTTAAATGCCAGTCTCTGTGTCTTACTATAAGCAAGACATCGTTTCTGATAAATGCAGTGACATTTCATCTCAAAAGAAGCTATAATGTTCACGAAGCTCACACGTTTCTCGCTCTTAACTGAATAGCATTGGATTTTAGAGGACCTGTGGTTTGTATCAGTTTCAGAAACAGAGTTGAACTAGATATGGTCCGTGTGTGTAGGAAACACTGTTCTTTTGTTCTGAGCACACTCACTTTTCCCTCTGCATTAGAGACTCTAGAAAGCAAGTTCGTGCCTCTCGCTCTAAAGCAGAGTGTGTTTCATGGATGAGAACTGTGCTGTGTGATTCCATTCAGAAACGGAGTTAAATGCCAGGCTCTGTGTCTTACTATAAGCAAGACATCGTTTCAGATAAATGCAGTCACATTTCAGCTCAAAGGAAGCTACATTGTTCACGAAGCTCACATGTTTCTCGCTCTTAACTGAAAAGCATTGGATGTTAGAGGTCCTGTGGTTTGTATCATTTTCAGAAACAGAGTTGACCTAGATAAGGTCCGTGTGTGTAGGAAACACAGTTCTTTTGTTCTGAGCACAGTAACGTTTCCCTCTGTATTAGAGACTCTAGAAAGCAAGAGCGTGCTTCTTGCTCTAAAGCACAGTGTGTTTCATGGATGAGAACTATGCTGTTTGTTTCCCTTCAGAAACGGAGTTAAATGCCAGGCTCTGTGTCTTCCTACAAGCAAGACTTCGTTTAGGTAAAC
Organism: Onychomys leucogaster; assembly: GCA_949786385.1. Taxonomy (NCBI): domain Eukaryota; kingdom Metazoa; phylum Chordata; class Mammalia; order Rodentia; family Cricetidae; genus Onychomys; species Onychomys leucogaster. The sequence continues at coordinate 1,933,439 of CATKUP010000101.1, read as the reverse complement.
GCAATCACTTTTCAGCTCAAAGGAAGCTACATAGTTCACGAAGCTCACACGTTTCTCACTCTTAACTGAAAAGCATTGGATTTTAGAGGACCTGTGGTTTATATCAGTTTCAGAAACAGAGTTGAACTAGATATGGTCCGTGTGTGTAGGAAACACAGTTCTTTTGTTCTGAGCACACTCTCGTTTTCCTCTGGATTAGATACTCTAGAAAGCAAGAGCGTGCTTCTTGCGCTAAAGCACATTGTGTTTCATGGATGAGATCTGTGCTGTGTGTTATCATTCAGAAACGGAGTTAAATGCCAGGCTCTGTGTCTTCCTACAAGCAAGACTTCGTTTCAGGTAAACGCAGTCACTTTTGAGCTCAAAGTAAGCTACATTGTTCACAAATATCACACGTTTCTTGCTCATAACTGAAAAGCATTGGATTTTAGAGGACCTGTGGTTTATATCAGTTTCAGAAACAGAGTTGAACTAGATATGGTCTCTGTGTGTAGGAAACACAGTTCTTTTGTTCTGAGCACACTCTCGTTTTCCTCTGGATTAGAGACTCTAGAAAGCAAGAGCGTGCTTCTTGCTCTAAAGCAGAGTGTGTTTCATGGATGAGATCAGTGCTGTGTGTTATCATTCAGAAACAGAGTTAAATGCCAGGCTCTGTGTTTTCCTACAAGCAAGAATTCTTTTCAGGTAAACACGGTCAATTTTCAGCTCAAACAAAGCTACATTGTTCACGAAGCTCACACGTTTCTCCCTCTTAACTTAAAAGCATTGGATTTTAGAGGACCTGTGGTTTGTATCATTTTCAGAAACAGAGTTGACCTAGATATGGTCCGTGTGTGTAGGAAACACAGTTCTTTTGTTCTGAGCACACTCACGTTTCCCTCTGTATTAGAGACTCTAGAAAGCAAGAGCGTGCTTCTTGCTCTAAAGCACAGTGTGTTTCATGGATGAGAACTATGCTGTTTGTTTCCCTTCAGAAACGAAGTTAAATGCCAGTCTCTGTGTCTTCCTACAAGCAAGACTTCGTTTCAGGTAAACGCAATCACTTTTCAGCTCAAAGTAAGCTACATTGTTCACAAATCTCACACGTTTCTCGCTCATAACTGAAAAGCATTGCATGTTAGAGGACCTGTCGTTTGTATCAGTTTCAGAAACAGAGTCGAACTAGATATGGTCCGTGTGTGTTGGAAACACAGTTCTTTTGTTCTGAGCACACTCACGTTTCCCTCTCTATTAGAGACTCTAGAAAGCAAGAACGTGCTTCTTGCTCTAAAGCAGAGTGTGTTTCATGGATGAGATCTGTGCTGTGTGTTTCCGTTCAGAAATGGAGTTAAAAGCCAGGCTCTGTGTCTTACTATAAGCAAGACATCGTTTCTGATAAATGCAGTGACATTTCATCTCAAAGGAAGCTATAATGTTCACGAAGCTCACACGTTTCTCGCTCTTAACTGAATAGCATTGGATTTTAGAGGACCTGTGGTTTGTATCAGTTTCAGAAACAGAGTTGAACTAGATATGGTCCGTGTGTGTAGGAAACACTGTTCTTTTGTTCTGAGCACACTCACGTTTCCCTCTGTATTAGAGACTCTAAAAGGAAGAGCGTGCTTCTCTTGCTCTAAAGCACATTGTGTTTCATGGATGAGAACTATGCTGTGTGTTTCCCTTCAGAAACGGAGTTAAATGCCAGGCTCTGTGTCTTCCTACAATCAAGACATCGTTTAAGGCAATCGCAGTCACTTTTGAGCTCAAAGTAAGCTACAATGTACACAAATCTCACACGTTTCTCGCTCATAACTGAAAAGCATTGCATGTTAGAGGACCTGTGGTTTGTATCAGTTTCCGAAACAGAGTCGAACTACATATGGTCCTTGTGTGTAGTAAACACAGTTCTTTTGTTCTGAGCACACCTACGTTTCCCTCTGTATTAGAGACTCTAGAAAGCAAGAGCGTGCTTCTTGCTCTAAAGCAGAGTGTGTTTCATGGATGAGATCTGTGCTGTGTATTTCCGTTCAGAAACGGAGTTAAATGCCAGGCTCTGTGTCTTACTATAGGCCAGACATCGTTTCAGATAAATGCAGTCACATTTCAGCTCAAAGGAAGCTATATTGTTCACGAAGCTCACACGTTTCTCGCTCTTAAATGAAAAGCATTGGATTTTAGAGGACCTGTGGTCTGTATCAGTTTCAGAAACAGAGTTGAACTAGATATGGTCCGTGTGTGTAGGAAACACTGTTCTTTGGTCTGAGCACACTCACGTTTCCCTCTGTTTTAGAAACTCTAGAAAGCAAGCGTGTGCTTCTTGCTCTAAAGCACAGTGTGTTTCATGGATGAGAACTGTGCTGTGTGTTTCCCTTCAGAAACGGAGTTAAATGCCAGGCTCTGTGTCTTCCTACAAGCAAGACTTCCTTTCAAGTAAAAGCAGTCACTTTTCAGCTCAAAGGAAGCTACATTGTTCATAAAGCTCACACGTTTCTCCCTCTAAACATAAAAGAATTTGATGTTAGAAGACCTGTGCTTTGTATCAGTTTCAGAAACAGAGTTGAACTAGATATGGTCCATGTGTGTAGGAAACACAGTTCTTGTATTCTGAGCACTCTCATGTTTCCCTCTGTATTAGAGATTCTAGAAAGGAAGAGCATGATTCTTGCTCTAAAGCAGAGTGTGTTTCATGGATGAGAACTGTGCTGTGTGTTTCCCTTCAGAAACGGAGTTAAATGCCAGGCTCTGTGTCTTCCTACAAGCAATACTCCTTTTCAGGTAAACACAGTCACTTTTCAGCTCAAAGAAGCTACATTGTTCATGAAGCTCACACGTTTCTCACTCTTAACTGAAAACCATTGCATGTTAGAGGACCTGTGGTTTGTATCAGTTTCAGAAACAGAGTCGAAGTAGATATGGTCCATGTGTGTAGGAAACACATTTCTTTTGTTCTGAGCACACTCATGTTTCCCTCTGTATTAGAGACTCTGGAAAGCAAGAGCGTGATTCTTGCTCTAAAGCAGAGTGTGTTTCATGGATGAGATATGTGCTGTGTGTTTCCCTTCAGAAGGGGAGTTAAATGCCAGGCTCTGTATCTTCCTACAAGCAAGACTTCGTTTCAGGTAAAAGCAGTCCCTTTTCAGCTCAACTTAAGCTACATTGTTCACAAAGCTCACACCTTTCTCCCTCTTAACAGAAAAGAATTGCATGTTAGAGGACCTGTGGTTTGTATCAGTTTCAGAAACAGAGTTGAACTAGATATGGTCCGTGTGTGTAGGAAATACAGTTCTTTTATTCTGAGCACTCTCACGTTTCCCTCTGTAATAGAGATTCTAGAAAGGAAGAGCATGATTCTTGCTCTAAAGCAGAGTAGGTTTCATGGATGAGAACTGTGCTGTGTGTTTCCCTTCAGAAACGGAGTTAAATTCCAGGCTCTGTGTATTACTATAAGGAAGACATCGTTTCAGATAAATGCAGTCACTTTTCAGCTCAAACGAAGCTACATTGTTCACACAGCTCAAACGTTTCTCACTCTTAACTGAAAATAAATGCAATTTAGAGGACCTGTGGTTTGTATCATTTTCTGAAACAGAGTTGAAGTAGATATGGTCCCTGTGTGTAGGAAACACAATTCTTTTGTTCTGAGCACACTCATGTTTCCCTCTGTATTAGAGACTCTGGAAAGCAAGAGACTGCTTCTTGCTCTAAAGCAGAGTGGGTTTCATGGATGAGAACTGTGCTGTGTGTTTCCCTTCAGAAACGGAGTTAAATGCCAGGCTCTGTGTTTTCCTACAAGCAAGACTTCTTTTCAGGTAAACACAGTCAATTTTCAGCTCAAACAAAGCTACATTTTGCACGAAGCTCACACGTTTCTCCCTCTTAACTGAAAAGCATTGGATTTTAGAGGACCTGTGGTTTGTATCATTTTCAGAAACAGAGTTGACCTAGATATGGTCCGTGTGTGTAGGAAACACAGTTCTTTTGTTCTGAGCACACTCACATTTCCCTCTGTATTAGAGACTCTAGAAAGCAAGAGCGTGCTTCTTGCTCTAAAGCACAGTGTGTTTCATGGATGAGAACTATGCTGTTTGTTTCCCTTCAGAAACGAAGTTAAATGCCAGGCTCTGTGTCTTCCTACAAGCAAGACTTCGTTTCAGGTAAACGCAATCACTTTTCAGCTCAAAGTAAGCTACATTGTTCACAAATCTCACACGTTTCTCGCTCATAACTGAAAAGCATTGCATGTTAGAGGACCTGTCGTTTCTATCAGTTTCAGAAACAGAGTCGAACTAGATATGGTCCGTGTGTGTTGGAAACACAGTTCTTTTGTTCTGAGCACACTCACGTTTCCCTCTCTATTAGAGACTCTAGAAAGCAAGAGCGTGCTTCTTGCTCTAAAGCAGAGTGTGTTTCATGGATGAGATCTGTGCTGTGTGTTTCCGTTCAGAAACGGAGTTAAATGCCAGTCTCTGTGTCTTACTATAAGCAAGACATCGTTTCTCATAAATGCAGTGACATTTCATCTCAAAGGAAGCTATAATGTTCACGAAGCTCACACGTTTCTCGCTCTTAACTGAATAGCATTGGATTTTAGAGGACCTGTGGTTTGTATCAGTTTCAGAAACACAGTTGAACTAGATATGGTCCGTGTGTGTAGGAAACACTGTTCTTTTGTTCTGAGCACACTCACTTTTCCCTCTGCATTAGAGACTCTAGAAAGCAAGTTCGTGCCTCTCGCTCTAAAGCAGAGTGTGTTTCATGGATGAGAACTGTGCTGTGTGATTCCATTCAGAAATGGAGTTAAATGCCAGGCTCTGTGTCTTACTATAAGCAGGACATCGTTTCAGATAAATGCAGTCACATTTCAGCTCAAAGGAAGCTACTTTGTTCACGAAGCTCACACGTTTCTCGCTCTTAACTGAAAAGCATTGGATGTTAGAGGTCCTGTGGTTTTTTATCAGTTTCAGAAACAGAGTTGAACTAGATATGGTCCGTGTGTGTAGGAAACACAGTTCTTTTGTTCTGAGCACACTCTCGTTTTCCTCTGGATTAGAGACTCTAGAAAGCAAGAGCGTGCTTCTTGCGCTAAAGCACATTGTGTTTCATGGATGAGATCTGTGCTGTGTGTTATCATTCACAAACGGAGTTAAATGCCAGGCTCTGTGTCTTCCTACAAGCAAGACTTCGTTTCAGGTAAACGCAGTCACTTTTGAGCTCAAAGTAAGCTACATTGTTCACAAATCTCACACGTTTCTCGCTCATAACTGAAAAGCATTGCATGTTAGAGGACCTGTGGTTTGTATCACTTTCAGAAACAGAGTCGAACTACATATGGTCCGTGTGTGTAGGAAACACAGTTCTTTTGTTCTGAGCACACTCACGTTTCCCTCTGTATTAGACACTCTAGAAAGCAAGAGCGTGCTTCTTGCTCTAAAGCCCAGTGTGTTTCATGGATGAGAACTATGCTGTTTGCTTCCCTCAGAAACGGAGATAAATGCCAGGCTCTGTGTCTTCCTACAAGCAAGACTTCATTTCAGGTAAACGCAATCACTTTTCAGCTCAAAGGAAGCTTCATAGTTCTCGAAGTTCACACGTTTCTCACTCTTAACTGAAAAGCATTGGATTTTAGAGGACCTGTGGTTTATATCAGTTTCAGAAACAGAGTTGAACTAGATATGGTCTCTGTGTGTAGGAAACACAGTTCTTTTGTTCTGAGCACACTCTCGTTTTCCTCTGGATTAGAGACTCTAGAAAGCAAGAGCGTGCTTCTTGCTCTAAAGCAGAGTGTGTTTCATGGATGAGATCTGTGCTGTGTGTTATCATTCAGAAACGGAGTTAAATGCCAGGCTCTGTGTCTTCCTACAAGCAAGACTTCGTTTCAGGTAAACGCAGTCACTTTTGAGCTCAAAGTAAGCTACATTGTTCACAAATCACACACGTTTCTCGCTCATAACTGAAAAGCATTGCATGTTAGAGGACCTGTGGTTTCTATCAGATTCAGAAACAGAGTCGAACTACATATGGTCTGTGTGTGTAGGAAACACAGTTCTTTTGTTCTGAGCACACTCACGTTTCCCTCTGTATTAGAGACTCTAGAAAGCAAGAGCGTGCTTCTTGCTCTAAAGCACAGTGTGTTTCATGGATGAGAACTATGCTGTTTGTTTCCCTTAGAAAAGGAGTTAAATGCCAGGCTCTGTGTCTTCCTACAAGCAAGACTTCGTTTCAGGTAAACGCAATCACTTTTCAGCTCAAAGGAAGCTACATAGTTCTCGAAGTTCACACGTTTCTCACTCTTAACTGAAAAGCATTGGATTTTAGAGGACCTGTGGTCTGTATCACTTTCAGAAACAGAGTTGAACTAGATATGGTCCGTGTGTGTAGGAAACACAGTTCTTTTGTTCTGAGCACACTCACGTTTCCCTCTGTATTATAGACTCTAGAAAGCAAGAGCGTGCTTCTTGCTCTAAAGCACAGTGTGTTTCATGGATGAGAACTATGCTGTGTGTTTCCCTTCAGAAACGGAGTTGAATGCCAGGCTCTGTGTCTTCCTACAAGCAAGACTTCCTTTCAAGTAAAAGCAGTCACTTTTCAGCTCAAAGGAAGCTACATTGTTCATAAAGCTCACACGTTTCTCCCTCTAAACATAAAAGAATTTGATGTTAGAGGACCTGTGCTTTGTATCAGTTTCAGAAACAGAGTTGAACTAGATATGGTCCGTGTGTGTAGGAAACACAGTTCTTTTATTCTGAGCACTCTCATGTTTCCCTCTGTATTAGAGATTCTAGAAAGGAAGAGCATGATTCTTGCTCTAAAGCAGAGTGTGTTTCATGGATGAGAACTGTGCTGTGTGTTTCCCTTCAGAAACGGAGTTAAATGCCAGGCTCTGTGTCTTCCTACAAGCAAGACTTCTTTTCAGGTAAACACAGTCACTTTTCAGCTCAAAGAAGCTACATTGTTCATGAAGCTCACACGTTTCTCACTCTTAACAGAAAACCATTGCATGTTAGAGGACCTGTGGTTTGTATCAGTTTCAGAAACAGAGTCAAAGTAGATATGGTCCATGTGTGTAGGAAACACATTTCTTTTGTTCTGAGCACACTCATGTTTCCCTCTGTATTAGAGACTCTGGAAAGCAAGAGCGTGATTCTTGCTCTAAAGCAGAGTGTGTTTCATGGATGAGATCTGTGCTGTGTGTTTCCCTTCAGAAGGGGAGTTAAATGCCAGGCTCTGTATCTTCCTACAAGCAAGACTTCGTTTCAGATAAAAGCAGTCCCTTTTCAGCTCAAAGTAAGCTACATTGTTCACAAAGCTCACACCTTTCTCCCTCTTAACAGAAAAGAATTGCATGTTAGAGGACCTGTGGTTTGTATCAGTTTCAGAAACAGAGTTGAACTAGATATGGTCCGTGTGTGTAGGAAACACAGTTCTTTTATTCTGAGCATTCTCACGTTTCCCTCTGTATTAGAGATTCTAGAAATGAAGAGCATGATTCTTGCTCTAAAGCAGAGTGTGTTTCATGGATGAGAACTGTGCTGTGTGTTTCCCTTCAGAAACGGAGTTAAATTCCAGGCTCTGTGTATTACTATAAGGAAGACATCGTTTCAGATAAATGCAGTCACTTTTCAGCTCAAACGAAGCTACATTGTTCACACAGCTCAAACGTTTCTCGCTCTTAACTGAAAATAAATGGAATTTAGAGGACCTGTGGTTTGTATCATTTTCTGAAACAGAGTTGAACTAGATATGGTCCCTGTGTGTAGGAAACACAGTTCTTTTGTTCTGAGCACACTCATGTTTCCCTCTGTATTAGAGACTCTGGAAAGCAAGAGACTGCTTCTTGCTCTAAAGCAGAGTGGGTTTCATGGATGAGAACTGTGCTGTGTGTTTCCCTTCAGAAACGGAGTTAAATGCCAGGCTCTGTGTTTTCCTACAAGCAAGACTTCTTTTCAGGTAAACACAGTCAATTTTCAGCTCAAACAAAGCTACATTGTGCACGAAGCTCACACGTTTCTCCCTCTTAACTGAAAAGCATTGGATTTTAGAGGACCTGTGGTTTGTATCATTTTCAGAAACAGAGTTGACCTAGATATGTTCCGTGTGTGTAGGAAACACAGTTCTTTTGTTCTGAGCACACTCACGTTTCCCTCTGTATTAGAGACTCTAGAAAGCAAGAGCGTGCTTCTTGCTCTAAAGCACAGTGTGTTTCATGGATGAGAACTGTGCTGTTTGTTTCCCTTCAGAAACGAAGTTAAATGCCAGGCTCTGTGTCTTCCTACAAGCAAGACTTCGTTTCAGGTAAACGCAATCACTTTTCAGCTCAAAGTAAGCTACATTGTTCACAAATCTCACACGTTTCTTTCTCATAACTGAAAAGCATTGCATGTTAGAGGACCTGTCGTTTGTATCAGTTTCAGAAACAGAGTTGACCTAGATATGGTCCGTTTGTGTAGAAAACACAGTTCTTTTGTTCTGAGCACACTCACGTTTCCCTCTGTATTAGAGAATCTAGAAAGCAAGAGCGTGCTTCTTGCTCTAAAGCAGAGTGTGTTTCATGGATGAGATCTGTGCTGTGTGTTTCCTTTCAGAAACGGAGTTAAATGCCAGGCTCTGTGTATTCCTACAAGCAAGACTTCGTTTCAGGTAAAAGCAGTGACTTTTCAGCTCAAAGGAAGCTATTTTGTTCACAAAGCTCACACCTTTCTCCCTCTTAACAGAAAAGAATTGGATGTTAGAGGACCTGTACTTTGTATCAGTTTCAGAAACAGAGTTGAACTAGATGTGGTCCGTGTGTGTAGGAAACACAGTTCTTTTGTTCTGAGCACACTCACGTTTTCCTCTGGATTAGAGACTCTAGAAAGCAAGAGCGTGCTTCTTGCTCTAAAGCAGAGTGTGTTTCATGGATGAGAACTGTGCTGTGTGTTTCCCTTCAGAAACGGAGTTAAATGCCAGGCTCTGTGTCTTCCTACAAGCAAGACTTCATTTCAGGTAAACACAGTCATTTTTCAGCTCAAAGTAAGCTACATTGTTCACAAAGCTCACACGTTCCTCGCTCATAACTGAAAAGCATTGCATGTTAGAGGACCTGTGGTTTGTATCAATTTCAGAAACAGAGTTGAACTAGATATGGTCCGGGTGTGGAAAACACAGTTCTTTTGTTCTGAGCACACTCACATTTCCCTCTGTATTAGAGACTCTAGAAAGCAAGCGTGTGCTTCTTGCTCTAAAGCACATGTGTTTCATGGATGAGAACTATGCTGTGTGTTTCCCTTCAGAAACGGACTTAAATGCCAGGCTCTGTGTCTTCCTATAAGCAAGACTTGGTTTCAGGTAAAAGCAGTCACTTTTCAGCTCAAAGGAAGCTACATTGTTCATAAAGCTCACACGTTTCTCCCTCTTAACAGAAAAGAATTGGATGTTAGAGGACCTGTGCTTTGTTTCAGTTTCAGAAACAGAGTTGAACTAGATATGGTCTCCGTGTGTAGGAAACACAGTTCTTTGGTTCTGAGCACACTCACGTTTTACTCTGGATTAGAGACTCTAGAAAGCAAGAGCGTGCTTCTTGCTCTAAAGCACAGTGTGTTTCATGGATGAGATCTGTGCTGTGTGTTATCGTTCAGAAACGGAGTTAAATGCCAGGCTGTGTGTCTTCTGACAAGCAAGACTTCGTTTAAGGTAAAGGCAGTCACTTTTCAGCTCAAAGTAAGCAACATTGTTCACAAATCTCACACGTTTCTCGCTCATAACTGAAAAGCATTGCATGTTAGAGGACCTGTGGTTTGTATCAGTTTCAGAAACAGAGTTGAAGTAGATATGGTCCGTGTGTTGGAAACACAGTTCTTTTGTTCTGAGCACACTCACGTTTCCCTCTCTATTAGAGACTCTAGAAAGCAAGAGCGTGCTTCTTGCTCTAAATCAGAGTGTGTTTCATGGATGAGATCTGTGCTGTGTGTTTCCGTTCAGAAACGGAGTTAAATGCCAGTCTCTGTGTCTTACTATAAGCAAGACATCGTTTCTGATAAATGCAGTGACATTTCATCTCAAAGGAAGCTATAATGTTCACGAAGCTCACACGTTTCTCGCTCTTAACTGAATAGCATTGGATTTTAGAGGACCTGTGGTTTGTATCAGTTTCAGAAACAGAGTTGAACTAGATATGGTCCGTGTGTGTAGGAAACACTGTTCTTTTGTTCTGAGCACACTCACTTTTCCCTCTGCATTAGAGACTCTAGAAAGCAAGTTCGTGCCTCTCGCTCTAAAGCAGAGTGTGTTTCATGGATGAGAACTGTGCTGTGTGATTCCATTCAGAAACGGAGTTAAATGCCAGGCTCTGTGTCTTACTATAAGCAAGACATCGTTTCAGATAAATGCAGTCACATTTCAGCTCAAAGGAAGCTACATTGTTCACGAAGCTCACACGTTTCTCGCTCCTAACTGAAAAGCATTGGATGTTAGAGGTCCTGTGGTTTGTATCATTTTCAGAAACAGAGTTGACCTAGATAAGGTCCGTGTGTGTAGGAAACACAATTCTTTTGTTCTGAGCACACTAACGTTTCCCTCTGTATTAGAGACTCTGGAAAGCAAGAGACTGCTTCTTGCTCTAAAGCAGAGTGGGTTTCATGGATGAGAACTGTGCTGTGTGTTTCCCTTCAGAAACGGAGTTAAATGCCAGGCTCTGTGTTTTCCTACAAGCAAGACTTCTTTTCAGGTAAACACAGTCAATTTTCAGCTCAAACAAAGCTACATTGTGCACGAAGCTCACACGTTTCTCCCTCTTAACTGAAAAGAATTGGATTTTAGAGGACCTGTGGTTTGTATCATTTTCAGAAACAGAGTTGACCTAGATATGGTCCGTGTGTGTAGGAAACACAGTTCTTTTGTTCTGAGCACACTCACGTTTCCCTCTGTATTAGAGACTCTAGAAAGCAAGAGCGTGCTTCTTGCTCTAAAGCACAGTGTGTTTCATGGATGAGAACTATGCTGTTTGTTTCCCTTCAGAAACGAAGTTAAATGCCAGGCTCTGTGTCTTCCTACAAGCAAGACTTCGTTTCAGGTAAACGCAATCACTTTTCAGCTCAAAGTAAGCTACATTGTTCACAAATCTCACACGTTTCTCGCTCATAACTGAAAAGCATTGCATGTTAGAGGACCTGTCGTTTGTATCAGTTTCAGAAACAGAGTTGACCTAGATATGGTCCGTGTGTGTAGAAAACACAGTTCTTTTGTTCTGAGCACACTCACGTTTCCCTCTGTATTAGAGACTCTAGAAAGCAAGAGCGTGCTTCTTGCTCTAAAGCAGAGTGTGTTTCATGGATGAGATCTGTGCTGTGTGTTTCCTTTCAGAAACGGAGTTAAATGCCAGGCTCTGTGTATTCCTACAAGCAAGACTTCGTTTCAGGTAAAAGCAGTGACTTTTCAGCTCAAAGGAAGCTATTTTGTTCACAAAGCTCACACCTTTCTCCCTCTTAACAGAAAAGAATTGGATGTTAGAGGACCTGTACTTTGTATCAGTTTCAGAAACAGAGTTGAACTAGATGTGGTCCGTGTGTGTAGGAAACACAGTTCTTTTGTTCTGAGCACACTCACGTTTTCCTCTGGATTAGAGACTCTAGAAAGCAAGAGCGTGCTTCTTGCTCTAAAGCAGAGTGTGTTTCATGGATGAGAACTGTGCTGTGTGTTTCCCTTCAGAAACGGAGTTAAATGCCAGGCTCTGTGTCTTCCTACAAGCAAGACTTCGTTTCAGGTAAACACAGTCATTTTTCAGCTCAAAGTAAGCTACATTGTTCACAAAGCTCACACGTTCCTCGCTCATAACTGAAAAGCATTGCATGTTAGAGGACCTGAGGTTTGTATCAATTTCAGAAACAGAGTTGAACTAGATATGGTCCGGGTGTGGGAAACACAGTTCTTTTGTTCTGAGCACACTCACATTTCCCTCTGTATTAGAGACTCTAGAAAGCAAGCGTGTGCTTCTTGCTCTAAAGCACATGTGGTTCATGGATGAGAACTATGCTGTGTGTTTCCCTTCAGAAACGGAATTAAATGCCAGTCTCTGTGTCTTACTATAAGCAAGACATCGTTTCTGATAAATGCAGTGACATTTCATCTCAAAGGAAGCTATAATGTTCACGAAGCTCACACGTTTCTCGCTCTTAACTGAATAGCATTGGATTTTAGAGGACCTGTGGTTTGTATCAGTTTCAGAAACAGAGTTGAACTAGATATGGTCCGTGTGTGTAGGAAACACTGTTCTTTTGTTCTGAGCACACTCACTTTTCCCTCTGCATTAGAGACTCTAGAAAGCAAGTTCGTGCCTCTCGCTCTAAAGCAGAGTGTGTTTCATGGATGAGAACTGTGCTGTGTGATTCCATTCAGAAACGGAGTTAAATGCCAGGCTCTGTGTCTTACTATAAGCAAGACATCGTTTCAGATAAATGCAGTCACATTTCAGCTCAAAGGAAGCTACATTGTTCACGAAGCTCACACGTTTCTCGCTCCTAACTGAAAAGCATTGGATGTTAGAGGTCCTGTGGTTTGTATCATTTTCAGAAACAGAGTTGACCTAGATAAGGTCCGTGTGTGTAGGAAACACAGTTCTTTTGTTCTGAGCACACTAACGTTTCCCTCTGTATTAGAGACTCTGGAAAGCAAGAGACTGCTTCTTGGTCTAAAGCAGAGTGGGTTTCATGGATGAGAACTGTGCTGTGTGTTTCCCTTCAGAAACGGAGTTAAATGCCAGGCTCTGTGTTTTCCTACAAGCAAGACTTCTTTTCAGGTAAACACAGTCAATTTTCAGCTCAAACAAAGCTACATTGTGCACGAAGCTCACACGTTTCTCCCTCTTAACTGAAAAGAATTGGATTTTAGAGGACCTGTGGTTTGTATCAGTTTCAGAAACAGAGTTGACCTAGATATGGTCCGTGTGTGTAGAAAACACAGTTCTTTTGTTCTGAGCACACTCACGTTTCCCTCTGTATTAGAGACTCTAGAAAGCAAGAGCGTGCTTCTTGCTCTAAAGCAGAGTGTGTTTCATGGATGAGATCTGTGCTGTGTGTTTCCTTTCAGAAACGGAGTTAAATGCCAGGCTCTGTGTATTCCTACAAGCAAGACTTCGTTTCAGGTAAAAGCAGTGACTTTTCAGCTCAAAGGAAGCTATTTTGTTCACAAAGCTCACACCTTTCTCCCTCTTAACAGAAAAGAATTGGATGTTAGAGGACCTGTACTTTGTATCAGTTTCAGAAACAGAGTTGAACTAGATGTGGTCCGTGTGTGTAGGAAACACAGTTCTTTTGTTCTGAGCACACTCACGTTTTCCTCTGGATTAGAGACTCTAGAAAGCAAGAGCGTGCTTCTTGCTCTAAAGCAGAGTGTGTTTCATGGATGAGAACTGTGCTGTGTGTTTCCCTTCAGAAACGGAGTTAAATGCCAGGCTCTGTGTCTTCCTACAAGCAAGACTTCGTTTCAGGTAAACACAGTCATTTTTCAGCTCAAAGTAAGCTACATTGTTCACAAAGCTCACACGTTCCTCGCTCATAACTGAAAAGCATTGCATGTTAGAGGACCTGAGGTTTGTATCAATTTCAGAAACAGAGTTGAACTAGATATGGTCCGGGTGTGGGAAACACAGTTCTTTTGTTCTGAGCACACTCACATTTCCCTCTGTATTAGAGACTCTAGAAAGCAAGCGTGTGCTTCTTGCTCTAAAGCACATGTGTTTCATGGATGAGAACTATGCTGTGTGTTTCCCTTCAGAAACGGAATTAAATGCCAGGCTCTGTGTCTTCCTATAAGCAAGACTTGGTTTCAGGTAAAAGCAGTCACTTTTCAGCTCAAAGGAAGCTACATTGTTCATAAAGCTCACACGTTTCTCCCTCTTAACAGAAAAGAATTGGATGTTAGAGGACCTGTGCTTTGTATCAGTTTCAGAAACAGAGTTGAACTAGATATGGTCTCCGTGTGTAGGAAACACAGTTCTTTGGTTCTGAGCACACTCACGTTTTACTCTGGATTAGAGACTCTAGAAAGCAAGAGCGTGCTTCTTGCTCTAAAGCACAGTGTGTTTCATGGATGAGATCTGTGCTGTGTGTTATCGTTCAGAAACGGAGTTAAATGCCAGTCTCTGTGTCTTACTATAAGCAAGACATCGTTTCTGATAAATGCAGTGACATTTCATCTCAAAGGAAGCTATAATGTTCACGAAGCTCACACGTTTCTCGCTCTTAACTGAATAGCATTGGATTTTAGAGGACCTGTGGTTTGTATCAGTTTCAGAAACAGAGTTGAACTAGATATGGTCCGTGTGTGTAGGAAACACTGTTCTTTTGTTCTGAGCACACTCACTTTTCCCTCTGCATTAGAGACTCTAGAAAGCAAGTTCGTGCCTCTCGCTCTAAAGCAGAGTGTGTTTCATGGATGAGAACTGTGCTGTGTGATTCCATTCAGAAACGGAGTTAAATGCCAGGCTCTGTGTCTTACTATAAGCAAGACATCGTTTCAGATAAATGCAGTCACATTTCAGCTCAAAGGAAGCTACATTGTTCACGAAGCTCACACGTTTCTTGCTCTTAACTGAAAAGCATTGGATGTTAGAGGTCCTGTGGTTTGTATCATTTTCAGAAACAGAGATGACCTAGATAAGGTCCGTGTGTGTAGGAAACACAGTTCTTTTGTTCTGAGCACACTAACGTTTCCCTCTGTATTAGAGACTCTAGAAAGCAAGAGCGTGCTTCTTGCTCTAAAGCACAGTGTGTTTCATGGATGAGAACTATGCTGTTTGTTTCCCTTCAGAAACGGAGTTAAATGCCAGGCTCTGTGTCTTCCTACAAGCAAGACTTCGTTTAGGTAAACGCAATCACTTTTCAGCTCAAACGAAGCTAAATAGTTCACGAAGTTCACACGTTTCTCACTCTTAACTGAAAAGCATTGGATTTTAGAGGACCTGTGCTTTGTATCAGTTTCAGAAACAGAGTTGAACTAGATATGGTCCGTGTGTGTAGGAAACACAGTTCTTTTATTCTGAGCACTCTCACGTTTCCCTCAGTATTAGAGATTCTAGAAAGGAAGAGCATGATTCTTGCTCTAAAGCAGAGTGTGTTTCATGGATGAGAACTGTGCTGTGTGTTTCCCTTCAGAAACGGAGTTAAATACCAGGATCTGTGTCTTCCTACAAGCAAGACTTCTTTTCAGGTAAACACAGTCACTTTTCAGCTCAAAAAGCTACATTGTTCATGAAGCTCACACGTTTCTCACTCTTAACTGAAAACTATTGCATGTTAGAGGACCAGTCGTTTGTATCAGTTTCAGAAACAGAGTCGAACTAGATATGGTCCGTGTGTGTTGGAAACACAGTTCTTTTGTTCTGAGCACACTCACGTTTCCCTCTCTATTAGAGACTCTAGAAAGCAAGAGCGTGCTTCTTGCTCTAAAGCAGAGTGTGTTTCATGGATGAGATCTGTGCTGTTTATTTCCGTTCAGAAACGGAGGTAAATGCCAGGCTCTGTGTCTTAATATAAGCAAGACATCGTTTCTGATAAATACAGTCACATTTCATCTCAAAGGAAGCTATATTGTTCACGAAGCTCACACGTTTCTCGCTCTTAACTGAATCGCATTGGATTTTAGAGGACCTGTGGTTTGTATCAGTTTCAGAAACAGAGTTGAACTAGATATGGTCCGTGTGTGTAGGAAACACTGTTCTTTTGTTCTGAGCACACTCACGTTTCCCTCTGTATTAGAGACTCTAAAAGGAAGAGCGTGCTTCTCTTGCTCTAAAGCACATTGTGTTTCATGGATGAGAACTATGCTGTGTGTTTCCCTTCAGAAACGGAGTTAAATGCCAGGCTCTGTGTCTTCCTACAATCAAGACTTCGTTTAAGGCAATCGCAGTCACTTTTGAGCTCAAAGTAAGCTACATTGTTCACAAATCTCACACGTTTCTCGCTCATAACTGAAAAGCATTGCATGTTAGAGGACCTGTGGTTTGTATCAGTTTCAGAAACAGAGTCGAACTACATATGGTCCGTGTGTGTAGGAAACACAGTTCTTTTGTTCTGAGCACACTCACGTTTCCCTCTGTATTAGAGACTCTAGAAAGCAAGAGCGTGCTTCTTGCTCTAAAGCAGAGTGTGTTTCATGGATGAGAACTATGCTGTTTGTTTCCCTTCAGAAACGGAGTTAAATGCCAGGCTCTGTGTCTTCCTACAAGCAAGACTTCATTTCAGGTAAACGCAATCACTTTTCAGCTCAAAGGAAGCTACATAGTTCTCGAAGTTCACACGTTTCTCACTCTTAACTGAAAAGCATTGGATTTTAGAGGACCTGTGGTTTATATCAGTTTCAGAAACAGAGTTGAACTAGATATGGTCTCTGTGTGTAGGAAACACAGTTCTTTTGTTCTGAGCACACTCTCGTTTTCCTCTGGATTAGAGACTCTAGAAAGCAAGAGCGTGCTTCTTGCTCTAAAGCAGAGTGTGTTTCATGGATGAGATCTGTGCTGTGTGTTATCATTCAGAAACGGAGTTAAATGCCAGGCTCTGTGTCTTCCTACAAGCAAGACTTCGTTTCAGGTAAAAGCAATCACTTTTCAGCTCAAACGAAGCTACATTGTTCACAAAGCTCACACCTTTCTCCCTCTTAACAGAAAAGAATTGCATGTTAGAGGACCTGTGCTTTGTATCAGTTTCAGAAACAGAGTTGAACTAGATATGGTCCGTGTGTGTAGGAAACACAGTTCTTTTATTCTGAGCACTCTCACGTTTCCCTCTGTATTAGAGATTCTAGAAAGGAAGAGCATGATTCTTGCTCTAAAGCAGAGTGTGTTTCATGGATGAGAACTGTGCTGTGTGTTTCCCTTCAGAAACGGAGTTAAATGCCAGGCTCTGTGTCTTAATATAAGCAAGACATCGTTTCTGATAAATGCAGTCACATTTCTTCTCAAAGGAAGCTACATTGTTCACACAGCTCACACGTTTCTCGCTCTTAACTGAAAATAAATGCAATTTAGACGTCCTGTGGTTTGTATCCTTTTCTGAAACAGAGTTGAACTAGATATGGTCCCTGTGTGTAGGAAACACAGTTCTTTTGTTCTGAGCACACTCACGTTTCCCTCTGTATTAGAGACTCTGGAAAGCAAGAGCGTGATTCATGCTCTAAAGCAGAGTGTGTTTCATGGATGAGAACTGTGCTGTGTGTTTCCCTTCAGAAACAGAGTTAAATGCCAGGCTCTGTGTCTTAATATAAGCAAGACATCGTTTCTGATAAATGCAGTCACATTTCATCTCGAAGGAAGCTATATTGTTCACGAAGCTCACACGTTTCTCGCTCTTAACTGAATAGCATTGGATTTTAGAGGACCTGTGGTTTGAATCATTTTCAGAAACAGAGTTGACCTAGATATGGTCCGTGTGTGTAGGAAACACTGTTCATTTGTTCTGAGCACACTCACGTTTCCCTCTGTATTAGAGACTAAAAGTAAGAGCGTGCTTCTCTTGCTCTAAAGCACATTGTGTTTCATGGATGAGAACTATGCTGTGTGTTTCCCTTCAGAAACGGAGTTAAATGCCAGGCTCTGTATCTTCCTGCAAGCAAGACTTCGTTTCAGGTAAAAGCAGTCTCTTTTCAGCTCAAAGTAAGCTACATTGTTCACAAAGCTCACACCTTTCTCCCTGTTAACAGAAAAGAATTGCATGTTAGAGGACCTGTGCTTTGTATCAGTTTCAGAAACAGAGTTGAACTAGATATGGTGCGTGTGTGTAGGAAACACAGTTCTTTTATTCTGAGCACTCTCACGTTTCCCTCTGTATTAGAGATTCTAGAAAGGAAGAGCATGATTCTTGCTCTAAAGCAGAGTGTGTTTCATGGATGAGAACTGTGCTGTGTGTTTCCCTTCAGAAACGGAGTAAAATTCCAGGCTCTGTGTATTACTATAAGAAAGACATCGTTTCAGATAAATGCAGTCACTTTTCAGCTCAAACGAAGCTACATTGTTCACACAGCTCACACGTTTCTCGCTCTTAACTGAAAATAAATGCAATTTAGAGGACCTGTGGTTTGTATCATTTTCTGAAACAGAGTTGAACTAAATATGGTCCCTGTGTGTAGGAAACACAGTTCTTTTGTTCTGAGCACACTCATGTTTCCCTCTGTATTAGAGACTCTGGAAAGCAAGAGACTGCTTCTTGCTCTAAAGCAGAGTGTGTTTCATGGATGAGAACTGTGCTGTGTGTTTCCCTTCAGAAACGGAGTTAAATTCCAGGCTCTGTGTTTTCCTACAAGCAAGACTTCTTTTCAGGTAAACACAGTCAATTTTTAGCTCAAACAAAGCTACATTGTTCACGAAGCTCACACGTTTCTCGCTCTTAACTGAAAAGCATTGGATTTTAGAGGACCTGTGGTTTGAATCATTTTCAGAAACAGAGTTGACCTAGATATGGTCCGTGTGTGTAGGAAACACAGTTCTTTTGTTCTGAGCACACTCACGTTTCCCTCAATATTAGAGAATCTAGAAAGCAAGAGCGTGCTTCTTGCTCTAAAGCACAGTGTGTTTCATGGATGAGAACTATGCTGTTTGTTTCCCTTCAGAAACGGAGTTAAATGCCAGGCTCTGTGTCTTCCTACAAGCAAGACTTCGTTTCAGGTAAAAGCAATCACTTTTCAGCTCAAACGAAGCTACATTGTTCACAAAGCTCACACCTTTCTCCCTCTTAACAGAAAAGAATTGGATGTTAGAGGACCTGTGCTTTGTATCAGTTTCAGAAACAGAGTTGAACTAGATATGGTCCGTGTGTGTAGGAAACACAGTTCTTTTATTCTGAGCACTCTCACGTTTCCCTCTGTATTAGAGATTCTAGAAAGGAAGAGCATGATTCTTGCTCTAAAGCAGAGTGTGTTTCATGGATGAGAACTGTGCTGTGTGTTTCCCTTCAGAAATGGAGTTAAATGACAGGCTCTGTGTCTTCCTACAAGCAATATTTCGTTTCAGGTAAACACAGTCACTTTTCAGCTCAAAGAAGCTACATTGTTCATGAAGCTCACACGTTTCTCACTCTTAACTGAAAACCATTGCATGTTAGAGGACCTGTGGTTTGTATCAGTTTCAGAAACAGAGTCAAAGTAGATATGGTCCGTGTGTGTAGGAAACACAGTTCATTTGTTCTGAGCACACTCATGTTTCCCTCTGTATTAGAGACTCTGGAAAGCAAGAGCGTGCTTCTTGCTCTAAAACAGAGTGTGTTTCATGGATGAGAACTGTGCTGTGTGTTTCCCTTCAGAAACGGAGTTAAATGCCAGGCTCTGTGTCTTCCTACAAGCAAGACTTCGTTTCAGTTAAACGCAGTCACTTTTGAGCTCAAAGTAAGCTACATTGTTCACAAAACTCACACGTTTCTCGCTCATAACTGAAAAGCATTGGACTTTAGAGGACCTGTGGTTTGTATCATTTTCAGAAACAGAGTTGACCTAGATATGGTCCGTGTGTGTAGGAATCACAGTTCTTTTGTTCTGAGCACACTCACGTTTCCCTCTGTATTAGAGATTCTAGAAAGGAAGAGCATGATTCTTGCTCTAAAGCAGATTGTGTTTCATGGATGAGAACTGTGCTGTGTGTTTCCCTTCAGAAAAGGAGTTAAATTCCAGGCTCTGTGTATTACTATAAGGAAGACATCGTTTCAGATAAATGCAGTCACTTTTCAGCTCAAACGAAGCTACATTGTTCACACAGCTCACACGTTTCTCGCTCTTAACTGAAAATAAATGCAATTTAGAGGACCTGTGGTTTGTATCATTTTCTGAAACAGAGTTGAACTAGATATGGTCCCTGTGTGTAGGAAACACAGTTCTTTTGTTCTGAGCACACTCATGTTTCCCTCTGTATTAGAGACTCTGGAAAGCAAGAGACTGCTTCTTGCTCTAAAGCAGAGTGGGTTGCATGGATGAGAACTCTGCTGTGTGTTTCCCTTCAGAAACGGAGTTAAATGCCAGGCTCTGTGTCTTCGTACAAGCAAGACTTCGTTTCAGGTAAAAGCAGTCACTTTTCAGCTAAAAGGAAGCTACATTGTTCATAAAGCTCACACGTTTCTCCCTCTAAACATAAAAGAATTTGATGTTAGAGGACCTGTGCTTTGTATCAGTTTCAGAAACAGAGTTGAACTAGATATGGTCCGTGTGTGTAGGAAACACAGTTCTTTTGTTCTGAGCACACTCAGGTTTCCCTCTGTATTAGAGACTCTGGAAAGCAAGAGCGTGATTCTTGCTCTAAAGCAGAGTGTGTTTCATGGATGAGAACTGTGCTGTGTGTTTCCCTTCAGAAACGGAGTTAAATGCCAGGCTCTGTGTCTTCCTACAAGCAAGACTTCGTTTCAGGTAAACGCAATCACTTTTCAGCTCAAACGAAGCTACATTGTTCACAAAGCTCACACCTTTCTCCCTCTTAACAGAAAAGAATTGGATGTTAGAGGACCTTTGCTTTGTATCAGTTTCAGAAACAGAGTTGAACTAGATATGGTCCGTGTGTGTAGGAAACACAGTTCTTTTATTCTGAGCACTCTCACGTTTCCCACTGTATTAGAGATTCTAGAAAGGAAGAGCATGATTCTTGCTCTAAAGCAGAGTGTGTTTCATGGATGAGAACTGTGCTGTGTGTTTCCCTTCAGAAACGGAGTTAAATGCCAGGCTCTGTGTCTTCCTACAAGCAAGACTTCGTTTCAGTTAAACGCAGTCACTTTTGAGCTCAAAGTAAGCTACATTGTTCACAAATCTCACACATTTCTCGCTCATAACTGAAAAGCATTGCATGTTAGAGGCCCTGTGGTTTGTATCAGTTTCAGAAACAGAGTCGAACTACATATGGTCCGTGTGTGTAGGAAACACAGTTCTTTTGTTCTGAGCACACTCACGTTTCCCTCTGTATTAGAGACTCTGGAAAGCAAGAGCGTGATTCTTGCTCTAAAGCAGAGTGTGTTTCATGGATGAGAACTGTGCTGTGTGTTTCCCTTCAGAAACGGAGTTAAATGCCAGGCTCTGTGTCTTCCTATAAGCAAGACTTCGTTTCAGTTAAACGCAGTCACTTTTGAGCTCAAAGTAAGCTACATTGTTCACAAATCTCACACGTTTCTCGCTCATAACTGAAAAGCATTGCATGTTAGAGGACCTATGGTTTGTATCAGTTTCAGAAACAGAGTCGAACTACATATGGTCCGTGTGTGTAGGAAACACAGTTCTTTTGTTCTGAGCACACTCACGTTTCCATCTGTATTAGAGACTCTTGAAAGCAAGAGTGTACTTCTTGCTCTAAAGCAGAGTGTGTTTCATGGATGAGATCTTTGCTGTTTATTTCCGTTCAGAAACAGAGTTAAATTCCAGGCTCTGTGTCTTACTATAAGAAAGACATCGTTTCAGATAAATGCAGTCACTTTTCAGCTCAAACGAAGCTACATTGTTCACACAGCTCACACGTTTCTCGCTCTTAACTGAAAATAAATGCAATTTAGAGGACCTGTGGTTTGTATCATTTTCTGAAACAGAGTTGAACTAGATATGGTCCCTGTGTGTAGGAAACACAGTTCTTTTGTTCTGAGCACACTCATGTTTCCCTCTGTATTAGAGACTCTGGAAAGCAAGAGACTGCTTCTTGCTCTAAAGCAGAGTGTGTTTCATGGATGAGAACTGTGCTGTGTGTTTCCCTTCAGAAACGGAGTTAAATTCCAGGCTCTGTGTCTTCCTACAAGCAAGACTTCGTTTCAGGTAAACGCAATCACTTTTCAGCTCAAAGGAAGCTACATAGTTCTCGAAGTTCACACGTTTCTCACTCTTAACTGAAAAGCATTGGATTTTAGAGGACCTGTGGTTTATATCAGTTTCAGAAACAGAGTTGAACTAGATATGGTCTCTGTGTGTAGGAAACACAGTTCTTTTGTTCTGAGCACACTCTCGTTTTCCTCTGGATTAGAGACTCTAGAAAGCAAGAGCGTGCTTCTTGCTCTAAAGCAGAGTGTGTTTCATGGATGAGATCTGTGCTGTGTGTTATCGTTCAGAAACGGAGTTATATGCCAGGCTCTGTGTCTTCCTTCAAGCAAGACTTCGTTTCAGGTAAACACAGTCACTTTTCAGCTCAAAGTAAGCTACATTGTTCACAAATCTCACACGTTTCTCGCTCATAACTGAAAAGCATTGCATATTAGAGGACCTGTGGTTTGTATCAGTTTCAGAAACAGAGTCGAACTACATATGGTCCGTGTGTGTAGGAAAC
Organism: Onychomys leucogaster; assembly: GCA_949786385.1. NCBI lineage: Eukaryota > Metazoa > Chordata > Mammalia > Rodentia > Cricetidae > Onychomys > Onychomys leucogaster. Next base: position 1,911,223 of record CATKUP010000101.1, on the reverse strand, counting down.
ACAGTACTTTTGTTCTGAGCACACTTACGTTTCCCTCTGTATTAGAGACTCTAGAAAGCAAGAGCGTGCTTCTTGCTCTAAAGCACAGTGTGTTTCATGGATGAGATCTGTGCTGTGTATTTCCGTTCAGAAACGGAGTTAAATGCCAGGCTCTGTGTCTTAATATAAGCAAGACATCATTTCAGATAAATGCAGTCACATTTCAGCTCAAAGAAGCTATATTGTTCACGAAGCTCACAAGTTTCTCGCTCTTAATTGAAAAGCATTGGATTTTAGAGGACCTGTGGTTTGCATCAGTTTCAGAAACAGAGTTGAACTAGATATGGTCCGTGTGTGTAGGAAACACTGTTCTTTTGTTCTGAGCACACTCACGTTTCCCTCTGGATTAGAGACTCTAGAAAGCAAGCGTGTGCTTCTTGCTCTAAAGCAGAGTGTGTTTCATGGATGAGAACTGTGCTGTGTGTTTTTCTTCAGAAACGGAGTTAAATGCCAGGCTCTGTGTTTTCCTACAAGCAAGACTTCGTTTCAGGTAAACACCGTCATTTTTCACCTCAAAGTAAGCTACATTGTTCACAAAGCTTACACGTTTCTCACTCATAACTGAAAAGCATTGCATGTTAGAGGACCTGTGGTTTGTATCAATTTCAGAAACAGAGTTGAATTAGATATGGTCCGGGTGTAGGAAACACAGTTCTTTTGTTCTGAGCACACTCACATTTCCCTCTGTATTAGAGACTCTAGAAAGCAAGAGCGTGCTTCTTGCTCTAAAGCAGAGTGTGTTTTATGGATGAGATCTGTGCTGTGTGTTTCCATTCAGACACAGAGTTAAATGCCAGGCTCTTTGTCTTACTATAAGCAAGACATCGTTTCAGATACATGCAGTCACATTTCAGCTCAAAGGAAGCTACATTGTTCACGAAGCTCACACTTTTCTCGCTCTTAACTGAAAAGCATTGGATTTTGGAGGACCTGTGGTTTGTATCATTTTCAGAAACTGAGTTGACCTAGATATGGTCCGTGTGTGTAGGAAACACAGTTCTTTTGTTCTGAGCACACTCACATTTCCCTCTGTATTAGAGACTCTAGAAAGCAAGAGCGTGCTTCTTGCTCTAAAACACAGTGTGTTTCATGGATGAGAACTATGCTGTTTGTTTCCCTTCAGAAACGGAGTTAAATGCCAGGCTCTGTGTCTTCCTACAAGCAAGACTTCCTTTCAGGTAAAAGCAGTCACTTTTCAGCTCAAAGGAAGCTACATTGTTCATAAAGCTCACACGTTTCTCCCTCTAAACATAAAAGAATTTGATGTTAGAGGACCTGTGCTTTGTATCAGTTTCAGAAACAGAGTTGAACTAGATATGGTCCGTGTGTGTAGGAAACACAGTTCTTTTGTTCTGAGCACACTCAGGTTTCCCTCTGTATTAGAGACTCTGGAAAGCAAGAGCGTGATTCTTGCTCTAAAGCAGAGTGTGTTTCATGGATGAGAACTGTGCTGTGTGTTTCCCTTCAGAAACGGAGTTAAATGCCAGGCTCTGTGTCTTCCTACAAGCAAGACTTCGTTTCAGTTAAACGCAGTCACTTTTGAGCTCAAAGTAAGCTACATTGTTCACAAATCTCACACGTTTCTAGCTCATAACTGAAAAGCATTGTATGTTAGAGGCCCTGTGGTTTGTATCAGTTTCAGAAACAGAGTTGAACTAGATATGGTCCGTGTGTGTAGGAAACACAGTTCTTTTATTCTGAGCACTCTCACGTTTCCCTCTGTATTAGATTCTAGAAAGGAAAAGCATGATTCTTGCTCTAAAGCACAGTGTGTTTCGTGGATGAGAACTATGCTGTTTGTTTCCCTTCAGAAACGGAGTTAAATGCCAGGCTCTGTGTCTTCCTACAAGCAAGACTTCGTATCAGGTAAACGCAATCACTTTTCAGCTCAAACGAAGCTACATTGTTCACAAAGCTCACACCTTTCTCCCTCTTAACAGAAAAGAATTGGATGTTAGAGGACCTTTGCTTTGTATCAGTTTCAGAAACAGAGTTGAACTAGATATGGTCCGTGTGTGTAGGAAACACAGTTCTTTTATTCTGAGCACTCTCACGTTTCCCACTGTATTAGAGATTCTAGAAAGGAAGAGCATGATTCTTGCTCTAAAGCAGAGTGTGTTTCATGGATGAGAACTGTGCTGTTTGTTTCCCTTCAGAAACGGAGTTAAATGCCAGGCTCTGTGTCTTCCTACAAGCAAGACTTCGTTTCAGTTAAACGCAGTCACTTTTGAGCTCAAAGTAAGCTACATTGTTCACAAATCTCACAGGTTTCTCGCTCATAACTGAAAAGCATTGCATGTTTGAGGCCCTGTGGTTTGTATCAGTTTCAGAAACAGAGTCGAACTACATATGGTCCGTGTGTGTAGGAAACACAGTTCTTTTGTTCTGAGCACACTCACGTTTCCCTCTGTATTAGAGACTCTAGAAAGCAAGAGCGTGCTTCTTGCTCTAAAGCACAGTGTGTTTCATGGATGAGAACTATGCTGTTTGTTTCCCTCAGAAACGGAGTTAAATGCCAGGCTCTGTGTCTTCCTACAAGCAAGACTTCGTTTCAGGTAAACGCAATCACTTTTCAGCTCAAAGGAAGCTACATAGTTCTCGAAGTTCACACGTTTCTCACTCTTAACTGAAAAGCATTGGATTTTAGAGAACCTGTGGTTTATATCAGTTTCAGAAACAGAGTTGAACTAGATATGGTCTCTGTGTGTAGGAAACACAGTTCTTTTGTTCTGAGCACACTCTCGTTTTCCTCTGGATTAGAGACCCTAGGAAGCAAGAGCGTGCTTCTTGCTCTAAAGCAGAGTGTGTTTCATGGATGAGATCTGTGCTGTGTGTTATCATTCAGAAACGGAGTTAAATGCCAGGCTCTGTGTCTTCCTACAAGCAAGACTTCGTTTCAGGTAAACGCAGTCACTTTTCAGCTCAAAGTAAGCTACATTGTTCACAAATCTCACACGTTTCTCGCTCATAACTGAAAAGCATTGCATGTTAGAGGACCTGTGGTTTGTATCAGTTTCCGAAACAGAGTCGAACTACATATAGTCCGTGTGTGTAGGAAACACAGTTCTTTTGTTCTGAGCACACCTACGTTTCCCTCTGTATTAGAGACTCTAGAAAGCAAGAGCGTGCTTCTTGCTCTAAAGCAGAGTGTGTTTCATGGATGAGATCTGTGTTGTGTATTTCCGTTCAGAAACGGAGTTAAATGCCAGGCTCTGTGTCTTACTATAAGCAAGACATCGTTTCAGATAAATGCAGTCACATTTCAGCTCAAAGGAAGCTATATTGTTTACAAAGCTCACACATTTCTCGCTCTTAAATGAAAAGCATTGGATTTTAGAGGACCTGTGGTCTGTATCAGTTTCAGAAACAGAGTTGAACTAGATATGGTCCGTGTGTGTAGGAAACACTGTTCTTTTGTTCTGAGCACACTCACGTTTCCCTCTGTTTTAGAGACTCTAGATAGCAAGCGTGTGCTTCTTGCTCTAAAGCACAGTGTGTTTCATGGATGAGAACTATGCTGTGTGTTTCCCTTCAGAAACGGAGTTAAATGCCAGGCTCTGTGTCTTCCTACAAGCAAGACTTCCTTTCAGGTAAAAGCAGTCACTTTTCAGCTCAAAGGAAGCTACATTGTTCATAAAGCTCACACGTTTCTCCCTCTAAACATAAAAGAATTTGATGTTAGAGGACCTGTGCTTTGTATCAGTTTCAGAAACAGAGTTGAACTAGATATGGTCCGTGTGTGTAGGAAACACAGTTCTTTTATTCTGAGCACTCTCACGTTTCCCTCTGTATTAGAGATTCTAGAAAGGAAGAGCATGATTCTTGCTCTAAAGCAGAGTGTGTTTCATGGATGAGATCTGTGCTGTGTGTTTCCCTTCAGAAGGGGAGTTAAATGCCAGGCTCTGTATCTCCCTACAAGCAAGACTTCGTTTCAGGTAAAAGCAGTCCCTTTTCAGCTCAAAGTAAGCTACATTGTTCACAAAGCTCACACCTTTCTCCCTCTTAACAGAAAAGAATTGCATGTTAGAGGACCTGTGGTTTGTATCAGTTTCAGAAACAGAGTCGAAGTAGATATGGTCCCTGTGTGTAGGAAACACAGTTCTTTTGTTCTGAGCACACTCACGTTTCCCTCTGTATTAGAGACTCTAGAAAGCAAGAGCGTGCTTCTTGCTCTAAAGCACAGTGTGTTTCATGGATGAGAACTATGCTGTTTGTTTCCCTTCAGAAACAAAGTTAAATGCCAGGCTCTGTGTCTTCCTATAAGCAAGACTTCGTTTCAGGTAAACGCAATCACTTTTCAGCTCAAAGTAAGCTACATTGTTCACAAATCTCACACGTTTCTCGCTCATAACTGAAAAGCACTGCATGTTAGAGGACCTGTCGTTTGTATCAGTTTCAGAAACAGAGTCGAACTAGATATGGTCCGTGTGTGTTGGAAACACAGTTCTTTTGTCTGAGCACACTCACGTTTCCCTCTCTATTAGAGACTCTAGAAAGCAAGAGCGTGCTTCTTGCTCTAAAGCAGAGTGTGTTTCATGGATGAGATCTGTGCTGTTTATTTCCGTTCAGAACCGGAGTTAAATGCCAGGCTCTGTGTCTTAATATAAGCAAGACATCGTTTCTGATAAATGCAGTCACATTTCATCTCAAAGGAAGCTATATTGTTCACGAAGCTCACACGTTTCTCGCTCTTAACTGAATAGCATTGGATTTTAGAGGACCTGTGGTTTGTATCAGTTTCAGAAACAGAGTTGAACTAGATATGGTCCGTGTGTGTAGGAAACACTGTTCTTTTGTTCTGAGCACACTCACGTTTCCCTCTGTATTAGAGACTCTAAAAGGAAGAGCGTGCTTCTCTTGCTCTAAAGCACATTGTGTTTCATGGATGAGAACTATGCTGTGTGTTTCCCTTCAGAAACGGAGTTAAATGCCAGGCTTTGTGTCTTCCTACAATCAAGACTTCGTTTAAGGCAATCGCAGTCACTTTTGAGCTCAAAGTAAGCTACATTGTTCACAAATCTCACACGTTTCTCGCTCATAACTGAAAAGCATTGCATGTTAGAGGACCTGTGGTTTGTATCAGTTTCAGAAACAGAGTCGAACTACATATGGTCCGTGTGTGTAGGAAACACAGTTCTTTTGTTCTGAGCACACTCACATTTCCCTCTGTATTAGAGACTCTGGAAAGCAAGAGCGTGATTCTTGCTCTAAAGCAGAGTGTGTTTCGTGGATGAGAACTGTGCTGTGTGTTTCCCTTCAGAAACGGAGTTAAATGCCAGGCTCTGTGTCTTAATATAAGCAAGACATCGTTTCTGATAAATGCAGTCACATTTCATCTCAAAGGAAGCTATATTGTTCACGAAGCTCACACGTTTCTCGCTCTTAACTGAATAGCATTGGATTTTAGAGGACCTGTGGTTTGTATCAGTTTCAGAAACAGAGTTGAACTAGATATGGTCCGTGTGTAGGAAACACTGTTCTTTTGTTCTGAGCACACTCATGTTTCCCTCTGTATTAGAGACTAAAAGCAAGAGCGTGCTTCTCTTGCTCTAAAGCACATTGTGTTTCATGGATGAGAACTATCCTGTGTGTTTCCCTTCAGAAACGGAGTTAAATGCCAGGCTCTGTATCTTCCTGCAAGCAAGACTTCGTTTCAGGTAAAAGCAGTCTCTTTTCAGCTCAAAGTAAGCTACATTGTTCACAAAGCTCACACCTTTCTCCCTCTTAACAGAAAAGAATTGCATGTTAGAGGACCTGTGGTTTGTATCAGTTTCAGAAACAGAGTTGAACTAGATATGGTCCGTGTGTGTAGGAAACACAGTTCTTTTATTCTGAGCACTCTCACGTTTCCCTCTGTATTAGAGATTCTAGAAAGGAAAAGCATGATTCTTGCTCTAAAGCACAGTGTGTTTCATGGATGAGAACTATGCTGTTTGTTTCCCTTCAGAAACGGAGTTAAATGCCAGGCTCTGTGTCTTCCTACAAGCAAGACTTCGTATCAGGTAAACGCAATCACTTTTCAGCTCAAACGAAGCTACATTGTTCACAAAGCTCACACCTTTCTCCCTCTTAACAGAAAAGAATTGGATGTTAGAGGACCTTTGCTTTGTATCAGTTTCAGAAACAGAGTTGAACTAGATATGGTCCGTGTGTGTAGGAAACACAGTTCTTTTATTCTGAGCACTCTCACGTTTCCCACTGTATTAGAGATTCTAGAAAGGAAGAGCATGATTCTTGCTCTAAAGCAGAGTGTGTTTCATGGATGAGAACTGTGCTGTTTGTTTCCCTTCAGAAACGGAGTTAAATGCCAGGCTCTGTGTCTTCCTACAAGCAAGAATTCGTTTCAGTTAAACGCAGTCACTTTTGAGCTCAAAGTAAGCTACATTGTTCACAAATCTCACAGGTTTCTCGCTCATAACTGAAAAGCATTGCATGTTTGAGGCCCTGTGGTTTGTATCAGTTTCAGAAACAGAGTCGAACTACATATGGTCCGTGTGTGTAGGAAACACAGTTCTTTTGTTCTGAGCACACTCACGTTTCCCTCTGTATTAGAGACTCTAGAAAGCAAGAGCGTGCTTCTTGCTCTAAAGCACAGTGTGTTTCATGGATGAGAACTATGCTGTTTGTTTCCCTCAGAAACGGAGTTAAATGCCAGGCTCTGTGTCTTCCTACAAGCAAGACTTCGTTTCAGGTAAACGCAATCACTTTTCAGCTCAAAGGAAGCTACATAGTTCTCGAAGTTCACACGTTTCTCACTCTTAACTGAAAAGCATTGGATTTTAGAGGACCTGTGGTTTATATCAGTTTCAGAAACAGAGTTGAACTAGATATGGTCTCTGTGTGTAGGAAACACAGTTCTTTTGTTCTGAGCACACTCTCGTTTTCCTCTGGATTAGAGACTCTAGAAAGCAAGAGCGTGCTTCTTGCTCTAAAGCAGAGTGTGTTTCATGGATGAGATCTGTGCTGTGTGTTATCATTCAGAAACGGAGTTAAATGCCAGGCTCTGTGTCTTCCTACAAGCAAGACTTCGTTTCAGGTAAACGCAGTCACTTTTCAGCTCAAAGTAAGCTACATTGTTCACAAATCTCACACGTTTCTCGCTCATAACTGAAAAGCATTGCATGTTAGAGGACCTGTGGTTTGTATCAGTTTCCGAAACAGAGTCGAACTACATATAGTCCGTGTGTGTAGGAAACACAGTTCTTTTGTTCTGAGCATACCTACGTTTCCCTCTGTATTAGAGACTCTAGAAAGCAAGAGCGTGCTTCTTGCTCTAAAGCAGAGTGTGTTTCATGGATGAGATCTGTGCTGTGTATTTCCGTTCAGAAACGGAGTTAAATGCCAGGCTCTGTGTCTTACTATAAGCAAGACATCGTTTCAGATAAATGCAGTCACATTTCAGCTCAAAGGAAGCTATATTGTTCACAAAGCTCACACATTTCTCGCTCTTAAATGAAAAGCATTGGATTTTAGAGGACCTGTGGTCTGTATCAGTTTCAGAAACAGAGTTGAACTAGATATGGTCCGTGTGTGTAGGAAACACTGTTCTTTTGTTCTGAGCACACTCACGTTTCCCTCTGTTTTAGAGACTCTAGATAGCAAGAGCGTGCTTCTTGCTCTAAAGCACAGTGTGTTTCATGGATGAGAACTATGCTGTGTGTTTCCCTTCAGAAACGGAGTTAAATGCCAGGCTCTGTGTCTTCCTACAAGCAAGACTTCCTTTCAGGTAAAAGCAGTCACTTTTCAGCTCAAAGGAAGCTACATTGTTCATAAAGCTCACACGTTTCTCCCTCTAAACATAAAAGAATTTGATGTTAGAGGACCTGTGCTTTGTATCAGTTTCAGAAACAGAGTTGAACTAGATATGGTCCGTGTGTGTAGGAAACACAGTTCTTTTATTCTGAGCACTCTCACGTTTCCCTCTGTATTAGAGATTCTAGAAAGGAAGAGCATGATTCTTGCTCTAAAGCAGAGTGTGTTTCATGGATGAGATCTGTGCTGTGTGTTTCCCTTCAGAAGGGGAGTTAAATGCCAGGCTCTGTATCTCCCTACAAGCAAGACTTTGTTTCAGGTAAAAGCAGTCCCTTTTCAGCTCAAAGTAAGCTACATTGTTCACAAAGCTCACACCTTTCTCCCTCTTAACAGAAAAGAATTGCATGTTAGAGGACCTGTGGTTTGTATCAGTTTCAGAAACAGAGTCGAAGTAGATATGGTCCCTGTGTGTAGGAAACACAGTTCTTTTGTTCTGAGCACACTCACGTTTCCCTCTGTATTAGAGACTCTAGAAAGCAAGGGCGTGCTTCTTGCTCTAAAGCACAGTGTGTTTCATGGATGAGAACTATGCTGTTTGTTTCCCTTCAGAAACAAAGTTAAATGCCAGGCTCTGTGTCTTCCTATAAGCAAGACTTCGTTTCAGGTAAACGCAATCACTTTTCAGCTCAAAGTAAGCTACATTGTTCACAAATCTCACACGTTTCTCGCTCATAACTGAAAAGCATTGCATGTTAGAGGACCTGTCGTTTGTATCAGTTTCAGAAACAGAGTCGAACTAGATATGGTCCGTGTGTGTTGGAAACACAGTTCTTTTGTCTGAGCACACTCACGTTTCCCTCTCTATTAGAGACTCTAGAAAGCAAGAGCGTGCTTCTTGCTCTAAAGCAGAGTGTGTTTCATGGATGAGATCTGTGCTGTTTATTTCCGTTCAGAACCGGAGTTAAATGCCAGGCTCTGTGTCTTAATATAAGCAAGACATCGTTTCTGATAAATGCAGTCACATTTCATCTCAAAGGAAGCTATATTGTTCACGAAGCTCACACGTTTCTCGCTCTTAACTGAATAGCATTGGATTTTAGAGGACCTGTGGTTTGTATCAGTTTCAGAAACAGAGTTGAACTAGATATGGTCCGTGTGTGTAGGAAACACTGTTCTTTTGTTCTGAGCACACTCACGTTTCCCTCTGTATTAGAGACTCTAAAAGGAAGAGCGTGCTTCTCTTGCTCTAAAGCACATTGTGTTTCATGGATGAGAACTATGCTGTGTGTTTCCCTTCAGAAACGGAGTTAAATGCCAGGCTTTGTGTCTTCCTACAATCAAGACTTCGTTTAAGGCAATCGCAGTCACTTTTGAGCTCAAAGTAAGCTACATTGTTCACAAATCTCACACGTTTCTCGCTCATAACTGAAAAGCATTGCATGTTACAGGACCTGTGGTTTGTATCAGTTTCAGAAACAGAGTCGAACTACATATGGTCCGTGTGTGTAGGAAACACAGTTCTTTTGTTCTGAGCACACTCACGTTTCCCTCTGTATTAGAGACTCTAGAAAGCAAGAGCGTGCTTCTTGCTCTAAAGCACAGTGTGTTTCATGGATGAGAACTATGCTGTTTGTTTCCCTCAGAAACGGAGTTAAATGCCAGGCTCTGTGTCTTCCTACAAGCAAGACTTCGTTTCAGGTAAACACAATCACTTTTCAGCTCAAAGGAAGCTACATAGTTCTCGAAGTTCACACGTTTCTCACTCTTAACTGAAAAGCATTGGATTTTAGAGGACCTGTGGTTTATATCAGTTTCAGAAACAGAGTTGAACTAGATATGGTCTCTGTGTGTAGGAAACACAGTTCTTTTGTTCTGAGCACACTCTCGTTTTCCTCTGGATTAGAGACTCTAGAAAGCAAGAGCGTGCTTCTTGCTCTAAAGCAGAGTGTGTTTCATGGATGAGATCTGTGCTGTGTGTTATCATTCAGAAACGGAGTTAAATGCCAGGCTCTGTGTCTTCCTACAAGCAAGACTTCGTTTCAGGTAAAAGCAATCACTTTTCAGCTCAAACGAAGCTACATTGTTCACAAAGCTCACACCTTTCTCCCTCTTAACAGAAAAGAATTTGATGTTAGAGGACCTGTGCTTTGTATCAGTTTCAGAAACAGAGTTGAACTAGATATGGTCTGTGTGTGTAGGAAACACAGTTCTTTTATTCTGAGCACTCTCACGTTTCCCTCTGTATTAGAGATTCTAGAAAGGAAGAGCATGATTCTTGCTCTAAAGCAGAGTGTGTTTCATGGATGAGAACTGTGCTGTGTGTTTCCCTTCAGAAACGGAGTTAAATGCCAGGCTCTGTGTCTTAATATAAGCAAGACATCGTTTCTGATAAATGCAGTCACATTTCTTCTCAAAGGAAGCTACATTGTTCACACAGCTCACACGTTTCTCGCTCTTAACTGAAAATAAATGCAATTTAGACGTCCTGTGGTTTGTATCCTTTTCTGAAACAGAGTTGAACTAGATATGGTCCCTGTGTGTAGGAAACACAGTTCTTTTGTTCTGACCACACTCATGTTTCCCTCTGTATTAGAGACTCTGGAAAGCAAGAGACTGCTTCTTGCTCTAAAGCAGGGTGGGTTTCATGGATGAGAATTGTGCTGTGTGTTTCCCTTCAGAAACGGAGTTAAATGCCAGGCTCTGTGTTTTCCTACAAGCAAGAATTCTTTTCAGGTAAACACAGTCAATTTTCAGCTCAAACAAAGCTACATTGTTCACGAAGCTCACACGTTTCTCCCTCTTAACGGAAAAGCATTGGATTTTAGAGGACCTGTGGTTTGTATCATTTTCAGAAACAGAGTTTACCTAGATATGGTCCATGTGTGTAGGAAACACAGTTCTTTTGTTCTGAGCACACTCACGTTTCCCTCTGTATTAGAGACTCTAGAAAGCAAGAGCGTGCTTCTTGCTGTAAAGCACAGTGTGTTTCATGGATGAGAACTATGCTGTGTGTTTCCCTTCAGAAACGGAGTTAAATGCCAGGCTCTGTGTCTTCCTACAAGCAAGACTTCTTTTCAGGTAAACACAGTCACTTTTCAGCTCAAAGAAGCTACATTGTTCATGAAGCTGACACGTTTCTCCCTCTTAACTGAATAGCATTGGATTTTAGAGGACCTGTGGTTTGTATCAGTTTCAGAAACAGAGTTGAACTAGATATGGTCCGTGTATGTAGGAAACACTGTTCTTTTTTCTGAGCACTCTCACGTTTCCCTCTGTATTAGAGATTCTAGAAAGGAAGAGCATGATTCTTGCTCTAAAGCAGAGTGTGTTTCATGGATGAGAACTGTGCTGTGTGTTTCCCTTCAGAAACGGAGTTAAATTCCAGGCTCTGTGTATTACTATAAGAAAGACATCGTTTCAGATAAATGCAGTCACTTTTCAGCTCAAACGAAGCTACATTGTTCACACAGCTCACAGGTTTCTCGCTCTTAACTGAAAATAAATGCAATTTAGAGGACCTGTGGTTTGTATCCTTTTCTGAAACAGAGTGGAACTAGATATGGTCCCTGTGTGTAGGAAACACACTTCTTTTGTTCTGAGCACACTCACGTTTCCCTCTGTATTAGAGACTCTGGAAAGCAAGAGCATGATTCATGCTCTAAAGCAGAGTGTGTTTCATGGATGAGAACTGTGCTGTGTGTTTCCCTTCAGAAACAGAGTTAAATGCCAGGCTCTGTGTCTTAATATAAGCAAGACATCGTTTCTGATAAATGCAGTCACATTTCATCTCGAAGGAAGCTATATTGTTCACGAAGCTCACACGTTTCTCGCTCTTAACTGAATAGCATTGGATTTTAGAGGACCTGTGGTTTGTATCAGTTTCAGAAACAGAGTTGAACTAGATATGGTCCGTGTGTGTAGGAAACACTGTTCATTTGTTCTGAGCACACTCACGTTTCCCTCTGTATTAGAGACTAAAAGTAAGAGCGTGCTTCTCTTACTCTAAAGCACATTGTGTTTCATGGATGAGAACTATGCTTTGTGTTTCCCTTGAGAAACGGAGTTAAATGCCAGGCTCTGTATCTTCCTGCAAGCAAGACTTCGTTTCAGGTAAAAGCAGTCTCTTTTCAGCTCAAAGTAAGCTACATTGTTCACAAAGCTCACACCTTTCTCCCTGTTAACAGAAAAGAATTGCATGTTAGAGGACCTGTGGTTTGTATCAGTTTCAGAAACAGAGTTGAACTAGATATGGTCCGTGTGTGTAGGAAACACAGTTCTTTTATTCTGAGCACTCTCACGTTTCCCTCTGTATTAGAGATTCTAGAAAGGAAGAGCATGATTCTTGCTCTAAAGCAGAGTGTGTTTCATGGATGAGAACTGTGCTGTGTGTTTCCCTTCAGAAACGGAGTAAAATTCCAGGCTCTGTGTATTACTATAAGAAAGACATCGTTTCAGATAAATGCAGTCACTTTTCAGCTCAAAGGAAGCTACATTGTTCACACAGCTCACACGTTTCTCGCTCTTATCTGAAAATAAATGCAATTTAGAGGACCTGTGGTTTGTATCATTTTCTGAAACAGAGTTGAACTAGATATGGTCCCTGTGTGTAGGAAACACAGTTCTTTTGTTCTGAGCACACTCATGTTTCCCTCTGTATTAGAGACTCTGGAAAGCAAGAGACTGCTTCTTGCTCTAAAGCAGAGGGGGTTGCATGGATGAGAACTCTGCTGTGTGTTTCCCTTCAGAAACGGAGTTAAATGCCAGGCTCTGTGTTTTCCTACAAGCAAGACTTCTTTTCAGGTAAACACAGTCAATTTTTAGCTCAAACAAAGCTATATTGTTCATGAAGCTCACACGTTTCTCGCTCTTATCTGAAAAGCATTGGATTTTAGAGGACCTGTGGTTTGAATCATTTTCAGAAACAGAGTTGACCTAGATATGGTCCGTGTGTGTAGGAAACACAGTTCTTTTGTTCTGAGCACACTCACGTTTCCCTCAATATTAGAGAATCTAGAAAGCAAGAGCGTGCTTCTTGCTCTAAAGCACAGTGTGTTTCATGGATGAGAACTATGCTGTTTGTTTCCCTTCAGAAACGGAGTTAAATGCCAGGCTCTGTGTCTTCCTACAAGCAAGACTTCGTTTCAGGTAAAAGCAATCACTTTTCAGCTCAAACGAAGCTACATTGTTCACAAAGCTCACACCTTTCTCCCTCTTAACAGAAAAGAATTGGATGTTAGAGGACCTGTGCTTTGTATCAGTTTCAGAAACAGAGTTGAACTAGATATGGTCCGTGTGTGTAGGAAACACAGTTCTTTTATTCTGAGCACTCTCACGTTTCCCTCTGTATTAGAGATTCTAGAAAGGAAGAGCATGATTCTTGCTCTAAAGCAGAGTGTGTTTCATGGATGAGAACTGTGCTGTGTGTTTCCCTTCAGAAATGGAGTTAAATGCCAGGCTCTGTGTCTTCCTACAAGCAATATTTCGTTTCAGGTAAACACAGTCACTTTTCAGCTCAAAGAAGCTACATTGTTCATGAAGCTCACACGTTTCTCACTCTTAACTGAAAACCATTGCATGTTAGAGGACCTGTGGTTTGTATCAGTTTCAGAAACAGAGTCGAAGTAGATATGGTCCATGTGTGTAGGAAACACAGTTCATTTGTTCTGAGCACACTCATGTTTCCCTCTGTATTAGAGACTCTGGAAAGCAAGAGCGTGCTTCTTGCTCTAAAACAGAGTGTGTTTCATGGATGAGAACTGTGCTGTGTGTTTCCCTTCAGAAACGGAGTTAAATGCCAGGCTCTGTGTCTTCCTACAAGCAAGACTTCGTTTCAGTTAAACGCAGTCACTTTTGAGCTCAAAGTAAGCTACAATGTTCACAAATCTCACACGTTTCTCGCTCATAACTGAAAAGCATTGGACTTTAGAGGACCTGTGGTTTGTATCATTTTCAGAAACAGAGTTGACCTAGATATGGTCCGTGTGTGTAGGAAACACAGTTCTTTTGTTCTGAGCACACTCACGTTTCCCTCTGTATTAGAGATTCTAGAAAGGAAGAGCATGATTCTTGCTCTAAAGCAGATTGTGTTTCATGGATGAGAACTGTGCTGTGTGTTTCCCTTCAGAAAAGGAGTTAAATTCCAGGCTCTGTGTATTACTATAAGGAAGACATCGTTTCAGATAAATGCAGTCACTTTTCAGCTCAAACGAAGCTACATTGTTCACACAGCTCACACGTTTCTCGCTCTTAACTGAAAATAAATGCAATTTAGAGGACCTGTGGTTTGTATCATTTTCTGAAACAGAGTTGAACTAGATATGGTCCCTGTGTGTAGGAAACACAGTTCTTTTGTTCTGAGCACACTCATGTTTCCCTCTGTATTAGAGACTCTGGAAAGCAAGAGACTGCTTCTTGCTCTAAAGCAGAGGGGGTTGCATGGATGAGAACTCTGCTGTGTGTTTCCCTTCAGAAACGGAGTTAAATGCCAGGCTCTGTGTCTTCGTACAAGCAAGACTTTGTTTCAGGTAAAAGCAGTCACTTTTCAGCTCAAAGGAAGCTACATTGTTCATAAAGCTCACACGTTTCTCCCTCTAAACATAAAAGAATTTGATGTTAGAGGACCTGTGCTTTGTATCAGTTTCAGAAACAGAGTTGAACTAGATATGGTCCGTGTGTGTAGGAAACACAGTTCTTTTGTTCTGAGCACACTCAGGTTTCCCTCTGTATTAGAGACTCTGGAAAGCAAGAGCGTGATTCTTGCTCTAAAGCAGAGTGTGTTTCATGGATGAGAACTGTGCTGTGTGTTTCCCTTCAGAAACGGAGTTAAATGCCAGGCTCTGTGTCTTCCTACAAGCAAGACTTCGTTTCAGTTAAACGCAGTCACTTTTGAGCTCAAAGTAAGCTACATTGTTCACAAATCTCACACGTTTCTCGCTCATAACTGAAAAGCATTGCATGTTAGAGGCCCTGTGGTTTGTATCAGTTTCAGAAACAGAGTCGAACTACATATGGTCCGTGTGTGTAGGAAACACAGTTCTTTTGTTCTGAGCACACTCACGTTTCCCTCTGTATTAGAGACTCTAGAAAGCAAGAGCGTGATTCTTGCTCTAAAGCAGAGTGTGTTTCATGGATGAGAACTGTGCTGTGTGTTTCCCTTCAGAAACGGAGTTAAATGCCAGGCTCTGTGTCTTAATATAAGCAAGACATCGTTTCTGATAAATGCAGTCACATTTCATCTCAAAGGAAGCTATATTGTTCACGAAGCTCACACGTTTCTCGCTCTTAACTGAATAGCATTGGATTTTAGAGGACCTGTGGTTTGTATCAGTTTCAGAAACAGAGTTGAACTAGATATGGTCCGTGTGTGTAGGAAACACTGTTCTTTTGTTCTGAGCACACTCACGTTTCCCTCTGTATTAGAGACTAAAAGCAAGAGAGTGCTTCTCTTGCTCTAAAGCACATTGTGTTTCATGGATGAGAACTATCCTGTGTGTTTCCCTTCAGAAACGGAGTTAAATGCAAGGCTCTGTATCTTCCTGCAAGCAAGACTTCGTTTCAGGTAAAAGCAGTCTCCTTTCAGCTCAAAGTAAGCTACATTGTTCACCAAGCTCACACCTTTCTCCCTCTTAACAGAAAAGAATTGCAAGTTAGAGGACCTGTGGTTTGTATCAGTTTCAGAAACAGAGTTGAACTAGATATGGTCCGTGTGTGTAGGAAACACAGTTCTTTTATTCTGAGCACTCTCACGTTTCCCTCTGTATTAGAGATTCTAGAAAGGAAAAGCATGATTCTTGCTCTAAAGCAGAGTGTGTTTCATGGATGAGAACTGTGCTGTGTGTTTCCCTTCAGAAACGGAGTTAAATTCCAGGCTCTGTGTATTACTATAAGAAAGACATCGTTTCAGATAAATGCAGTCACTTTTCAGCTCAAACGAAGCTACATTGTTCACACAGCTCACACGTTTCTCGCTCTTAACTGAAAATAAATGCAATTTAGAGGACCTGTGGTTTGTATCATTTTCTGAAACAGAGTTGAACTAGATATGGTCCCTGTGTGTAGGAAACACAGTTCTTTTGTTCTGAGCACACTCATGTTTCCCTCTGTATTAGAGACTCTGGAAAGCAAGAGACTGCTTCTTGCTCTAAAGCAGAGTGTGTTTCATGGATGAGAACTGTGCTGTGTGTTTCCCTTCAGAAACGGAGTTAAATTCCAGGCTCTGTGTTTTCCTACATGCAAGACTTCTTTTCAGGTAAACACAGTCAATTTTTAGCTCAAACAAAGCTACATTGTTCACGAAGCTCACACGTTTCTCGCTCTTAACTGAAAAGCATTGGATTTTAGAGGACCTGTGGTTTGTATCATTTTCAAAAACAGAGTTGACCTAGATATGGTCCGTGTGTGTAGGAAACACAGTTCTTTTGTTCTGAGCACACTCACGTTTCCCTCTGTATTAGAGACTCTAGAAAGCAAGAGCGTGCTTCTTGCTCTAAAGCACAGTGTGTTTCATGGATGAGAACTATGCTGTTTGTTTCCCTTCAGAAACGGAGTTAAATGCCAGGCTCTGTGTCTTCCTACAAGCAAGACTTCGTTTCAGGTAAACGCAATCACTTTTCAGCTCAAACGAAGCTACATTGTTCACAAAGCTCACACCTTTCTCCCTCTTAACAGAAAAGAATTGGATGTTAGAGGACCTTTGCTTTGTATCAGTTTCAGAAACAGAGTTGAACTAGATATGGTCCGTGTGTGTAGGAAACACAGTTCTTTTATTCTGAGCACTCTCACGTTTCCCACTGTATTAGAGATTCTAGAAAGGAAGAGCATGATTCTTGCTCTAAAGCAGAGTGTGTTTCATGGATGAGAACTGTGCTGTGTGTTTCCCTTCAGAAACGGAGTTAAATGCCAGGCTCTGTGTCTTCCTACAAGCAAGACTTCGTTTCAGTTAAACGCAGTCACTTTTGAGCTTAAAGTATGCTACATTGTTTACAAATCTCACACGTTTCTCGCTCATAACTGAAAAGCATTGCATGTTTGAGGCCCTGTGGTTTGTATCAGTTTCAGAAACAGAGTCGAACTACATATGGTCCGTGTGTGTAGGAAACACAGTTCTTTTGTTCTGAGCACACTCACGTTTCCATCTGCATTAGAGACTCTAGAAAGCAAGAGCGTGCTTCTTGCTCTAAAGCAGAGTGTGTTTCATGGATGAGATCTGTGCTGTTTATTTGCATTCAGAAACAGAGTTAAATGCCAGGCTCTGTGTCTTACTATAAGCAAGACATCGTTTCAGATAAATGCAGTCACATTTAAGCTCAAAGGAAGCTATATTGTTCACGAAGCTCACACGTTTCTCGCTCTTAACTGAAAAGCATTGGATTTTAGAGGACCTGTGGTTTGTATCATTTTCAGAAACAGAGTTGACCTAGATATGGTCCGTGTGTGTAGGAAACACAGTTCTTTTGTTCTGAGCACACTCACGTTTCCCTCTGTATTAGAGATTCTAGAAAGGAAGAGCATGATTCTTTCTCTAAAGCAGAGTGTGTTTCATGGATGAGAACTGTGCTGTGTGTTTCCCTTCAGAAACGGAGTTAAATTCCAGGCTCTGTGTATTACTATAAGGAAGACATCGTTTCAGATAAATGCAGTCACTTTTCAGCTCAAACGAAGCTACATTGTTCACACAGCTCACACGTTTCTCGCTCTTAAATGAAAATAAATGCAATTTAGAGGACCTGTGTTTTGTATCATTTTCTGAAACAGAGTTGAACTAGATAGGGTCCCTGTGTGTAGGAAACACAGTTCTTTTGTTCTGAGCACACTCATGTTTCCCTCTGTATTAGAGACTCTGGAAAGCAAGAGACTGCTTCTTGCTCTAAAGCAGAGTGGGTTGCATGGATGAGAACTCTGCTGTGTGTTTCCCTTCAGAAACGGAGTTAAATGCCAGGCTCTGTGTCTTCGTACAAGCAAGACTTTGTTTCAGGTAAAAGCAGTCACTTTTCAGCTCAAAGGAAGCTACATTGTTCATAAAGTTCACACGTTTCTCCCTCTAAACATAAAAGAATTTGATGTTAGAGGACCTGTGCTTTGTATCAGTTTCAGAAACAGAGTTGAACTAGATATGGTCCGTGTGTGTAGGAAACACAGTTCTTTTGTTCTGAGCACACTCAGGTTTCCCTCTGTATTAGAGACTCTGGAAAGCAAGAGCGTGATTCTTGCTCTAAAGCAGAGTGTGTTTCATGGATGAGAACTGTGCTGTGTGTTTCCCTTCAGAAACGGAGTTAAATGCCAGGCTCTGTGTCTTCCTACAAGCAAGACTTCGTTTCAGTTAAACGCAGTCACTTTTGAGCTCAAAGTAAGCTACATTGTTCACAAATCTCACACGTTTCTCGCTCATAACTGAAAAGCATTGCATGTTAGAGGCCCTGTGGTTTGTATCAGTTTCAGAAACAGAGTCGAACTACATATGGTCCGTGTGTGTAGGAAACACAGTTCTTTTGTTCTGAGCACACTCACGTTTCCCTCTGTATTAGAGACTCTAGAAAGCAAGAGCGTGATTCTTGCTCTAAAGCAGAGTGTGTTTCATGGATGAGAACTGTGCTGTGTGTTTCCCTTCAGAAACGGAGTTAAATGCCAGGCTCTGTGTCTTAATATAAGCAAGACATCGTTTCTGATAAATGCAGTCACATTTCATCTCAAAGGAAGCTATATTGTTCACGAAGCTCACACGTTTCTCGCTCTTAACTGAATAGCATTGGATTTTAGAGGACCTGTGGTTTGTATCAGTTTCAGAAACAGAGTTGAACTAGATATGGTCCGTGTGTGTAGGAAACACTGTTCTTTTGTTCTGAGCACACTCACGTTTCCCTCTGTATTAGAGACTAAAAGCAAGAGCGTGCTTCTCTTGCTCTAAAGCACATTGTGTTTCATGGATGAGAACTATCCTGTGTGTTTCCCTTCAGAAACGGAGTTAAATGCCAGGCTCTGTATCTTCCTGCAAGCAAGACTTCGTTTCAGGTAAAAGCAGTCTCCTTTCAGCTCAAAGTAAGCTACATTGTTCACCAAGCTCACACCTTTCTCCCTCTTAACAGAAAAGAATTGCAAGTTAGAGGACCTGTGGTTTGTATCAGTTTCAGAAACAGAGTTGAACTAGATATGGTCCGTGTGTGTAGGAAACACAGTTCTTTTATTCTGAGCACTCTCACGTTTCCCTCTGTATTAGAGATTCTAGAAAGGAAAAGCATGATTCTTGCTCTAAAGCAGAGTGTGTTTCATGGATGAGAACTGTGCTGTGTGTTTCCCTTCAGAAACGGAGTTAAATTCCAGGCTCTGTGTATTACTATAAGAAAGACATCGTTTCAGATAAATGCAGTCACTTTTCAGCTCAAACGAAGCTACATTGTTCACACAGCTCACACGTTTCTCGCTCTTAACTGAAAATAAATGCAATTTAGAGGACCTGTGGTTTGTATCATTTTCTGAAACAGAGTTGAACTAGATATGGTCCCTGTGTGTAGGAAACACAGTTCTTTTGTTCTGAGCACACTCATGTTTCCCTCTGTTTTAGAGACTCTAGATAGCAAGAGCGTGCTTCTTGCTCTAAAGCACAGTGTGTTTCATGGATGAGAACTATGCTGTGTGTTTCCCTTCAGAAACGGAGTTAAATGCCAGGCTCTGTGTCTTCCTACAAGCAAGACTTCCTTTCAGGTAAAAGCAGTCACTTTTCAGCTCAAAGGAAGCTACATTGTTCATAAAGCTCACACGTTTCTCCCTCTAAACATAAAAGAATTTGATGTTAGAGGACCTGTGCTTTGTATCAGTTTCAGAAACAGAGTTGAACTAGATATGGTCCGTGTGTGTAGGAAACACAGTTCTTTTATTCTGAGCACTCTCACGTTTCCCTCTGTATTAGAGATTCTAGAAAGGAAGAGCATGATTCTTGCTCTAAAGCAGAGTGTGTTTCATGGATGAGATCTGTGCTGTGTGTTTCCCTTCAGAAGGGGAGTTAAATGCCAGGCTCTGTATCTCCCTACAAGCAAGACTTTGTTTCAGGTAAAAGCAGTCCCTTTTCAGCTCAAAGTAAGCTACATTGTTCACAAAGCTCACACCTTTCTCCCTCTTAACAGAAAAGAATTGCATGTTAGAGGACCTGTGGTTTGTATCAGTTTCAGAAACAGAGTCGAAGTAGATATGGTCCCTGTGTGTAGGAAACACAGTTCTTTTGTTCTGAGCACACTCACGTTTCCCTCTGTATTAGAGACTCTAGAAAGCAAGGGCGTGCTTCTTGCTCTAAAGCACAGTGTGTTTCATGGATGAGAACTATGCTGTTTGTTTCCCTTCAGAAACAAAGTTAAATGCCAGGCTCTGTGTCTTCCTATAAGCAAGACTTCGTTTCAGGTAAACGCAATCACTTTTCAGCTCAAAGTAAGCTACATTGTTCACAAATCTCACACGTTTCTCGCTCATAACTGAAAAGCATTGCATGTTAGAGGACCTGTCGTTTGTATCAGTTTCAGAAACAGAGTCGAACTAGATATGGTCCGTGTGTGTTGGAAACACAGTTCTTTTGTCTGAGCACACTCACGTTTCCCTCTCTATTAGAGACTCTAGAAAGCAAGAGCGTGCTTCTTGCTCTAAAGCAGAGTGTGTTTCATGGATGAGATCTGTGCTGTTTATTTCCGTTCAGAACCGGAGTTAAATGCCAGGCTCTGTGTCTTAATATAAGCAAGACATCGTTTCTGATAAATGCAGTCACATTTCATCTCAAAGGAAGCTATATTGTTCACGAAGCTCACACGTTTCTCGCTCTTAACTGAATAGCATTGGATTTTAGAGGACCTGTGGTTTGTATCAGTTTCAGAAACAGAGTTGAACTAGATATGGTCCGTGTGTGTAGGAAACACTGTTCTTTTGTTCTGAGCACACTCACGTTTCCCTCTGTATTAGAGACTCTAAAAGGAAGAGCGTGCTTCTCTTGCTCTAAAGCACATTGTGTTTCATGGATGAGAACTATGCTGTGTGTTTCCCTTCAGAAACGGAGTTAAATGCCAGGCTTTGTGTCTTCCTACAATCAAGACTTCGTTTAAGGCAATCGCAGTCACTTTTGAGCTCAAAGTAAGCTACATTGTTCACAAATCTCACACGTTTCTCGCTCATAACTGAAAAGCATTGCATGTTACAGGACCTGTGGTTTGTATCAGTTTCAGAAACAGAGTCGAACTACATATGGTCCGTGTGTGTAGGAAACACAGTTCTTTTGTTCTGAGCACACTCACGTTTCCCTCTGTATTAGAGACTCTAGAAAGCAAGAGCGTGCTTCTTGCTCTAAAGCACAGTGTGTTTCATGGATGAGAACTATGCTGTTTGTTTCCCTCAGAAACGGAGTTAAATGCCAGGCTCTGTGTCTTCCTACAAGCAAGACTTCGTTTCAGGTAAACACAATCACTTTTCAGCTCAAAGGAAGCTACATAGTTCTCGAAGTTCACACGTTTCTCACTCTTAACTGAAAAGCATTGGATTTTAGAGGACCTGTGGTTTATATCAGTTTCAGAAACAGAGTTGAACTAGATATGGTCTCTGTGTGTAGGAAACACAGTTCTTTTGTTCTGAGCACACTCTCGTTTTCCTCTGGATTAGAGACTCTAGAAAGCAAGAGCGTGCTTCTTGCTCTAAAGCAGAGTGTGTTTCATGGATGAGATCTGTGCTGTGTGTTATCATTCAGAAACGGAGTTAAATGCCAGGCTCTGTGTCTTCCTACAAGCAAGACTTCGTTTCAGGTAAAAGCAATCACTTTTCAGCTCAAACGAAGCTACATTGTTCACAAAGCTCACACCTTTCTCCCTCTTAACAGAAAAGAATTTGATGTTAGAGGACCTGTGCTTTGTATCAGTTTCAGAAACAGAGTTGAACTAGATATGGTCTGTGTGTGTAGGAAACACAGTTCTTTTATTCTGAGCACTCTCACGTTTCCCTCTGTATTAGAGATTCTAGAAAGGAAGAGCATGATTCTTGCTCTAAAGCAGAGTGTGTTTCATGGATGAGAACTGTGCTGTGTGTTTCCCTTCAGAAACGGAGTTAAATGCCAGGCTCTGTGTCTTAATATAAGCAAGACATCGTTTCTGATAAATGCAGTCACATTTCTTCTCAAAGGAAGCTACATTGTTCACACAGCTCACACGTTTCTCGCTCTTAACTGAAAATAAATGCAATTTAGACGTCCTGTGGTTTGTATCCTTTTCTGAAACAGAGTTGAACTAGATATGGTCCCTGTGTGTAGGAAACACAGTTCTTTTGTTCTGACCACACTCATGTTTCCCTCTGTATTAGAGACTCTGGAAAGCAAGAGACTGCTTCTTGCTCTAAAGCAGGGTGGGTTTCATGGATGAGAATTGTGCTGTGTGTTTCCCTTCAGAAACGGAGTTAAATGCCAGGCTCTGTGTTTTCCTACAAGCAAGAATTCTTTTCAGGTAAACACAGTCAATTTTCAGCTCAAACAAAGCTACATTGTTCACGAAGCTCACACGTTTCTCCCTCTTAACGGAAAAGCATTGGATTTTAGAGGACCTGTGGTTTGTATCATTTTCAGAAACAGAGTTTACCTAGATATGGTCCATGTGTGTAGGAAACACAGTTCTTTTGTTCTGAGCACACTCACGTTTCCCTCTGTATTAGAGACTCTAGAAAGCAAGAGCGTGCTTCTTGCTGTAAAGCACAGTGTGTTTCATGGATGAGAACTATGCTGTGTGTTTCCCTTCAGAAACGGAGTTAAATGCCAGGCTCTGTGTCTTCCTACAAGCAAGACTTCTTTTCAGGTAAACACAGTCACTTTTCAGCTCAAAGAAGCTACATTGTTCATGAAGCTGACACGTTTCTCCCTCTTAACTGAATAGCATTGGATTTTAGAGGACCTGTGGTTTGTATCAGTTTCAGAAACAGAGTTGAACTAGATATGGTCCGTGTATGTAGGAAACACTGTTCTTTTTCCTGAGCACTCTCACGTTTCCCTCTGTATTAGAGATTCTAGAAAGGAAGAGCATGATTCTTGCTCTAAAGCAGAGTGTGTTTCATGGATGAGAACTGTGCTGTGTGTTTCCCTTCAGAAACGGAGTTAAATTCCAGGCTCTGTGTATTACTATAAGAAAGACATCGTTTCAGATAAATGCAGTCACTTTTCAGCTCAAACGAAGCTACATTGTTCACACAGCTCACAGGTTTCTCGCTCTTAACTGAAAATAAATGCAATTTAGAGGACCTGTGGTTTGTATCCTTTTCTGAAACAGAGTGGAACTAGATATGGTCCCTGTGTGTAGGAAACACACTTCTTTTGTTCTGAGCACACTCACGTTTCCCTCTGTATTAGAGACTCTGGAAAGCAAGAGCATGATTCATGCTCTAAAGCAGAGTGTGTTTCATGGATGAGAACTGTGCTGTGTGTTTCCCTTCAGAAACAGAGTTAAATGCCAGGCTCTGTGTCTTAATATAAGCAAGACATCGTTTCTGATAAATGCAGTCACATTTCATCTCGAAGGAAGCTATATTGTTCACGAAGCTCACACGTTTCTCGCTCTTAACTGAATAGCATTGGATTTTAGAGGACCTGTGGTTTGTATCAGTTTCAGAAACAGAGTTGAACTAGATATGGTCCGTGTGTGTAGGAAACACTGTTCATTTGTTCTGAGCACACTCACGTTTCCCTCTGTATTAGAGACTAAAAGTAAGAGCGTGCTTCTCTTACTCTAAAGCACATTGTGTTTCATGGATGAGAACTATGCTTTGTGTTTCCCTTGAGAAACGGAGTTAAATGCCAGGCTCTGTATCTTCCTGCAAGCAAGACTTCGTTTCAGGTAAAAGCAGTCTCTTTTCAGCTCAAAGTAAGCTACATTGTTCACAAAGCTCACACCTTTCTCCCTGTTAACAGAAAAGAATTGCATGTTAGAGGACCTGTGGTTTGTATCAGTTTCAGAAACAGAGTTGAACTAGATATGGTCCGTGTGTGTAGGAAACACAGTTCTTTTATTCTGAGCACTCTCACGTTTCCCTCTGTATTAGAGATTCTAGAAAGGAAGAGCATGATTCTTGCTCTAAAGCAGAGTGTGTTTCATGGATGAGAACTGTGCTGTGTGTTTCCCTTCAGAAACGGAGTAAAATTCCAGGCTCTGTGTATTACTATAAGAAAGACATCGTTTCAGATAAATGCAGTCACTTTTCAGCTCAAAGGAAGCTACATTGTTCACACAGCTCACACGTTTCTCGCTCTTATCTGAAAATAAATGCAATTTAGAGGACCTGTGGTTTGTATCATTTTCTGAAACAGAGTTGAACTAGATATGGTCCCTGTGTGTAGGAAACACAGTTCTTTTGTTCTGAGCACACTCATGTTTCCCTCTGTATTAGAGACTCTGGAAAGCAAGAGACTGCTTCTTGCTCTAAAGCAGAGGGGGTTGCATGGATGAGAACTCTGCTGTGTGTTTCCCTTCAGAAACGGAGTTAAATGCCAGGCTCTGTGTTTTCCTACAAGCAAGACTTCTTTTCAGGTAAACACAGTCAATTTTTAGCTCAAACAAAGCTACATTGTTCACGAAGCTCACACGTTTCTCGCTCTTATCTGAAAAGCATTGGATTTTAGAGGACCTGTGGTTTGAATCATTTTCAGAAACAGAGTTGACCTAGATATGGTCCGTGTGTGTAGGAAACACAGTTCTTTTGTTCTGAGCACACTCACGTTTCCCTCAATATTAGAGAATCTAGAAAGCAAGAGCGTGCTTCTTGCTCTAAAGCACAGTGTGTTTCATGGATGAGAACTATGCTGTTTGTTTCCCTTCAGAAACGGAGTTAAATGCCAGGCTCTGTGTCTTCCTACAAGCAAGACTTCGTTTCAGGTAAAAGCAATCACTTTTCAGCTCAAACGAAGCTACATTGTTCACAAAGCTCACACCTTTCTCCCTCTTAACAGAAAAGAATTGGATGTTAGAGGACCTGTGCTTTGTATCAGTTTCAGAAACAGAGTTGAACTAGATATGGTCCGTGTGTGTAGGAAACACAGTTCTTTTATTCTGAGCACTCTCACGTTTCCCTCTGTATTAGAGATTCTAGAAAGGAAGAGCATGATTCTTGCTCTAAAGCAGAGTGTGTTTCATGGATGAGAACTGTGCTGTGTGTTTCCCTTCAGAAATGGAGTTAAATGCCAGGCTCTGTGTCTTCCTACAAGCAATATTTCGTTTCAGGTAAACACAGTCACTTTTCAGCTCAAAGAAGCTACATTGTTCATGAAGCTCACACGTTTCTCACTCTTAACTGAAAACCATTGCATGTTAGAGGACCTGTGGTTTGTATCAGTTTCAGAAACAGAGTCGAAGTAGATATGGTCCATGTGTGTAGGAAACACAGTTCATTTGTTCTGAGCACACTCATGTTTCCCTCTGTATTAGAGACTCTGGAAAGCAAGAGCGTGCTTCTTGCTCTAAAACAGAGTGTGTTTCATGGATGAGAACTGTGCTGTGTGTTTCCCTTCAGAAACGGAGTTAAATGCCAGGCTCTGTGTCTTCCTACAAGCAAGACTTCGTTTCAGTTAAACGCAGTCACTTTTGAGCTCAAAGTAAGCTACAATGTTCACAAATCTCACACGTTTCTCGCTCATAACTGAAAAGCATTGGACTTTAGAGGACCTGTGGTTTGTATCATTTTCAGAAACAGAGTTGACCTAGATATGGTCCGTGTGTGTAGGAAACACAGTTCTTTTGTTCTGAGCACACTCACGTTTCCCTCTGTATTAGAGATTCTAGAAAGGAAGAGCATGATTCTTGCTCTAAAGCAGATTGTGTTTCATGGATGAGAACTGTGCTGTGTGTTTCCCTTCAGAAAAGGAGTTAAATTCCAGGCTCTGTGTATTACTATAAGGAAGACATCGTTTCAGATAAATGCAGTCACTTTTCAGCTCAAACGAAGCTACATTGTTCACACAGCTCACACGTTTCTCGCTCTTAACTGAAAATAAATGCAATTTAGAGGACCTGTGGTTTGTATCATTTTCTGAAACAGAGTTGAACTAGATATGGTCCCTGTGTGTAGGAAACACAGTTCTTTTGTTCTGAGCACACTCATGTTTCCCTCTGTATTAGAGACTCTGGAAAGCAAGAGACTGCTTCTTGCTCTAAAGCAGAGGGGGTTGCATGGATGAGAACTCTGCTGTGTGTTTCCCTTCAGAAACGGAGTTAAATGCCAGGCTCTGTGTCTTCGTACAAGCAAGACTTTGTTTCAGGTAAAAGCAGTCACTTTTCAGCTCAAAGGAAGCTACATTGTTCATAAAGCTCACACGTTTCTCCCTCTAAACATAAAAGAATTTGATGTTAGAGGACCTGTGCTTTGTATCAGTTTCAGAAACAGAGTTGAACTAGATATGGTCCGTGTGTGTAGGAAACACAGTTCTTTTGTTCTGAGCACACTCAGGTTTCCCTCTGTATTAGAGACTCTGGAAAGCAAGAGCGTGATTCTTGCTCTAAAGCAGAGTGTGTTTCATGGATGAGAACTGTGCTGTGTGTTTCCCTTCAGAAACGGAGTTAAATGCCAGGCTCTGTGTCTTCCTACAAGCAAGACTTCGTTTCAGTTAAACGCAGTCACTTTTGA
The DNA here is from genome assembly GCA_949786385.1 of Onychomys leucogaster. Classification (NCBI taxonomy): domain Eukaryota; kingdom Metazoa; phylum Chordata; class Mammalia; order Rodentia; family Cricetidae; genus Onychomys; species Onychomys leucogaster. The sequence goes on along the minus strand of CATKUP010000101.1, from coordinate 1,884,820 downwards.
GCTCAAAGTAAGCTACATTGTTCACAAATCTCACACGTTTCTCGCTCATAACTGAAAAGCATTGCATGTTAGAGGCCCTGTGGTTTGTATCAGTTTCAGAAACAGAGTCGAACTACATATGGTCCGTGTGTGTAGGAAACACAGTTCTTTTGTTCTGAGCACACTCACGTTTCCCTCTGTATTAGAGACTCTAGAAAGCAAGAGCGTGATTCTTGCTCTAAAGCAGAGTGTGTTTCATGGATGAGAACTGTGCTGTGTGTTTCCCTTCAGAAACGGAGTTAAATGCCAGGCTCTGTGTCTTAATATAAGCAAGACATCGTTTCTGATAAATGCAGTCACATTTCATCTCAAAGGAAGCTATATTGTTCACGAAGCTCACACGTTTCTCGCTCTTAACTGAATAGCATTGGATTTTAGAGGACCTGTGGTTTGTATCAGTTTCAGAAACAGAGTTGAACTAGATATGGTCCGTGTGTGTAGGAAACACTGTTCTTTTGTTCTGAGCACACTCACGTTTCCCTCTGTATTAGAGACTAAAAGCAAGAGAGTGCTTCTCTTGCTCTAAAGCACATTGTGTTTCATGGATGAGAACTATCCTGTGTGTTTCCCTTCAGAAACGGAGTTAAATGCAAGGCTCTGTATCTTCCTGCAAGCAAGACTTCGTTTCAGGTAAAAGCAGTCTCCTTTCAGCTCAAAGTAAGCTACATTGTTCACCAAGCTCACACCTTTCTCCCTCTTAACAGAAAAGAATTGCAAGTTAGAGGACCTGTGGTTTGTATCAGTTTCAGAAACAGAGTTGAACTAGATATGGTCCGTGTGTGTAGGAAACACAGTTCTTTTATTCTGAGCACTCTCACGTTTCCCTCTGTATTAGAGATTCTAGAAAGGAAAAGCATGATTCTTGCTCTAAAGCAGAGTGTGTTTCATGGATGAGAACTGTGCTGTGTGTTTCCCTTCAGAAACGGAGTTAAATTCCAGGCTCTGTGTATTACTATAAGAAAGACATCGTTTCAGATAAATGCAGTAACTTTTCAGCTCAAACGAAGCTACATTGTTCACACAGCTCACACGTTTCTCGCTCTTAACTGAAAATAAATGCAATTTAGAGGACCTGTGGTTTGTATCATTTTCTGAAACAGAGTTGAACTAGATATGGTCCCTGTGTGTAGGAAACACAGTTCTTTTGTTCTGAGCACACTCATGTTTCCCTCTGTATTAGAGACTCTGGAAAGCAAGAGACTGCTTCTTGCTCTAAAGCAGAGTGTGTTTCATGGATGAGAACTGTGCTGTGTGTTTCCCTTCAGAAACGGAGTTAAATTCCAGGCTCTGTGTTTTCCTACATGCAAGACTTCTTTTCAGGTAAACACAGTCAATTTTTAGCTCAAACAAAGCTACATTGTTCACGAAGCTCACACGTTTCTCGCTCTTAACTGAAAAGCATTGGATTTTAGAGGACCTGTGGTTTGTATCATTTTCAAAAACAGAGTTGACCTAGATATGGTCCGTGTGTGTAGGAAACACAGTTCTTTTGTTCTGAGCACACTCACGTTTCCCTCTGTATTAGAGACTCTAGAAAGCAAGAGCGTGCTTCTTGCTCTAAAGCACAGTGTGTTTCATGGATGAGAACTATGCTGTTTGTTTCCCTTCAGAAACGGAGTTAAATGCCAGGCTCTGTGTCTTCCTACAAGCAAGACTTCGTTTCAGGTAAACGCAATCACTTTTCAGCTCAAACGAAGCTACATTGTTCACAAAGCTCACACCTTTCTCCCTCTTAACAGAAAAGAATTGGATGTTAGAGGACCTTTGCTTTGTATCAGTTTCAGAAACAGAGTTGAACTAGATATGGTCCGTGTGTGTAGGAAACACAGTTCTTTTATTCTGAGCACTCTCACGTTTCCCACTGTATTAGAGATTCTAGAAAGGAAGAGCATGATTCTTGCTCTAAAGCAGAGTGTGTTTCATGGATGAGAACTGTGCTGTGTGTTTCCCTTCAGAAACGGAGTTAAATGCCAGGCTCTGTGTCTTCCTACAAGCAAGACTTCGTTTCAGTTAAACGCAGTCACTTTTGAGCTTAAAGTATGCTACATTGTTTACAAATCTCACACGTTTCTCGCTCATAACTGAAAAGCATTGCATGTTTGAGGCCCTGTGGTTTGTATCAGTTTCAGAAACAGAGTCGAACTACATATGGTCCGTGTGTGTAGGAAACACAGTTCTTTTGTTCTGAGCACACTCACGTTTCCATCTGCATTAGAGACTCTAGAAAGCAAGAGCGTGCTTCTTGCTCTAAAGCAGAGTGTGTTTCATGGATGAGATCTGTGCTGTTTATTTGCATTCAGAAACAGAGTTAAATGCCAGGCTCTGTGTCTTACTATAAGCAAGACATCGTTTCAGATAAATGCAGTCACATTTAAGCTCAAAGGAAGCTATATTGTTCACGAAGCTCACACGTTTCTCGCTCTTAACTGAAAAGCATTGGATTTTAGAGGACCTGTGGTTTGTATCATTTTCAGAAACAGAGTTGACCTAGATATGGTCCGTGTGTGTAGGAAACACAGTTCTTTTGTTCTGAGCACACTCACGTTTCCCTCTGTATTAGAGATTCTAGAAAGGAAGAGCATGATTCTTTCTCTAAAGCAGAGTGTGTTTCATGGATGAGAACTGTGCTGTGTGTTTCCCTTCAGAAACGGAGTTAAATTCCAGGCTCTGTGTATTACTATAAGGAAGACATCGTTTCAGATAAATGCAGTCACTTTTCAGCTCAAACGAAGCTACATTGTTCACACAGCTCACACGTTTCTCGCTCTTAAATGAAAATAAATGCAATTTAGAGGACCTGTGTTTTGTATCATTTTCTGAAACAGAGTTGAACTAGATAGGGTCCCTGTGTGTAGGAAACACAGTTCTTTTGTTCTGAGCACACTCATGTTTCCCTCTGTATTAGAGACTCTGGAAAGCAAGAGACTGCTTCTTGCTCTAAAGCAGAGTGGGTTGCATGGATGAGAACTCTGCTGTGTGTTTCCCTTCAGAAACGGAGTTAAATGCCAGGCTCTGTGTCTTCGTACAAGCAAGACTTTGTTTCAGGTAAAAGCAGTCACTTTTCAGCTCAAAGGAAGCTACATTGTTCATAAAGCTCACACGTTTCTCCCTCTAAACATAAAAGAATTTGATGTTAGAGGACCTGTGCTTTGTATCAGTTTCAGAAACAGAGTTGAACTAGATATGGTCCGTGTGTGTAGGAAACACAGTTCTTTTGTTCTGAGCACACTCAGGTTTCCCTCTGTATTAGAGACTCTGGAAAGCAAGAGCGTGATTCTTGCTCTAAAGCAGAGTGTGTTTCATGGATGAGAACTGTGCTGTGTGTTTCCCTTCAGAAACGGAGTTAAATGCCAGGCTCTGTGTCTTCCTACAAGCAAGACTTCGTTTCAGTTAAACGCAGTCACTTTTGAGCTCAAAGTAAGCTACATTGTTCACAAATCTCACACGTTTCTCGCTCATAACTGAAAAGCATTGCATGTTAGAGGCCCTGTGGTTTGTATCAGTTTCAGAAACAGAGTCGAACTACATATGGTCCGTGTGTGTAGGAAACACAGTTCTTTTGTTCTGAGCACACTCACGTTTCCCTCTGTATTAGAGACTCTAGAAAGCAAGAGCGTGATTCTTGCTCTAAAGCAGAGTGTGTTTCATGGATGAGAACTGTGCTGTGTGTTTCCCTTCAGAAACGGAGTTAAATGCCAGGCTCTGTGTCTTAATATAAGCAAGACATCGTTTCTGATAAATGCAGTCACATTTCATCTCAAAGGAAGCTATATTGTTCACGAAGCTCACACGTTTCTCGCTCTTAACTGAATAGCATTGGATTTTAGAGGACCTGTGGTTTGTATCAGTTTCAGAAACAGAGTTGAACTAGATATGGTCCGTGTGTGTAGGAAACACTGTTCTTTTGTTCTGAGCACACTCACGTTTCCCTCTGTATTAGAGACTAAAAGCAAGAGCGTGCTTCTCTTGCTCTAAAGCACATTGTGTTTCATGGATGAGAACTATCCTGTGTGTTTCCCTTCAGAAACGGAGTTAAATGCCAGGCTCTGTATCTTCCTGCAAGCAAGACTTCGTTTCAGGTAAAAGCAGTCTCCTTTCAGCTCAAAGTAAGCTACATTGTTCACCAAGCTCACACCTTTCTCCCTCTTAACAGAAAAGAATTGCAAGTTAGAGGACCTGTGGTTTGTATCAGTTTCAGAAACAGAGTTGAACTAGATATGGTCCGTGTGTGTAGGAAACACAGTTCTTTTATTCTGAGCACTCTCACGTTTCCCTCTGTATTAGAGATTCTAGAAAGGAAAAGCATGATTCTTGCTCTAAAGCAGAGTGTGTTTCATGGATGAGAACTGTGCTGTGTGTTTCCCTTCAGAAACGGAGTTAAATTCCAGGCTCTGTGTATTACTATAAGAAAGACATCGTTTCAGATAAATGCAGTCACTTTTCAGCTCAAACGAAGCTACATTGTTCACACAGCTCACACGTTTCTCGCTCTTAACTGAAAATAAATGCAATTTAGAGGACCTGTGGTTTGTATCATTTTCTGAAACAGAGTTGAACTAGATATGGTCCCTGTGTGTAGGAAACACAGTTCTTTTGTTCTGAGCACACTCATGTTTCCCTCTGTATTAGAGATTCTGGAAAGCAAGAGACTGCTTCTTGCTCTAAAGCAGAGTGTGTTTCATGGATGAGAACTGTGCTGTGTGTTTCCCTTCAGAAACGGAGTTAAATTCCAGGCTCTGTGTTTTCCTACATGCAAGACTTCTTTTCAGGTAAACACAGTCAATTTTTAGCTCAAACAAAGCTACATTGTTCACGAAGCTCACACGTTTCTCGCTCTTAACTGAAAAGCATTGGATTTTAGAGGACCTGTGGTTTGTATCATTTTCAAAAACAGAGTTGACCTAGATATGGTCCGTGTGTGTAGGAAACACAGTTCTTTTGTTCTGAGCACACTCACGTTTCCCTCTGTATTAGAGACTCTAGAAAGCAAGAGCGTGCTTCTTGCTCTAAAGCACAGTGTGTTTCATGGATGAGAACTATGCTGTTTGTTTCCCTTCAGAAACGGAGTTAAATGCCAGGCTCTGTGTCTTCCTACAAGCAAGACTTCGTTTCAGGTAAACGCAATCACTTTTCAGCTCAAACGAAGCTACATTGTTCACAAAGCTCACACCTTTCTCCCTCTTAACAGAAAAGAATTGGATGTTAGAGGACCTTTGCTTTGTATCAGTTTCAGAAACAGAGTTGAACTAGATATGGTCCGTGTGTGTAGGAAACACAGTTCTTTTATTCTGAGCACTCTCACGTTTCCCACTGTATTAGAGATTCTAGAAAGGAAGAGCATGATTCTTGCTCTAAAGCAGAGTGTGTTTCATGGATGAGAACTGTGCTGTGTGTTTCCCTTCAGAAACGGAGTTAAATGCCAGGCTCTGTGTCTTCCTACAAGCAAGACTTCGTTTCAGTTAAACGCAGTCACTTTTGAGCTTAAAGTATGCTACATTGTTTACAAATCTCACACGTTTCTCGCTCATAACTGAAAAGCATTGCATGTTTGAGGCCCTGTGGTTTGTATCAGTTTCAGAAACAGAGTCGAACTACATATGGTCCGTGTGTGTAGGAAACACAGTTCTTTTGTTCTGAGCACACTCACGTTTCCATCTGCATTAGAGACTCTAGAAAGCAAGAGCGTGCTTCTTGCTCTAAAGCAGAGTGTGTTTCATGGATGAGATCTGTGCTGTTTATTTCCATTCAGAAACAGAGTTAAATGCCAGGCTCTGTGTCTTACTATAAGCAAGACATCGTTTCAGATAAATGCAGTCACATTTAAGCTCAAAGGAAGCTATATTGTTCACGAAGCTCACACGTTTCTCGCTCTTAACTGAAAAGCATTGGATTTTAGAGGACCTGTGGTTTGTATCATTTTCAGAAACAGAGTTGACCTAGATATGGTCCGTGTGTGTAGGAAACACAGTTCTTTTGTTCTGAGCACACTCACGTTTCCCTCTGTATTAGAGATTCTAGAAAGGAAGAGCATGATTCTTTCTCTAAAGCAGAGTGTGTTTCATGGATGAGAACTGTGCTGTGTGTTTCCCTTCAGAAACGGAGTTAAATTCCAGGCTCTGTGTATTACTATAAGGAAGACATCGTTTCAGATAAATGCAGTCACTTTTCAGCTCAAACGAAGCTACATTGTTCACACAGCTCACACGTTTCTCGCTCTTAACTGAAAATAAATGCAATTTAGAGGACCTGTGGTTTGTATCATTTTCTGAAACAGAGTTGAACTAGATATGGTCCCTGTGTGTAGGAAACACAGTTCTTTTGTTCTGAGCACACTCATGTTTCCCTCTGTATTAGAGACTCTGGAAAGCAAGAGACTGCTTCTTGCTCTAAAGCAGAGTGTGTTTCATGGATGAGAACTGTGCTGTGTGTTTCCCTTCAGAAACGGAGTTAAATTCCAGGCTCTGTGTTTTCCTACATGCAAGACTTCTTTTCAGGTAAACACAGTCAATTTTTAGCTCAAACAAAGCTACATTGTTCACGAAGCTCACACGTTTCTCGCTCTTAACTGAAAAGCATTGGATTTTAGAGGACCTGTGGTTTGTATCATTTTCAAAAACAGAGTTGACCTAGATATGGTCCGTGTGTGTAGGAAACACAGTTCTTTTGTTCTGAGCACACTCACGTTTCCCTCTGTATTAGAGACTCTAGAAAGCAAGAGCGTGCTTCTTGCTCTAAAGCACAGTGTGTTTCATGGATGAGAACTATGCTGTTTGTTTCCCTTCAGAAACGGAGTTAAATGCCAGGCTCTGTGTCTTCCTACAAGCAAGACTTCGTTTCAGGTAAACGCAATCACTTTTCAGCTCAAACGAAGCTACATTGTTCACAAAGCTCACACCTTTCTCCCTCTTAACAGAAAAGAATTGGATGTTAGAGGACCTTTGCTTTGTATCAGTTTCAGAAACAGAGTTGAACTAGATATGGTCCGTGTGTGTAGGAAACACAGTTCTTTTATTCTGAGCACTCTCACGTTTCCCACTGTATTAGAGATTCTAGAAAGGAAGAGCATGATTCTTGCTCTAAAGCAGAGTGTGTTTCATGGATGAGAACTGTGCTGTGTGTTTCCCTTCAGAAACGGAGTTAAATGCCAGGCTCTGTGTCTTCCTACAAGCAAGACTTCGTTTCAGTTAAACGCAGTCACTTTTGAGCTTAAAGTATGCTACATTGTTTACAAATCTCACACGTTTCTCGCTCATAACTGAAAAGCATTGCATGTTTGAGGCCCTGTGGTTTGTATCAGTTTCAGAAACAGAGTCGAACTACATATGGTCCGTGTGTGTAGGAAACACAGTTCTTTTGTTCTGAGCACACTCACGTTTCCCTCTGTATTAGAGATTCTAGAAAGGAAGAGCATGATTCTTGCTCTAAAGCAGAGTGTGTTTCATGGATGAGAACTGTGCTGTGTGTTTCCCTTCAGAAACGGAGTTAAATTCCAGGCTCTGTGTATTACTATAAGGAAGACATCGTTTCAGATAAATGCAGTCACTTTTCAGCTCAAACGAAGCTACATTGTTCACACAGCTCACACGTTTCTCGCTCTTAACTGAAAATAAATGAAATTTAGAGGACCTGTGGTTTGTATCATTTTCTGAAACAGAGTTGAACTAGATATGGTCCCTGTGTGTAGGAAACACAGTTCTTTTGTTCTGAGCACACTCATGTTTCCCTCTGTATTAGAGACTCTGGAAAGCAAGAGACTGCTTCTTGCTCTAAAGCAGAGTGGGTTGCATGGATGAGAACTCTGCTGTGTGTTTCCCTTCAGAAACGGAGTTAAATGCCAGGCTCTGTGTCTTCGTACAAGCAAGACTTTGTTTCAGGTAAAAGCAGTCACTTTTCAGCTCAAAGGAAGCTACATTGTTCATAAAGCTCACACGTTTCTCCCTCTAAACATAAAAGAATTTGATGTTAGAGGACCTGTGCTTTGTATCAGTTTCAGAAACAGAGTTGAACTAGATATGGTCCGTGTGTGTAGGAAACACAGTTCTTTTGTTCTGAGCACACTCAGGTTTCCCTCTGTATTAGAGACTCTGGAAAGCAAGAGCGTGATTCTTGCTCTAAAGCAGAGTGTGTTTCATGGATGAGAACTGTGCTGTGTGTTTCCCTTCAGAAACGGAGTTAAATGCCAGGCTCTGTGTCTTCCTACAAGCAAGACTTCGTTTCAGTTAAACGCAGTCACTTTTGAGCTCAAAGTAAGCTACATTGTTCACAAATCTCACACGTTTCTCGCTCATAACTGAAAAGCATTGCATGTTAGAGGACCTATGGTTTGTATCAGTTTCAGAAACAGAGTCGAACTACATATGGTCCGTGTGTGTAGGAAACACAGTTCTTTTGTTCTGAGCACACTCACGTTTCCATCTGTATTAGAGACTCTAGAAAGCAAGAGTGTGCTTCTTGCTCTAAAGCAGAGTGTGTTTCATGGATGAGATCTTTGCTGTTTATTTCCGTTCAGAAACAGAGTTAAATTCCAGGCTCTGTGTCTTACTATAAGAAAGACATCGTTTCAGATAAATGCAGTCACTTTTCAGCTCAAACGAACCTACATTGTTCACACAGCTCACACGTTTCTCGCTCTTAACTGAAAATAAATGCAATTTAGAGGACCTGTGGTTTGTATCATTTTCTGAAACAGAGTTGAACTAGATATGGTCCCTGTGTGTAGGAAACACAGTTCTTTTGTTCTGAGCACACTCATGTTTCCCTCTGTATTAGAGACTCTGGAAAGCAAGAGACTGCTTCTTGCTCTAAAGCAGAGTGTGTTTCATGGATGAGAACTGTGCTGTGTGTTTCCCTTCAGAAACGGAGTTAAATTCCAGGCTCTGTGTTTTCCTACAAGCAAGACTTCTTTTCAGGTAAACACAGTCAATTTTCAGCTCAAACAAAGCTACATTGTTCACGAAGCTCACACGTTTCTCGCTCTTAACTGAAAAGCATTGGATTTTAGAGGACCTGTGGTTTGTATCATTTTCGGAAACAGAGTTGACCTAGATATGGTCCGTGTGTGTAGGAAACACAGTTCTTTTGTTCTGAGCACACTCACGTTTCCCTCTGTATTAGAGACTCTAGAAAGCAAGAGTGTGCTTCTTGCTCTAAAACACAGTGTGTTTCATGGATGAGAACTATGCTGTTTGTTTCCCTTCAGAAACGGAGTTAAATGCCAGGCTCTGTGTCTTCCTACAAGGAAGACTTCGTTTCAGGTAAACGCAATCACTTTTCAGCTCAAAGGAAGCTACATAGTTCTCGAAGTTCACACGTTTCTCACTCTTAACTGAAAAGCATTGGATTTTAGAGGACCTGTGGTTTATATCAGTTTCAGAAACAGAGTTGAACTAGATATGGTCTCTGTGTGTAGGAAACACAGATCTTTTGTTCTGAGCACACTCTCGTTTTCCTCTGGATTAGAGACTCTAGAAAGCAAGAGCGTGCTTCTTGCTCTAAAGCAGAGTGTGTTTCATGGATGAGATCTGTGCTGTGTGTTATCGTTCAGAAACGGAGTTATATGCCAGGCTCTGTGTCTTCCTACAAGCAAGACTTCGTTTCAGGTAAACACAGTCACTTTTCAGCTCAAAGTAAGCTACATTGTTCACAAATCTCACACGTTTCTCGCTCATAACTGAAAAGCATTGCATGTTAGAGGACCTGTGGTTTGTATCAGTTTCAGAAACAGAGTCGAACTACATATGGTCCGTGTGTGTAGGAAACACAGTACTTTTGTTCTGAGCACACTTACGTTTCCCTCTGTATTAGAGACTCTAGAAAGCAAGAGCGTGCTTCTTGCTCTAAAGCACAGTGTGTTTCATGGATGAGATCTGTGCTGTGTATTTCCGTTCAGAAACGGAGTTAAATGCCAGGCTCTGTGTCTTACTATAAGCAAGACATCATTTCAGATAAATGCAGTCACATTTCAGCTCAAAGAAGCTATATTGTTCACGAAGCTCACACGTTTCTCGCTCTTAACTGAAAAGCATTGGATTTTAGAGGACCTGTGGTTTGCATCAGTTTCAGAAACAGAGTTGAACTAGATAGGGTCCGTGTGTGTAGGAAACACTGTTCTTTTGTTCTGAGCACACTCACGTTTCCCTCTGGATTAGAGACTCTAGAAAGCAAGCGTGTGCTTCTTGCTCTAAAGCAGAGTGTGTTTCATGGATGAGAACTGTGCTGTGTGTTTTTCTTCAGAAACGGAGTTAAATGCCAGGCTCTGTGTTTTCCTACAAGCAAGACTTCGTTTCAGGTAAACACCGTCATTTTTCACCTCAAAGTAAGCTACATTGTTCACAAAGCTTACACGTTTCTCACTCATAACTGAAAAGCATTGGATTTTAGAGGACCTGTGGTTTGTATCATTTTCAGAAACAGAGTTGACCTAGATATGGTCCGTGTGTGTAGGAAATACAGTTCTTTTGTTCTGAGCACACTCACGTTTCCCTCTGTATTAGAGATTCTAGAAAGGAAGAGCATGATTCTTGCTCTAAAGCAGAGTGTGTTTCATGGATGAGAACTGTGCTGTGTGTTTCCCTTCAGAAACGGAGTTAAATTCCAGGCTCTGTGTATTACTATAAGGAAGACATCGTTTCAGATAAATGCAGTCACTTTTCAGCTCAAACGAAGCTACATTGTTCACACAGCTCACACGTTTCTCGCTCTTAACTGAAAATAAATGAAATTTAGAGGACCTGTGGTTTGTATCATTTTCTGAAACAGAGTTGAACTAGATATGGTCCCTGTTTGTAGGAAACACAGTTCTTTTGTTCTGAGCACACTCATGTTTCCCTCTGTATTAGAGACTCTGGAAAGCAAGAGACTGCTTCTTGCTCTAAAGCAGAGTGGGTTGCATGGATGAGAACTCTGCTGTGTGTTTCCCTTCAGAAACGGAGTTAAATGCCAGGCTCTGTGTCTTCGTACAAGCAAGACTTTGTTTCAGGGAAAAGCAGTCACTTTTCAGCTCAAAGGAAGCTACATTGTTCATAAAGCTCACACGTTTCTCCCTCTAAACATAAAAGAATTTGATGTTAGAGGACCTGTGCTTTGTATCAGTTTCAGAAACAGAGTTGAACTAGATATGGTCCGTGTGTGTAGGAAACACAGTTCTTTTGTTCTGAGCACACTCAGGTTTCCCTCTGTATTAGAGACTCTGGAAAGCAAGAGCGTGATTCTTGCTCTAAAGCAGAGTGTGTTTCATGGATGAGAACTGTGCTGTGTGTTTCCCTTCAGAAACGGAGTTAAATGCCAGGCTCTGTGTCTTCCTACAAGCAAGACTTCGTTTCAGTTAAACGCAGTCACTTTTGAGCTCAAAGTAAGCTACATTGTTCACAAATCTCACACGTTTCTCGCTCATAACTGAAAAGCATTGCATGTTAGAGGACCTATGGTTTGTATCAGTTTCAGAAACAGAGTCGAACTACATATGCTCCGTGTGTGTAGGAAACACAGTTCTTTTGTTCTGAGCACACTCACGTTTCCATCTGTATTAGAGACTCTAGAAAGCAAGAGTGTGCTTCTTGCTCTAAAGCAGAGTGTGTTTCATGGATGAGATCTTTGCTGTTTATTTCCGTTCAGAAACAGAGTTAAATTATAGGGCTCTGTGTCTTACTATAAGAAAGACATCGTTTCAGATAAATGCAGTCACTTTTCAGCTCAAACGAAGCTACATTGTTCACACAGCTCACACGTTTCTCGCTCTTAACTGAAAATAAATGCAATTTAGAGGACCTGTGGTTTGTATCATTTTCTGAAACAGAGTTGAACTAGATATGGTCCCTGTGTGTAGGAAACACAGTTCTTTTGTTCTGAGCACACTCATGTTTCCCTCTGTATTAGAGACTCTGGAAAGCAAGAGACTGCTTCTTGCTCTAAAGCAGAGTGTGTTTCATGGATGAGAACTGTGCTGTGTGTTTCCCTTCAGAAACGGAGTTAAATTCCAGGCTCTGTGTTTTCCTACAAGCAAGACTTCTTTTCAGGTAAACACAGTCAATTTTCAGCTCAAACAAAGCTACATTGTTCACGAAGCTCACACGTTTCTCGCTCTTAACTGAAAAGCATTGGATTTTAGAGGACCTGTGGTTTGTATCATTTTCAGAAACAGAGTTGACCTAGATATGGTCCGTGTGTGTAGGAAACACAGTTCTTTTGTTCTGAGCACACTCACGTTTCCCTCTGTATTAGAGACTCTAGAAAGCAAGAGTGTGCTTCTTGCTCTAAAACACAGTGTGTTTCATGGAATGAGAACTATGCTGTTTGTTTCCCTTCAGAAACGGAGTTAAATGCCAGTCTCTGTGTCTCCCTACAAGCAAGACTTCGTTTCAGGTAAACGCAATCACTTTTCAGCTCAAAGGAAGCTACATAGTTCTCGAAGTTCACACGTTTCTCACTCTTAACTGAAAAGCATTGGATTTTAGAGGACCTGTGGTTTATATCAGTTTCAGAAACAGAGTTGAACTAGATATGGTCTCTGTGTGTAGGAAACACAGATCTTTTGTTCTGAGCACACTCTCGTTTTCCTCTGGATTAGAGACTCTAGAAAGCAAGAGCGTGCTTCTTGCTCTAAAGCAGAGTGTGTTTCATGGATGAGATCTGTGCTGTGTGTTATCGTTCAGAAACGGAGTTATATGCCAGGCTCTGTGTCTTCCTACAAGCAAGACTTGGTTTCAGGTAAACACAGTCACTTTTCAGCTCAAAGTAAGCTACATTGTTCACAAATCTCACACGTTTCTCGCTCATAACTGAAAAGCATTGCATGTTAGAGGACCTGTGGTTTGTATCAGTTTCAGAAACAGAGTCGAACTACATATGGTCCGTGTGTGTAGGAAACACAGTACTTTTGTTCTGAGCACACTTACGTTTCCCTCTGTATTAGAGACTCTAGAAAGCAAGAGCGTGCTTCTTGCTCTAAAGCACAGTGTGTTTCATGGATGAGATCTGTGCTGTGTATTTCCGTTCAGAAACGGAGTTAAATGCCAGGCTCTGTGTCTTACTATAAGCAAGACATCATTTCAGATAAATGCAGTCACATTTCAGCTCAAAGAAGCTATATTGTTCACGAAGCTCACACGTTTCTCGCTCTTAACTGAAAAGCATTGGATTTTAGAGGACCTGTGGTTTGCATCAGTTTCAGAAACAGAGTTGAACTAGATAGGGTCCGTGTGTGTAGGAAACACTGTTCTTTTGTTCTGAGCACACTCACGTTTCCCTCTGGATTAGAGACTCTAGAAAGCAAGCGTGTGCTTCTTGCTCTAAAGCAGAGTGTGTTTCATGGATGAGAACTGTGCTGTGTGTTTTTCTTCAGAAACGGAGTTAAATGCCAGGCTCTGTGTTTTCCTACAAGCAAGACTTCGTTTCAGGTAAACACCGTCATTTTTCACCTCAAAGTAAGCTACATTGTTCACAAAGCTTACACGTTTCTCACTCATAACTGAAAAGCATTGCATGTTAGAGGACCTGTGGTTTGTATCAATTTCAGAAACAGAGTTGAATTAGATATGGTCCGGGTGTAGGAAACACAGTTCTTTTGTTCTGAGCACACTCACATTTCCCTCTGTATTAGAGACTCTAGAAAGCAAGAGCGTGCTTCTTGCTCTAAAGCAGAGTGTGTTTTATGGATGAGATCTGTGCTGTGTGTTTCCATTCAGAAACGGAGTTAAATGCCAGGCTCTTTGTCTTACTATAAGCAAGACATCGTTTCAGATACATGCAGTCACATTTCAGCTCAAAGGAAGCTACATTGTTCACGAAGCTCACACGTTTCTCGCTCTTAACTGAAAAGCATTGGATTTTGGAGGACCTGTGGTTTGTATCATTTTCAGAAACTGAGTTGACATAGATATGGTCCGTGTGTGTAGGAAACACAGTTCTTTTGTTCTGAGCACACTCACGTTTCCCTCTGTATTAGAGACTCTAGAAAGCAAGAGCGTGCTTCTTGCTCTAAAACACAGTGTGTTTCATGGATGAGAACTATGCTGTTTGTTTCCCTTCAGAAACGAGGTTAAATGCCAGGCTCTGTGTCTTCCTACAAGCAAGACTTTGTTTCAGGTAAAAGCAGTCACTTTTCAGCTCAAAGGAAGCTACATTGTTCATAAAGCTCACACGTTTCTCCCTCTAAACATAAAAGAATTTGATGTTAGAGGACCTGTGCTTTGTATCAGTTTCAGAAACAGAGTTGAACTAGATATGGTCCGTGTGTGTAGGAAACACAGTTCTTTTGTTCTGAGCACACTCACGTTTCCCTCTGTATTAGAGACTCTAGAAAGCAAGAGTGTGCTTCTTGCTCTAAAACACAGTGTGTTTCATGGATGAGAACTATGCTGTTTGTTTCCCTTCAGAAACGGAGTTAAATGCCAGGCTCTGTGTCTTCCTACAAGCAAGACTTCGTTTCAGGTAAACGCAATCACTTTTCAGCTCAAAGGAAGCTACATAGTTCTCGAAGTTCACACGTTTCTCACTCTTAACTGAAAAGCATTGGATTTTAGAGGACCTGTGGTTTATATCAGTTTCAGAAACAGAGTTGAACTAGATATGGTCTCTGTGTGTAGGAAACACAGATCTTTTGTTCTGAGCACACTCTCGTTTTCCTCTGGATTAGAGACTCTAGAAAGCAAGAGCGTGCTTCTTGCTCTAAAGCAGAGTGTGTTTCATGGATGAGATCTGTGCTGTGTGTTATCGTTCAGAAACGGAGTTATATGCCAGGCTCTGTGTCTTCCTACAAGCAAGACTTCGTTTCAGGTAAACACAGTCACTTTTCAGCTCAAAGGAAGCAACATACTTCTCGAAGTTCACACGTTTCTCACTCTTAACTGAAAAGCATTGGATTTTAGAGGACCTGTGGTTTGTATCAGTTTCAGAAACAGAGTCGAACTACATATGGTCCATGTGTGTAGGAAACACAGTACTTTTGTTCTGAGCACACTTACGTTTCCCTCTGTATTAGAGACTCTAGAAAGCAAGAGCGTGCTTCTTGCTCTAAAGCACAGTGTGTTTCATGGATGAGATCTGTGCTGTGTATTTCCGTTCAGAAACGGAGTTAAATGCCAGGCTCTGTGTCTTACTATAAGCAAGACATCATTTCAGATAAATGCAGTCACATTTCAGCTCAAAGAAGCTATATTGTTCACGAAGCTCACACGTTTCTCGCTCTTAACTGAAAAGCATTGGATTTTAGAGGACCTGTGGTTTGCATCAGTTTCAGAAACAGAGTTGAACTAGATATGGTCCGTGTGTGTAGGAAACACTGTTCTTTTGTTCTGAGCACACTCACGTTTCCCTCTGGATTAGAGACTCTAGAAAGCAAGCGTGTGCTTCTTGCTCTAAAGCAGAGTGTGTTTCATGGATGAGAACTGTGCTGTGTGTTTTTCTTCAGAAACGGAGTTAAATGCCAGGCTCTGTGTTTTCCTACAAGCAAGACTTCGTTTCAGGTAAACACCGTCATTTTTCACCTCAAAGTAAGCTACATTGTTCACAAAGCTTACACGTTTCTCACTCATAACTGAAAAGCATTGCATGTTAGAGGACCTGTGGTTTGTATCAATTTCAGAAACAGAGTTGAATTAGATATGGTCCGGGTGTAGGAAACACAGTTCTTTTGTTCTGAGCACACTCACATTTCCCTCTGTATTAGAGACTCTAGAAAGCAAGAGCGTGCTTCTTGCTCTAAAGCAGAGTGTGTTTTATGGATGAGATCTGTGCTGTGTGTTTCCATTCAGAAACGGAGTTAAATGCCAGGCTCTTTGTCTTACTATAAGCAAGACATCGTTTCAGATACATGCAGTCACATTTCAGCTCAAAGGAAGCTACATTGTTCACGAAGCTCACACGTTTCTCGCTCTTAACTGAAAAGCATTGGATTTTGGAGGACCTGTGGTTTGTATCATTTTCAGAAACTGAGTTGACATAGATATGGTCCGTGTGTGTAGGAAACACAGTTCTTTTGTTCTGAGCACACTCACGTTTCCCTCTGTATTAGAGACTCTAGAAAGCAAGAGCGTGCTTCTTGCTCTAAAACACAGTGTGTTTCATGGATGAGAACTATGCTGTTTGTTTCCCTTCAGAAACGAGGTTAAATGCCAGGCTCTGTGTCTTCCTACAAGCAAGACTTTGTTTCAGGTAAAAGCAGTCACTTTTCAGCTCAAAGGAAGCTACATTGTTCATAAAGCTCACACGTTTCTCCCTCTAAACATAAAAGAATTTGATGTTAGAGGACCTGTGCTTTGTATCAGTTTCAGAAACAGAGTTGAACTAGATATGGTCCGTGTGTGTAGGAAACACAGTTCTTTTGTTCTGAGCACACTCAGGTGTCCCTCTGTATTAGAGACTCTGGAAAGCAAGAGCGTGATTCTTGCTCTAAAGCAGAGTGTGTTTCATGGATGAGAACTGTGCTGTGTGTTTCCCTTCAGAAACGGAGTTAAATGCCAGGCTCTGTGTCTTAATATAAGCAAGACATCGTTTCTGATAAATGCAGTCACATTTCATCTCAAAGGAAGCTATATTGTTCACGAAGCTCACACGTTTCTCGCTCTTAACTGAATAGCATTGGATTTTAGAGGACCTGTGGTTTGTATCAGTTTCAGAAACAGAGTTGAACTAGATATGGTCCGTGTGTAGGAAACACTGTTCTTTTGTTCTGAGCACACTCACGTTTCCCTCTGTATTAGAGACTAAAAGCAAGAGCGTGCTTCTCTTGCTCTAAAGCACATTGTGTTTCATGGATGAGAACTATCCTGTGTGTTTCCCTTCAGAAACGGAGTTAAATGCCAGGCTCTGTATCTTCCTGCAAGCAAGACTTCGTTTCAGGTAAAAGCAGTCTCTTTTCAGCTCAAAGTAAGCTACATTGTTCACAAAGCTCACACCTTTCTCCCTCTTAACAGAAAAGAATTGCATGTTAGAGGACCTGTGGTTTGTATCAGTTTCAGAAACAGAGTTGAACTAGATATGGTCCGTGTGTGTAGGAAACACAGTTCTTTTATTCTGAGCACTCTCACGTTTCCCTCTGTATTAGAGATTCTATAAAGGAAAAGCATGATTCTTGCTCTAAAGCACAGTGTGTTTCATGGATGAGAACTATGCTGTTTGTTTCCCTTCAGAAACGGTGTTAAATGCCAGGCTCTGTGTCTTCCTACAAGCAAGACTTCGTTTCAGGTAAACGCAATCACTTTTCAGCTCAAACGAAGCTACATTGTTCACAAAGCTCACACCTTTCTCCCTCTTAACAGAAAAGAATTGGATGTTAGAGGACCTTTGCTTTGTATCAGTTTCAGAAACAGAGTTGAACTGGATATGGTCCGTGTGTGTAGGAAACACAGTTCTTTTATTCTGAGCACTCTCACGTTTCCCACTGTATTAGAGATTCTAGAAAGGAAGAGCATGATTCTTGCTCTAAAGCAGAGTGTGTTTCATGGATGAGAACTGTGCTGTGTGTTTCCCTTCAGAAACGGAGTTAAATGCCAGGCTCTGTGTCTTCCTACAAGCAAGACTTCGTTTCAGTTAAACGCAGTCACTTTTGAGCTCAAAGTAAGCTACATTGTTCACAAATCTCACAGGTTTCTCGCTCATAACTGAAAAGCATTGCATGTTTGAGGCCCTGTGGTTTGTATCAGTTTCAGAAACAGAGTCGAACTACATATGGTCCGTGTGTGTAGGAAACACAGTTCTTTTGTTCTGAGCACACTCACGTTTCCATCTGTATTAGAGACTCTAGAAAGCAAGAGCGTGCTTCTTGCTCTAAAGCAGAGTGTGTTTCATGGATGAGATCTGTGCTGTTTATTTCCATTCAGAAACAGAGTTAAATGCCAGGCTCTGTGTCTTACTATAAGCAAGACATCGTTTCAGATAAATGCAGTCACATTTAAGCTCAAAGGAAGCTATATTGTTCACGAAGCTCACACGTTTCTCGCTCTTAACTGAAAAGCATTGGATTTTAGAGGACCTGTGGTTTGTATCATTTTCAGAAACAGAGTTGACCTAGATATGGTCCGTGTGTGTAGGAAACACAGTTCTTTTGTTCTGAGCACACTCACGTTTCCCTCTGTATTAGAGATTCTAGAAAGGAAGAGCATGATTCTTGCTCTAAAGCAGAGTGTGTTTCATGGATGAGAACTGTGCTGTGTGTTTCCCTTCAGAAACGGAGTTAAATGCCAGGCTCTGTGTCTTCCTACAAGCAAGACTTCGTTTCAGGTAAACGCAATCACTTTTCAGCTCAAAGGAAGCTACATAGTTCTCGAAGTTCACACGTTTCTCACTCTTAACTGAAAAGCATTGGATTTTAGAGGACCTGTGGTTTATATCAGTTTCAGAAACAGAGTTGAACTAGATATGGTCTCTGTGTGTAGGAAACACAGTTTTTTTGTTCTGAGCACACTCTCGTTTTCCTCTGGATTAGAGACTCTAGAAAGCAAGAGCGTGCTTCTTGCTCTAAAGCAGAGTGTGTTTCATGGATGAGATCTGTGCTGTGTGTTATCGTTCAGAAACGGAGTTATATGCCAGGCTCTGTGTCTTCCTACAAGCAAGACTTCGTTTCAGGTAAACGCAGTCACTTTTCAGCTCAAAGTAAGCTACATTGTTCACAAATCTCACACGTTTCTCGCTCATAACTGAAAAGCATTGCATGTTAGAGGACCTGTGGTTTCTATCAATTTCAGAAACAGTGTTGAATTAGATATGGTCCGGGTGTAGGAAACACAGTTCTTTTGTTCTGAGCACACTCACATTTCCCTCTGTATTAGAGACTCTAGAAAGCAAGAGCGTGCTTCTTGCTCTAAAGCAGAGTGTGTTTTATGGATGAGATCTGTGCTGTCTGTTTCCATTCAGAAAAGGAGTTAAATGCCAGGCTCTTTGTCTTACTATAAGCAAGACATCGTTTCAGATACATGCAGTCACATTTCAGCTCAAAGGAAGCTACATTGTTCACGAAGCTCACACGTTTCTCGCTCTTAACTGAAAAGCATTGGATTTTGGAGGACCTGTGGTTTGTATCATTTTCAGAAACTGAGTTGACATAGATATGGTCCGTGTGTGTAGGAAACACAGTTCTTTTGTTCTGAGCACACTCACGTTTCCCTCTGTATTAGAGACTCTAGAAAGCAAGAGCGTGCTTCTTGCTCTAAAACACAGTGTTTCATGGATGAGAACTATGCTGTTTGTTTCCCTTCAGAAACGGAGTTAAATGCCAGGCTCTGTGTCTTCCTACAAGCAAGACTTTGTTTCAGGTAAAAGCAGTCACTTTTCAGCTCAAAGGAAGCTACATTGTTCATAAAGCTCACACGTTTCTCCCTCTAAACATAAAAGAATTTGATGTTAGAGGACCAGTGCTTTGTATCAGTTTCAGAAACAGAGTTGAACTAGATATGGTCCGTGTGTGTAGGAAACACAGTTCTTTTGTTCTGAGCACACTCAGGTTTCCCTCTGTATTAGAGACTCTGGAAAGCAAGAGCGTGATTCTTGCTCTAAAGCAGAGTGTGTTTCATGGATGAGAACTGTGCTGTGTGTTTCCCTTCAGAAACGGAGTTAAATGCCAGGCTCTGTGTCTTCCTACAAGCAAGACTTCGTTTCAGTTAAACGCAGTCACTTTTGAGCTCAAAGTAAGCTACATTGTTCACAAATCTCACACGTTTCTCGCTCATAACTGAAAAGCATTGCATGTTAGAGGCCCTGTGGTTTGTATCAGTTTCAGAAACAGAGTCGAACTACATATGGTCCGTGTGTGTAGGAAACACAGTTCTTTTGTTCTGAGCACACTCACGTTTCCCTCTGTATTAGAGACTCTGGAAAGCAAGAGCGTGATTCTTGCTCTAAAGCAGAGTGTGTTTCATGGATGAGAACTGTGCTGTGTGTTTCCCTTCAGAAACGGAGTTAAATGCCAGGCTCTGTGTCTTAATATAAGCAAGACATCGTTTCTGATAAATGCAGTCACATTTCATCTCAAAGGAAGCTATATTGTTCACGAAGCTCACACGTTTCTCGCTCTTAACTGAATAGCATTGGATTTTAGAGGACCTGTGGTTTGTATCAGTTTCAGAAACAGAGTTGAACTAGATATGGTCCGTGTGTAGGAAACACTGTTCTTTTGTTCTGAGCACACTCACGTTTCCCTCTGTATTAGAGACTAAAAGCAAGAGCGTGCTTCTCTTGCTCTAAAGCACATTGTGTTTCATGGATGAGAACTATCCTGTGTGTTTCCCTTCAGAAACGGAGTTAAATGCCAGGCTCTGTATCTTCCTGCAAGCAAGACTTCGTTTCAGGTAAAAGCAGTCTCTTTTCAGCTCAAAGTAAGCTACATTGTTCACAAAGCTCACACCTTTCTCCCTCTTAACAGAAAAGAATTGCATGTTAGAGGACCTGTGGTTTGTATCAGTTTCAGAAACAGAGTTGAACTAGATATGGTCCGTGTGTGTAGGAAACACAGTTCTTTTATTCTGAGCACTCTCACGTTTCCCTCTGTATTAGAGATTCTAGAAAGGAAAAGCATGATTCTTGCTCTAAAGCAGAGTGTGTTTCATGGATGAGAACTGTGCTGTGTGTTTCCCTTCAGAAACGGAGTTAAATTCCAGGCTCTGTGTATTACTATAAGAAAGACATCGTTTCAGATAAATGCAGTCACTTTTCAGCTCAAACGAAGCTACATTGTTCACACAGCTCACACGTTTCTCGCTCTTAACTGAAAATAAATGCAATTTAGAGGACCTGTGGTTTGTATCATTTTCTGAAACAGAGTTGAACTAGATATGGTCCCTGTGTGTAGGAAACACAGTTCTTTTGTTCTGAGCACACTCATGTTTCCCTCTGTATTAGAGACTCTGGAAAGCAAGAGACTGCTTCTTGCTCTAAAGCAGAGTGTGTTTC
Organism: Onychomys leucogaster; assembly: GCA_949786385.1. Taxonomy (NCBI): domain Eukaryota; kingdom Metazoa; phylum Chordata; class Mammalia; order Rodentia; family Cricetidae; genus Onychomys; species Onychomys leucogaster. The sequence continues at coordinate 1,863,901 of CATKUP010000101.1, read as the reverse complement.
ATGGATGAGAACTGTGCTGTGTGTTTCCCTTCAGAAACGGAGTTAAATTCCAGGCTCTGTATCTTCCTACAAGCAAGACTTCGTTTCAGGTAAACGCAATCACTTTTCAGCTCAAAGGAAGCTACATAGTTCACGAAGCTCACACGTTTCTCACTCTTAACTGAAAAGCATTGGATTTTAGAGGACCTGTGGTTTATATCAGTTTCAGAAACAGAGTTGAACTAGATATGGTCCGTGTGTGTAGGAAACACAGTTCTTTTGTTCTGAGCACACTCATGTTTCCCTCTGTTTTAGAGACTCTGGAAAGCAAGAGCGTGCTTCTTGCTCTAAAGCAGAGTGTGTTTCATGGATGAGAACTGTGCTGTGTGTTTCCCTTCAGAAACGGAGTTAAATGCCAGGCTCTGTGTCTTCCTATAAGCAAGACTTCGTTTCAGTTAAACGCAGTCACTTTTGAGCTCAAAGTAAGCTACATTGTTCACAAATCTCACACGTTTCTCGCTCGTAACTGAAAAGCATTGCATGTTAGAGGACCTGTGGTTTGTATCAGTTTCAGAAACAGAGTCGAACTACATATGGTCCGTGTGTGTAGGAAACACAGTTCTTTTGTTCTGAGCACACTCACGTTTCCATCTGTATTAGAGACTCTAGAAAGCAAGAGTGTGCTTCTTGCTCTAAAGCAGAGTGTGTTTCATGGATGAGAACTTTGTTGTTTATTTCCGTTCAGAAACAGAGTTAAATTCCAGGCTCTGTGTCTTACTATAAGAAAGACATCGTTTCAGATAAATGCAGTGACTTTTCAGCTCAAACGAAGCTACATTGTTCACACAGCTCACACGTTTCTCGCTCTTAACTGAAAATAAATGCAATTTAGAGGACCTGTGGTTTGTATCATTTTCTGAAACAGAGTTGAACTAGATATGGTCCCTGTGTGTAGGAAACACAGTTCTTTTGTTCTGAGCACACTCATGTTTCCCTCTGTATTAGAGACTCTGGAAAGCAAGAGACTGCTTCTTGCTCTAAAGCAGAGTGTGTTTCATGGATGAGAACTGTGCTGTGTGTTTCCCTTCAGAAACGGAGTTAAATGCCAGGCTCTGTGTCTTCCTATAAGCAAGACTTCGTTTCAGTTAAACGCAGTCACTTTTGAGCTCAAAGTAAGCTACATTGTTCACAAATCTCACACGTTTCTCGCTCATAACTGAAAAGCATTTCATGTTAGAGGACCTGTGGTTTGTATCAGTTTCAGAAACAGAGTCGAACTACATATGGTCCGTGTGTGTAGGAAACACAGTTCTTTTGTTCTGAGCACACTCACGTTTCCATCTGTATTAGAGACTCTAGAAAGCAAGAGTGTGCTTCTTGCTCTAAAGCAGAGTGTGTTTCATGGATGAGATCTTTGCTGTTTATTTCCGTTCAGAAACAGAGTTAAATGCCAGGCTCTGTGTCTTACTATATGCAAGACATCGTTTCAGATAAATGCAGTCACATTTCAGCTCAAATGAAGCTATATTGTTCACACAGCTCACACGTTTCTCGCTCTTAACTGAAAATAAATGCAATTTAGAGGACCTGTGGTTTGTATCATTTTCTGAAACAGAGTTGAACTAGATATGGTCCCTGTGTGTAGGAAACACAGTTCTTTTGTTCTGAGCACACTCATGTTTCCCTCTGTATTAGAGACTCTGGAAAGCAAGAGACTGCTTCTTGCTCTAAAGCAGAGTGTGTTTCATGGATGAGAACTGTGCTGTGTGTTTCCCTTCAGAAACGGAGTTAAATTCCAGGCTCTGTGTTTTCCTACAAGCAAGACTTCTTTTCAGGTAAACACAGTCAATTTTCAGCTCAAACAAAGCTACATTGTTCATGAAGCTCACACGTTTCTCGCTCTTAACTGAAAAGCATTGGATTTTAGAGGACCTGTGGTTTGTATCATTTTCAGAAACAGAGTTGACCTAGATATGGTCCGTGTGTGTAGGAAACACAGTTCTTTTGTTCTGAGCACACTCACGTTTCCCTCTGTATTAGAGACTCTAGAAAGCAAGAGTGTGCTTCTTGCTCTAAAACACAGTGTGTTTCATGGATGAGAACTATGCTGTTTGTTTCCCTTCAGAAACGGAGTTAAATGCCTGGCTCTGTGTCTTCCTACAAGCAAGACTTCGTTTCAGGTAAACGCAATCACTTTTCAGCTCAAAGGAAGGTACATAGTTCTCGAAGTTCACACGTTTCTCACTCTTAACTGAAAAGCATTGGATTTTAGAGGACCTGTGGTTTATATCAGTTTCAGAAACAGAGTTGAACTAGATATGGTCCGTGTGTGTAGGAAACACAGTTCTTTTGTTCTGAGCACACTCATGTTTCCCTCTGTTTTAGAGACTCTGGAAAGCAAGAGCGTGCTTCTTGCTCTAAAGCAGAGTGTGTTTCATGGATGAGAACTGTGCTGTGTGTTTCCCTTCAGAAACGGAGTTAAATGCCAGGCTCTGTGTCTTCCTATAAGCAAGACTTCGTTTCAGTTAAACGCAGTCACTTTTGAGCTCAAAGTAAGCTACATTGTTCACAAATCTCACACGTTTCTCGCTCATAACTGAAAAGCATTGCATGTTAGAGGACCTGTGGTTTGTATCAGTTTCAGAAACAGAGTCGAACTACATATGGTCCGTGTGTGTAGGAAACACAGTTCTTTTGTTCTGAGCACACTCACGTTTCCATCTGTATTAGAGACTCTAGAAAGCAAGAGTGTGCTTCTTGCTCTAAAGCAGAGTGTGTTTCATGGATGAGAACTTTGTTGTTTATTTCCGTTCAGAAACAGAGTTAAATTCCAGGCTCTGTGTCTTACTATAAGAAAGACATCGTTTCAGATAAATGCAGTGACTTTTCAGCTCAAACGAAGCTACATTGTTCACACAGCTCACACGTTTCTCGCTCTTAACTGAAAATAAATGCAATTTAGAGGACCTGTGGTTTGTATCATTTTCTGAAACAGAGTTGAACTAGATATGGTCCCTGTGTGTAGGAAACACAGTTCTTTTGTTCTGAGCACACTCATGTTTCCCTCTGTATTAGAGACTCTGGAAAGCAAGAGACTGCTTCTTGCTCTAAAGCAGAGTGTGTTTCATGGATGAGAACTGTGCTGTGTGTTTCCCTTCAGAAACGGAGTTAAATGCCATGCACTGTGTCTTCCTACAAGCAAGACTTCGTTTCAGGTAAATGCAATCACTTTTCAGCTCAAACGAAGCTACATTGTTCACAAAGCTCACACCTTTCTCCCTCTTAACAGAAAAGAATTGGATGTTAGAGGACCTGTGCTTTGTATCAGTTTCAGAAACAGAGTTGAACTAGATATGGTCCGTGTGTGTAGGAAACACAGTTCTTTTATTCTGAGCACTCTCACGTTTCCCTCTGTATTAGAGATTCTAGAAAGGAAGAGCATGATTCTTGCTCTAAAGCAGAGTGTGTTTCATGGATGAGAACTGTGCTGTGTGTTTCCCTTCAGAAACGGAGTTAAATGCCATGCTCTGTGTCTTCCTACAAGCAATACTTCGTTTCAGGTAAACACAGTCACTTTTGAGCTCAAAGTAAGCTATATTGTTCACAAAGCTCACACGTTTCCCGCTCTTGACTGAAAAGCATTGGATTTTAGAGGACCTGTGGTTTGTATCATTTTCAGAAACAGAGTTGACCTAGATATGGTCCGTGTGTGTAGGAAACACAGTTCTTTTGTTCTGAGCACACTCACGTTTCCCTCTGTATTAGAGACTCTAGAAAGCAAGAGCGTGCTTCTTGCTCTAAAACACAGTGTGTTTCATGGATGAGAACTATGCTGTTTGTTTCCCTTCAGAAACGGAGTTAAATGCCAGGCTCAGTGTCTTCCTACAAGCAAGACTTCGTTTCAGGTAAACGCAATCACTTTTCAGCTCAAAGGAAGCAACATAGTTCTCGAAGTTCACACGTTTCTCACTCTTAACTGAAAAGCATTGGATTTTAGAGGACCTGTGGTTTGTATCAGTTTCAGAAACAGAGTCGAACTACATATGGTCCATGTGTGTAGGAAACACAGTACTTTTGTTCTGAGCACACTTACGTTTCCCTCTGTATTAGAGACTCTAGAAAGCAAGAGCGTGCTTCTTGCTCTAAAGCACAGTGTGTTTCATGGATGAGATCTGTGCTGTGTATTTCCGTTCAGAAACGGAGTTAAATGCCAGGCTCTGTGTCTTACTATAAGCAAGACATCATTTCAGATAAATGCAGTCACATTTCAGCTCAAAGGAAGCTATATTGTTCACGAAGCTCACACGTTTCTCGCTCTTAACTGAAAAGAATTGGATTTTAGAGGACCTGTGGTTTGTATCAGTTTCAGAAACAGAGTTGAAGTAGATATGGTCCGTGTGTGTAGGAAACACTGTTCTTTTGTTCTGAGCACACTCACGTTTCCCTCTGGATTAGAGACTCTAGAAAGCAAGCATGTGCTTCTTGCTCTATAGCAGAGTGTGTTTCATGGATGAGAACTGTGCTGTGTGTTTTTCTTCAAAAACGGAGTTAAATGCCAGACTCTGTGTCTTCCTACAAGCAAGACTTCGTTTCAGGAAACACCGTCATTTTTCACCTCAAAGTAAGCTACATTGTTCACAAAGCTTACACGTTTCTCACTCATAACTGAAAAGCATTGCATGTTAGAGGACCTGTGGTTTGTATCAATTTCAGAAACAGAGTTGAATTAGATATGGTCCGGGTGTAGGAAACACAGTTCTTTTGTTCTGAGCACACTCACATTTCCCTCTGTATTAGAGACTCTAGAAAGCAAGAGCGTGCTTCTTGCTCTAAAGCAGAGTGTGTTTTATGGATGAGAACTGTGCTGTGTGTTTCCCTTCAGAAACGGAGTTAAATGCCAGGCTCTGTGTCTTCCTATAAGCAAGACTTCGTTTCAGTTAAACGCAGTCACTTTTGAGCTCAAAGTAAGCTACATTGTTCACAAATCTCACACGTTTCTCGCTCATAACTGAAAAGCATTGCATGTTAGAGGACCTGTGGTTTGTATCAGTTTCAGAAACAGAGTCGAACTACATATGGTCCGTGTGTGTAGGAAACACAGTTCTTTTGTTCTGAGCACACTCACGTTTCCATCTGTATTAGAGACTCTAGAAAGCAAGAGTGTGCTTCTTGCTCTAAAGCAGAGTGTGTTTCATGGATGAGAACTTTGTTGTTTATTTCCGTTCAGAAACAGAGTTAAATTCCAGGCTCTGTGTCTTACTATAAGAAAGACATCGTTTCAGATAAATGCAGTGACTTTTCAGCTCAAACGAAGCTACATTGTTCACACAGCTCACACGTTTCTCGCTCTTAACTGAAAATAAATGCAATTTAGAGGACCTGTGGTTTGTATCATTTTCTGAAACAGAGTTGAACTAGATATGGTCCCTGTGTGTAGGAAACACAGTTCTTTTGTTCTGAGCACACTCATGTTTCCCTCTGTATTAGAGACTCTGGAAAGCAAGAGACTGCTTCTTGCTCTAAAGCAGAGTGTGTTTCATGGATGAGAACTGTGCTGTGTGTTTCCCTTCAGAAACGGAGTTAAATGCCATGCACTGTGTCTTCCTACAAGCAAGACTTCGTTTCAGGTAAATGCAATCACTTTTCAGCTCAAACGAAGCTACATTGTTCACAAAGCTCACACCTTTCTCCCTCTTAACAGAAAAGAATTGGATGTTAGAGGACCTGTGCTTTGTATCAGTTTCAGAAACAGAGTTGAACTAGATATGGTCCGTGTGTGTAGGAAACACAGTTCTTTTATTCTGAGCACTCTCACGTTTCCCTCTGTATTAGAGATTCTAGAAAGGAAGAGCATGATTCTTGCTCTAAAGCAGAGTGTGTTTCATGGATGAGAACTGTGCTGTGTGTTTCCCTTCAGAAACGGAGTTAAATGCCAGGCTCTGTGTCTTCCTACAAGCAATACTTCGTTTCAGGTAAACACAGTCACTTTTGAGCTCAAAGTAAGCTACATTGTTCACAAAGCTCACACGTTTCCCGCTCTTGACTGAAAAGCATTGGATTTTAGAGGACCTGTGGTTTGTATCATTTTCAGAAACAGAGTTGACCTAGATATGGTCCGTGTGTGTAGGAAACACAGTTCTTTTGTTCTGAGCACACTCACGTTTCCCTCTGTATTAGAGACTCTAGAAAGCAAGAGCGTGCTTCTTGCTCTAAAACACAGTGTGTTTCATGGATGAGAACTATGCTGTTTGTTTCCCTTCAGAAACGGAGTTAAATGCCAGGCTCAGTGTCTTCCTACAAGCAAGACTTCGTTTCAGGTAAACGCAATCACTTTTCAGCTCAAAGGAAGCAACATAGTTCTCGAAGTTCACACGTTTCTCACTCTTAACTGAAAAGCATTGGATTTTAGAGGACCTGTGGTTTGTATCAGTTTCAGAAACAGAGTCGAACTACATATGGTCCATGTGTGTAGGAAACACAGTACTTTTGTTCTGAGCACACTTACGTTTCCCTCTGTATTAGAGACTCTAGAAAGCAAGAGCGTGCTTCTTGCTCTAAAGCACAGTGTGTTTCATGGATGAGATCTGTGCTGTGTATTTCCGTTCAGAAACGGAGTTAAATGCCAGGCTCTGTGTCTTACTATAAGCAAGACATCATTTCAGATAAATGCAGTCACATTTCAGCTCAAAGGAAGCTATATTGTTCACGAAGCTCACACGTTTCTCGCTCTTAACTGAAAAGAATTGGATTTTAGAGGACCTGTGGTTTGTATCAGTTTCAGAAACAGAGTTGAAGTAGATATGGTCCGTGTGTGTAGGAAACACTGTTCTTTTGTTCTGAGCACACTCACGTTTCCCTCTGGATTAGAGACTCTAGAAAGCAAGCATGTGCTTCTTGCTCTATAGCAGAGTGTGTTTCATGGATGAGAACTGTGCTGTGTGTTTTTCTTCAAAAACGGAGTTAAATGCCAGACTCTGTGTCTTCCTACAAGCAAGACTTCGTTTCAGGAAACACCGTCATTTTTCACCTCAAAGTAAGCTACATTGTTCACAAAGCTTACACGTTTCTCACTCATAACTGAAAAGCATTGCATGTTAGAGGACCTGTGGTTTGTATCAATTTCAGAAACAGAGTTGAATTAGATATGGTCCGGGTGTAGGAAACACAGTTCTTTTGTTCTGAGCACACTCACATTTCCCTCTGTATTAGAGACTCTAGAAAGCAAGAGCGTGCTTCTTGCTCTAAAGCAGAGTGTGTTTTATGGATGAGATCTGTGCTGTGTGTTTCCATTCAGAAACGCAGTTAAATGCCAGGCTCTGTGTCTTACTATAAACAAGACATCGTTTCTGATACATGCAGTCACATTTCAGCTCAAAGGAAGCTACATTGTTCACGAAGCTCACACGTTTCTCGCTCTTAACTGAAAAGCATTGGATTTTGGAGGACCTGTGGTTTGTATCAGTTTCAGAAACAGAGTTGAAATAAATATGGTCCTTGTGTTTAGGAAACACAATTCTTTTGTTCAGAGCACACTCATGTTTCCCTCTGTATTAGAGAGTCTGGAAAGCAAGAGACTGCTTCTTGCTCTAAAGCACAGTGTGTTTCATGGATGAGAACTGTGCTGTGTGTTTCCCTTCAGAAATGGAGTTAAAGGCCAGGCTCTGAGTCTTCCTACAAGCAAGACTTCGTTTCAGGAAAACGCAGTCACTTTTCAGCTCAAAGGAAGCTACATTGTTCAGAAAGCTCACAAGTTTCTCACTCTTAAATGAAAAGCAATGAATGTTAGAGGACCTGTGCTTTGTATCAGTTTCAGAAACAGAGTTGAAATAAATATGGTCCTTGTGTGTAGGAAACACAATTCTTTTTTTCAGAGCACACTCATGTTTCCCTCTGTATTAGAGAGTCTAGAAAGCAAGAGACTGCTTCTTGCTCTAAAGCACAGTGTGTTTCATGGATGAAAACTATGCTGTGTGTTTCCCTTCAGAAACAGAGTTAAATGCCAGGCTCTGTGTCTTCCTACAAGCAAGACATCGTTTCAGATACATGCAGTCACATTTCAGCTCAAAGGAAGCTACATTGTTCACGAAGCTCACACGTTCCTCGCTCTTAACTGAAAAGCATTGGATTTTGGAGGACCTGTGGTTTGTATCATTTTCAGAAACAGAGTTGACCTAGATATTGTCCGTGTGTGTAGGAAACACAGTTCTTTTGTTCTGAGCACACTCACGTTTCCCTCTGTATTAGAGACTCTAGAAAGCAAGAGCGTGCTTCTTTCTCTAAAGCAGAGTGTGTTTCATGGATGAGAACTGTGCTGTGTGATTCCCTTCAGAAACGGATTTAAATGCCAGGCTCTGTGTCTTCCTACAAGCAAGACTTCATTTCAGGTAAACGCAGTCACTTTTCAGCTCAAAAGAAGATACATTGTTCACGAAGCTCACAAGTGTCTCGCACTTAACTGAAAAGCATTGGATGTTAGAGGACCTGTAGTTTGTATCAGTTTCAGAAACAGAGTTGAACTAGATGTGGTCTGTGTGTGTAGGAAACACAGTTCTTTTCTTCTGAGCACACTCACTTTTCCCTCTGCATTAGAGACTCTAGAAAGCAAGTTCGTGCCTCTTGCTCCAAAGCAGAGTGTATTTCATGGATGAGAACTGTGCTGTGTGTTTCCCTTCAGAAATGGAGTTAAATGCCAGGCTCTGTGTCTTCCTACAAGCAAGACTTCGTTTCAGTTAAAAGCAGTCACTATTCAGCTCAAAGGAAGCTACATTGTTCATAAAGCTCACACGTTTCTCCCTCTAAACAGAAAAGATTTGGATGTTAGAGCACCTGTGCTTTGTATCAGTTTCAGAAACAGAGTTGAACTAGATATTGACCTTGTGTGTAGGAAACACAGTTCTTTATTCAGAGCACTCTCACGTTTCCCTCTGTATTAGAGATTCTAGAAAGGAAGAGCATGATTCTTGCTCTAAAGCAGAGTGTGTTTCATGGATGAGAACTGTGCTGTGTGTTTCCCTTCAGAAACGGAGTTAAATGCCAGGCTCTGTGTCTTCCTACAAGCAAGAATTCTTTTCAGGTAAACACAGTCACTTTTCAGCTCAAAGAAGTTACATTGTTCATGAAGCTCACACGTTTCTCACTCTTAACTGAAAACCATTGCATGTTAGAGGACCTGTGGTTTGTATCAGTTTCAGAAACAGAGTCGAAGTAGATATGGTCCGTGTGTGTTGGAAACACAGATCTTTTGTTCTGAGCACACTCCTGTTTCCCTCTGTATTAGAGACTCTGGAAAGCAAGAGCGTGCTTCTTGCTCTAAAGGAGAGTGTGTTTCATGGATGAGAACTATGCTGTTTGTTTCCCTTCAGAAACGAAGTTAAATGCCAGGCTCTGTGTCTTCCTACAAGCAAGACTTCGTTTCAGGTAAACGCAATCACTTTTCAGCTCAAAGTAAGCTACATTGTTCACAAATCTCACACGTTTCTCGCTCATAACTGAAAAGCATTGCATGTTAGAGGACCTGTCGTTTGTATCAGTTTCAGAAACAGAGTCGAACTAGATATGGTCCGTGTGTGTTGGAAACACAGTTCTTTTGTTCTGAGCACACTCACGTTTCCCTCTGTATTAGAGATTCTAGAAATTAAGAGCGTGCTTCTTGCTCTAAAGTAGAGTGTGTTTCATGGATGAGATCTGTGCTGTGTGTTTCCATTCAGAAACGGAGTTAAATGCCAGGCTCTGTGACTTAATATAAGCAAGACATCGTTTCAGATAAATGCAGTCACATTTCAGCTCAAAGGAAGCTATATTGTTCACGAAGCTCACATGTTTCACGCTCTTAACTGAAAAGCATTAGATTTTAGAGGACATGTGGTTTGTATCATTTTCAGAAACAGAGTTGACATAGATATGGTCCCTGTGTGTAGGAAACACAGTTCTTTTGTTCTGAGCACACTCTCGTTTTCCTCTGGATTAGAGACTCTAGAAAGCAAGTGCGTGCTTCCTGCTCTAAAGCAGAGTGTGTTTCATGGATGAGATCTGTGCTGTGTGTTATCGTTCAGAAACGGAGTTAAATGCCAGGCTCTGTGTCTTCCTACAAGCAAGACTTCGTTTCAGGTAAACGCAGTCACTTTTCAGCTCAAAGTAAGCTACATTGTTCACAAATCTCACACGTTTCTCGCTCTTAACTGAAAAGCATTGCATGGTAGAGGACCTGTGGTTTGTATCAGTTTCAGAAACAGAGTCGAACTACATATGGTCCGTGTGTGTAGGAAACACAGTTCTTTTGTTCTGAGCACACTCTCGTTTTCCTCTGGATTAGAGACTCTAGAAAGCAAGAGCGTGCTTCTTGCTCTAAAGCAGAGTGTGTTTCATGGATGAGATCTGTGCTGTGTGTTATCGTTCAGAAATGGAGTTAAATGCCAGGCTCTATGTCTTCCTACAAGCAAGACTTCGTTTCAGGTAAACGCAGTCAATTTTCAGCTCAAAGTAAGCTACATTGTTCACAAATCTCACACGTTTCTCGCTGATAACTGAAAAGCATTGCATGTTAGAGGACCTGTGGTTTATATCATTTTCAGAAACAGAGTTGACCTAGATATGGTCCATGTGTAGAGGAAACACAGTTCTTTTGTTCTGAGCACACTCACGTTTCCCTCTGAATTAGAGACTCCTGAAAGCAAGAGTGTGCTTCTTGCTCTAAAGCACAGTGTGTTTCATGGATGAGAACTATGCTGTTTGTTTCCCTTCAGAAACGAAGTTAAATGCCAGGTTCTGTGTCTTCCTACAAGCAAGACTTCGTTTCAGGTAAACGCAATCACTTTTCAGCTCAAAGGAAGCTACATAGTTCTCAAAGTTCACACGTTTCTCACTCTTAACTGAAAAGCATTGGATTTTAGAGGACCTGTGGTTTATATCAGTTTCAGAAACAGAGTTGAACTAGATAGGGTCTCTGTGTGTAGGAAACACAGTTCTTTTGTTCTGAGCACACTCTCATTTTCCTCTGGATTAGAGACTCTAGAAAGCATGAGCGTGCTTCTTGCTCTAAAGCAGAGTGTGTTTCATGGATGAGATCTGTGCTGTGTGTTATCGTTCAGAAACGGAGTTAAATGCCAGGCTCTATGTCTTCCTACAAGCAAGACTTCGTTTCAGGTAAACGCAGTCACATTTCATTTCAAAGGAAGCTATATTGTTCACGAAGCTCACACGTTTCTCGCTCTTAACTGAAAAGCATTGGATTTTAGAGGACCTGTGGTTTGTATCAGTTTCAGAAACAGAGGTGAACTACATATTGTCCATGTGTGTAGGAAACACTGTTCTTTTGTTCTGAGCACACTCACGTTTCCCTCTGTTTTAGAGACTCTAGAAAGCAAGCGTGTGCTTCTTCCTCTAAAGCACAGTGTGTTTCATGGATGAGAACTATGCTGTGTGTTTCCCTTCAGAAACAGAGTTAAATGCCAGGCTCTGTGTCTTCCTACAAGCAAGACTTCGTTTCAGGTGAACACAGTCACTTTTCATCTCAAATGAAGCTACATTGTTCAGAAAGCTCACAAGTTTCTCGCTCTTAAATGAAAAGCATTGGATGTTAGAGGACCTGTGCTTTGTATCAGTTTCAGAAACAGAGTTGAACTAAATATGGTCTGTGTGTGTAGGAAACACAATTCTTTTGTTCAGAGCACACTCATGTTTCCCTCTGTAGTAGAGAGTCTGGAAAACAAGAGACTGCTTCTTGCTCTAATGCACAGTGTGTTTCATGGATGAGATCTGTGCTGTGTGTTTCCCTTCAGAAATGGAGTTAAATGCCAGGCTCTGAGTCTTCCTAAAGCAAGACTTCGTTTCAGGAAAACGCAGTCACTTTTCAGCTCAAAGGAAGCTACATAGTTCAAGAAGCTCACACGTTTCTCACTCTTAACTGAAAAGCATTGGATTTTAGAGGACCTGTGGTTTATATCAGTTTCAGAAACAGAGTTGAACTAGATATGGTCCGTGAGTGTGGGAAACACAGTTCTTTTGTTCTGAGCACACTCACGTTTTCCTCTGGATTAGAGACTCTAGAAAGCAAGAGCGTGCTTCTTGCTCTAAAGCAGAGTGTGTTTCATGGATGAGAACTGTGCTGTGTGTTTCCCTTCAGAAACGGAGTTAAATGCCAGGCTCTGTGTCTTCCTACAAGCAAGACTTCGTTTCAGGTAAATACAGTCACTTTTCAGCTCAAAGTACGCTACATTGTTCACAAAGCTCACACGTTTCTCGCTCATAACTGAAAAGCATTGCATGTTAGAGGACCTGTGGTTTGTATCAATTTCAGAAACAGAGTTGAACTAGATATGGTCCGGGTGTAGAAAACACAGTTCTTTTGTACTGAGCACACTCACGTTTCCCTTTGTATTAGAGAGTCTAGAAAGCAAGAGCGTGCTTCTTGCTCTAAAGAAGAGTGTGTTTCATGGATGAGAAGTGTGCTGTGTGTTTCCGTTCAGAAACGGAGTTAAATGCCAGGCTCTGTGTCTTACTATAAGCAAGACATCGTTTCAGATAAATGCAGTCACATTTCAGCTCAAAGGAAGCTACATTGTTCACGAAGCTCACACGTTTCTCGCTCTTTACTGAAAAGCATTGGATGTTAGAGGGCCTGTGGTTTGTATCATTTTCAGAAACATAGTTGACCTAGATATGGTCCGTGTGTGTAGGAAACACAGTTCTTTTTTTCTGAGCACACTCACGTTTCCCTCTGTATTAGAGACTCTAGAAAGCAAGAGCGTGCTTCTTGCTCTAAAGAAGAGTGTGTTTCATGGATGAGAAGTGTGCTGTGTGTTTCCGTTCAGAAACGGAGTTAAATGCCAGGCTCTGTGTCTTCCTACAAGCAAGACTTCGTTTCAGGTAAACGCAATCACTTTTCAGCTCAAAGGAAGCTACATAGTTCACGAAGCTCACACGTTTCTCACTGTTAACTGAAAAGCATTGGATTTTAGAGGACCTTTGGTTTATATCATTTTCAGAAACAGAGTTGAACTAGATATGGTCCGTGTGTGTAGGAAACACAGTTCTTTTGTTCTGAGGACACTCTCGTTTTCCTCTGTATTAGAGACTCTAGAAAGCAAGAGCGTGCTTCTTGCTCTAAAGCAGAGTGTGGTTCATGGATGAGATCTGTGCTGTGTGTTATCGTTCAGAAACGGAGTTAAATGCCAGGCTCTGTGTCTTCCTACAAGCAGGACTTCGTTTCAGGTAAACGCAGTCACATTTCAGCTCAAAGTAAGCTACATTGTTCACAAATCTCACACGTTTCTCGCTCATAACTTAAAAGCATTGCATGTTAGAGGACCTGTCGTTTGTATCAGTTTCAGAAACAGAGTCGAACTAGATATGTTCCGTGTGTGTTGGAAACACAGTTCTTTTGTTCTGAGCACACTCACGTTTCCCTCTGTATTAGAGACTCTAGAAAGCAAGAGCGTGCCCTTTGCTCTAAAGCAGAGTGTGTTTCATGGATGAGATCTGTGCTGTGTGTTTCCCTTCAGAAACGGAGTTAAATGCCAGGCTCTGTGTCTTCCTACAAGCAAGACTTCGTTTCAGGTAAATGCAATCACTTTTCAGCTCAAAGGAAGCTACATAATTCTCAAAGTTCACACGTTTCTCACTCTTAACTGAAAAGCATTGGATTTGAGAGGACCTGTGGTTTATATCAGTTTAAGAAACAGAGTTGATCTTGATAGGGTCTCTGTGTGTAGGAAACACAGTTCTTTTGTTCTGAGCACACTCTCGTTTTCCTCTGGATTAGAGACTCTAGAAAGCAAGAGCGTGCTTCTTGCTCTAAAGCAGAGTGTGTTTCATGGATGAGATCTGTGCTGTGTGTTATTGTTCAGAAACGGAGTTAAATGCCAGGCTCTATGTCTTCCTACAAGCAAGACTTCGTTTCAGGTAAACGCAGTCAATTTTCAGCTCAAAGTAAGCTACATTGTTCACAAATCTCACACGTTTCTCGCTCATAACTGAAAAGCATTGCATGTTAGAGGACCTGTGGTTTGTATCAGTTTCAGAAACAGAGTCGAACTACATATGGTCCGTTTGTGTAGGAAACACAGTTCTTTTGTTCTGAGCACACTCACGTTTCCCTCTGTATTAGAGACTCTAGAAAGCAAGAGTGTGCTTCTTGCTCTAAAGCAGAGTGTGTTTCATGGATGAGATCTGTGCTGTGTATTTCCGTTCAGAAACGGAGTTAAATTCCAGGCTCTGTGTCTTACTATAAGCAAGACATCGTTTCAGATAAATGCAGTCACATTTCAGCTCAAAGGAAGCTACATTGTTCATAAAGCTCACACGTTTCTCCCTCTAAACAGAAAAGAATTGGATGTTAGAAGACCTGTGCTTCGTATTAGTTTCAGAAACAGAGTTGAACTAGATATGGTCCGTGTGTGTAGGAAACACAGTTCTTTTGTTCTGAGCACACTCACGTTTGCCTCTGTATTAGAGACTCTGGAAAGCAAGAGCGTGCTTCTTGCTCTAAAGCAGAGTGTGTTTCATGGATGAGAACTGTGCTGTGTGTTTCCCTTCAGAAACGGAGTTAAATGCCAGGCTCTGTGTCTTCCTACAAGCAAGACTTCGTTTCAGGTAAAGGCAGTCACTTTTCAGCTCAAAGCTACATTGTTCACGAAGCTCACATGTTTCTCTCTCTTAACTGAAAAGCATTGGATTTTAGAGGACCTGTGGTTTGTATCAGTTTCAGAAACAGAGTTGAACTAGATATGGTGCGTGTGTGTAGTAAACACAGTTCTTTTATTCTGAGCACTCTCACGTTTCCCTCTGTATTAGAGATTCTAGAAAGGAAGAGCATGATTCTTGCTCTAAATCAGAGTGTGTTTCATGGATGAGAACTGTGCTGTGTGTTTCCCTTCAGAAACAGAGTTAAATTCCAGGCTCTGTGTATTACTATAAGAAAGACATCGTTTCAGATAAATTCAGTCACTTTTCAGCTCAAACGAAGCTACATTGTTCACACAGCTCACACGTTTCTCGCTCTTAACTGAAAATCAATGCAATTTAGAGGACCTGTGTTTTGTATCATTTTCTGAAACAGAGTTGAACTAGATATGGTCCCTGTGTGTAGGAAACACAGTTCTTTTGTTCTGAGCACACTCATGTTTCCCTCTGTATTAGAGACTCTGGAAAGCAAGAGACTGCTTCTTGCTCTAAAGCAGAGTGTGTTTCATGGATGAGAACTGTGCTGTGTGTTTCCCTTCAGAAACGGAGTTAAATGCCAGGCTCTGTGTTTTCCTACAAGCAAGACTTCTTTTCAGGTAAACACAGTCAATTTTCAGCTCAAAAAAAGCTACATTGTTCACGAAGCTCACACGTTTCTCGCTCTTAACTGAAAAGCATTGGATTTTAGAGGACCTGTGGTTTGTATCATTTTCAGAAACAGAGTTGACCTAGATATGGTCCGTGTGTGTAGGAAACACAGTTCTTTTGTTCTGAGCACACTCACGTTTCCCTCTGTATTAGAGACTCTAGAAAGCAAGAGCGTGCTTCTTGCTCTAAAGCACAGTGTGTTTCATGGATGAGAACTATGCTGTTTGTTTCCCTTCAGAAACGGAGTTAAATGCCAGGCTCTGTGTCTTCCTACAAGCAAGACTTCGTTTCAGGTAAATGCAATCACTTTTCAGCTCAAAGGAAGCTACATAGTTCACGAAGCTCACACGTTTCTCACTCTTAACTGAAAAGCATTGGATTTGAGAGGACCTGTGGTTTATATCAGTTTCAGAAACAGAGTTGAACTAGATATGGTCTCCGTGTGTAGGAAACACAGTTCTTTGGTTCTGAGCACACTCACGTTTTACTCTGGATTAGAGACTCTAGAAAGCAAGAGCGTGCTTCTTGCTCTAAAGCACAGTGTGTTTCATGGATGAGATCTGTGCTGTGTGTTATCGTTCAGAAACGGAGTTAAATGCCAGGCTGTGTGTCTTCTGACAAGCAAGACTTCGTTTAAGGTAAAGGCAGTCACTTTTCAGCTCAAAGTAAGCTACATTGTTCACAAATCTCACACGTTTCTCGCTCATAACTGAAAAGCATTGCATGTTAGAGGACCTGTGGTTTGTATCAGTTTCAGAAACAGAGTTGACCTAGATATGGTCCATGTGTGTAGAAAACACAGTTCTTTTGTTCTGAGCACACTCACGTTTCCCTCTGTATTAGAGACTCTAGAAAGCAAGAGCGTGCTTCTTGCTCTAAAGCAGGGTGTGTTTCATGGATGAGATCTGTGCTGTGTGTTTCCTTTCAGAAACAGAGTTAAATGCCAGGCTCTGTGTATTCCTACAAGCAAGACTTCGTTTCAGGTAAAAGCAGTCACTTTTCAGCTCAAAGGAAGCTATTTTGTTCACAAAGCTCACACCTTTCTCCCTCTTAACAGAAAAGAATTGGATGTTAGAGGACCTGTACTTTGTATCAGTTTCAGAAACAGAGTTGAACTAGATGTGGTCCGTGTGTGTAGGAAACACAGTTCTTTTGTTCTGAGCACACTCACGTTTTCCTCTGGATTAGAGACTCTAGAAAGCAAGAGCGTGCTTCTTGCTCTAAAGCAGAGTGTGTTTCATGGATGAGAACTGTGCTGTGTGTTTCCCTTCAGAAACAGAGTTAAATGCCAGGCTCTGTGTCTTCCTACAAGCAAGACTTCGTTTCAGGTAAACACAGTCATTTTTCAGCTCAAATTAGCTACATTGTTCACAAAGCTCACACGTTCCTCGCTCATAACTGAAAAGCATTGCATGTTAGAGGACCTGTGGTTTGTATCAATTTCAGAAACAGAGTTGAACTAGATATGGTCCGGGTGTAGGAAACACAGTTCTTTTGTTCTGACCACACTCACATTTCCCTCTGTATTAGAGACTCTAGAAAGCAAGCGTGTGCTTCTTGCTCTAAAGCACATGTGTTTCATGGATGAGAACTATGCTGTGTGTTTCCCTTCAGAAACGGAATTAAATGCCAGGCTCTGTGTCTTCCTATAAGCAAGACTTGGTTTCAGGTAAAAGCAGTCACTTTTCAGCTCAAAGGAAGCTACATTGTTCATAAAGCTCACACGTTTCTCCCTCTTAACAGAAAAGAATTGGATGTTAGAGGACCTGTGCTTTGTATCAGTTTCAGAAACAGAGTTGAACTAGACATGGTCTCCGTGTGTAGGAAACACAGTTCTTTGGTTCTGAGCACACTCACGTTTCCCTCTGTATTAGAGACTCTAGAAAGCAAGAGCGTGCTTCTTGCTCTAAAGCAGAGTGTGTTTCATGGATGAGATCTGTGCTGTGTGTTTCCTTTCAGAAACGGAGTTAAATTCCAGGCTCTGTGTATTCCTACAAGCAAGACTTCGTTTCAGGTAAAAGCAGTCACTTTTCAGCTCAAAGGAAGCTATTTTGTTCACAAAGCTCACACCTTTCTCCCTCTTAACAGAAAAGAATTGGATGTTAGAGGACCTGTACTTTGTATCAGTTTCAGAAACAGAGTTGAACTAGATGTGGTCCATGTGTGTAGGAAACACAGTTCTTTTGTTCTGAGCACACTCACGTTTTCCTCTGGATTAGAGACTCTAGAAAGCAAGAGCGTGCTTCTTGCTCTAAAGCAGAGTGTGTTTCATGGATGAGAACCGTGCTGTGTGTTTCCCTTCAGAAACGGAGTTAAATGCCAGGCTCTGTGTCTTCCTACAAGCAAGACTTCGTTTCAGGTAAACACAGTCATTTTTCAGCTCAAAGTAAGCTACATTGTTCACAAAGCTCACACGTTTCTCGCTCATAACTGAAAAGCATTGCATGTTAGACGACCTGTGGTTTGTATCAATTTCAGAAACAGAGTTGAACTAGATATGGTCCGGGTGTAGGAAACACAGTTCTTTTGTTCTGAGCACACTCACATTTCCCTCTGTATTAGAGACTCTAGAAAGCAAGCGTGTGCTTCTTGCTCTAAAGCACATGTGTTTCATGGATGAGAACTATGCTGTTTGTTTCCCTTCAGAAACGAAGTTAAATGCCAGGCTCTGTGTCTTCCTACAAGCAAGACTTCGTTTCAGGTAAACGCAATCACTTTTCAGCTCAAAGTAAGCTACATTGTTCACAAATCTCACACGTTTCTCGCTCATAACTGAAATGCATTGCATGTTAGAGGACCTGTCGTTTGTATCAGATTCAGAAACAGAGTCGAACTAGATATGGTCCTTGTGTTGGAAACACAGTTCTTTTGTTCTGAGCACACTCACGTTTCCCTCTGTATTAGAGACTCTAGAAAGCAAGAGCGTGCTTCTTGCTCTAAAGCAGAGTTTGTTTCATGGATGAGATCTGTGCTGTGTGTTTCCATTCAGAAACGGAGTTAAATGCCAGGCTCTGTGTCTTAATATAAGCAAGACATCGTTTCAGATAAATGCAGTCACATTTCAGCTCAAAGGAAGCTATATTGTTCACGAAGCTCACACGTTTCTCGCTCTTAACTGAATATCATTGGATTTTAGAGGACCTGTGGTTTGTATCAGTTTCAGAAACAGAGTTGAACTAGATATGGTCCGTGTGTGTAGGAAACACTGTTCTTTTGTTCTGAGCACACTCACGTTTCCCTCTGTATTAGAGACTCTAAAAGCAAGAGCATGCTTCTCTTGCTCTAAAGCACATTGTGTTTCATGGATGAGAACTATGCTGTGTGTTTCCCTTCAGAAACGGTGTTAAATGCCAGGCTCTGTATCTTCCTACAAGCAAGACTTCGTTTCAGGTAAAAGCAGTCTCTTTTCAGCACAAAGTAAGCTACGTTGTTCACAAAGCTCACACCTTTCTCCCTCTTAACAGAAAAGAATTGGATGTTAGAGGACCTGTGGTTTGTATCAGTTTCAGAAACAGAGTTGAACTAGATATGGTCCGTGTGTGTAGTAAACACAGTTCTTTTATTCTGAGCACTCTCACGTTTCCCTCTGTATTAGAGATTCTAGAAAGGAAGAGCATGATTCTTGCTCTAAAGCAGAGTGTGTTTCATGGATGAGAACTGTGCTGTGTGTTTCCCTTCAGAAACGGAGTTAAATGCCAGGCTCTGTGTTTTCCTACAAGCAAGACTTCTTTTCAGGTAAACACAGTCAATTTTCAGCTCAAACAAAGCTACATTGTTCACACAGCTCACACGTTTCTCGCTCTTAACTGAAAATCAATGCAATTTAGAGGACCTGTGTTTTGTATCATTTTCTGAAACAGAGTTGAACTAGATATGGTCCGTGTGTGTAGGAAACACAGTTCTTTTGTTCTGAGCACACTCATGTTTCCCTCTGTATTAGAGACTCTGGAAAGCAAGAGACTGCTTCTTGCTCTAAAGCAGAGTGTGTTTCATGGATGAGAACTGTGCTCTGTGTTTCCCTTCAGAAACGGAGTTAAATGCCAGGCTCTGTGTTTTCCTACAAGCAAAACTTCTTTTCAGGTAAACACAGTCAATTTTCAGCTCAAACAAAGCTACATTGTTCACGAAGCTCACACGTTTCTCGCTCTTAACTGAAAAGCATTGGATTTTAGAGGACCTGTGGTTTGTATCATTTTCAGAAACAGAGTTGACCTAGATATGGTCCGTGTGTGTAGGAAACACAGTTCTTTTGTTCTGAGCACACTCACGTTTCCCTCTGTATTAGAGACTCTAGAAAGCAAGAGCGTGCTTCTTGCTCTAAAGCACAGTGTGTTTCATGGATGAGAACTATGCTGTTTGTTTCCCTTCAGAAACGGAGTTAAATGCCAGGCTCTGTGTCTTCCTACAAGCAAGACTTCGTTTCAGGTAAATGCAATCACTTTTCAGCTCAAAGGAAGCTACATAGTTCACGAAGCTCACACGTTTCTCACTCTTAACTGAAAAGCATTGGATTTGAGAGGACCTGTGGTTTATATCAGTTTCAGAAACAGAGTTGAACTAGATATGGTCTCCGTGTGTAGGAAACAAAGTTCTTTGGTTCTGAGCACACTCACGTTTTACTCTGGATTAGAGACTCTAGAAAGCAAGAGCGTGCTTCTTGCTCTAAAGCACAGTGTGTTTCATGGATGAGATCTGTGCTGTGTGTTATCATTCAGAAACGGAGTTAAATGCCAGGCTGTGTGTCTTCTGACAAGCAAGACTTCGTTTAAGGTAAAGGCAGTCACTTTTCAGCTCAAAGTAAGCTACATTGTTCACAAATCTCACACGTTTCTCGCTCATAACTGAAAAGCATTGCATGTTAGAGGACCTGTGGTTTGTATCAGTTTCAGAAACAGAGTCGAACTACATATGGTCCGTGTGTGTAGGAAACACAGTTCTTTTGTTCTGAGCACACTCACGTTTCCCTCTGTATTAGAGACTCTAGAAAGCAAGAGCGTGCTTCTTGCTCTAAAGCAGAGTGTGTTTCATGGATGAGATCTGTGCTGTGTGTTTCCTTTCAGAAACGGAGTTAAATGCCAGGCTCTGTGTATTCCTACAAGCAAGACTTCGTTTCAGGTAAAAGCAGTCACTTTTCAGCCCAAAGGAAGCTATTTTGTTCACAAAGCTCACACCTTTCTCCCTCTTAACAGAAAAGAATTGGATGTTAGAGGACCTGTACTTTGTATCAGTTTCAGAAACAGAGTTGAACTAGATGTGGTCCGTGTGTGTAGGAAACACAGTTCTTTTGTTCTGAGCACACTCACGTTTTCCTCTGGATTAGAGACTCTAGAAAGCAAGAGCGTGCTTCTTGCTCTAAAGCAGAGTGTGTTTCATGGATGAGAACTGTGCTGTGTGTTTCCCTTCAGAAACGGAGTTAAATGCCAGGCTCTGTGTCTTCCTACAAGCAAGACTTCGTTTCAGGTAAACACAGTCATTTTTCAGCTCAAAGTAAGCTACATTGTTCACAAAGCTCACACGTTTCTCGCTCATAACTGAAAAGCATTGCATGTTAGAGGACCTGTGGTTTGTATCAATTTCAGAAACAGAGTTGAACTAGATATGGTCCGGGTGTAGGAAACACAGTTCTTTTGTTCTGAGCACACTCACATTTCCCTCTGTATTAGAGACTCTAGAAAGCAAGCATGTGCTTCTTGCTCTATAGCACATGTGTTTCATGGATGAGAACTATGCTGTTTGTTTCCCTTCAGAAACGAAGTTAAATGCCAGGCTCTGTGTCTTCCTACAAGCAAGACTGCGTTTCAGGTAAACGCAATCACTTTTCAGCTCAAAGTAAGCTACATTGTTCACAAATCTCACACGTTTCTCGCTCATAACTGAAAAGCATTGCATGTTAGAGGACCTGTCGTTTGTATCAGTTTCAGAAAGAGAGTCGAACTAGATATGGTCCGTGTGTGTTGGAAACACAGTTCTTTTGTTCTGAGCACACTCACGTTTCCCTCTGTATTAGAGACTCTAGAAAGCAAGAGCGTGCTTCTTGCTCTAAAGCAGAGTTTGTTTCATGGATGAGATCTGTGCTGTGTGTTTCCATTCAGAAACGGAGTTAAATGCCAGGCTCTGTGTCTTAATATAAGCAAGACATCGTTTCAGATAAATGCAGTCACATTTCAGCTCAAAGGAAGCTATATTGTTCACAAAGCTCACACGTTTCTCGCTCTTAACTGAATATCATTGGATTTTAGAGGACCTGTGGTTTGTATCAGTTTCAGAAACAGAGTTGAACTAGATATGGTCCGTGTGTGTAGGAAACACTGTTCTTTTGTTCTGAGCACACTCACGTTTCCCTCTGTATTAGAGACTCTAAAAGCAAGAGCATGCTTCTCTTGCTCTAAAGCACATTGTGTTTCATGGATGAGAACTATGCTGTGTGTTTCCCTTCAGAAACGGAGTTAAATGCCAGGCTCTGTATCTTCCTACAAGCAAGTCTTCGTTTCAGGTAAAAGCAGTCTCTTTTCAGCACAAAATAACCTACATTGTTCACAAAGCTCACACCTTTCTCCCTCTTAACAGAAAAGAATGGGATGTTAGAGGACCTGTAGTTTGTATCAGTTTCAGAAACAGAGTTGAACTAGATATGGTCCGTGTGTGTAGTAAACACAGTTCTTTTATTCTGAGCACTCTCACGTTTCCCTCTGTATTAGAGATTCTAGAAAGGAAGAGCATGATTCTTGCTCTACAGCAGAGTGTGTTTCATGGATGAGAACTGTGCTGTGTGTTTCCCTTCAGAAACGGAGTTAAATTCCAGGCTCTGTGTATTACTATAAGAAAGACATCGTTTCAGATAAATTCAGTCACTTTTCAGCTCAAACGAAGCTACATTGTTCACACAGCTCACACGTTTCTCGCTCCTAACTGAAAATCAATGCAATTTAGAGGACCTGTGTTTTGTATCATTTTCTATAACAGAGTTGAACTAGATATGGTCCATGTGTGTAGGAAACACAGTTCTTTTGTTCTGAGCACACTCATGTTTCCCTCTGTATTAGAGACTCTGGAAAGCAAGAGACTGCTTCTTGCTCTAAAGCAGAGTGTGTTTCATGGATGAGAACTGTGCTGTGTGTTTCCCTTCAGAAACGAAGTTAAATGCCAGGCTCTGTGTTTTCCTACAAGCAAGACTTCTTTTCAGGTAAACACAGTCACTTTTCAGCTCAAACGAAGCTACATTGTTCACGAAGCTCACACGTTTCTCGCTCTTAACTGAAAAGCATTGGATTTTAGAGGACCTGTGGTTTGTATCATTTTCAGAAACAGAGTTGACCTAGATATGGTCCGTGTGTGTAGGAAACACAGTTCTTTTGTTCTGAGCACACTCACGTTTCCCTCTGTATTAGAGACTCTAGAAAGCAAGAGCGTGCTTCTTGCTCTAAAGCACAGTGTGTTTCATGGATGAGAACTATGCTGTTTGTTTCCCTTCAGAAACGGAGTTAAATGCCAGGCTCTGTGTCTTCCTACAAGCAAGACTTCGTTTCAGGTAAATGCAATCACTTTTCAGCTCAAAGGAAGCTACATAGTTCACGAAGCTCACACGTTTCTCACTCTTAACTGAAAAGCATTGGATTTGAGAGGACCTGTGGTTTATATCAGTTTCAGAAACAGAGTTGAACTAGATATGGTCTCCGTGTGTAGGAAACACAGTTCTTTGGTTCTGAGCACACTCACGTTTTACTCTGGATTAGAGACTCTAGAAAGCAAGAGCGTGCTTCTTGCTCTAAAGCACAGTGTGTTTCATGGATGAGATCTGTGCTGTGTGTTATCGTTCAGAAACGGAGTTAAATGCCAGGCTGTGTGTCTTCTGACAAGCAAGACTTCGTTTAAGGTAAAGGCAGTCACTTTTCAGCTCAAAGTAAGCTACATTGTTCACAAATCTCACACGTTTCTCGCTCATAACTGAAAAGCATTGCATGTTAGAGGACCTGTGGTTTGTATCAGTTTCAGAAACAGAGTCGAACTACATATGGTCCGTGTGTGTAGGAAACACAGTTCTTTTGTTCTGAGCACACTCACGTTTCCCTCTGTATTAGAGACTCTAGAAAGCAAGAGCGTGCTTCTTGCTCTAAAGCAGAGTGTGTTTCATGGATGAGATCTGTGCTGTGTGTTTCCTTTCAGAAACGGAGTTAAATGCCAGGCTCTGTGTATTCCTACAAGCAAGACTTCGTTTCAGGTAAAAGCAGTCACTTTTCAGCCCAAAGGAAGCTATTTTGTTCACAAAGCTCACACCTTTCTCCCTCTTAACAGAAAAGAATTGGATGTTAGAGGACCTGTACTTTGTATCAGTTTCAGAAACAGAGTTGAACTAGATGTGGTCCGTGTGTGTAGGAAACACAGTTCTTTTGTTCTGAGCACACTCACGTTTTCCTCTGGATTAGAGACTCTAGAAAGCAAGAGCGTGCTTCTTGCTCTAAAGCAGAGTGTGTTTCATGGATGAGAACTGTGCTGTGTGTTTCCCTTCAGAAACGGAGTTAAATGCCAGGTTCTGTGTCTTCCTACAAGCAAGACTTCGTTTCAGGTAAACACAGTCATTTTTCAGCTCAAAGTAAGCTACATTGTTCACAAAGCTCACACGTTTCTCGCTCATAACTGAAAAGCATTGCATGTTAGAGGACCTGTGGTTTGTATCAATTTCAGAAACAGAGTTGAACTAGATATGGTCCGGGTGTAGGAAACACAGTTCTTTTGTTCTGAGCACACTCACATTTCCCTCTGTATTAGAGACTCTAGAAAGCAAGCATGTGCTTCTTGCTCTAAAGCACATGTGTTTCATGGATGAGAACTATGCTGTTTGTTTCCCTTCAGAAACGAAGTTAAATGCCAGGCTCTGTGTCTTCCTACAAGCAAGACTTCGTTTCAGGTAAACGCAATCACTTTTCAGCTCAAAGTAAGCTACATTGTTCACAAATCTCACACGTTTCTCGCTCATAACTGAAAAGCATTGCATGTTAGAGGACCTGTCGTTTGTATCAGTTTCAGAAAGAGAGTCGAACTAGATATGGTCCATGTGTGTTGGAAACACAGTTCTTTTGTTCTGAGCACACTCACGTTTCCCTCTGTATTAGAGACTCTAGAAAGCAAGAGCGTGCTTCTTGCTCTAAAGCAGAGTTTGTTTCATGGATGAGATCTGTGCTGTGTGTTTCCATTCAGAAACGGAGTTAAATGCCAGGCTCTGTGTCTTAATATAAGCAAGACATCGTTTCAGATAAATGCAGTCACATTTCAGCTCAAAGGAAGCTATATTGTTCACGAAGCTCACACGTTTCTCGCTCTTAACTGAATATCATTGGATTTTAGAGGACCTGTGGTTTGTATCAGTTTCAGAAACAGTGTTGAACTAGATATGGTCCGTGTGTGTAGGAAACACTGTTCTTTTGTTCTGAGCACACTCACGTTTCCCTCTGTATTAGAGACTCTAAAAGCAAGAGCATGCTTCTCTTGCTCTAAAGCACATTGTGTTTCATGGATGAGAACTATGCTGTGTGTTTCCCTTCAGAAACGGAGTTAAATGCCAGGCTCTGTATCTTCCTACAAGCAAGACTTCGTTTCAGGTAAAAGCAGTCTCTTTTCAGCACAAAGTAAGCTACATTGTTCACAAAGCTCACACCTTACTCCCTCTTAACAGAAAAGAATGGGATGTTAGAGGACCTGTGGTTTGTATCAGTTTCAGAAACAGAGTTGAACTAGATATGGTCCGTGTGTGTAGTAAACACAGTTCTTTTATTCTGAGCACTCTCACGTTTCCCTCTGTATTAGAGATTCTAGAAAGGAAGAGCATGATTCTTGCTCTACAGCAGAGTGTGTTTCATGGATGAGAACTGTGCTGTGTGTTTCCCTTCAGAAACGGAGTTAAATTCCAGGCTCTGTGTATTACTATAAGAAAGACATCGTTTCAGATAAATTCAGTCACTTTTCAGCTCAAACGAAGCTACATTGTTCACACAGCTCACACGTTTCTCGCTCTTAACTGAAAATCAATGCAATTTAGAGGACCTGTGTTTTGTATCATTTTCTATAACAGAGTTGAACTAGATATGGTCCATGTGTGTAGGAAACACAGTTCTTTTGTTCTGAGCACACTCATGTTTCCCTCTGTATTAGAGACTCTGGAAAGCAAGAGATTGCTTCTTGCTCTAAAGCAGAGTGTGTTTCATGGATGAGAACTGTGCTGTGTGTTTCCCTTCAGAAACGGAGTTAAATGCCAGGCTCTGTGTTTTCCTACAAGCAAGACTTCTTTTCAGGTAAACACAGTCACTTTTCAGCTCAAACGAAGCTACATTGTTCACGAAGCTCACACGTTTCTCGCTCTTAACTGAAAAGCATTGGATTTTAGAGGACCTGTGGTTTGTATCATTTTCAGAAACAGAGTTGACCTAAATATGGTCCGTGTGTGTAGGAAACACAGTTCTTTTGTTCTGAGCACACTCACGTTTCCCTCTGTATTAGAGACTCTAGAAAGCAAGAGCGTGCTTCTTGCTCTAATTCACAGTGTGTTTCATGGATGAGAACTATGCTGTTTGTTTCCCTTCAGAAACGGAGTTAAATGCCAGGCTCTGTGTCTTCCTACAAGCAAGACTTCGTTTCAGGTAAATGCAATCACTTTTCAGCTCAAAGGAAGCTACATAGTTCACGAAGCTCACATGTATCTCACTCTTAACTGAAAAGCATTGGATTTGAGAGGACCTGTGGTTTATATCAGTTTCAGAAACAGAGTTGAACTAGACATGGTCTCCGTGTGTAGGAAACACAGTTCTTTGGTTCTGAGCACACTCACGTTTTACTCTGGATTAGAGACTCTAGAAAGCAAGAGCGTGCTTCTTGCTCTAAAGCACAGTGTGATTCATGGATGAGATCTGTGCTGTGTGTTATCGTTCAGAAACAGAATTAAATGCCAGGCTGTGTGTCTTCTGACAAGCAAGACTTCGTTTAAGGTAAAGGCAGTCACTTTTCAGCTCAAAGTAAGCTACATTGTTCACAAATCTCACACGTTTCTCGCTCATAACTGAAAAGCATTGCATGTTAGAGGACCTGTGGTTTGTATCAGTTTCAGAAACAGAGTTGACCTAGATATGGTCCGTGTGTGTAGAAAACACAGTTCTTTTGTTCTGAGCACACTCACGTTTCCCTCTGTATTAGAGACTCTAGAAAGCAAGAGCGTGCTTCTTGCTCTAAAGCAGAGTGTGTTTCATGGATGAGATCTGTGCTGTGTGTTTCCTTTCAGAAACGGAGTTAAATGCCAGGCTCTGTGTATTCCTACAAGCAAGACTTCGTTTCAGGTAAAAGCAGTCACTTTTCAGCTCAAAGGAAGCTATTTTGTTCACAAAGCTCACACCTTTCTCCCTCTTAACAGAAAAGAATTGGATGTTAGAGGACCTGTACTTTGTATCAGTTTCAGAAACAGAGTTGAACTAGATGTGGTCCGTGTGTGTAGGAAACACAGTTCTTTTGTTCTGAGCACACTCACGTTTTCCTCTGGATTAGAGACTCTAGAAAGCAAGAGCGTGCTTCTTGCTCTAAAGCAGAGTGTGTTTCATGGATGAGAACTGTGCTGTGTGTTTCCCTTCAGAAACGGAGTTAAATGCCAGGCTCTGTGTCTTCCTACAAGCAAGACTTCGTTTCAGGTAAACACAGTCATTTTTCAGCTCAAAGTAAGCTACATTGTTCACAAAGCTCACACGTTCCTCGCTCATAACTGAAAAGCATTGCATGTTAGAGGACCTGTGGTTTGTATCAATTTCAGAAACAGAGTTGAACTAGATATGGTCCGGGTGTAGGAAACACAGTTCTTTTGTTCTGAGCACACTCACATTTCCCTCTGTATTAGAGACTCTAGAAAGCAAGCATGTGCTTCTTGCTCTAAAGCACATGTGTTTCATGGATGAGAACTATGCTGTGTGTTTCCCTTCAGAAACGGAATTAAATGCCAGGCTCTGTGTCTTCCTATAAGCAAGACTTGGTTTCAGGTAAAAGCAGTCACTTTTCAGCTCAAAGGAAGCTACATTGTTCATAAAGCTCACACGTTTCTCCCTCTTAACAGAAAAGAATTGGATGTTAGAGGACATGTGCTTTGTATCAGTTTCAGAAACAGAGTTGAACTAGATATGGTCTCCGTGTGTAGGAAACACAGTTCTTTGGTTCTGAGCACACTCACGTTTTACTCTGGATTAGAGACTCTAGAAAGCAAGAGCATGCTTCTTGCTCTAAAGCACAGTGTGTTTCATGGATGAGATCTGTGCTGTGTGTTATCGTTCAGAAACGGAGTTAAATGCCAGGCTGTGTGTCTTCTGACAAGCAAGACTTCGTTTAAGGTAAAGGCAGTCACTTTTCAGCTCAAAGTAAGCTACATTGTTCACAAATCTCACACGTTTCTCGCTCATAACTGAAAAGCATTGCATGTTAGAGGACCTGTGGTTTGTATCAGTTTCAGAAACAGAGTCGAACTACATATGGTCCGTGTGTGTAGGAAACACAGTTCTTTTGTTCTGAGCACACTCACGTTTCCCTCTGTATTAGAGACTCTAGAAAGCAAGAGCGTGCTTCTTGCTCTAAAGCAGAGTGTGTTTCATGGATGAGATCTGTGCTGTGTGTTTCCTTTCAGAAACGGAGTTAAATGCCAGGCTCTGTGTATTCCTACAAGCAAGACTTCGTTTCAGGTAAAAGCAGTCACTTTTCAGCCCAAAGGAAGCTATTTTGTTCACAAAGCTCACACCTTTCTCCCTCTTAACAGAAAAGAATTGGATGTTAGAGGACCTGTACTTTGTATCAGTTTCAGAAACAGAGTTGAACTAGATGTGGTCCGTGTGTGTAGGAAACACAGTTCTTTTGTTCTGAGCACACTCACGTTTTCCTCTGGATTAGAGACTCTAGAAAGCAAGAGCGTGCTTCTTGCTCTAAAGCAGAGTGTGTTTCATGGATGAGAACTGTGCTGTGTGTTTCCCTTCAGAAACGGAGTTAAATGCCAGGCTCTGTGTCTTCCTACAAGCAAGACTTCGTTTCAGGTAAACACAGTCATTTTTCAGCTCAAAGTAAGCTACATTGTTCACAAAGCTCACACGTTTCTCGCTCATAACTGAAAAGCATTGCATGTTAGAGGACCTGTGGTTTGTATCAATTTCAGAAACAGAGTTGAACTAGATATGGTCCGGGTGTAGGAAACACAGTTCTTTTTTCTGAGCACACTCACATTTCCCTCTGTATTAGAGACTCTAGAAAGCAAGCATGTGCTTCTTGCTCTATAGCACATGTGTTTCATGGATGAGAACTATGCTGTTTGTTTCCCTTCAGAAACGAAGTTAAATGCCAGGCTCTGTGTCTTCCTACAAGCAAGACTGCGTTTCAGGTAAACGCAATCACTTTTCAGCTCAAAGTAAGCTACATTGTTCACAAATCTCACACGTTTCTCGCTCATAACTGAAAAGCATTGCATGTTAGAGGACCTGTCGTTTGTATCAGTTTCAGAAAGAGAGTCGAACTAGATATGGTCCGTGTGTGTTGGAAACACAGTTCTTTTGTTCTGAGCACACTCACGTTTCCCTCTGTATTAGAGACTCTAGAAAGCAAGAGCGTGCTTCTTGCTCTAAAGCAGAGTTTGTTTCATGGATGAGATCTGTGCTGTGTGTTTCCATTCAGAAACGGAGTTAAATGCCAGGCTCTGTGTCTTAATATAAGCAAGACATCGTTTCAGATAAATGCAGTCACATTTCAGCTCAAAGGAAGCTATATTGTTCACAAAGCTCACACGTTTCTCGCTCTTAACTGAATATCATTGGATTTTAGAGGACCTGTGGTTTGTATCAGTTTCAGAAACAGAGTTGAACTAGATATGGTCCGTGTGTGTAGGAAACACTGTTCTTTTGTTCTGAGCACACTCACGTTTCCCTCTGTATTAGAGACTCTAAAAGCAAGAGCATGCTTCTCTTGCTCTAAAGCACATTGTGTTTCATGGATGAGAACTATGCTGTGTGTTTCCCTTCAGAAACGGAGTTAAATGCCAGGCTCTGTATCTTCCTACAAGCAAGACTTCGTTTCAGGTAAAAGCAGTCTCTTTTCAGCACAAAGTAACCTACATTGTTCACAAAGCTCACACCTTTCTCCCTCTTAACAGAAAAGAATGGGATGTTAGAGGACCTGTGGTTTGTATCAGTTTCAGAAACAGAGTTGAACTAGATATGGTCCGTGTGTGTAGTAAACACAGTTCTTTTATTCTGAGCACTCTCACGTTTCCCTCTGTATTAGAGATTCTAGAAAGGAAGAGCATGATTCTTGCTCTACAGCAGAGTGTGTTTCATGGATGAGAACTGTGCTGTGTGTTTCCCTTCAGAAACGGAGTTAAATTCCAGGCTCTGTGTATTACTATAAGAAAGACATCGTTTCAGATAAATTCAGTCACTTTTCAGCTCAAACGAAGCTACATTGTTCACACAGCTCACACGTTTCTCGCTCCTAACTGAAAATCAATGCAATTTAGAGGACCTGTGTTTTGTATCATTTTCTATAACAGAGTTGAACTAGATATGGTCCATGTGTGTAGGAAACACAGTTCTTTTGTTCTGAGCACACTCATGTTTCCCTCTGTATTAGAGACTCTGGAAAGCAAGAGACTGCTTCTTGCTCTAAAGCAGAGTGTGTTTCATGGATGAGAACTGTGCTGTGTGTTTCCCTTCAGAAACGGAGTTAAATGCCAGGCTCTGTGTTTTCCTACAAGCAAGACTTCTTTTCAGGTAAACACAGTCACTTTTCAGCTCAAACGAAGCTACATTGTTCACGAAGCTCACACGTTTCTCGCTCTTAACTGAAAAGCATTGGATTTTAGAGGACCTGTGGTTTGTATCATTTTCAGAAACAGAGTTGACCTAGATATGGTCCGTGTGTGTAGGAAACACAGTTCTTTTGTTTTGAGCACACTCACGTTTCCCTCTGTATTAGAGACTCTAGAAAGCAAGAGCGTGCTTCTTGCTCTAAAGCACAGTGTGTTTCATGGATGAGAACTATGCTGTTTGTTTCCCTTCAGAAACGGAGTTAAATGCCAGGCTCTGTGTCTTCCTACAAGCAAGACTTCGTTTCAGGTAAATGCAATCACTTTTCAGCTCAAAGGAAGCTACATAGTTCACGAAGCTCACACGTTTCTCACTCTTAACTGAAAAGCATTGGATTTGAGAGGACCTGTGGTTTATATCAGTTTCAGAAACAGAGTTGAACTAGATATGGTCTCCGTGTGTAGGAAACACAGTTCTTTGGTTCTGAGCACACTCACGTTTTACTCTGGATTAGAGACTCTAGAAAGCAAGAGCGTGCTTCTTGCTCTAAAGCAGAGTGTGTTTCATGGATGAGATCTGTGCTGTGTGTTTCCTTTCAGAAACGGAGTTAAATGCCAGGCTCTGTGTATTCCTACAAGCAAGACTTCGTTTCAGGTAAAAGCAGTCACTTTTCAGCCCAAAGGAAGCTATTTTGTTCACAAAGCTCACACCTTTCTCCCTCTTAACAGAAAAGAATTGGATGTTAGAGGACCTGTACTTTGTATCAGTTTCAGAAACAGAGTTGAACTAGATGTGGTCCGTGTGTGTAGGAAACACAGTTCTTTTGTTCTGAGCACACTCACGTTTTCCTCTGGATTAGAGACTCTAGAAAGCAAGAGCGTGCTTCTTGCTCTAAAGCAGAGTGTGTTTCATGGATGAGAACTGTGCTGTGTGTTTCCCTTCAGAAACGGAGTTAAATGCCAGGCTCTGTGTCTTCCTACAAGCAAGACTTCGTTTCAGGTAAACACAGTCATTTTTCAGCTCAAAGTAAGCTACATTGTTCACAAAGCTCACACGTTTCTCGCTCATAACTGAAAAGCATTGCATGTTAGAGGACCTGTGGTTTGTATCAATTTCAGAAACAGAGTTGAACTAGATATGGTCCGGGTGTAGGAAACAAAGTTCTTTTGTTCTGAGCACACTCACATTTCCCTCTGTATTAGAGACTCTAGAAAGCAAGCATGTGCTTCTTGCTCTAAAGCACATGTGTTTCATGGATGAGAACTATGCTGTTTGTTTCCCTTCAGAAACGAAGTTAAATGCCAGGCTCTGTGTCTTCCTACAAGCAAGACTTCGTTTCAGGTAAACGCAATCACTTTTCAGCTCAAAGTAAGCTACATTGTTCACAAATCTCACACGTTTCTCGCTCATAACTGAAAAGCATTGCATGTTAGAGGACCTGTCGTTTGTATCAGTTTCAGAAAGAGAGTCGAACTAGATATGGTCCGTGTGTGTTGGAAACACAGTTCTTTTGTTCTGAGCACACTCACGTTTCCCTCTGTATTAGAGACTCTAGAAAGCAAGAGCGTGCTTCTTGCTCTAAAGCAGAGTTTGTTTCATGGATGAGATCTGTGCTGTGTGTTTCCATTCAGAAACGGAGTTAAATGCCAGGCTCTGTGTCTTAATATAAGCAAGACATCGTTTCAGATAAATGCAGTCACATTTCAGCTCAAAGGAAGCTATATTGTTCACGAAGCTCACACGTTTCTCGCTCTTAACTGAATATCATTGGATTTTAGAGGACCTGTGGTTTGTATCAGTTTCAGAAACAGTGTTGAACTAGATATGGTCCGTGTGTGTAGGAAACACTGTTCTTTTGTTCTGAGCACACTCACGTTTCCCTCTGTATTAGAGACTCTAAAAGCAAGAGCATGCTTCTCTTGCTCTAAAGCACATTGTGTTTCATGGATGAGAACTATGCTGTGTGTTTCCCTTCAGAAACGGAGTTAAATGCCAGGCTCTGTATCTTCCTACAAGCAAGACTTCGTTTCAGGTAAAAGCAGTCTCTTTTCAGCACAAAGTAAGCTACATTGTTCACAAAGCTCACACCTTACTCCCTCTTAACAGAAAAGAATGGGATGTTAGAGGACCTGTGGTTTGTATCAGTTTCAGAAACAGAGTTGAACTAGATATGGTCCGTGTGTGTAGTAAACACAGTTCTTTTATTCTGAGCACTCTCACGTTTCCCTCTGTATTAGAGATTCTAGAAAGGAAGAGCATGATTCTTGCTCTACAGCAGAGTGTGTTTCATGGATGAGAACTGTGCTGTGTGTTTCCCTTCAGAAACGGAGTTAAATTCCAGGCTCTGTGTATTACTATAAGAAAGACATCGTTTCAGATAAATTCAGTCACTTTTCAGCTCAAACGAAGCTACATTGTTCACACAGCTCACACGTTTCTCGCTCTTAACTGAAAATCAATGCAATTTAGAGGACCTGTGTTTTGTATCATTTTCTATAACAGAGTTGAACTAGATATGGTCCATGTGTGTAGGAAACACAGTTCTTTTGTTCTGAGCACACTCATGTTTCCCTCTGTATTAGAGACTCTGGAAAGCAAGAGATTGCTTCTTGCTCTAAAGCAGAGTGTGTTTCATGGATGAGAACTGTGCTGTGTGTTTCCCTTCAGAAACGGAGTTAAATGCCAGGCTCTGTGTTTTCCTACAAGCAAGACTTCTTTTCAGGTAAACACAGTCACTTTTCAGCTCAAACGAAGCTACATTGTTCACGAAGCTCACACGTTTCTCGCTCTTAACTGAAAAGCATTGGATTTTAGAGGACCTGTGGTTTGTATCATTTTCAGAAACAGAGTTGACCTAAATATGGTCCGTGTGTGTAGGAAACACAGTTCTTTTGTTCTGAGCACACTCACGTTTCCCTCTGTATTAGAGACTCTAGAAAGCAAGAGCGTGCTTCTTGCTCTAATTCACAGTGTGTTTCATGGATGAGAACTATGCTGTTTGTTTCCCTTCAGAAACGGAGTTAAATGCCAGGCTCTGTGTCTTCCTACAAGCAAGACTTCGTTTCAGGTAAATGCAATCACTTTTCAGCTCAAAGGAAGCTACATAGTTCACGAAGCTCACACGTATCTCACTCTTAACTGAAATGCATTGGATTTGAGAGGACCTGTGGTTTATATCAGTTTCAGAAACAGAGTTGAACTAGACATGGTCTCCGTGTGTAGGAAACACAGTTCTTTGGTTCTGAGCACACTCACGTTTTACTCTGGATTAGAGACTCTAGAAAGCAAGAGCGTGCTTCTTGCTCTAAAGCACAGTGTGATTCATGGATGAGATCTGTGCTGTGTGTTATCGTTCAGAAACAGAATTAAATGCCAGGCTGTGTGTCTTCTGACAAGCAAGACTTCGTTTAAGGTAAAGGCAGTCACTTTTCAGCTCAAAGTAAGCTACATTGTTCACAAATCTCACACGTTTCTCGCTCATAACTGAAAAGCATTGCATGTTAGAGGACCTGTGGTTTGTATCAGTTTCAGAAACAGAGTTGACCTAGATATGGTCCGTGTGTGTAGAAAACACAGTTCTTTTGTTCTGAGCACACTCACGTTTCCCTCTGTATTAGAGACTCTAGAAAGCAAGAGCGTGCTTCTTGCTCTAAAGCAGAGTGTGTTTCATGGATGAGATCTGTGCTGTGTGTTTCCTTTCAGAAACGGAGTTAAATGCCAGGCTCTGTGTATTCCTACAAGCAAGACTTCGTTTCAGGTAAAAGCAGTCACTTTTCAGCTCAAAGGAAGCTATTTTGTTCACAAAGCTCACACCTTTCTCCCTCTTAACAGAAAAGAATTGGATGTTAGAGGACCTGTACTTTGTATCAGTTTCAGAAACAGAGTTGAACTAGATGTGGTCCGTGTGTGTAGGAAACACAGTTCTTTTGTTCTGAGCACACTCACGTTTTCCTCTGGATTAGAGACTCTAGAAAGCAAGAGCGTGCTTCTTGCTCTAAAGCAGAGTGTGTTTCATGGATGAGAACTGTGCTGTGTGTTTCCCTTCAGAAACGGAGTTATATGCCAGGCTCTGTGTCTTCCTACAAGCAAGACTTCGTTTCAGGTAAACACAGTCATTTTTCAGCTCAAAGTAAGCTACATTGTTCACAAAGCTCACACGTTCCTCGCTCATAACTGAAAAGCATTGCATGTTAGAGGACCTGTGGTTTGTATCAATTTCAGAAACAGAGTTGAACTAGATATGGTCCGGGTGTAGGAAACACAGTTCTTTTGTTCTGAGCACACTCACATTTCCCTCTGTATTAGAGACTCTAGAAAGCAAGCATGTGCTTCTTGCTCTAAAGCACATGTGTTTCATGGATGAGAACTATGCTGTGTGTTTCCCTTCAGAAACGGAATTAAATGCCAGGCTCTGTGTCTTCCTATAAGCAAGACTTGGTTTCAGGTAAAAGCAGTCACTTTTCAGCTCAAAGGAAGCTACATTGTTCATAAAGCTCACACGTTTCTCCCTCTTAACAGAAAAGAATTGGATGTTAGAGGACATGTGCTTTGTATCAGTTTCAGAAACAGAGTTGAACTAGATATGGTCTCCGTGTGTAGGAAACACAGTTCTTTGGTTCTGAGCACACTCACGTTTTACTCTGGATTAGAGACTCTAGAAAGCAAGAGCATGCTTCTTGCTCTAAAGCACAGTGTGTTTCATGGATGAGATCTGTGCTGTGTGTTATCGTTCAGAAACGGAGTTAAATGCCAGGCTGTGTGTCTTCTGACAAGCAAGACTTCGTTTAAGGTAAAGGCAGTCACTTTTCAGCTCAAAGTAAGCTACATTGTTCACAAATCTCACACGTTTCTCGCTCATAACTGAAAAGCATTGCATGTTAGAGGACCTGTGGTTTGTATCAGTTTCAGAAACAGAGTCGAACTACATATGGTCCGTGTGTGTAGGAAACACAGTTCTTTTGTTCTGAGCACACTCACGTTTCCCTCTGTATTAGAGACTCTAGAAAGCAAGAGCGTGCTTCTTGCTCTAAAGCAGAGTGTGTTTCATGGATGAGATCTGTGCTGTGTGTTTCCTTTCAGAAACGGAGTTAAATGCCAGGCTCTGTGTATTCCTACAAGCAAGACTTCGTTTCAGGTAAAAGCAGTCACTTTTCAGCCCAAAGGAAGCTATTTTGTTCACAAAGCTCACACCTTTCTCCCTCTTAACAGAAAAGAATTGGATGTTAGAGGACCTGTACTTTGTATCAGTTTCAGAAACAGAGTTGAACTAGATGTGGTCCGTGTGTGTAGGAAACACAGTTCTTTTGTTCTGAGCACACTCACGTTTTCCTCTGGATTAGAGACTCTAGAAAGCAAGAGCGTGCTTCTTGCTCTAAAGCAGAGTGTGTTTCATGGATGAGAACTGTGCTGTGTGTTTCCCTTCAGAAACGGAGTTAAATGCCAGGCTCTGTGTCTTCCTACAAGCAAGACTTCGTTTCAGGTAAACACAGTCATTTTTCAGCTCAAAGTAAGCTACATTGTTCACAAAGCTCACACGTTTCTCGCTCATAACTGAAAAGCATTGCATGTTAGAGGACCTGTGGTTTGTATCAATTTCAGAAACAGAGTTGAACTAGATATGGTCCGGGTGTAGGAAACACAGTTCTTTTTTCTGAGCACACTCACATTTCCCTCTGTATTAGAGACTCTAGAAAGCAAGCATGTGCTTCTTGCTCTATAGCACATGTGTTTCATGGATGAGAACTATGCTGTTTGTTTCCCTTCAGAAACGAAGTTAAATGCCAGGCTCTGTGTCTTCCTACAAGCAAGACTGCGTTTCAGGTAAACGCAATCACTTTTCAGCTCAAAGTAAGCTACATTGTTCACAAATCTCACACGTTTCTCGCTCATAACTGAAAAGCATTGCATGTTAGAGGACCTGTCGTTTGTATCAGTTTCAGAAAGAGAGTCGAACTAGATATGGTCCGTGTGTGTTGGAAACACAGTTCTTTTGTTCTGAGCACACTCACGTTTCCCTCTGTATTAGAGACTCTAGAAAGCAAGAGCGTGCTTCTTGCTCTAAAGCAGAGTTTGTTTCATGGATGAGATCTGTGCTGTGTGTTTCCATTCAGAAACGGAGTTAAATGCCAGGCTCTGTGTCTTAATATAAGCAAGACATCGTTTCAGATAAATGCAGTCACATTTCAGCTCAAAGGAAGCTATATTGTTCACAAAGCTCACACGTTTCTCGCTCTTAACTGAATATCATTGGATTTTAGAGGACCTGTGGTTTGTATCAGTTTCAGAAACAGAGTTGAACTAGATATGGTCCGTGTGTGTAGGAAACACTGTTCTTTTGTTCTGAGCACACTCACGTTTCCCTCTGTATTAGAGACTCTAAAAGCAAGAGCATGCTTCTCTTGCTCTAAAGCACATTGTGTTTCATGGATGAGAACTATGCTGTGTGTTTCCCTTCAGAAACGGAGTTAAATGCCAGGCTCTGTATCTTCCTACAAGCAAGACTTCGTTTCAGGTAAAAGCAGTCTCTTTTCAGCACAAAGTAACCTACATTGTTCACAAAGCTCACACCTTTCTCCCTCTTAACAGAAAAGAATGGGATGTTAGAGGACCTGTGGTTTGTATCAGTTTCAGAAACAGAGTTGAACTAGATATGGTCCGTGTGTGTAGTAAACACAGTTCTTTTATTCTGAGCACTCTCACGTTTCCCTCTGTATTAGAGATTCTAGAAAGGAAGAGCATGATTCTTGCTCTACAGCAGAGTGTGTTTCATGGATGAGAACTGTGCTGTGTGTTTCCCTTCAGAAACGGAGTTAAATTCCAGGCTCTGTGTATTACTATAAGAAAGACATCGTTTCAGATAAATTCAGTCACTTTTCAGCTCAAACGAAGCTACATTGTTCACACAGCTCACACGTTTCTCGCTCCTAACTGAAAATCAATGCAATTTAGAGGACCTGTGTTTTGTATCATTTTCTATAACAGAGTTGAACTAGATATGGTCCATGTGTGTAGGAAACACAGTTCTTTTGTTCTGAGCACACTCATGTTTCCCTCTGTATTAGAGACTCTAGAAAGCAAGAGCGTGCTTCTTGCTCTAAAGCACAGTGTGT
Source organism: Onychomys leucogaster (assembly GCA_949786385.1). Classification (NCBI taxonomy): domain Eukaryota; kingdom Metazoa; phylum Chordata; class Mammalia; order Rodentia; family Cricetidae; genus Onychomys; species Onychomys leucogaster. The sequence continues at coordinate 1,826,685 of CATKUP010000101.1, read as the reverse complement.
TTCATGGATGAGAACTATGCTGTTTGTTTCCCTTCAGAAACGGAGTTAAATGCCAGGCTCTGTGTCTTCCTACAAGCAAGACTTCGTTTCAGGTAAATGCAATCACTTTTCAGCTCAAAGGAAGCTACATAGTTCACGAAGCTCACACGTTTCTCACTCTTAACTGAAAAGCATTGGATTTGAGAGGACCTGTGGTTTATATCAGTTTCAGAAACAGAGTTGAACTAGATATGGTCTCCGTGTGTAGGAAACACAGTTCTTTGGTTCTGAGCACACTCACGTTTTACTCTGGATTAGAGACTCTAGAAAGCAAGAGCGTGCTTCTTGCTCTAAAGCACAGTGTGTTTCATGGATGAGATCTGTGCTGTGTGTTATCGTTCAGAAACGGAGTTAAATGCCAGGCTGTGTGTCTTCTGACAAGCAAGACTTCGTTTAAGGTAAAGGCAGTCACTTTTCAGCTCAAAGTAAGCTACATTGTTCACAAATCTCACACGTTTCTCGCTCATAACTGAAAAGCATTGCATGTTAGAGGACCTGTGGTTTGTATCAGTTTCAGAAACAGAGTTGACCTAGATATGGTCCGTGTGTGTAGGAAACACAGTTCTTTTGTTCTGAGCACACTCACGTTTCCCTCTGTATTAGAGACTCTAGAAAGCAAGAGCGTGCTTCTTGCTCTAAAGCAGAGTGTGTTTCATGGATGAGATCTGTGCTGTGTGTTTCCTTTCAGAAACGGAGTTAAATGCCAGGCTCTGTGTATTCCTACAAGCAAGACTTCGTTTCAGGTAAAAGCAGTCACTTTTCAGCCCAAAGGAAGCTATTTTGTTCACAAAGCTCACACCTTTCTCCCTCTTAACAGAAAAGAATTGGATGTTAGAGGACCTGTACTTTGTATCAGTTTCAGAAACAGAGTTGAACTAGATGTGGTCCGTGTGTGTAGGAAACACAGTTCTTTTGTTCTGAGCACACTCACGTTTTCCTCTGGATTAGAGACTCTAGAAAGCAAGAGCGTGCTTCTTGCTCTAAAGCAGAGTGTGTTTCATGGATGAGAACTGTGCTGTGTGTTTCCCTTCAGAAACGGAGTTAAATGCCAGGCTCTGTGTCTTCCTACAAGCAAGACTTCGTTTCAGGTAAACACAGTCATTTTTCAGCTCAAAGTAAGCTACATTGTTCACAAAGCTCACACGTTTCTCGCTCATAACTGAAAAGCATTGCATGTTAGAGGACCTGTGGTTTGTATCAATTTCAGAAACAGAGTTGAACTAGATATGGTCCGGGTGTAGGAAACAAAGTTCTTTTGTTCTGAGCACACTCACATTTCCCTCTGTATTAGAGACTCTAGAAAGCAAGCATGTGCTTCTTGCTCTAAAGCACATGTGTTTCATGGATGAGAACTATGCTGTTTGTTTCCCTTCAGAAACGAAGTTAAATGCCAGGCTCTGTGTCTTCCTACAAGGAAGACTTCGTTTCAGGTAAACGCAATCACTTTTCAGCTCAAAGTAAGCTACATTGTTCACAAATCTCACACGTTTCTCGCTCATAACTGAAAAGCATTGCATGTTAGAGGACCTGTCGTTTGTATCAGTTTCAGAAAGAGAGTCGAACTAGATATGGTCCGTGTGTGTTGGAAACACAGTTCTTTTGTTCTGAGCACACTCACGTTTCCCTCTGTATTAGAGACTCTAGAAAGCAAGAGCGTGCTTCTTGCTCTAAAGCAGAGTTTGTTTCATGGATGAGATCTGTGCTGTGTGTTTCCATTCAGAAACGGAGTTAAATGCCAGGCTCTGTGTCTTAATATAAGCAAGACATCGTTTCAGATAAATGCAGTCACATTTGAGCTCAAAGGAAGCTATATTGTTCACGAAGCTCACACGTTTCTCGCTCTTAACTGAATATCATTGGATTTTAGAGGACCTGTGGTTTGTATCAGTTTCAGAAACAGTGTTGAACTAGATATGGTCCGTGTGTGTAGGAAACACTGTTCTTTTGTTCTGAGCACACTCACGTTTCCCTCTGTATTAGAGACTCTAAAAGCAAGAGCATGCTTCTCTTGCTCTAAAGCACATTGTGTTTCATGGATGAGAACTATGCTGTGTGTTTCCCTTCAGAAACGGAGTTAAATGCCAGGCTCTGTATCTTCCTACAAGCAAGACTTCGTTTCAGGTAAAAGCAGTCTCTTTTCAGCACAAAGTAAGCTACATTGTTCACAAAGCTCACACCTTACTCCCTCTTAACAGAAAAGAATGGGATGTTAGAGGACCTGTGGTTTGTATCAGTTTCAGAAACAGAGTTGAACTAGATATGGTCCGTGTGTGTAGTAAACACAGTTCTTTTATTCTGAGCACTCTCACGTTTCCCTCTGTATTAGAGATTCTAGAAAGGAAGAGCATGATTCTTGCTCTACAGCAGAGTGTGTTTCATGGATGAGAACTGTGCTGTGTGTTTCCCTTCAGAAACGGAGTTAAATTCCAGGCTCTGTGTATTACTATAAGAAAGACATCGTTTCAGATAAATTCAGTCACTTTTCAGCTCAAACGAAGCTACATTGTTCACACAGCTCACACGTTTCTCGCTCTTAACTGAAAATCAATGCAATTTAGAGGACCTGTGTTTTGTATCATTTTCTATAACAGAGTTGAACTAGATATGGTCCATGTGTGTAGGAAACACAGTTCTTTTGTTCTGAGCACACTCATGTTTCCCTCTGTATTAGAGACTCTGGAAAGCAAGAGATTGCTTCTTGCTCTAAAGCAGAGTGTGTTTCATGGATGAGAACTGTGCTGTGTGTTTCCCTTCAGAAACGGAGTTAAATGCCAGGCTCTGTGTTTTCCTACAAGCAAGACTTCTTTTCAGGTAAACACAGTCACTTTTCAGCTCAAACGAAGCTACATTGTTCACGAAGCTCACACGTTTCTCGCTCTTAACTGAAAAGCATTGGATTTTAGAGGACCTGTGGTTTGTATCATTTTCAGAAACAGAGTTGACCTAAATATGGTCCGTGTGTGTAGGAAACACAGTTCTTTTGTTCTGAGCACACTCACGTTTCCCTCTGTATTAGAGACTCTAGAAAGCAAGAGCGTGCTTCTTGCTCTAAAGCACAGTGTGTTTCATGGATGAGAACTATGCTGTTTGTTTCCCTTCAGAAACGGAGTTAAATGCCAGGCTCTGTGTCTTCCTACAAGCAAGACTTCGTTTCAGGTAAATGCAATCACTTTTCAGCTCAAAGGAAGCTACATAGTTCACGAAGCTCACACGTATCTCACTCTTAACTGAAAAGCATTGGATTTGAGAGGACCTGTGGTTTATATCAGTTTCAGAAACAGAGTTGAACTAGACATGGTCTCCGTGTGTAGGAAACACAGTTCTTTGGTTCTGAGCACACTCACGTTTTACTCTGGATTAGAGACTCTAGAAAGCAAGAGCGTGCTTCTTGCTCTAAAGCACAGTGTGATTCATGGATGAGATCTGTGCTGTGTGTTATCGTTCAGAAACAGAATTAAATGCCAGGCTGTGTGTCTTCTGACAAGCAAGACTTCGTTTAAGGTAAAGGCAGTCACTTTTCAGCTCAAAGTAAGCTACATTGTTCACAAATCTCACACGTTTCTCGCTCATAACTGAAAAGCATTGCATATTAGAGGACCTGTGGTTTGTATCAGTTTCAGAAACAGAGTTGACCTAGATATGGTCCGTGTGTGTAGAAAACACAGTTCTTTTGTTCTGAGCACACTCACGTTTCCCTCTGTATTAGAGACTCTAGAAAGCAAGAGCGTGCTTCTTGCTCTAAAGCAGAGTGTGTTTCATGGATGAGATCTGTGCTGTGTGTTTCCTTTCAGAAACGGAGTTAAATGCCAGGCTCTGTGTATTCCTACAAGCAAGACTTCGTTTCAGGTAAAAGCAGTCACTTTTCAGCTCAAAGGAAGCTATTTTGTTCACAAAGCTCACACCTTTCTCCCTCTTAACAGAAAAGAATTGGATGTTAGAGGACCTGTACTTTGTATCAGTTTCAGAAACAGAGTTGAACTAGATGTGGTCCGTGTGCGTAGGAAACACAGTTCTTTTGTTCTGAGCACACTCACGTTTTCCTCTGGATTAGAGACTCTAGAAAGCAAGAGCGTGCTTCTTGCTCTAAAGCAGAGTGTGTTTCATGGATGAGAACTGTGCTGAGTGTTTCCCTTCAGAAACGGAGTTAAATGCCAGGCTCTGTGTCTTCCTACAAGCAAGACTTCGTTTCAGGTAAACACAGTCATTTTTCAGCTCAAAGTAAGCTACATTGTTCACAAAGCTCACACGTTCCTCGCTCATAACTGAAAAGCATTGCATGTTAGAGGACCTGTGGTTTGTATCAATTTCAGAAACAGAGTTGAACTAGATATGGTCCGGGTGTGGGAAACACAGTTCTTTTGTTCTGAGCACACTCACATTTCCCTCTGTATTAGAGACTCTAGAAAGCAAGCGTGTGCTTCTTGCTCTAAAGCACATGTGTTTCATGGATGAGAACTATGCTGTGTGTTTCCCTTCAGAAACGGAATTAAATGCCAGGCTCTGTGTCTTCCTATAAGCAAGACTTGGTTTCAGGTAAAAGCTGTCCCTTTTCAGCTCAAAGGAAGCTACATTGTTCATAAAGCTCACACGTTTCTCCCTCTTAACAGAAAAGCATTGGATGTTAGAGGACCTGTGCTTTGTATCAGTTTCAGAAACAGAGTTGAACTAGATATGGTCTCCGTGTGTAGGAAACACAGTTCTTTGGTTCTGAGCACACTCACGTTTTACTCTGGATTAGAGACTCTAGAAAGCAAGAGCGTGCTTCTTGCTCTAAAGCACAGTGTGTTTCATGGATGAGATCTGTGCTGTGTGTTATCGTTCAGAAACGGAGTTAAATGCCAGGCTGTGTGTCTTCTGACAAGCAAGACTTCGTTTAAGGTAAAGGCAGTCACTTTTCAGCTCAATGTAAGCTACATTGTTCACAAATCTCACACGTTTCTCGCTCATAACTGAAAAGCATTGCATGTTAGAGGACCTGTGGTTTGTATCAGTTTCAGAAACAGAGTCGAACTACATATGGTCCGCGTGTGTAGTAAACACAGTTCTTTTGTTCTGAGCACACTCACGTTTCCCTCTGTATTAGAGACTCTAAAAGCAAGAGCATGCTTCTCTTGCTCTAAAGCACATTGTGTTTCATGGATGAGAACTATGCTGTGTGTTTCCCTTCAGAAACGGAGTTAAATGCCAGGCTCTGTATCTTCCTACAAGCAAGACTACGTTTCAGGTAAAAGCAGTCTCTTTTCAGCACAAAGTAAGCTACATTGTTCACAAAGCTCACACCTTTCTCCCACTTAACAGAAAAGAATTGGATGTTAGAGGACCTGTGTTTTGTATCAGTTTCAGAAACAGAGTTGAACTAGATATGGTCCGTGTGTGTAGTAAACACAGTTCTTTTATTCTGAGCACTCTCACGTTTCCCTCTGTATTAGAGATTCTAGAAAGGAAGAGCATGATTCTTGCTCTACAGCAGAGTGTGTTTCATGGATGAGAACTGTGCTGTGTGTTTCCCTTCAGAAACGGAGTTAAATTCCAGGCTCTGTGTATTACTATAAGAAAGACATCGTTTCAGATAAATTCAGTCACTTTTCAGCTCAAACGAAGCTACATTGTTCACACAGCTCACACGTTTCTCGCTCTTAACTGAAAATCAATGCAATTTAGAGGACCTGTGTTTTGTATCATTTTCTATAACAGAGTTGAACTAGATATGGTCCATGTGTGTAGGAAACACAGTTCTTTTGTTCTGAGCACACTCATGTTTCCCTCTGTATTAGAGACTCTGGAAAGCAAGAGACTGCTTCTTGCTCTAAAGCAGAGTGTGTTTCATGGATGAGAACTGTGCTGTGTGTTTCCCTTCAGAAACGGAGTTAAATGCCAGGCTCTGTGTTTTCCTACAAGCAAGACTTCTTTTCAGGTAAACACAGTCACTTTTCAGCTCAAACGAAGCTACATTGTTCACGAAGCTCACACGTTTCTCGCTCTTAACTGAAAAGCATTGGATTTTAGAGGACCTGTGGTTTGTATCAATTTCAGAAACAGAGTTGACCTAGATATGGTCCGTGTGTGTAGGAAACACAGTTCTTTTGTTCTGAGCACACTCACGTTTCCCTCTGTATTAGAGACTCTAGAAAGCAAGAGCGTGCTTCTTGCTCTAAAGCACAGTGTGTTTCATGGATGAGAACTATGCTGTTTGTTTCCCTTCAGAAACGGAGTTAAATGCCAGGCTCTGTGTCTTCCTACAAGCAAGACTTCGTTTCAGGTAAATGCAATCACTTTTCAGCTCAAAGGAAGCTACATAGTTCACGAAGCTCACACGTTTCTCACTCTTAACTGAAAAGCATTGGATTTGAGAGGACCTGTGGTTTATATCAGTTTCAGAAACAGAGTTGAACTAGATATGGTCTCCGTGTGTAGGAAACACAGTTCTTTGGTTCTGAGCACACTCACGTTTTACTCTGGATTAGAGACTCTAGAAAGCAAGAGCGTACTTCTTGCTCTAAAGCACAGTGTGTTTCATGGATGAGATCTGTGCTGTGTGTTATCATTCAGAAACGGAGTTAAATGCCAGGCTGTGTGTCTTCTGACAAGCAAGACTTCGTTTAAGGTAAAGGCAGTCACTTTTCAGCTCAAAGTAAGCTACATTGTTCACAAATCTCACACGTTTCTCGCTCATAACTGAAAAGCATTGCATGTTAGAGGACCTGTGGTTTGTATCAGTTTCAGAAACAGAGTTGACCTAGATATGGTCCGTGTGTGTAGAAAACACAGTTCTTTTGTTCTGAGCACACTCACGTTTCCCTCTGTATTAGAGACTCTAGAAAGCAAGAGCGTGCTTCTTGCTCTAAAGCAGAGTGTGTTTCATGGATGAGATCTGTGCTGTGTGTTTCCTTTCAGAAACGGAGTTAAATGCCAGGCTCTGTGTATTCCTACAAGCAAGACTTCGTTTCAGGTAAAAGCAGTCACTTTTCAGCTCAAAGGAAGCTATTTTGTTCACAAAGCTCACACCTTTCTCCCTCTTAACAGAAAAGAATTGGATGTTAGAGGACCTGTACTTTGTATCAGTTTCAGAAACAGAGTTGAACTAGATGTGGTCCGTGTGCGTAGGAAACACAGTTCTTTTGTTCTGAGCACACTCACGTTTTCCTCTGGATTAGAGACTCTAGAAAGCAAGAGCGTGCTTCTTGCTCTAAAGCAGAGTGTGTTTTATGGATGAGAACTGTGCTGTGTGTTTCCCTTCAGAAACGGAGTTAAATGCCAGGCTCTGTGTCTTCCTACAAGCAAGACTTCGTTTCAGGTAAACACAGTCATTTTTCAGCTCAAAGTAAGCTACATTGTTCACAAAGCTCACACGTTCCTCGCTCATAACTGAAAAGCATTGCATGTTAGAGGACCTGTGGTTTGTATCAATTTCAGAAACAGAGTTGAACTAGATATGGTCCGGGTGTGGGAAACACAGTTCTTTTGTTCTGAGCACACTCACATTTCCCTCTGTATTAGAGACTCTAGAAAGCAAGCGTGTGCTTCTTGCTCTAAAGCACATGTGTTTCATGGATGAGAACTATGCTGTGTGTTTCCCTTCAGAAACGGAATTAAATGCCAGGCTCTGTGTCTTCCTATAAGCAAGACTTGGTTTCAGGTAAAAGCAGTCCCTTTTCAGCTCAAAGGAAGCTACATTGTTCATAAAGCTCACACGTTTCTCCCTCTTAACATAAAAGAATTGGATGTTAGAGGACCTGTGCTTTGTATCAGTTTCAGAAACAGAGTTGAACTAGATATGGTCTCCGTGTGTAGGAAACACAGTTCTTTGGTTCTGAGCACACTCACGTTTTACTCTGGATTAGAGACTCTAGAAAGCAAGAGCGTGCTTCTTGCTCTAAAGCACAGTGTGTTTCATGGATGAGATCTGTGCTGTGTGTTATCGTTCAGAAACGGAGTTAAATGCCAGGCTGTGTGTCTTCTGACAAGCAAGACTTCCTTTAAGGTAAAGGCAGTCACTTTTCAGCTCAAAGTAAGGTACATTGTTCACAAATCTCACACGTTTCTCGCTCATAACTGAAAAGCATTGCATGTTAGAGGACCTGTGGTTTGTATCAGTTTCAGAAACAGAGTCGAACTACATATGGTCCGTGTGTGTAGGAAACACAGTTCTTTTGTTCTGAGCACACTCACGTTTCCTCTGGATTAGAGACTCTAGAAAGCAAGAGCGTGCTTCTTGCTCTAAAGCAGAGTGTGTTTCATGGATGAGAACTGTGCTGTGTGTTTCCCTTCAGAAACGGAGTTAAATGCCAGGCTCTGTGTCTTAATATAAGCAAGACATCGTTTCAGATAAATGCAGTCACATTTCAGCTCAAAGGAAGCTATATTGTTCACGAAGCTCACACATTTCTCGCTCTTAACTGAATATCATTGGATTTTAGAGGACCTGTGGTTTGTATCAGTTTCACAAACAGAGTTGAACTAGATATGGTCCGTGTGTGTAGGAAACACTGTTCTTTTGTTCTGAGCACACTCACGTTTCCCTGTGTATTAGAGACTCTAAAAGCAAGAGCATGCTTCTCTTGCTCTAAAGCACATTGTGTTTCATGGATGAGAACTATGCTGTGTGTTTCCCTTCAGAAACGGAGTTAAATGCCAGGCTCTGTATCTTCCTACAAGCAAGACTTCGTTTCAGGTAAAAGCAGTCTCTTTTCAGCACAAAGTAAGCTACATTGTTCACAAAGCTCACACCTTTCTCCCTCTTAACAGAAAAGAATTGGATGTTAGAGGACCTGTGGTTTGTATCAGTTTCAGAAACAGAGTTGAACTAGATATGGTCCGTGTGTGTAGTAAACACAGTTCTTTTATTCTGAGCACTCTCAGGTTTCCCTCTGTATTAGAGATTCTAGAAAGGAAGAGCATGATTCTTGCTCTAAAGCAGAGTGTGTTTCATGGATGAGAACTGTGCTGTGTGTTTCCCTTCATAAACGGAGTTAAATTCCAGGCTCTGTGTATTACTATAAGAAAGACATCGTTTCAGATAAATTCAGTCACTTTTCAGCCCAAACGAAGCTACATTGTTCACACAGCTCACACGTTTCTCGCTCTTAAATGAAAATCAATGCAATTTAGAGGACCTGTGTTTTGTATCATTTTCTGAAACAGAGTTGAACTAGATATGGTCCGTGTGTGTAGGAAACACAGTTCTTTTGTTCTGAGCACACTCATGTTTCCCTCTGTATTAGAGACTCTGGAAAGCAAGAGACGGCTTCTTGCTCTAAAGCAGAGTTTGTTTCATGGATGAGAACTGTGCTGTGTGTTTCCCTTCAGAAACGGAGTTAAATGCCAGGCTCTGTGTTTTCCTACAAGCAAGACTTCTTTTCAGGTAAACACAGTCAATTTTCAGCTCAAACAAAGCTACATTGTTCATGAAGCTCACACGTTTGTCGCTCTTAAGTGAAAAGCATTGGATTTTAGAGGACCTGTGGTTTGTATCATTTTCAGAAACAGAGTTTTCCTAGATATGGTCCGTGTGTGTAGGAAACACAGTTCTTTTGTTCTGAGCACACTCACGTTTCCCTCTGTATTAGAGACTCTAGAAAGCAAGAGCATGCTTCTTGCTCTAAAGCACAGTGTGTTTCATGGATGAGAACTATGCTGTTTGTTTCCCTTCAGAAACGGAGTTAAATGCCAGGCTCTGTGTCTTCCTACAAGCAAGACTTCGTTTCAGGTAAATGCAATCACTTTTCAGCTCAAAGGAAGCTACATAGTTCACGAAGCTCACACGTTTCTCACTCTTAACTGAAAAGCATTGGATTTGAGAGGACCTGTGGTTTATATCAGTTTCAGAAACAGAGTTGAACTAGATATGGTCTCCGTGTGTAGGAAACACAGTTCTTTGGTTCTGAGCACACTCACGTTTTACTCTGGATTAGAGACTCTAGAAAGCAAGAGCGTGCTTCTTGCTCTAAAGCACAGTGTGTTTCATGGATGAGATCTGTGCTGTGTGTTTCCTTTCAGAAACGGAGTTAAAGCCAGGCTCTGTGTATTCCTACAAGCAAGACCTCGTTTCAGGTAAAAGCAGTCACTTTTCAGCTCAAAGGAAGCTATTTTGTTCACAAAGCTCACACCTTTCTCCCTCTTAACAGAAAGGAATTGGATGTTAGAGGACCTGTACTTTGTATCAGTTTCAGAAACAGAGTTGAACTAGATGTGGTCCGTGTGTGTAGGAAACACAGTTCTTTTGTTCTGAGCACACTCACGTTTTACTCTGGATTAGAGACTCTAGAAAGCAAGAGCATGCTTCTTGCTCTAAAGCACAGTGTGTTTCATGGATGAGAACTATGCTGTTTGTTTCCCTTCAGAAACGGAGTTAAATGCCAGGCTCTGTGTCTTCCTACAAGCAAGACTTCGTTTCAGGTAAACGCAGTCACTTTTCAGCTCAAAGTAAGCTACATTGTTCACAAATCTCACACGTTTCTCGCTCATAACTGAAAAGCATTCCATGTTAGAGGACCTGTGGTTTGTATCAGTTTCAGAAACAGAGTCGAACTAGATATGGTCCGTGTGTGTAGGAAACACAGTTCTTTTGTTCTGAGCACACTCACGTTTCCCTCTGCATTAGAGACTCTAGAAAGCAAGAGCGTGCTTCTTGCTCTAAAGCAGAGTGTGTTTCATGGATGAGATCTGTGCTGTGTGTTTCCGTTCAGAAACGGAGTTAAATGCCAGGCTCTGTGTCTTCCTACAAGCAAGACTTCGTTTCAGGTAAACGCAGACACTTTTCAGCTCAAAGTAAGCTGCATTGTTCACAAAGCTCACACCTTTATCCCTCTTAACAGAAAAGAATTGGATGTTAGAGGACCTGTACTTTGTATCAGTTTCAGAAACAGAGTTGAACTAGATATGGTCCGTGTGTGTAGTAAACACAGTTCTTTTATTCTGAGCACTCTCACGTTTCCCTCTGTATTAGAGATTCTAGAAAGGAAGAGCATGATTCTTGCTCTAAAGCAGAGTGTGTTTCATGGATGAGAACTGTGCTGTGTGTTTCCCTTCAGAAACGGAGTTAAATTCCAGGCTCTGTGTATTACTATAAGAAAGACATCGTTTCAGATAAATTCAGTCACTTTTCAGCTCAAACGAAGCTACATTGTTCACACAGCTCACACGTTTCTCGCTCTTAACTGAAAATCAATGCAATTTAGAGGACCTGTGGTTTGTATCAGTTTCAGAAACAGAGTTGAACTAGATATGGTCCGTGTGTGTAGGAAACACAGTTCTTTTGTTCTGAGCACACTCACATTTTCCTCTCTTCTTGAGACTCTAGAAAGCAAGAGCGTTCTTCTTGCTCTAAAGCAGAGTTTGTTTTATGGATGAGATCTGTGCTGTGTGTTTCCGTTCAGAAACGGAGTTAAATGCCAGGCTCTGTGTCTTACTGTAAGCAAGACATCATTTCAGATACATGCAGTCACATTTCAGCTCAAAGGAAGCTACATTGTTCACGAAGCTCACACGTTTCTCACTCTTAACTGAAAAGCATTTGATTTGAGAGGACCTGTGGTTTATATCAGTTTCAGAAACAGAGTTGAACTAGATATGGTCTCTGTGTTTAGGAAACACAGTTCTTTGGTTCTGAGCACACTCATGTTTTCCACTGGATTAGAGACTCTAGAAAGCAAGAGCGTGCTTCTTGCTCTAAAGTACAGTGTGTTTCATGGATGAGATCTGTGCTGTGTGTTATCTTTCAGAAACAAAGTTAAATGCCAGGCTCTGTGTCTTCTGACAAGCAAGACTTCGTTTTAGGTAAAGGCAGTCACTTTTCAGCTCAAAGGAAGCTACATTGTTCACAAATCTCACACGTTTCTCGCTCATAACTGAAAAGCATTGCACGTTAGAGGACCTGTGGTTTGTATCATTTTCAGAAACAGAGTTGACCTAGATATGGTCCGTGTGTGTAGGAAACACAGTTCTTTTGTTCTGAGCACACTCACGTTTCCCTCTGTATTAGAGACTCTAGAAAGCAAGAGCGTGCTTCTTGCTCTAAAGCGAAGTGTGTTTCATGGATGAGATCTGTGCTGTGTGTTTCCGTTCAGAAACGGAGTTAAATGCCAGGCTCTGTGTCTTCCTACAAGCAAGACTTCGTTTCAGGTAAACGCAGTCACTTTTCAGCTCAAAGTAAGCTACATTGTTCACAAAGCTCACACCTTTCTCTCTCTTAATAGAAAAGAATTGGATGATAGAGGACCTGTGGTTTGTATCAGTTTCAGAAACAGAGTTGAACTAGATATGGTCCGTGTGTGTAGGAAACACAGTTCTTTTATTCTGAGCACTCTCACGTTTCCCTCTGTATTAGAGATTCTAGAAAGGAAGAGCATGATTCTTGCTCTAAAGCAGAGTGTGTTTCATGGATGAGAACTGTGCTGTTTGTTTCCCTTCAGAAACGGAGTTAAATGCCAGGCTCTGTGTATTACTATAAGAAAGACTTCGTTTCAGGAAAACGCAGTCACTTTTCAGCTCAAACGAAGCTACATTGTTCACACAGCTCACACGTTTCTCTCTCTTAACTGAAAATCAATGCAATTTAGAGGACCTGTGGTTTGTATCAGTTTCAGAAACACTGTTGAACTAGATATGGTCCGTGTGTGTAGGAAACACAGTTCTTTTGTTCTGAGCACACTCATGTTTCCCTCTGTATTAGAGACTCTGGAAAGCAAGAGACTGCTTCTTTCTCTAAAGCAGAGTGTGTTTCATGGATGAAAACTGTGCTGTGTGTTTCCCTTCAGAAACGGTGTTAAATGCCAGGCTCTGTGTTTTCCTACAAGCAAGACTTCTTTTCAGGTAAACACAGTCATTTTTCAGCTCAAACAAAGCTACATTGTTCACGAAGCTCACACATTTCTCGCTCTTAACTGAAAAGCATTGGATTTTAGAGGACCTGTTGTTTGTATCATTTTCAGAAACAGAGTTGACCTAGATATGTTCCGTGTGTGTAGGAAACACAGTTCTTTTGTTCTGAGCACACTCAGGTTTCCCTCTGTATTAGAGACTCTGGAAAGCAAGAGCGTGCTTCTTGCTCTAAAGCACAGTGTGTTTCATGGATGAGAACTATGCTGTTTGTTTCCCTTCAGAAACGGAGTTAAATGCCAGGCTCTGTGTCTTCCTACAAGCAAGACTTCGTTTCAGGTAAACGCAATCACTTTTCAGCTCACAGGAAGCTACATAGTTCACGATGCTCACACGTTTCTCACTCTTAACTGAAAAGTATTGGATTTGAGAGGACCTGTGGTTTATATCAGTTTCAGAAACAGAGTTGAACTAGATATGGTCTCCGTGTGTAGGAAACACAGTTCTTTGGTTCTGAGCACACTCACGTTTTCCTCTGGATTAGAGACTCTAGAAAGCAAGAGCGTGCTTCTTGCTCTAAAGCACAGTGTGTTTCATGGATGAGATCTGTGCTGTGTGTTATCGTTGAGAAACAGAGTTAAATGCCAGGCTCTGTGTCTTCCTACAAGCAAGACTTCGTTTCAGGTAAAGGCAGTCACTTTTCAGCTCAAAGTAAGCTACATTGTTCACAAATCTCACACGTTTCTCGCTCATAACTGAAAAGCATTGCATGTTAGAGGACCTGTGGTTTGTATCATTTTCAGAAACAGAGTTGACCTAGATATGGTCGGTGTGTGTAGAAAACACAGTTCTTTTGTTCTGAGCACACTCACGTTTCCCTATGTATTGGAGACTCTAGAAAGCAAGAGCGTGCTTCTTGCTCTAAGGCAGAGTGTGTTTCATGGATGAGATCTGTGCTGTGTGTTTCCCTTCAGAAACGGAGTTAAATGCCAGGATCTGTGTCTTCCTACAAGCAAGACTTCGTTTCAGGTAAACACAGTCACTTTTCAGCGCAAACGAAGCTACATTGTTCACAAAGCTCACACCTTTCTTCCTCTTAACAGAAAAGAATTGGATGTTAGAGGACCTGTACTTTGTATCAGTTTCAGAAACAGAGTTGAACTAGATGTGGTCCGTGTGTGTAGGAAACACAGTTCTTTTGTTCTGAGCACACTCACGTTTTCCTCTGGATTAGAGACTCTAGAAAGCAAGAGCGTGCTTCTTGCTCTAAAGCAGAGTGTGTTTCATGGATGAGAACTGTGCTGTGTGTTTCCCTTCAGAAACGGAGTTAAATGCCAGGCTCTGTGTCTTCCTACAAGCAAGACTTCGTTTCAGGTAAACACAGTCATTTTTCAGCTCAAAGTAAGCTACATTGTTCACAAAGCTCACACGTTTCTCGCTCATAACTGAAAAGCATTGCATGTTAGAGGACCTGTGGTTTGTATCAATTTCAGAAACAGAGTTGAACTAGATAAGGTCCGGGTGCAGGAAACACAGTTCTTTTGTTCTGAGCACACTCACATTTCCCTCTCTATTTGAGACTCTAGAAAGCAAGAGCGTTCTTCTTGCTCTAAAGCAGAGTGTGTTTTATGGATGAGATCTGTGCTGTGTGTTTCCCTTCAGAAACGGAGTTAAATGCCAGGCTCTGTGTCTTACTATCAGCAAGGCATCGTTTCAGATACATGCAGTCACATTTCAGCTCAAAGGAAGCTACATTGTTTACGAAGCTCACACGTTTCTCGCTCTTAACTGAAAAGCATTGCATTTTGGAGGACCTGTGGTTTGTATCATTTTCAGAAACAGAGTTGAACTAGATATGGTCCGTGTGTGTAGGAAACACAGTTCTTTTGTTCTGAGCACACTCACATTTATCTCTGTATTAGAGACTCTAGAAAGCAAGAGCGTGCTTCTTGCTCTAAAGCACAGTGTGTTTCTTGGATGAGCACTATGCTGTTTGTTTCCCTTCAGAAACGGAGTTAAATGCCAGGCTCTGTGTCTTCCTACAAGCAAGACTTCGTTTCAGGTAAACACAATCACTTTTCAGCTCAAAGGAAGCTACATAGTTCACGAAGCTCACACGTTTCTCACTCTTAACTGAAAAGCACTGGATTTTAGAGGACCTGTGGTTTATATCAGTTTCAGACACAGAGTTCAACTAGATATGGTCTCTGTGTGTAGGAAACACAGTTCTTTTGTTCTGAGCACACTCACGTTTTCCTCTGGATTAGAGACTCTAGAAAGCAAGAGCGTGCTTCTTGGTCTAAAGCAGAGAGTGTTTCATGGATGAGATCTGTGCTGTGTGTTATCGTTCAGAATCGGAGTTAAATGCCAGGCTCTGTGTCTTCGTACAAGCAAGACTTCATTTCAGGTAAAGGCAGTCACTTTTCAGCTCAAAGCAATCTACATTGTTCACAAACCTCACACGTTTCTCGCTCATAACTGAAAAGCATTGCATATCAGAGGACCTGTGGTTTGTATCAGTTTCAGAAGCAGAGTCGAACTACATATGGTCCGTGTGTGTAGGAAACACAGTTCTTTTGTTCTGTGCACACTCACGTTTCCCTCTGTATTAGAGACTCTAGAAAGCAAGAGCGTGCTTCTTGCTCTAAAGCAGAGTGTGTTTCATGGATGAGATCTGTGCTGTGTGTTTCCTTTCAGAAACGGAGTTAAATGCCAGGCTCTGTGTCTTCCTACAAGGAAGACTTCGTTTCAGGAAAACGCAGGCACTTTTCAGCTCAAACGAAGCTACATTGTTCACGAAGCTCACACGTGTCTCGCACTTAACTGAAAAGCATTGGATGTTAGAGGACCTGTACTTTGTATCAGTTTCAGAAACAGAGTTGAACTAGATGTGGTCCGTGTGTGTAGGAAACACAGTTCTTTTGTTCTGAGCACACTCACGTTTTCCTCTGGATTAGAGACTCTAGAAAGCAAGAGCGTGCTTCTTGCTCTAAAGCAGAGTGTGTTTCATGGATGAGAACTGTGCTGTGTGTTTCCCTTCAGAAACGGGGTTAAATGCCAGGCTCTGTGTCTTCCTACAAGCAAGACTTCGTTTCAGGTAAACACAGTCATTTTTCAGCTCAAAGTAAGCTACATTGTTCACAAAGCTCACACGTTTCTCGCTCATAACTGAAAAGCATTGCATGTTAGAGGAACTGTGGTTTGTATCAATTTCAGAAACAGAGTTGAACTAGATACGGTCCGGGTGCAGGAAACACAGTTCTTTTGTTCTGAGCACACTCACATTTCCGTCTCTATTTGAGATTCTAGAAAGCAAGAGCGTTCTTCTTGCTCTTAAGCAGAGTGTGTTTTATGGATGAGATCTGTGCTGTGTGTTTCCCTTCAGAAACGGAGTTAAATGCCAGGCTCTGTGTCTTACTATAAGCAAGACATCGTTTCAGATACATGCAGTCACATTTCAGCTCAAAGGAAGCTACATTGTTCACGAAGCTCACACGTTTCTCGCTCTTAACTGAAAAGCATTGGATTTTGGAGGACCTGTGGTTTGTATCATTTTCAGAAACAGAGTTGAACTAGATATGGTCCGTGTGTGTAGGAAACACAGTTCTTTGGTTCTGAGCACACTCACGTTTTACTCTGGATTAGAGACTCTAGAAAGCAAGAGCGTGCTTCTTGCTCTAAAGCACAGTGTGTTTCATGGATGAGATCTGTGCTGTGTGTTATCGTTCAGAAACGGAGTTAAATGCCAGGCTGTGTGTCTTCTGACAAGCAAGACTTTGTTTAAGGTAAAGGCAGTCACTTTTCAGCTCAAAGTAAGCTACATTGTTCACAAATCTCACACGTTTCTCGCTCATAACTGAAAAGCATTGCATGTTAGAGTACCTGTGGTTTTTATCAATTTCAGAAACAGAGTTGAACTAGATATGGTCCGGGTGTAGGAAACACAGTTCTTTTGTTCTGAGCACACTCACATTTCCCTCTGTATTAGAGACTCTAGAAAGCAAGCGTGTGCTTCTTGCTCTAAAGCACATGTGTTTCATGGATGAGAACTATGCTGTTTGTTTCCCTTCAGAAACGAAGTTAAATGCCAGGCTCTGTGTCTTCCTACAAGCAAGACTTCGTTTCAGGTAAACGCAATCACTTTTCAGCTCAAAGTAAGCTACATTGTTCACAAATCTCACACGTTTCTCGCTCATAACTGAAAAGCATTGCATGTTAGAGGACCTGTCGTTTGTATCAGTTTAAGAAACAGAGTTGAACTAAATAAGGTCCGTGTGTGTTGGAAACACAGTTCTTTTGTTCTGAGCACACTCACGTTTCCCTCTGTATTAGAGACTCTAGAAAGCAAGAGCGTGCTTCTTGCTCTAAAGCAGAGTTTGTTTCATGGATGAGATCTGTGCTGTGTGTTTCCATTCAGAAACGGAGTTAAATGCCAGGCTCTGTGTCTTAATATAAGCAAGACATCGTTTCAGATAAATGCAGTCACATTTCAGCTCAAAGGAAGCTATATTGTTCAAGAAGCTCACACGTTTCTCGCTCTTAACTGAAAAGCATTGGATTTTAGAGGACCTGTGGTTTGTATCATTTTCAGAAACAGAGTTGACCTAGATATGGTCTGTGTGTGTAGGAAACACAGTTCTTTTGTTCTGAGCACACTCAGGTTTCCCTCTGTATTAGAGACTCTAGAAAGCAAGAGCGTGCTTCTTGCTCTAAAGCACAGTGTGTTTCATGGATGAGATCTGTGCTGTGTGTTATCGTTCAGAAACGGAGTTAAATGCCAGGCTGTGTGTCTTCTGACAAGCAAGACTTCGTTTCAGGTAAAAGCAGTCACTTTTCAGCTCAAAGGAAGCTATTTTGTTCACAAAGCTCACACCTTTCTCCCTCTTAATAGAAAAGAATTGGATGTTAGAGGACCTGTACTTTGTATCAGTTTCAGAAACAGAGTTGAACTAGATGTGGTCCGTGTGTGTAGGAAACACAGTTCTTTTGTTCTGAGCACACTCACGTTTTCCTCTGGATTAGAGACTCTAGAAAGCAAGAGCGTGCTTCTTGCTCTAAAGCAGAGTGTGTTTCATGGATGAGAACTGTGCTGTGTGTTTCCCTTCAGAAACGGAGTTAAATGCCAGGCTCTGTGTCTTCCTACAAGCAAGACTCCGTTTCAGGTAAACACTGTCATTTTTCAGCTCAAAGTAAGCTACATTGTTCACAAAGCTCACAAGTTCCTCGCTCATAACTGAAAAGCATTGCATGTTAGAGGACCTGTGGTTTGTATCAATTTCAGAAACAGAGTTGAACTAGATATGGTCCGGGTGTAGGAAACACATTTCTTTTGTTCTGAGCACACTCACATTTCCCTCTGTATTAGAGACTCTAGAAAGCAAGCGTGTGCTTCTTGCTCTAAAGAACATGTGTTTCATGGATGAGAACTATGCTGTGTGTTTCCCTTCAGAAACGGAATTAAATGCCAGGCTCTGTGTCTTCCTATAAGCAAGACTTGGTTTCAGGTAAAAGCAGTCACTTTTCAGCTCAAAGGAAGCTACATTGTTCATAAAGCTCACACGTTTCTCCCTCTTAACAGAAAAGAATTGGATGTTAGAGGACCTGTGCTTTGTATCAGTTTCAGAAACAGAGTTGAACTAGATATGGTCTCCGTGTGTAGGAAACACAGTTCTTTGGTTCTGAGCACACTCACGTTTTACTCTGGATTAGAGACTCTAGAAAGCAAGAGCGTGCTTCTTGCTCTAAAGCACAGTGTGTTTCATGGATGAGATCTGTGCTGTGTGTTATCGTTCAGAAACGGAGTTAAATGCCAGGCTGTGTGTCTTCTGACAAGCAAGACTTCGTTTAAGGTAAACACAGTCATTTTTCAGCTCAAAGTAAGCTACATTGTTCACAAAGCTCACACGTTTCTCGCTCATAACTGAAAAGCATTGCATGTTAGAGGACCTGTGGTTTGTATCAATTTCAGAAACAGAGTTGAACTAGATATGGTCTGGGTGTAGGAAACACAGTTCTTTTGTTCTGAGCACACTCACATTTCCCTCTGTATTAGAGACTCTAGAAAGCAAGCGTGTGCTTCTTGCTCTAAAGCACATGTGTTTCATGGATGAGAACTATGCTGTTTGTTTCCCTTCAGAAACGAAGTTAAATGCCAGGCTCTGTGTCTTCCTACAAGCAAGACTTCGTTTCAGGTAAACGCAATCACTTTTCAGCTCAAAGTAAGCTACATTGTTCACAAATCTCACACGTTTCTCGCTCATAACTGAAAAGCATTGCATGTTAGAGGACCTGTCGTTTGTATCAGTTTCAGAAACAGAGTTGAACTAAATATGGTCCGTGTGTGTTGGAAACACAGTTCTTTTGTTCTGAGCACACTCACGTTTCCCTCTGTATTAGAGACTCTAGAAAGCAAGAGCGTGCTTCTTGCTCTAAAGCAGAGTTTGTTTCATGGATGAGATCTGTGCTGTGTGTTTCCATTCAGAAACGGAGTTAAATGCCAGGCTCTGTGTCTTAATATAAGCAAGACTTCGTTTCAGATAAATGCAGTCACATTTCAGCTCAAAGGAAGCTATATTGTTCACGAAGCTCACACGTTTCTCGCTCTTAACTGAATATCATTGGATTTTAGAGGACCTGTGGTTTGTATCAGTTTCAGAAACAGAGTTGAACTAGATATGGTCCGTGTGTGGAGGAAACACTGTTCTTTTGTTCTGAGCACACTCACGTTTCCCTCTGTATTAGAGACTCTAAAAGCAAGAGCATGCTTCTCTTGCTCTAAAGCACATTGTGTTTCATGGATGAGAACTATGCTGTGTGTTTCCCTTCAGAAACGGAGTTAAATGCCAGGCTCTGTATCTTCCTACAAGCAAGACTTCGTTTCAGGTAAAAGCAGTCTCTTTTCAGCACAAAGTAAGCTACATTGTTCACAAAGCTCACACCTTTCTCCCTCTTAACAGAAAAGAATTGGATGTTAGAGGACCTGTGGTTTGTATCAGTTTCAGAAACAGAGTTGAACTAGATATGGTCCGTGTGTGTAGTAAACACAGTTCTTTTATTCTGAGCACTCTCACGTTTCCCTCTGTATTAGAGATTCTAGAAAGGAAGAGCAGGATTCTTGTTCTAAAGCAGAGTGTGTTTCATGGATGAGAACTGTGCTGTGTGTTTCCCTTCAGAAACGGAGTTAAATTCCAGGCTCTGTGTATTACTATAAGAAAGACATCGTTTCAGATAAATTCAGTCACTTTTCAGCTCAAACGAAGCTACATTGTTCACACAGCTCACACGTTTCTCGCTCTTAACTGAAAATCAATGCAATTTAGAGGACCTGTGTTTTGTATCATTTTCTGAAACAGAGTTGAACTAGATATGGTCCGTGTGTGTAGGAAACGCAGTTCTTTTGTTCTGAGCACACCCATGTTTCCCTCTGTATTAGAGACTCTGGAAAGCAAGAGACTGCTTCTTGCTCTAAAGCAGAGTGTGTTTCATGGATGAGAACTGTGCTGTGTGTTTCCCTTCAGAAACGGAGTTAAATGCCAGGCTCTGTGTTTTCCTACAAGCAAGACTTCTTTTCAGGTAAACACAGTCAATTTTCAGCTCAAACAAAGCTACATTGTTCACGAAGCTCACACGTTTCTCGCTCTTAACTGAAAAGCATTGGATTTTAGAGGACCTGTGGTTTGTATCATTTTCAGAAACAGAGTTGACCTAGATATGGTCCGTGTGTGTAGGAAACACAGTTCTTTTGTTCTGAGCACACTCACGTTTCCCTCTGTATTAGAGACTCTAGAAAGCAAGAGCGTGCTTCTTGCTCTAAAGCACAGTGTGTTTCATGGATGAGAACTATGCTGTTTGTTTCCCTTCAGAAACGGAGTTAAATGCCAGGCTCTGTGTCTTCCTACAAGCAAGACTTCGTTTCAGGTAAATGCAATCACTTTTCAGCTCAAAGGAAGCTACATAGTTCACGAAGCTCACACGTTTCTCACTCTTAACTGAAAAGCATTGGATTTGAGAGGACCTGTGGTTTATATCAGTTTCAGAAACAGAGTTGAACTAGATATGGTCTCCGTGTGTAGGAAACACAGTTCTTTGGTTCTGAGCACACTCACGTTTTACTCTGGATTAGAGACTCTAGAAAGCAAGAGCGTGCTTCTTGCTCTAAAGCACAGTGTGTTTCATGGATGAGATCTGTGCTGTGTGTTTCCCTTCAGAAACGGAGTTAAATGCCAGGCTCTGTGTATTCCTACAAGCAAGACTTCGTTTCAGGTAAAAGCAGTCACTTTTCAGCTCAAAGGAAGCTATTTTGTTCACAAAGCTCACACCTTTCTCCCTCTTAACAGAAAAGAATTGGATGTTAGAGGACCTGTACTTTGTATCAGTTTCAGAAACAGAGTTGAACTAGATGTGGTCCGTGTGTGTAGGAAACACAGTTCTTTTGTTCTGAGCACACTCACGTTTTCCTCTGGATTAGCGACTCTAGAAAGCAAGAGCGTGCTTCTTGGTCTAAAGCATAGTGTGTTTCATGGATGAGATCTGTGCTGTGTGTTATCGTTCAGAAACAGAGTTAAATGCCAGGCTCTGTGTCTTCCTACAAGCAAGACTTCGTTTCAGGTAAACGCAGTCACTTTTCAGCTCAAAGTAAGCTACATTGTTCACAAATCTCACACGTTTCTCGCTCATAACTGAAAAGCATTCCATGTTAGAGGACCTGTGGTTTGTATCAGTTTCAGAAACAGAGTCGAACTAGATATTGTCCGTGTGTGTAGGAAACACAGTTCTTTTGTTCTGAGCACACGTTTCCCTCTGCATTAGAGACTCTAGAAAGCAAGAGCGTGCTTCTTGCTCTAAAGCAGAGTGTGTTTCATGGATGAGATCTGTGCTGTGTGTTTCCGTTCAGAAACGGAGTTAAATGCCAGGCTCTGTGTCTTCCTACAAGCAAGACTTTGTTTCAGGTGAACACAGTCACTTTTCAGCTCAAATGAAGCTACATTGTTCACACAGCTCACACGTTTCTCGCTCTTAACTGAAAATCAATGCAATTTAGAGGACCTGTGGTTTGTATCAGTTTCAGAAACAGAGTTGAACTAGATATGGTCCGTGTGTGTAGGAAACACAGTTCTTTTGTTCTGAGCACACTCACATTTCCCTCTCTTCTTGAGACTCTAGAAAGCAAGAGCGTTCTTCTTGCTCTAAAGCAGAGTGTGTTTTATGGATGAGATCTGTGCTGTGTGTTTCCGTTCAGAAACGGAGTTAAATGCCAGGCTCTGTGTCTTACTGTAAGCAAGACATCATTTCAGATACATGCAGTCACATTTCAGCTCAAAGGAAGCTACATTGTTCACGAATCTCGAAAGTTTCTCGCTCTTAACTGAAAAGCATTGGATTTTCTAGGACCTGTGGTTTGTATCATTTTCTTAAACAGAGTTGACCTAGATATGGTCCGTGTGTGTAGGAAACACAGTTCTTTTGTTCAGAGCACACTCACGTTTCCCTCTGTATTAGAGACTCTAGAAAGCAAGAGCGTGCTTCTTGCTCTAAAGCACAGTGTGTTTCATGGATGAGAACTATGCTGTTTGTTTCCCTTCAGAAACGGAGTTAAATGCCAGGCTCTGTGTATTCCTACAAGCAAGACTTCGTTTCAGGTAAAAGCAATCACTTTTCAGCTCAAAGGAAGCTACATAGTTCACGAAGCTCACACGTTTCTCACTCTTAACTGAAAAGCATTTGATTTGAGAGGACCTGTGGTTTATATCAGTTTCAGAAACAGAGTTGAATTAGATATGGTCTCTGTGTGTAGGAAACACAGTTCTTTGGTTCTGAGCACACTCATGTTTTCCACTGGATTAGAGACTCTAGAAAGCAAGAGCGTGCTTCTTGCTCTAAAGTACAGTGTGTTTCATGGATGAGATCTGTGCTGTGTGTTATCGTTCAGAAACAAAGTTAAATGCCAGGCTCTGTGTCTTCCGACAAGCAAGACTTCGTTTCAGGTAAAGGCAGTCACTTTTCAGCTCAAAGTAAGCTACATTGTTCACAAATCTCACACGTTTCTCGCTCATAACTGAAAAGCATTGCACGTTAGAGGACCTGTGGTTTGTATCATTTTCAGAAACAGAGTTGACCTAGATATGGTCCGTGTGTGTAGGAAACACAGTTCTTTTGTTCTGAGCACACTCACGTTTCCCTCTGTATTAGAGACTCTAGAAAGCAAGAGCGTGCTTCTTGCTCTAAAGCAGAGTGTGTTTCATGGATGAGATCTGTGCTGTGTGTTTCCGTTCAGAAACGGAGTTAAATGCCAGGCTCTGTGTCTTCCTACAAGCAAGACTTCGTTTCAGGTAAACGCAGTCACTTTTCAGCTCAAAGTAAGCTACATTGTTCACAAAGCTCACACCTTTCTCCCTCTTAACAGAAAAGAATTGGATGATAGAGGACCTGTGGTTTGTATCAGTTTCAGAAACAGAGTTGAACTAGATATGGTCCGTGTGTGTAGGAAACACAGTTCTTTTATTCTGAGCACTCTCACGTTTCCTTCTGTATTAGAGATTCTAGAAAGGAAGAGCATGATTCTTGCTCTAAAGCAGAGTGTGTTTCATGGATGAGAACTGTGCTGTGTGTTTCCCTTCAGAAACGGAGTTAAATGCCAGGCTCTGTGTATTACTATAAGAAAGACTTCGTTTCAGGAAAACGCAGTCACTTTTCAGCTCAAACGAAGCTACATTGTTCACACAGCTCACACGTTTCTCGCTCTTAACTGAAAATCAATGCAATTTAGAGGACCTGTGGTTTGTATCAGTTTCAGAAAAAGAGTTGAACTAGATATGGTCCGTGTGTGTAGGAAACACAGTTCTTTTGTTCTGAGCACACTCATGTTTCCCTCTGTATTAGAGACTCTGGAAAGCAAGAGACTGCTTCTTTCTCTAAAGCAGAGTGTGTTTCATGGATGAAAACTGTGCTGTGTGTTTCCCTTCAGAAACGGAGTTAAATGCCAGGCTCTGTGTTTTCCTACAAGCAAGACTTCTTTTCAGGTAAACACAGTCATTTTTCAGCTCAAACAAAGCTACATTGTTCACGAAGCTCACACGTTTCTCGCTCTTAACTGAAAAGCATTGGATTTTAGAGGACCTGTGGTTTGTATCATTTTCAGAAACAGAGTTGACCTAGATATGTTCCGTGTGTGTAGGAAACACAGTTCTTTTTTTCTGAGCACACTCAGGTTTCCCTCTGTATTAGAGACTCTAGAAAGCAAGAGCGTGCTTCTTGCTCTAAAGCACAGTGTGTTTCATGGATGAGATCTGTGCTGTGTGTTATCGTTCAGAAACGGAGTTAAATGCCAGGCTGTGTGTCTTCTGACAAGCAAGACTTCGTTTAAGGTAAAGGCAGTCACTTTTCAGCTCAAAGTAAGCTACATTGTTCACAAATCTCACACGTTACTCGCTCATAACTGAAAAGCATTGCATGTTAGAGGACCTGTGGTTTGTATCAGTTTCAGAAACAGAGTCGAACTACATATGGTCCGTGTGTGTAGGAAACACAGTTCTTTTGTTCTGAGCACACTCACGTTTCCCTCTGTATTAGAGACTCTAGAAAGCAAGAGCGTGCTTCTTGCTCTAAAGCAGAGTGTGTTTTATGGATGAGATCTGTGCTGTGTGTTTCCTTTCAGAAACGGAGTTAAATGCCAGGCTCTGTGTATTCCTACAAGCAAGACTTCGTTTCAGGTAAAAGCAGTCTCTTTTCAGCTCAAAGGAAGCTTTTTTGTTCACAAAGCTCACACCTTTCTCCCTCTTAACAGAAAAGAATTGGATGTTAGAGGACCTGTACTTTGTATCATTTTCAGAAACAGAGTTGAACTAGATGTGGTCCGTGTGTGTAGGAAACATAGTTCTTTTGTTCTGAGCACACTCACGTTTTCCTCTGGATTAGAGACTCTAGAAAGCAAGAGCATGCTTCTTGCTCTAAAGCAGAGTGTGTTTCATGGATGAGAACTGTGCTGTGTGTTTCCCTTCAGAAACGGAGTTAAATGCCAGGCTCTGTGTCTTCCTACAAGCAAGACTTCGTTTCAGGTAAACACAGTCATTTTTCAGCTCAAAGTAAGCTACATTGTTCACAAAGCTCACACGTTTCTCGCTCATAACTGAAAAGCATTGCATGTTAGAGGACCTGTGGTTTGTATCAATTTCAGAAACAGAGTTGAACTAGATATGGTCCGGGTGTAGGAAACACAGTTCTTTTGTTCTGAGCACACTCACATTTCCCTCTGTATTAGAGACTCTAGAAAGCAAGCGTGTGCTTCTTGCTCTAAAGCACATGTGTTTCATGGATGAGAACTATGCTGTTTGTTTCCCTTCAGAAACGAAGTTAAATGCCAGGCTCTGTGTCTTCCTACAAGCAAGACTTCGTTTCAGGTAAACGCAATCACTTTTCAGCTCAAAGTAAGCTACATTGTTCACAAATCTCACACGTTTCTCGCTCATAACTGAAAAGCATTGCATGTTAGAGGACCTGTCGTTTGTATCAGTTTCAGAAACAGAGTTGAACTAAATATGGTCCGTGTGTGTTGGAAACACAGTTCTTTTGTTCTGAGCACACTCACGTTTCCCTCTGTATTAGAGACTCTAGAAAGCAAGAACGTGCTTCTTGCTCTAAAGCAGAGTTTGTTTCATGGATGAGATCTGTGCTGTGTGTTTCCATTCAGAAACGGAGTTAAATGCCAGGCTCTGTGTATTACTATAAGCAAGACATCGTTTCAGATAAATGCAGTCACATTTCAGCTCAAAGGAAGCTATATTGTTCACGAAGCTCACACGTTTCTCGCTCTTAACTGAATATCATTGGATTTTAGAGGACCTGTGGTTTGTATCAGTTTCAGAAACAGAGTTGAACTAGATATGGTCCGTGTGTGGAGGAAACACTGTTCTTTTGTTCTGAGCACACTCACGTTTCCCTCTGTATTAGAGACTCTAAAAGCAAGAGCATGCTTCTCTTGCTCTAAAGCACATTGTGTTTCATGGATGAGAACTATGCTGTGTGTTTCCCTTCAGAAACGGAGTTAAATGCCAGGCTCTGTATCTTCCTACAAGCAAGACTTCGTTTCAGGTAAAAGCAGTCTCTTTTCAGCACAAAGTAAGCTACATTGTTCACAAAGCTCACACCTTTCTCCCTCTTAACAGAAAAGAATTGGATGTTAGAAGACCTGTGGTTTGTATCAGTTTCAGAAACAGAGTTGAACTAGATATGGTCCGTGTGTGTAGTAAACACAGTTCTTTTATTCTGAGCACTCTCACGTTTCCCTGTGTATTAGAGATTCCAGAAAGGAAGAGCATGATTCTTGCTCTACAGCAGAGTGTGTTTCATGGATGAGAACTGTGCTGTGTGTTTCCCTTCAGAAACGGAGTTAAATGCCAGGCTCTGTGTATTACTATAAGAAAGACTTCGTTTCAGGAAAACGCAGTCACTTTTCAGCTCAAACGAAGCTACATTGTTCACACAGCTCACACGTTTCTCGCTCTTAACTGAAAATCAATGCAATTTAGAGGACCTGTGGTTTGTATCAGTTTCAGAAAAAGAGTTGAACTAGATATGGTCCGTGTGTGTAGGAAACACAGTTCTTTTGTTCTGAGCACACTCATGTTTCCCTCTGTATTAGAGACTCTGGAAAGCAAGAGACTGCTTCTTTCTCTAAAGCAGAGTGTGTTTCATGGATGAAAACTGTGCTGTGTGTTTCCCTTCAGAAACGGAGTTAAATGCCAGGCTCTGTGTTTTCCTACAAGCAAGACTTCTTTTCAGGTAAACACAGTCATTTTTCAGCTCAAACAAAGCTACATTGTTCACGAAGCTCACACGTTTCTCGCTCTTAACTGAAAAGCATTGGATTTTAGAGGACCTGTGGTTTGTATCATTTTCAGAAACAGAGTTGACCTAGATATGTTCCGTGTGTGTAGGAAACACAGTTCTTTTTTTCTGAGCACACTCAGGTTTCCCTCTGTATTAGAGACTCTAGAAAGCAAGAGCGTGCTTCTTGCTCTAAAGCACAGTGTGTTTCATGGATGAGATCTGTGCTGTGTGTTATCGTTCAGAAACGGAGTTAAATGCCAGGCTGTGTGTCTTCTGACAAGCAAGACTTCGTTTAAGGTAAAGGCAGTCACTTTTCAGCTCAAAGTAAGCTACATTGTTCACAAATCTCACACGTTACTCGCTCATAACTGAAAAGCATTGCATGTTAGAGGACCTGTGGTTTGTATCAGTTTCAGAAACAGAGTCGAACTACATATGGTCCGTGTGTGTAGGAAACACAGTTCTTTTGTTCTGAGCACACTCACGTTTCCCTCTGTATTAGAGACTCTAGAAAGCAAGAGCGTGCTTCTTGCTCTAAAGCAGAGTGTGTTTTATGGATGAGATCTGTGCTGTGTGTTTCCTTTCAGAAACGGAGTTAAATGCCAGGCTCTGTGTATTCCTACAAGCAAGACTTCGTTTCAGGTAAAAGCAGTCTCTTTTCAGCTCAAAGGAAGCTTTTTTGTTCACAAAGCTCACACCTTTCTCCCTCTTAACAGAAAAGAATTGGATGTTAGAGGACCTGTACTTTGTATCAGTTTCAGAAACAGAGTTGAACTAGATGTGGTCCGTGTGTGTAGGAAACATAGTTCTTTTGTTCTGAGCACACTCACGTTTTCCTCTGGATTAGAGACTCTAGAAAGCAAGAGCGTGCTTCTTGCTCTAAAGCAGAGTGTGTTTCATGGATGAGAACTGTGCTGTGTGTTTCCCTTCAGAAACGGAGTTAAATGCCAGGCTCTGTGTCTTCCTACAAGCAAGACTTCGTTTCAGGTAAACACAGTCATTTTTCAGCTCAAAGTAAGCTACATTGTTCACAAAGCTCACACGATTCTCGCTCATAACTGAAAAGCATTGCATGTTAGAGGACCTGTGGTTTGTATCAATTTCAGAAACAGAGTTGAACTAGATATGGTCCGGGTGTAGGAAACACAGTTCTTTTGTTCTGAGCACACTCACATTTCCCTCTGTATTAGAGACTCTAGAAAGCAAGCGTGTGCTTCTTGCTCTAAAGCACATGTGTTTCATGGATGAGAACTATGCTGTTTGTTTCCCTTCAGAAACGAAGTTAAATGCCAGGCTCTGTGTCTTCCTACAAGCAAGACTTCGTTTCAGGTAAACGCAATCACTTTTCAGCTCAAAGTAAGCTACATTGTTCACAAATCTCACACGTTTCTCGCTCATAACTGAAAAGCATTGCATGTTAGAGGACCTGTCGTTTGTATCAGTTTCAGAAACAGAGTTGAACTAAATATGGTCCGTGTGTGTTGGAAACACAGTTCTTTTGTTCTGAGCACACTCACGTTTCCCTCTGTATTAGAGACTCTAGAAAGCAAGAACGTGCTTCTTGCTCTAAAGCAGAGTTTGTTTCATGGATGAGATCTGTGCTGTGTGTTTCCATTCAGAAACGGAGTTAAATGCCAGGCTCTGTGTATTACTATAAGCAAGACATCGTTTCAGATAAATGCAGTCACATTTCAGCTCAAAGGAAGCTATATTGTTCACGAAGCTCACACGTTTCTCGCTCTTAACTGAATATCATTGGATTTTAGAGGACCTGTGGTTTGTATCAGTTTCAGAAACAGAGTTGAACTAGATATGGTCCGTGTGTGGAGGAAACACTGTTCTTTTGTTCTGAGCACACTCACGTTTCCCTCTGTATTAGAGACTCTAAAAGCAAGAGCATGCTTCTCTTGCTCTAAAGCACATTGTGTTTCATGGATGAGAACTATGCTGTGTGTTTCCCTTCAGAAACGGAGTTAAATGCCAGGCTCTGTATCTTCCTACAAGCAAGACTTCGTTTCAGGTAAAAGCAGTCTCTTTTCAGCACAAAGTAAGCTACATTGTTCACAAAGCTCACACCTTTCTCCCTCTTAACAGAAAAGAATTGGATGTTAGAAGACCTGTGGTTTGTATCAGTTTCAGAAACAGAGTTGAACTAGATATGGTCCGTGTGTGTAGTAAACACAGTTCTTTTATTCTGAGCACTCTCACGTTTCCCTGTGTATTAGAGATTCCAGAAAGGAAGAGCATGATTCTTGCTCTACAGCAGAGTGTGTTTCATGGATGAGAACTGTGCTGTGTGTTTCCCTTCAGAAACGGAGTTAAATTCCAGGCTCTGTGTATTACTATAAGAAAGACATCGTTTCAGATAAATTCAGTCACTTTTCAGCTCAAACGAAGCTACATTGTTCACACAGCTCACACGTTTCTCGCTCTTAACTGAAAATCAATGCAATTTAGAGGACCTGTGTTTTGTATCATTTTCTGAAACAGAGTTGAACTAGATATGGTCCGTGTGTGTAGGAAACACAGTTCTTTTGTTCTGAGCACACCCATGTTTCCCTCTGTATTAGAGACTCTGGAAAGCAAGAGACTGCTTCTTGCTCTAAAGCAGAGTGTGTTTCATGGATGAGAACTGTGCTGTGTGTTTCCCTTCAGAAACGGAGTTAAATGCCAGGCTCTGTGTTTTCCTACAAGCAAGACTTCTTTTCAGGTAAACACAGTCAATTTTCAGCTCAAACAAAGCTACATTGTTCACGAAGCTCACACGTTTCTCGCTCTTAACTGAAAAGCATTGGATTTGAGAGGACCTGTGGTTTATATCAGTTTCAGAAACAGAGTTGAACTAGATATGGTCTCCGTGTGTAGGAAACACAGTTCTTTGGTTCTGAGCACACTCACGTTTTACTCTGGATTAGAGACTCTAGAAAGCAAGAGCGTGCTTCTTGCTCTAAAGCACAGTGTGTTTCATGGATGAGATCTGTGCTGTGTGTTTCCCTTCAGAAACGGAGTTAAATGCCAGGCTCTGTGTATTCCTACAAGCAAGACTTCGTTTCAGGTAAAAGCAGTCACTTTTCAGCTCAAAGGAAGCTATTTTGTTCACAAAGCTCACACCTTTCTCCCTCTTAACAGAAAAGAATTGGATGTTAGAGGACCTGTACTTTGTATCAGTTTCAGAAACAGAGTTGAACTAGATGTGGTCCGTGTGTGTAGGAAACACAGTTCTTTTGTTCTGAGCACACTCACGTTTTCCTCTGGATTAGCGACTCTAGAAAGCAAGAGCGTGCTTCTTGCTCTAAAGCATAGTGTGTTTCATGGATGAGATCTGTGCTGTGTGTTATCGTTCAGAAACAGAGTTAAATGCCAGGCTCTGTGTCTTCCTACAAGCAAGACTTCGTTTCAGGTAAACGCAGTCACTTTTCAGCTCAAAGTAAGCTACATTGTTCACAAATCTCACACGTTTCTCGCTCATAACTGAAAAGCATTCCATGTTAGAGGACCTGTGGTTTGTATCAGTTTCAGAAACAGAGTCGAACTAGATATTGTCCGTGTGTGTAGGAAACACAGTTCTTTTGTTCTGAGCACACTCACGTTTCCCTCTGCATTAGAGACTCTAGAAAGCAAGAGCGTGCTTCTTGCTCTAAAGCAGAGTGTGTTTCATGGATGAGATCTGTGCTGTGTGTTTCCGTTCAGAAACGGAGTTAAATGCCAGGCTCTGTGTCTTCCTACAAGCAAGACTTTGTTTCAGGTGAACACAGTCACTTTTCAGCTCAAATGAAGCTACATTGTTCACACAGCTCACACGTTTCTCGCTCTTAACTGAAAATCAATGCAATTTAGAGGACCTGTGGTTTGTATCAGTTTCAGAAACAGAGTTGAACTAGATATGGTCCGTGTGTGTAGGAAACACAGTTCTTTTGTTCTGAGCACACTCACATTTCCCTCTCTTCTTGAGACTCTAGAAAGCAAGAGCGTTCTTCTTGCTCTAAAGCAGAGTGTGTTTTATGGATGAGATCTGTGCTGTGTGTTTCCGTTCAGAAACGGAGTTAAATGCCAGGCTCTGTGTCTTACTGTAAGCAAGACATCATTTCAGATACATGCAGTCACATTTCAGCTCAAAGGAAGCTACATTGTTCACGAATCTCGAAAGTTTCTCGCTCTTAACTGAAAAGCATTGGATTTTGGAGGACCTGTGGTTTGTATCATTTTCTGAAACAGAGTTGACCTAGATATGGTCCGTGTGTGTAGGAAACACAGTTCTTTTGTTCTGAGCACACTCACGTTTCCCTCTGTATTAGAGACTCTAGAAAGCAAGAGCGTGCTTCTTGCTCTAAAGCACAGTGTGTTTCATGGATGAGAACTATGCTGTTTGTTTCCCTTCAGAAACGGAGTTAAATGCCAGGCTCTGTGTATTCCTACAAGCAAGACTTCGTTTCAGGTAAAAGCAATCACTTTTCAGCTCAAAGGAAGCTACATAGTTCACGAAGCTCACACGTTTCTCACTCTTAACTGAAAAGCATTTGATTTGAGAGGACCTGTAGTTTATATCAGTTTCAGAAACAGAGTTGAATTATATATGGTCTCTGTGTGTAGGAAACACAGTTCTTTGGTTCTGAGCACACTCATGTTTTCCACTGGATTAGAGACTCTAGAAAGCAAGAGCGTGCTTCTTGCTCTAAAGTACAGTGTGTTTCATGGATGAGATCTGTGCTGTGTGTTATCGTTCAGAAACAAAGTTAAATGCCAGGCTCTGTGTCTTCCGACAAGCAAGACTTCGTTTCAGGTAAAGGCAGTCACTTTTCAGCTCAAAGTAAGCTACATTGTTCACAAATCTCACACGTTTCTCGCTCATAACTGAAAAGCATTGCACGTTAGAGGACCTGTGGTTTGTATCATTTTCAGAAACAGAGTTGACCTAGATATGGTCCGTGTGTGTAGTAAACACAGTTCTTTTATTCTGAGCACTCTCACGTTTCCCTGTGTATTAGAGATTCCAGAAAGGAAGAGCATGATTCTTGCTCTACAGCAGAGTGTGTTTCATGGATGAGAACTGTGCTGTGTGTTTCCCTTCAGAAACGGAGTTAAATGCCAGGCTCTGTGTATTACTATAAGAAAGACTTCGTTTCAGGAAAACGCAGTCACTTTTCAGCTCAAACGAAGCTACATTGTTCACACAGCTCACACGTTTCTCGCTCTTAACTGAAAATCAATGCAATTTAGAGGACCTGTGGTTTGTATCAGTTTCAGAAAAAGAGTTGAACTAGATATGGTCCGTGTGTGTAGGAAACACAGTTCTTTTGTTCTGAGCACACTCATGTTTCCCTCTGTATTAGAGACTCTGGAAAGCAAGAGACTGCTTCTTTCTCTAAAGCAGAGTGTGTTTCATGGATGAAAACTGTGCTGTGTGTTTCCCTTCAGAAACGGAGTTAAATGCCAGGCTCTGTGTTTTCCTACAAGCAAGACTTCTTTTCAGGTAAACACAGTCATTTTTCAGCTCAAACAAAGCTACATTGTTCACGAAGCTCACACGTTTCTCGCTCTTAACTGAAAAGCATTGGATTTTAGAGGACCTGTGGTTTGTATCATTTTCAGAAACAGAGTTGACCTAGATATGTTCCGTGTGTGTAGGAAACACAGTTCTTTTTTTCTGAGCACACTCAGGTTTCCCTCTGTATTAGAGACTCTAGAAAGCAAGAGCGTGCTTCTTGCTCTAAAGCACAGTGTGTTTCATGGATGAGATCTGTGCTGTGTGTTATCGTTCAGAAACGGAGTTAAATGCCAGGCTGTGTGTCTTCTGACAAGCAAGACTTCGTTTAAGGTAAAGGCAGTCACTTTTCAGCTCAAAGTAAGCTACATTGTTCACAAATCTCACACGTTACTCGCTCATAACTGAAAAGCATTGCATGTTAGAGGACCTGTGGTTTGTATCAGTTTCAGAAACAGAGTCGAACTACATATGGTCCGTGTGTGTAGGAAACACAGTTCTTTTGTTCTGAGCACACTCACGTTTCCCTCTGTATTAGAGACTCTAGAAAGCAAGAGCGTGCTTCTTGCTCTAAAGCAGAGTGTGTTTTATGGATGAGATCTGTGCTGTGTGTTTCCTTTCAGAAACGGAGTTAAATGCCAGGCTCTGTGTATTCCTACAAGCAAGACTTCGTTTCAGGTAAAAGCAGTCTCTTTTCAGCTCAAAGGAAGCTTTTTTGTTCACAAAGCTCACACCTTTCTCCCTCTTAACAGAAAAGAATTGGATGTTAGAGGACCTGTACTTTGTATCAGTTTCAGAAACAGAGTTGAACTAGATGTGGTCCGTGTGTGTAGGAAACATAGTTCTTTTGTTCTGAGCACACTCACGTTTTCCTCTGGATTAGAGACTCTAGAAAGCAAGAGCGTGCTTCTTGCTCTAAAGCAGAGTGTGTTTCATGGATGAGAACTGTGCTGTGTGTTTCCCTTCAGAAACGGAGTTAAATGCCAGGCTCTGTGTCTTCCTACAAGCAAGACTTCGTTTCAGGTAAACACAGTCATTTTTCAGCTCAAAGTAAGCTACATTGTTCACAAAGCTCACACGTTTCTCGCTCATAACTGAAAAGCATTGCATGTTAGAGGACCTGTGGTTTGTATCAATTTCAGAAACAGAGTTGAACTAGATATGGTCCGGGTGTAGGAAACACAGTTCTTTTGTTCTGAGCACACTCACATTTCCCTCTGTATTAGAGACTCTAGAAAGCAAGCGTGTGCTTCTTGCTCTAAAGCACATGTGTTTCATGGATGAGAACTATGCTGTTTGTTTCCCTTCAGAAACGAAGTTAAATGCCAGGCTCTGTGTCTTCCTACAAGCAAGACTTCATTTCAGGTAAACGCAATCACTTTTCAGCTCAAAGTAAGCTACATTGTTCACAAATCTCACACGTTTCTCGCTCATAACTGAAAAGCATTGCATGTTAGAGGACCTGTCGTTTGTATCAGTTTCAGAAACAGAGTTGAACTAAATATGGTCCGTGTGTGTTGGAAACACAGTTCTTTTGTTCTGAGCACACTCACGTTTCCCTCTGTATTAGAGACTCTAGAAAGCAAGAACGTGCTTCTTGCTCTAAAGCAGAGTTTGTTTCATGGATGAGATCTGTGCTGTGTGTTTCCATTCAGAAACGGAGTTAAATGCCAGGCTCTGTGTATTACTATAAGCAAGACATCGTTTCAGATAAATGCAGTCACATTTCAGCTCAAAGGAAGCTATATTGTTCACGAAGCTCACACGTTTCTCGCTCTTAACTGAATATCATTGGATTTTAGAGGACCTGTGGTTTGTATCAGTTTCAGAAACAGAGTTGAACTAGATATGGTCCGTGTGTGGAGGAAACACTGTTCTTTTGTTCTGAGCACACTCACGTTTCCCTCTGTATTAGAGACTCTAAAAGCAAGAGCATGCTTCTCTTGCTCTAAAGCACATTGTGTTTCATGGATGAGAACTATGCTGTGTGTTTCCCTTCAGAAACGGAGTTAAATGCCAGGCTCTGTATCTTCCTACAAGGAAGACTTCGTTTCAGGTAAAAGCAGTCTCTTTTCAGCACAAAGTAAGCTACATTGTTCACAAAGCTCACACCTTTCTCCCTCTTAACAGAAAAGAATTGGATGTTAGAAGACCTGTGGTTTGTATCAGTTTCAGAAACAGAGTTGAACTAGATATGGTCCGTGTGTGTAGTAAACACAGTTCTTTTATTCTGAGCACTCTCACGTTTCCCTGTGTATTAGAGATTCCAGAAAGGAAGAGCATGATTCTTGCTCTACAGCAGAGTGTGTTTCATGGATGAGAACTGTGCTGTGTGTTTCCCTTCAGAAACGGAGTTAAATTCCAGGCTCTGTGTATTACTATAAGAAAGACATCGTTTCAGATAAATTCAGTCACTTTTCAGCTCAAACGAAGCTACATTGTTCACACAGCTCACACGTTTCTCGCTCTTAACTGAAAATCAATGCAATTTAGAGGACCTGTGTTTTGTATCATTTTCTGAAACAGAGTTGAACTAGATATGGTCCGTGTGTGTAGGAAACACAGTTCTTTTGTTCTGAGCACACCCATGTTTCCCTCTGTATTAGAGACTCTGGAAAGCAAGAGACTGCTTCTTGCTCTAAAGCAGAGTGTGTTTCATGGATGAGAACTGTGCTGTGTGTTTCCCTTCAGAAACGGAGTTAAATGCCAGGCTCTGTGTTTTCCTACAAGCAAGACTTCTTTTCAGGTAAACACAGTCAATTTTCAGCTCAAACAAAGCTACATTGTTCACGAAGCTCACACGTTTCTCGCTCTTAACTGAAAAGCATTGGATTTGAGAGGACCTGTGGTTTATATCAGTTTCAGAAACAGAGTTGAACTAGATATGGTCTCCGTGTGTAGGAAACACAGTTCTTTGGTTCTGAGCACACTCACGTTTTACTCTGGATTAGAGACTCTAGAAAGCAAGAGCGTGCTTCTTGCTCTAAAGCACAGTGTGTTTCATGGATGAGATCTGTGCTGTGTGTTTCCCTTCAGAAACGGAGTTAAATGCCAGGCTCTGTGTATTCCTACAAGCAAGACTTCGTTTCAGGTAATAGCAGTCACTTTTCAGCTCAAAGGAAGCTATTTTGTTCACAAAGCTCACACCTTTCTCCCTCTTAACAGAAAAGAATTGGATGTTAGAGGACCTGTACTTTGTATCAGTTTCAGAAACAGAGTTGAACTAGATGTGGTCCGTGTGTGTAGGAAACACAGTTCTTTTGTTCTGAGCACACTCACGTTTTCCTCTGGATTAGCGACTCTAGAAAGCAAGAGCGTGCTTCTTGCTCTAAAGCATAGTGTGTTTCATGGATGAGATCTGTGCTGTGTGTTATCGTTCAGAAACAGAGTTAAATGCCAGGCTCTGTGTCTTCCTACAAGCAAGACTTCGTTTCAGGTAAACGCAGTCACTTTTCAGCTCAAAGTAAGCTACATTGTTCACAAATCTCACACGTTTCTCGCTCATAACTGAAAAGCATTCCATGTTAGAGGACCTGTGGTTTGTATCAGTTTCAGAAACAGAGTCGAACTAGATATTGTCCGTGTGTGTAGGAAACACAGTTCTTTTGTTCTGAGCACACTCACGTTTCCCTCTGCATTAGAGACTCTAGAAAGCAAGAGCGTGCTTCTTGCTCTAAAGCAGAGTGTGTTTCATGGATGAGATCTGTGCTGTGTGTTTCCGTTCAGAAACGGAGTTAAATGCCAGGCTCTGTGTCTTCCTACAAGCAAGACTTTGTTTCAGGTGAACACAGTCACTTTTCAGCTCAAATGAAGCTACATTGTTCACACAGCTCACACGTTTCTCGCTCTTAACTGAAAATCAATGCAATTTAGAGGACCTGTGGTTTGTATCAGTTTCAGAAACAGAGTTGAACTAGATATGGTCCGTGTGTGTAGGAAACACAGTTCTTTTGTTCTGAGCACACTCACATTTCCCTCTCTTCTTGAGACTCTAGAAAGCAAGAGCGTTCTTCTTGCTCTAAAGCAGAGTGTGTTTTATGGATGAGATCTGTGCTGTGTGTTTCCGTTCAGAAACGGAGTTAAATGCCAGGCTCTGTGTCTTACTGTAAGCAAGACATCATTTCAGATACATGCAGTCACATTTCAGCTCAAAGGAAGCTACATTGTTCACGAATCTCGAAAGTTTCTCGCTCTTAACTGAAAAGCATTGGATTTTGGAGGACCTGTGGTTTGTATCATTTTCTGAAACAGAGTTGACCTAGATATGGTCCGTGTGTGTAGGAAACACAGTTCTTTTGTTCTGAGCACACTCACGTTTCCCTCTGTATTAGAGACTCTAGAAAGCAAGAGCGTGCTTCTTGCTCTAAAGCACAGTGTGTTTCATGGATGAGAACTATGCTGTTTGTTTCCCTTCAGAAACGGAGTTAAATGCCAGGCTCTGTGTATTCCTACAAGCAAGACTTCGTTTCAGGTAAAAGCAATCACTTTTCAGCTCAAAGGAAGCTACATAGTTCACGAAGCTCACACGTTTCTCACTCTTAACTGAAAAGCATTTGATTTGAGAGGACCTGTAGTTTATATCAGTTTCAGAAACAGAGTTGAATTAGATATGGTCTCTGTGTGTAGGAAACACAGTTCTTTGGTTCTGAGCACACTCATGTTTTCCACTGGATTAGAGACTCTAGAAAGCAAGAGCGTGCTTCTTGCTCTAAAGTACAGTGTGTTTCATGGATGAGATCTGTGCTGTGTGTTATCGTTCAGAAACAAAGTTAAATGCCAGGCTCTGTGTCTTCCGACAAGCAAGACTTCGTTTCAGGTAAAGGCAGTCACTTTTCAGCTCAAAGTAAGCTACATTGTTCACAAAGCTCACACCTTTCTCCCTCTTAACAGAAAAGAATTGGATGATAGAGGACCTGTGGTTTGTATCAGTTTCAGAAACAGAGTTGAACTAGATATGGTCCGTGTGTGTAGGAAACACAGTTCTTTTATTCTGAGCACTCTCACGTTTCCTTCTGTATTAGAGATTCTAGAAAGGAAGAGCATGATTCTTGCTCTAAAGCAGAGTGTGTTTCATGGATGAGAACTGTGCTGTTTGTTTCCCTTCAGAAACGGAGTTAAATGCCAGGCTCTGTGTATTACTATAAGAAAGACTTCGTTTCAGGAAAACGCAGTCACTTTTCAGCTCAAACGAAGCTACATTGTTCACACAGCTCACACGTTTCTCGCTCTTAACTGAAAATCAATGCAATTTAGAGGACCTGTGGTTTGTATCAGTTTCAGAAAAAGAGTTGAACTAGATATGGTCCGTGTGTGTAGGAAACACAGTTCTTTTGTTCTGAGCACACTCATGTTTCCCTCTGTATTAGAGACTCTGGAAAGCAAGAGACTGCTTCTTTCTCTAAAGCAGAGTGTGTTTCATGGATGAAAACTGTGCTGTGTGTTTCCCTTCAGAAACGGAGTTAAATGCCAGGCTCTGTGTTTTCCTACAAGCAAGACTTCTTTTCAGGTAAACACAGTCATTTTTCAGCTCAAACAAAGCTACATTGTTCACGAAGCTCACACGTTTCTCGCTCTTAACTGAAAAGCATTGGATTTTAGAGGACCTGTGGTTTGTATCATTTTCAGAAACAGAGTTGACCTAGATATGTTCCGTGTGTGTAGGAAACACAGTTCTTTTTTTCTGAGCACACTCAGGTTTCCCTCTGTATTAGAGACTCTAGAAAGCAAGAGCGTGCTTCTTGCTCTAAAGCACAGTGTGTTTCATGGATGAGATCTGTGCTGTGTGTTATCGTTCAGAAACGGAGTTAAATGCCAGGCTGTGTGTCTTCTGACAAGCAAGACTTCGTTTAAGGTAAAGGCAGTCACTTTTCAGCTCAAAGTAAGCTACATTGTTCACAAATCTCACACGTTACTCGCTCATAACTGAAAAGCATTGCATGTTAGAGGACCTGTGGTTTGTATCAGTTTCAGAAACAGAGTCGAACTACATATGGTCCGTGTGTGTAGGAAACACAGTTCTTTTGTTCTGAGCACACTCACGTTTCCCTCTGTATTAGAGACTCTAGAAAGCAAGAGCGTGCTTCTTGCTCTAAAGCAGAGTGTGTTTTATGGATGAGATCTGTGCTGTGTGTTTCCTTTCAGAAACGGAGTTAAATGCCAGGCTCTGTGTATTCCTACAAGCAAGACTTCGTTTCAGGTAAAAGCAGTCTCTTTTCAGCTCAAAGGAAGCTTTTTTGTTCACAAAGCTCACACCTTTCTCCCTCTTAACAGAAAAGAATTGGATGTTAGAGGACCTGTACTTTGTATCAGTTTCAGAAACAGAGTTGAACTAAATGTGGTCCGTGTGTGTAGGAAACATAGTTCTTTTGTTCTGAGCACACTCACGTTTTCCTCTGGATTAGAGACTCTAGAAAGCAAGAGCGTGCTTCTTGCTCTAAAGCAGAGTGTGTTTCATGGATGAGAACTGTGCTGTGTGTTTCCCTTCAGAAACGGAGTTAAATGCCAGGCTCTGTGTCTTCCTACAAGCAAGACTTCGTTTCAGGTAAACACAGTCATTTTTCAGCTCAAAGTAAGCTACATTGTTCACAAAGCTCACACGTTTCTCGCTCATAACTGAAAAGCATTGCATGTTAGAGGACCTGTGGTTTGTATCAATTTCAGAAACAGAGTTGAACTAGATATGGTCCGGGTGTAGGAAACACAGTTCTTTTGTTCTGAGCACACTCACATTTCCCTCTGTATTAGAGACTCTAGAAAGCAAGCGTGTGCTTCTTGCTCTAAAGCACATGTGTTTCATGGATGAGAACTATGCTGTTTGTTTCCCTTCAGAAACGAAGTTAAATGCCAGGCTCTGTGTCTTCCTACAAGCAAGACTTCGTTTCAGGTAAACGCAATCACTTTTCAGCTCAAAGTAAGCTACATTGTTCACAAATCTCACACGTTTCTCGCTCATAACTGAAAAGCATTGCATGTTAGAGGACCTGTCGTTTGTATCAGTTTCAGAAACAGAGTTGAACTAAATATGGTCCGTGTGTGTTGGAAACACAGTTCTTTTGTTCTGAGCACACTCACGTTTCCCTCTGTATTAGAGACTCTAGAAAGCAAGAACGTGCTTCTTGCTCTAAAGCAGAGTTTGTTTCATGGATGAGATCTGTGCTGTGTGTTTCCATTCAGAAACGGAGTTAAATGCCAGGCTCTGTGTATTACTATAAGCAAGACATCGTTTCAGATAAATGCAGTCACATTTCAGCTCAAAGGAAGCTATATTGTTCACGAAGCTCACACGTTTCTCGCTCTTAACTGAATATCATTGGATTTTAGAGGACCTGTGGTTTGTATCAGTTTCAGAAACAGAGTTGAACTAGATATGGTCCGTGTGTGGAGGAAACACTGTTCTTTTGTTCTGAGCACACTCACGTTTCCCTCTGTATTAGAGACTCTAAAAGCAAGAGCATGCTTCTCTTGCTCTAAAGCACATTGTGTTTCATGGATGAGAACTATGCTGTGTGTTTCCCTTCAGAAACGGAGTTAAATGCCAGGCTCTGTATCTTCCTACAAGCAAGACTTCGTTTCAGGTAAAAGCAGTCTCTTTTCAGCACAAAGTAAGCTACATTGTTCACAAAGCTCACACCTTTCTCCCTCTTAACAGAAAAGAATTGGATCTTAGAAGACCTGTGGTTTGTATCAGTTTCAGAAACAGAGTTGAACTAGATATGGTCCGTGTGTGTAGTAAACACAGTTCTTTTATTCTGAGCACTCTCACGTTTCCCTGTGTATTAGAGATTCCAGAAAGGAAGAGCATGATTCTTGCTCTACAGCAGAGTGTGTTTCATGGATGAGAACTGTGCTGTGTGTTTCCCTTCAGAAACGGAGTTAAATTCCAGGCTCTGTGTATTACTATAAGAAAGACATCGTTTCAGATAAATTCAGTCACTTTTCAGCTCAAACGAAGCTACATTGTTCACACAGCTCACACGTTTCTCGCTCTTAACTGAAAATCAATGCAATTTAGAGGACCCGTGTTTTGTATCATTTTCTGAAACAGAGTTGAACTAGATATGGTCCGTGTGTGTAGGAAACACAGTTCTTTTGTTCTGAGCACACTCATGTTTCCCTCTGTATTAGAGACTCTGGAAAGCAAGAGACTGCTTCTTGCTCTAAAGCAGAGTGTGTTTCATGGATGAGAACTGTGCTGTGTGTTTCCCTTCAGAAACGGAGTTAAATGCCAGGCTCTGTGTTTTCCTAC
The DNA here is from genome assembly GCA_949786385.1 of Onychomys leucogaster. Classification (NCBI taxonomy): domain Eukaryota; kingdom Metazoa; phylum Chordata; class Mammalia; order Rodentia; family Cricetidae; genus Onychomys; species Onychomys leucogaster. The sequence goes on along the minus strand of CATKUP010000101.1, from coordinate 1,786,279 downwards.
AAGCAAGACTTCTTTTCAGGTAAACACAGTCAATTTTCAGCTCAAACAAAGCTACATTGTTCACGAAGCTCACACGTTTCTCGCTCTTAACTGAAAAGCATTGGATTTTAGAGGACCTGTGGTTTGTATCATTTTCAGAAACAGAGTTGACCTAGATATGGTCCGTGTGTGTAGGAAACACAGTTCTTTTGTTCTGAGCACACTCACGTTTCCCTCTGTATTAGAGACTCTAGAAAGCAAGAGCGTGCTTCTTGCTCTAAAGCACAGTGTGTTTCATGGATGAGAACTATGCTGTTTGTTTCCCTTCAGAAACGGAGTTAAATGCCAGGCTCTGTGTCTTCCTACAAGCAAGACTTCGTTTCAGGTAAATGCAATCACTTTTCAGCTCAAAGGAAGCTACATAGTTCACGAAGCTAACACGTTTCTCACTCTTAACTGAAAAGCATTGGATTTGAGAGGACCTGTGGTTTATATCAGTTTCAGAAACAGAGTTGAACTAGATATGGTCTCCGTGTGTAGGAAACACAGTTCTTTGGTTCTGAGCACACTCACGTTTTACTCTGGATTAGAGACTCTCGAAAGCAAGAGCGTGCTTCTTGCTCTAAAGCACAGTGTGTTTCATGGATGAGATCTGTGCTGTGTGTTTCCCTTCAGAAACGGAGTTAAATGCCAGGCTCTGTGTATTCCTACAAGCAAGACTTCGTTTCAGGTAAAAGCAGTCACTTTTCAGCTCAAAGGAAGCTATTTTGTTCACAAAGCTCACACCTTTCTCCCTCTTAACAGAAAAGAATTGGATGTTAGAGGACCTGTACTTTGTATCAGTTTCAGAAACAGAGTCGAACTAGATGTGGTCCGTGTGTGTAGGAAACACAGTTCTTTTGTTCTGAGCACACTCACGTTTCCCTCTGTATTAGAGACTCTAGAAAGCAAGAGCGTGCTTCTTGCTCTAAAGCAGAGTGTGTTTCATGGATGAGAACTGTGCTGTGTGTTTCCTTTCAGAAACGGAGTTAAATGCCAGGCTCTGTGTATTCCTACAAGCAAGACTTCGTTTCAGGTAAAAGCAGTCTCTTTTCAGCTCAAAGGAAGCTATTTTGTTCACAAAGCTCACACCTTTCTCCCTCTTAACAGAAAAGAATTGGATGTTAGAGGACCTGTACTTTGTATCAGTTTCAGAAACAGAGTTGAACTAGATGTCGTCCGTGTGTGTAGGAAACATAGTTCTTTTGTTCTGAGCACACTCACGTTTTCCTCTGGATTAGAGACTCTAGAAAGCAAGAGCGTGCTTCTTGCTCTAAAGCAGAGTGTGTTTCATGGATGAGAACTGTGCTGTGTGTTTCCCTTCAGAAACGGAGTTAAATGCCAGGCTCTGTGTCTTCCTACAAGCAAGACTTCGTTTCAGGTAAACACAGTCATTTTTCAGCTCAAAGTAAGCTACATTGTTCACAAAGCTCACTCGTTTCTCGCTCATAACTGAAAAGCATTGCATGTTAGAGGACCTGTGGTTTGTATCAATTTCAGAAACAGAGTTGAACTAGATATGGTCTGGGTGTAGGAAACACAGTTCTTTTGTTCTGAGCACACTCACATTTCCCTCTGTATTAGAGACTCTAGAAAGCAAGCGTGTGCTTCTTGCTCTAAAGCACATGTGTTTCATGGATGAGAACTATGCTGTTTGTTTCCCTTCAGAAACGAAGTTAAATGCCAGGCTCTGTGTCTTCCTACAAGCAAGACTTCGTTTCAGGTAAACGCAATCACTTTTCAGCTCAAAGTAAGCTACATTGTTCACAAATCTCACACGTTTCTCGCTCATAACTGAAAAGCATTGCATGTTAGAGGACCTGTCGTTTGTATCAGTTTCAGAAACAGAGTTGAACTAAATATGGTCCGTGTGTGTTGGAAACACAGTTCTTTTGTTCTGAGCACACTCACGTTTCCCTCTGTATTAGAGACTCTAGAAAGCAAGAGCGTGCTTCTTGCTCTAAAGCAGAGTTTGTTTCATGGATGAGATCTGTGCTGTGTGTTTCCATTCAGAAACGGAGTTAAATGCCAGGCTCTGTGTCTTAATATAAGCAAGACTTCGTTTCAGATAAATGCAGTCACATTTCAGCTCAAAGGAAGCTATATTGTTCACGAAGCTCACACGTTTCTCGCTCTTAACTGAATATCATTGGATTTTAGAGGACCTGTGGTTTGTATCAGTTTCAGAAACAGAGTTGAACTAGATATGGTCCGTGTGTGGAGGAAACACTGTTCTTTTGTTCTGAGCACACTCACGTTTCCCTCTGTATTAGAGACTCTAAAAGCAAGAGCATGCTTCTCTTGCTCTAAAGCACATTGTGTTTCATGGATGAGAACTATGCTGTGTGTTTCCCTTCAGAAACGGAGTTAAATGCCAGGCTCTGTATCTTCCTACAAGCAAGACTTCGTTTCAGGTAAAAGCAGTCTCTTTTCAGCACAAAGTAAGCTACATTGTTCACAAAGCTCACACCTTTCTCCCTCTTAACAGAAAAGAATTGGATGTTAGAGGACCTGTGGTTTGTATCAGTTTCAGAAACAGAGTTGAACTAGATATGGTCCGTGTGTGTAGTAAACACAGTTCTTTTATTCTGAGCACTCTCACGTTTCCCTCTGTATTAGAGATTCTAGAAAGGAAGAGCATAATTCTTGTTCTAAAGCAGAGTGTGTTTCATGGATGAGAACTGTGCTGTGTGTTTCCCTTCAGAAACGGAGTTAAATTCCAGGCTCTGTGTATTACTATAAGAAAGACATCGTTTCAGATAAATTCAGTCAATTTTCAGCTCAAACAAAGCTACATTGTTCACGAAGCTCACACGTTTCTCGCTCTTAATTGAAAAGCATTGGATTTTAGAGGACCTGTGGTTTGTATCATTTTCAGAAACAGAGTTGACCTAGATATGGTCCGTGTGTGTAGGAAACACAGTTCTTTTGTTCTGAGCACACTCACGTTTCCCTCTGTATTAGAGACTCTAGAAAGCAAGAGCGTGCTTCTTGCTCTAAAGCACAGTGTGTTTCATGGATGAGAACTATGCTGTTTGTTTCCCTTCAGAAACAGAGTTAAATGCCAGGCTCTGTGTCTTCCTACAAGCAAGACTTCGTTTCAGGTAAATGCAATCACTTTTCAGCTCAAAGGAAGCTACATAGTTCACGAAGCTCACACGTTTCTCACTCTTAACTGAAAAGCATTGATTTTGAGAGGACCTGTGGTTTATATCAGTTTCAGAAACAGAGTTGAACTAGATATGGTCTCCGTGTGTAGGAAACACAGTTCTTTGGTTCTGAGCACACTCACGTTTTACTCTGGATTAGAGACTCTAGAAAGCAAGAGCGTGCTTCTTGCTCTAAAGCACAGTGTGTTTCATGGATGAGATCTGTGCTGTGTGTTTCCCTTCAGAAACGGAGTTAAATGCCAGGCTCTGTGTATTCCTACAAGCAAGACTTCGTTTCAGGTAAAAGCAGTCACTTTTCAGCTCAAAGGAAGCTATTTTGTTCACAAAGCTCACACCTTTCTCCCTCTTAACAGAAAAGAATTGGATGTTAGAGGACCTGTACTTTGTATCAGTTTCAGAAACAGAGTTGAACTAGATGTGGTCCGTGTGTGTAGGAAACACAGTTCTTTTGTTCTGAGCACACTCACGTTTTCCTCTGGATTAGCGACTCTAGAAAGCAAGAGCGTGCTTCTTGGTCTAAAGCATAGTGTGTTTCATGGATGAGATCTGTGCTGTGTGTTATCGTTCAGAAACAGAGTTAAATGCCAGGCTCTGTGTCTTCCTACAAGCAAGACTTCGTTTCAGGTAAACGCAGTCACTTTTCAGCTCAAAGTAAGCTACATTGTTCACAAATCTCACACGTTTCTCGCTCATAACTGAAAAGCATTCCATGTTAGAGGACCTGTGGTTTGTATCAGTTTCAGAAACAGAGTCGAACTAGATATTGTCCGTGTGTGTAGGAAACACAGTTCTTTTGTTCTGAGCACACTCACGTTTCCCTCTGCATTAGAGACTCTAGAAAGCAAGAGCGTGCTTCTTGCTCTAAAGCAGAGTGTGTTTCATGGATGAGATCTGTGCTGTGTGTTTCCGTTCAGAAACGGAGTTAAATGCCAGGCTCTGTGTCTTCCTACAAGCAAGACTTTGTTTCAGGTGAACACAGTCACTTTTCAGCTCAAATGAAGCTACATTGTTCACACAGCTCACACGTTTCTCGCTCTTAACTGAAAATCAATGCAATTTAGAGGACCTGTGGTTTGTATCAGTTTCAGAAACAGAGTTGAACTAGATATGGTCCGTGTGTGTAGGAAACACAGTTCTTTTGTTCTGAGCACACTCACATTTCCCTCTCTTCTTGAGACTCTAGAAAGCAAGAGCGTTCTTCTTGCTCTAAAGCAGAGTGTGTTTTATGGATGAGATCTGTGCTGTGTGTTTCCGTTCAGAAACGGAGTTAAATGCCAGGCTCTGTGTCTTACTGTAAGCAAGACATCATTTCAGATACATGCAGTCACATTTCAGCTCAAAGGAAGCTACATTGTTCACGAATCTCGAAAGTTTCTCGCTCTTAACTGAAAAGCATTGGATTTTGGAGGACCTGTGGTTTGTATCATTTTCTGAAACAGAGTTGACCTAGATATGGTCCGTGTGTGTAGGAAACACAGTTCTTTTGTTCTGAGCACACTCACGTTTCCCTCTGTATTAGAGATTCTAGAAAGCAAGAGCGTGCTTCTTGCTCTAAAGCACAGTGTGTTTCATGGATGAGAACTATGCTGTTTGTTTCCCTTCAGAAACGGAGTTAAATGCCAGGCTCTGTGTATTCCTACAAGCAAGACTTCGTTTCAGGTAAAAGCAATCACTTTTCAGCTCAAAGGAAGCTACATAGTTCACGAAGCTCACACGTTTCTCACTCTTAACTGAAAAGCATTTGATTTGAGAGGACCTGTGGTTTATATCAGTTTCAGAAACAGAGTTGAACTAGATATGGTCTCTGTGTGTAGGAAACACAGTTCTTTGGTTCTGAGCACACTCATGTTTTCCACTGGATTAGAGACTCTAGAAAGCAAGAGCGTGCTTCTTGCTCTAAAGTACAGTGTGTTTCATGGATGAGATCTGTGCTGTGTGTTATCGTTCAGAAACAAAGTTAAATGCCAGGCTCTGTGTCTTCCGACAAGCAAGACTTCGTTTCAGGTAAAGGCAGTCACTTTTCAGCTCAAAGTAAGCTACATTGTTCACAAATCTCACACGTTTCTCGCTCATAACTGAAAAGCATTGCACGTTAGAGGACCTGTGGTTTGTATCATTTTCAGAAACAGAGTTGACCTAATTTGGTCCGTGTGTGTAGGAAACACAGTTCTTTTGTTCTGAGCACACTCACGTTTCCCTCTGTATTAGAGACTCTAGAAAGCAAGAGCGTGCTTCTTGCTCTAAAGCAGAGAGTGTTTCATGGATGAGATCTGTGCTGTGTGTTTCCGTTCAGAAACGGAGTTAAATGCCAGGCTCTGTGTCTTCCTACAAGCAAGACTTCGTTTCAGGTAAACGCAGTCACTTTTCAGCTCAAAGTAAGCTACATTGTTCACAAAGCTCACACCTTTCTCCCTCTTAACAGAAAAGAATTGGATGATAGAGGACCTGTGGTTTGTATCAGTTTCAGAAACAGAGTTGAACTAGATATGGTCCGTGTGTGTAGGAAACACAGTTCTTTTATTCTGAGCACTCTCACGTTTCCCTCTGTATTAGAGATTCTAGAAAGGAAGAGCATGATTCTTGCTCTAAAGCAGAGTGTGTTTCATGGATGAGAACTGTGCTGTTTGTTTCCCTTCAGAAACGGAGTTAAATGCCAGGCTCTGTGTATTACTATAAGAAAGACTTCGTTTCAGGAAAACGCAGTCACTTTTCAGCTCAAACGAAGCTACATTGTTCACACAGCTCACACGTTTCTCGCTCTTAACTGAAAATCAATGCAATTTAGAGGACCTGTGGTTTGTATCAGTTTCAGAAAAAGAGTTGAACTAGATATGGTCCGTGTGTGTAGGAAACACAGTTCTTTTGTTCTGAGCACACTCATGTTTCCCTCTGTATTAGAGACTCTGGAAAGAAAGAGACTGCTTCTTTCTCTAAAGCAGAGTGTGTTTCATGGATGAAAACTGTGCTGTGTGTTTCCCTTCAGAAACGGAGTTAAATGCCAGGCTCTGTGTTTTCCTACAAGCAAGACTTCTTTTCAGGTAAACACAGTCATTTTTCAGCTCAAACAAAGCTACATTGTTCACGAAGCTCACACGTTTCTCGCTCTTAACTGAAAAGCATTGGATTTTAGAGGACCTGTGGTTTGTATCATTTTCAGAAACAGAGTTGACCTAGATAAGTTCCGTGTGTGTAGGAAACACAGTTCTTTTTTTCTGAGCACACTCAGGTTTCCCTCTGTATTAGAGACTCTGGAAAGCAAGAGCGTTCTTCTTGCTCTAAAGCACAGTGTGTTTCATGGATGAGAACTATGCTGTTTGTTTCCCTTCAGAAACGGAGTTAAATGCCAGGCTCTGTGTCTTCCTACAAGCAAGACTTCGTTTCAGGTAAACGCAATCACTTTTCAGCTCACAGGAAGCTACATAGTTCACGAAGCTCACACGTTTCTCACTCTTAACTGAAAAGCATTGGATTTGAGAGTACCTGTGCTTTGTATCAGTTTCAGAAACAGAGTTGAACTAGATATGGTGCGTGTGTGTAGGAAACACAGTTCTTTTATTCTGAGCACTCTCACGTTTCCCTCTGTATTAGAGACTCTAGAAAGCAAGAGCGTGCTTCTTGCTCTAAAGCACAGTGTGTTTCATGGATGAGATCTGTGCTGTGTGTTATCGTTCAGAAACGGAGTTAAATGCCAGGCTGTGTGTCTTCTGACAAGCAAGACTTCGTTTAACGTAAAGGCAGTCACTTTTCAGCTCAAAGTAAGCTACATTGTTCACAAATCTCACACGTTACTCGCTCATAACTGAAAAGCATTGCATGTTAGAGGACCTGTGGTTTGTATCAGTTTCAGAAACAGAGTCGAACTAGATATTGTCCGTGTGTGTAGGAAACACAGTTCTTTTGTTCTGAGCACACTCACGTTTCCCTCTGCATTAGAGACTCTAGAAAGCAAGAGCGTGCTTCTTGCTCTAAAGCAGAGTGTGTTTCATGGATGAGATCTGTGCTGTGTGTTTCCTTTCAGAAACGGAGTTAAATGCCAGGCTCTGTGTATTCCTACAAGCAAGACTTCGTTTCAGGTAAAAGCAGTCTCTTTTCAGCTCAAAGGAAGCTTTTTTGTTCACAAAGCTCACACCTTTCTCCCTCTTAACAGAAAAGAATTGGATGTTAGAGGACCTGTACTTTGTATCAGTTTCAGAAACAGAGTTGAACTAGATGTGGTCCGTGTGTGTAGGAAACATAGTTCTTTTGTTCTGAGCACACTCACGTTTTCCTTTGGATTAGAGACTCTAGAAAGCAAGAGCGTGCTTCTTGCTCTAAAGCAGAGTGTGTTTCATGGATGAGAACTGTGCTGTGTGTTTCCCTTCAGAAACAGAGTTAAATGCCAGGCTCTGTGTCTTCCTACAAGCAAGACTTCGTTTCAGGTAAACACAGTCATTTTTCAGCTCAAAGTAAGCTACATTGTTCACAAAGCTCACACGTTTCTCGCTCATAACTGAAAAGCATTTGATTTGAGAGGACCTGTGGTTTATATCAGTTTCAGAAACAGAGTTGAACTAGATATGGTCTCTGTGTGTAGGAAACACAGTTCTTTGGTTCTGAGCACACTCATGTTTTCCACTGGATTAGAGACTCTAGAAAGCAAGAGCGTGCTTCTTGCTCTAAAGTACAGTGTGTTTCATGGATGAGATCTGTGCTGTGTGTTATCGTTCAGAAACAAAGTTAAATGCCAGGCTCTGTGTCTTCCGACAAGCAAGACTTCGTTTCAGGTAAAGGCAGTCAATTTTCAGCTCAAAGTAAGCTACATTGTTCACAAATCTCACACGTTTCTCGCTCATAACTGAAAAGCATTGCACGTTAGAGGACCTGTGGTTTGTATCATTTTCAGAAACAGAGTTGACCTAATTTGGTCCGTGTGTGTAGGAAACACAGTTCTTTTGTTCTGAGCACACTCACGTTTCCCTCTGTATTAGAGACTCTAGAAAGCAAGAGCGTGCTTCTTGCTCTAAAGCAGAGAGTGTTTCATGGATGAGATCTGTGCTGTGTGTTTCCGTTCAGAAACGGAGTTAAATGCCAGGCTCTGTGTCTTCCTACAAGCAAGACTTCGTTTCAGGTAAACGCAGTCACTTTTCAGCTCAAAGTAAGCTACATTGTTCACAAAGCTCACACCTTTCTCCCTCTTAACAGAAAAGAATTGGATGATAGAGGACCTGTGGTTTGTATCAGTTTCAGAAACAGAGTTGAACTAGATATGGTCCGTGTGTGTAGGAAACACAGTTCTTTTATTCTGAGCACTCTCACGTTTCCCTCTGTATTAGAGATTCTACAAAGGAAGAGCATGATTCTTGCTCTAAAGCAGAGTGTGTTTCATGGATGAGAACTGTGCTGTTTGTTTCCCTTCAGAAACGGAGTTAAATGCCAGGCTCTGTGTATTACTATAAGAAAGACTTCGTTTCAGGAAAACGCAGTCACTTTTCAGCTCAAACGAAGCTACATTGTTCACACAGCTCACACGTTTCTCGCTCTTAACTGAAAATCAATGCAATTTAGAGGACCTGTGGTTTGTATCAGTTTCAGAAAAAGAGTTGAACTAGATATGGTCCGTGTGTGTAGGAAACACAGTTCTTTTGTTCTGAGCACACTCATGTTTCCCTCTGTATTAGAGACTCTGGAAAGCAAGAGACTGCTTCTTTCTCTAAAGCAGAGTGTGTTTCATGGATGAAAACTGTGCTGTGTGTTTCCCTTCAGAAACGGAGTTAAATGCCAGGCTCTGTGTTTTCCTACAAGCAAGACTTCTTTTCAGGTAAACACAGTCATTTTTCAGCTCAAACAAAGCTACATTGTTCACGAAGCTCACACGTTTCTCGCTCTTAACTGAAAAGCATTGGATTTTAGAGGACCTGTGGTTTGTATCATTTTCAGAAACAGAGTTGACCTAGATAAGTTCCGTGTGTGTAGGAAACACAGTTCTTTTTTTCTGAGCACACTCAGGTTTCCCTCTGTATTAGAGACTCTGGAAAGCAAGAGCGTTCTTCTTGCTCTAAAGCACAGTGTGTTTCATGGATGAGAACTATGCTGTTTGTTTCCCTTCAGAAACGGAGTTAAATGCCAGGCTCTGTGTCTTCCTACAAGCAAGACTTCGTTTCAGGTAAACGCAATCACTTTTCAGCTCACAGGAAGCTACATAGTTCACGAAGCTCACACGTTTCTCACTCTTAACTGAAAAGCATTGGATTTGAGAGTACCTGTGCTTTGTATCAGTTTCAGAAACAGAGTTGAACTAGATATGGTGCGTGTGTGTAGGAAACACAGTTCTTTTATTCTGAGCACTCTCACGTTTCCCTCTGTATTAGAGACTCTAGAAAGCAAGAGCGTGCTTCTTGCTCTAAAGCACAGTGTGTTTCATGGATGAGATCTGTGCTGTGTGTTATCGTTCAGAAACGGAGTTAAATGCCAGGCTGTGTGTCTTCTGACAAGCAAGACTTCGTTTAACGTAAAGGCAGTCACTTTTCAGCTCAAAGTAAGCTACATTGTTCACAAATCTCACACGTTACTCGCTCATAACTGAAAAGCATTGCATGTTAGAGGACCTGTGGTTTGTATCAGTTTCAGAAACAGAGTCGAACTAGATATTGTCCGTGTGTGTAGGAAACACAGTTCTTTTGTTCTGAGCACACTCACGTTTCCCTCTGCATTAGAGACTCTAGAAAGCAAGAGCGTGCTTCTTGCTCTAAAGCAGAGTGTGTTTCATGGATGAGATCTGTGCTGTGTGTTTCCTTTCAGAAACGGAGTTAAATGCCAGGCTCTGTGTATTCCTACAAGCAAGACTTCGTTTCAGGTAAAAGCAGTCTCTTTTCAGCTCAAAGGAAGCTTTTTTGTTCACAAAGCTCACACCTTTCTCCCTCTTAACAGAAAAGAATTGGATGTTAGAGGACCTGTACTTTGTATCAGTTTCAGAAACAGAGTTGAACTAGATGTGGTCCGTGTGTGTAGGAAACATAGTTCTTTTGTTCTGAGCACACTCACGTTTTCCTTTGGATTAGAGACTCTAGAAAGCAAGAGCGTGCTTCTTGCTCTAAAGCAGAGTGTGTTTCATGGATGAGAACTGTGCTGTGTGTTTCCCTTCAGAAACGGAGTTAAATGCCAGGCTCTGTGTCTTCCTACAAGCAAGACTTCGTTTCAGGTAAACACAGTCATTTTTCAGCTCAAAGTAAGCTACATTGTTCACAAAGCTCACACGTTTCTCGCTCATAACTGAAAAGCATTGCATGTCAGAGGACCTGTGGTTTGTATCAATTTCAGAAACAGACTTGAACTAGATATGGTCCGGGTGTAGGAAACACAGTTCTTTTGTTCTGAGCACACTCACATTTCCCTCTGTATTAGAGACTCTCGAAAGCAAGCGTGTGCTTCTTGCTCTAAAGCACATGTGTTTCGTGGATGAGAACTATGCTGTTTGTTTCCCTTCAGAAACGAAGTTAAATGCCAGGCTCTGTGTCTTCCTACAAGCAAGACTTCGTTTCAGGTAAACGCAATCACTTTTCAGCTCAAAGTAAGCTACATTGTTCACAAATCTCACACGTTTCTCGCTCATAACTGAAAAGCATTGCATGTTAGAGGACCTGTCGTTTGTATCAGTTTCAGAAACAGAGTTGAACTAAATATGGTCCGTGTGTGTTGGAAACACAGTTCTTTTGTTCTGAGCACACTCACGTTTCCCTCTGTATTAGAGACTCTAGAAAGCAAGAGCGTGCTTCTTGCTCTAAAGCAGAGTTTGTTTCATGGATGAGATCTGTGCTGTGTGTTTCCATTCAGAAACGGAGTTAAATGCCAGGCTCTGTGTATTACTATAAGCAAGACATCGTTTCAGATAAATGCAGTCACATTTCAGCTCAAAGGAAGCTATATTGTTCACGAAGCTCACACGTTTCTTGCTCTTAACTGAATATCATTGGATTTTAGAGGACCTGTGGTTTGTATCAGTTTCAGAAACAGAGTTGAACTAGATATGGTCCGTGTGTGGAGGAAACACTGTTCTTTTGTTCTGAGCACACTCACGTTTCCCTCTGTATTAGAGACTCTAAAAGCAAGAGCATGCTTCTCTTGCTCTAAAGCACATTGTGTTTCATGGATGAGAACTATGCTGTGTGTTTCCCTTCAGAAACGGAGTTAAATGCCAGGCTCTGTATCTTCCTACAAGCAAGACTTCGTTTCAGGTAAAAGCAGTCTCTTTTCAGCACAAAGTAAGCTACATTGTTCACAAAGCTCACACCTTTCTCCCTCTTAACAGAAAAGAATTGGATGTTAGAGGACCTGTGCTTTGTATCAGTTTCAGAAACAGAGTTGAACTAGATATGGTGCGTGTGTGTAGGAAACACAGTTCTTTTATTCTGAGCACTCTCACGTTTCCCTCTGTATTAGAGACTCTAGAAAGCAAGAGCGTGCTTCTTGCTCTAAAGCACAGTGTGTTTCATGGATGAGATCTGTGCTGTGTGTTATCGTTCATAAACGGAGTTAAATGCCAGGCTGTGTGTCTTCTGACAAGCAAGACTTCGTTTAAGGTAAAGGCAGTCACTTTTCAGCTCAAAGTAAGCTACATTGTTCACAAATCTCACACGTTACTCGCTCATAACTGAAAAGCATTGCATTCTAGAGGACCTGTGGTTTGTATCAGTTTCAGAAACAGAGTCGAACTACATATGGTCCGTGTGTGTAGGAAACACAGTTCTTTTGTTCTGAGCACACTCACGTTTCCCTCTGTATTAGAGACTCTAGAAAGCAAGAGCGTGCTTCTTGCTCTAAAGCAGAGTGTGTTTTATGGATGAGATCTGTGCTGTGTGTTTCCTTTCAGAAACGGAGTTAAATGCCAGGCTCTGTGTATTCCTACAAGCAAGACTTCGTTTCAGGTAAAAGCAGTCTCTTTTCAGCTCAAAGGAAGCTTTTTTGTTCACAAAGCTCACACCTTTCTCCCTCTTAACAGAAAAGAATTGGATGTTAGAGGACCTGTACTTTGTATCAGTTTGAGAAACAGAGTTGAACTAGATGTGGTCCGTGTGTGTAGGAAACATAGTTCTTTTGTTCTGAGCACACTCACGTTTTCCTCTGGATTAGAGACTCTAGAAAGCAAGAGCGTGCTTCTTGCTCTAAAGCAGAGTGTGTTTCATGGATGAGAACTGTGCTGTGTGTTTCCCTTCAGAAACGGAGTTAAATGCCAGGCTCTGTGTCTTCCTACAAGCAAGACTTCGTTTCAGGTAAACACAGTCATTTTTCAGCTCAAAGTAAGCTACATTGTTCACAAAGCTCACACGTTTCTCGCTCATAACTGAAAAGCATTGCATGTTAGAGGACCTGTGGTTTGTATCAATTTCAGAAACAGAGTTGAACTAGATATGGTCCGGGTGTAGGAAACACAGTTCTTTTGTTCTGAGCACACTCACGTTTCCCTCTGTATTAGAGACTCTAGAAAGCAAGAACGTGCTTCTTGCTCTAAAGCAGAGTTTGTTTCATGGATGAGATCTGTGCTGTGTGTTTCCATTCAGAAACGGAGTTAAATGCCAGGCTCTTTGTATTACTATAAGCAAGACATCGTTTCAGATAAATGCAGTCACATTTCAGCTCAAAGGAAGCTATTTTGTTCACGAAGCTCACACGTTTCTCGCTCTTAACTGAATATCATTGGATTTTAGAGGACCTGTGGTTTGTATCAGTTTCAGAAACTGAGTTGAACTAGATATGGTCCGTGTGTGGAGGAAACACTGTTCTTTTGTTCTGAGCACACTCACGTTTCCCTCTGTATTATAGACTCTAAAAGCAAGAGCATGCTTCTCTTGCTCTAAAGCACATTGTGTTTCATGGATGAGAACTATGCTGTGTGTTTCCCTTCAGAAACGGAGTTAAATGCCAGGCTCTGTATCTTCCTACAAGCAAGACTTCGTTTCAGGTAAAAGCAGTCTCTTTTCAGCACAAAGTAAGCTACATTGTTCACAAAGCTCACACCTTTCTCCCTCTTAACAGCAAAGAATTGGATGTTAGAAGACCTGTGGTTTGTATCAGTTTCAGAAACAGAGTTGAACTAGATATGGTCCGTGTGTGTAGTAAACACAGTTCTTTTATTCTGAGCACTCTCACGTTTCCCTGTGTATTAGAGATTCCAGAAAGGAAGAGCATGATTCTTGCTCTAAAGCAGAGTGTGTTTCATGGATGAGAACTGTGCTGTGTGTTTCCCTTCAGAAACGGAGTTAAATTCCAGGCTCTGTGTATTACTATAAGAAAGACATCGTTTCAGATAAATTCAGTCACTTTTCAGCTCAAACGAAGCTACATTGTTCACACAGCTCACACGTTTCTCGCTCTTAACTGAAAATCAATGCAATTTAGAGGACCTGTGTTTTGTATCATTTTCTGAAACAGAGTTGAACTAGATATGGTCCGTGTGTGTAGGAAACACAGTTCTTTTGTTCTGAGCACACTCATGTTTCCCTCTGTATTAGAGACTCTGGAAAGCAAGAGACTGCTTCTTGCTCTAAAGCAGAGTGTGTTTCATGGATGAGAACTGTGCTGTGTGTTTCCCTTCAGAAACGGAGTTAAATTCCAGGCTCTGTGTTTTCCTACAAGCAAGACTTCTTTTCAGGTAAACACAGTCAATTTTCAGCTCAAACAAAGCTACATTGTTCACGAAGCTCACACGTTTCTCGCTCTTAACTGAAAAGCATTGGATTTTAGAGGACCTGTGGTTTGTATCATTTTCAGAAACAGAGTTGACCTAGATATGGTCCGTGTGTGTAGGAAACACAGTTCTTTGGTTCTGAGCACACTCACGTTTTACTCTGGATTAGAGACTCTAGAAAGCAAGAGCGTGCTTCTTGCTCTAAAGCACAGTGTGTTTCATGGATGAGATCTGTGCTGTGTGTTTCCTTTCAGAAACGGAGTTAAATGCCAGTCTCTGTGTATTCCTACAAGCAAGACTTCGTTTCAGGTAAAAGCAGTCACTTTTCAGCTCAAAGGAAGCTATTTTGTTCACAAAGCTCACACCTTTCTCCCTCTTAACAGAAAAGAATTGGATGTTAGAGGACCTGTACTTTGTATCAGTTTCAGAAACAGAGTTGAACTAGATATGGTCTCTGTGTGTAGGAAACACAGTTCTTTTGTTCTGAGCACACTCACGTTTTCCTCTGGATTAGAGACTCTAGAAAGCAAGAGCGTGCTTCTTGGTCTAAAGCAGAGTGTGTTTCATGGATGAGATCTGTGCTGTGTGTTATCGTTCAGAAACGGAGTTAAATGCCAGGCTCTGTGTCTTCGTACAAGCAAGACTTCGTTTCAGGTAAAGGCAGTCACTTTTCAGCTCAAAGTAAGCTACATTGTTCACAAATCTCACACGTTTCTCGCTCATAACTGAAAAGCATTGCATATCAGAGGACCTGTGGTTTGTATCAGTTTCAGAAACAGAGTCGAACTAGATATAGTCCGTGTGTGTAGGAAACACAGTTCTGTTGTTCTGAGCACACTCACGTTTTCCTCTGTATTAGAAACTCTAGAAAGCAAGAGCGTGCTTCTTGCTCTAAAGCAGAGTGTGTTTCATGGATGAGATCTGTGCTGTGTGTTTCTGTTCAGAAACGGAGTTAAATGCCAGGCTCTGTGTCTTACTATAAGCAAGACATCGTTTCAGATAAATGCAGTCACATTTCAGCTCAAAGGAAGCTATATTGTTCACGAAGCTCACACGTTTCTCCCTCTTAACAGAAAAGAATTGGATGTTAGAGCACCTGTGCTTTGTATCAGTTTCAGAAACAGAGTTGAACTAGATATGGTCCGTGTGTGTAGGAAACACAGTTCTTTTATTCTGAGCACTCTCACGTTTCCCTCTGTATTAGAGATTCTAGAAAGGAAAAGCATGATTCTTGCTCTGAAGCAGAGTGTGTTTCATGGATGAGAACTGTGCTGTGTGTTTCCCTTCAGAAACGGAGTTAAATGCCAGGCTCTGTGTCTTCCTACAAGCAAGACTTCGTTTCAGGAAAACGCAGTCACTTTTCAGCTCAAAGGAAGCTACATAGTTCACGAACCTCACACGTTTCTCACTCTTAACTGAAAAGCATTGGATTTTAGAGGACCTGTGGTTTATATCAGATTCAGAAACAGAGTTGAACTAGATATGGTCTGTGTGTGTAGGAAACACAGTTCTTTTGTTCTGAGCACACTCACGTTTCCCCCTGGATTAGAGACTCTAGAAAGCAAGAGTGTGCTTCTTGCTCTAAAGCAGAGTGTGTTTTATGGATGAGATCTGTGCTGTGTGTTTCCATTCAGAAACGGAGTTAAATGCCACGCTCTGTGTCTTCCTACAAGCAAGACTTCATTTCAGGTAAAGGCAGTCACTTTTCAGCTCAAACAAAGCTACATTGTTCACGAAGCTCACACGTTTCTCGCTCTTAACTGAAAATCATTGGATTTTAGAGGATCTGTGGTTTGTATCAGATTCAGAAACAGAGTTGAACTAGATATGTTCCGTGTGTGTAGGAAACACATTTCTTTTGATCGGAGCACACTCACGTTACCCTCTGTATTAGAGACTATAGAAAGCAAGAGCGTGCTTCTTTCTCTAAAGCAGAGTGTGTTTCTGGGATGAGAACTGTGCTGTGTGATTCCGTTCAGAAACGGAGTTAAATGCCAGGCTCTGTGTCTTACTATAAGCAAGACATCGTTTCAGACAAATGCAGTCACATTATAGCTCAAAGGAAGCTATATTGTTCACGAAGCTCACACGTTTCTCCCTCTTAACAGAAAAGAATTGAATGTTAGAGCACCTGTGCTTTGTATCAGTTTCAGAAACAGAGTTGAACTAGATATGGTCCGTGTGTGTAGGAAACACAGTTCTTTTATTCTGAGCACTCTCACGTTCCCTCTGTATTAGAGATTCTAGAAAGGAAGAGCATGATTCTTGCTCTGAAGCAGAGTGTGTTTCATGGATGAGAACTGTGCTGTGTGTTTCCCTTCAGAAACGGAGTTAAATGCCAGGCTCTGTGTCTTCCTACAAGCAATACTTCGTTTCAGGTAAACACAGTCACTTTTCACCTCAAAGAATCTACATTGTTCATGAAGCTCACACGTTTCTCACTCCTAACTGAAAAGCATTGCATGTTAGAGGACCTGTGGTTTGTATCAATTTCAGAAACAGAGTTGAACTAGATATGGTCCGGGTGTAGGAAACACAGTTCTTTTGTTCTGAGCACACTCAGGTTTTCCTCTGGATTAGAGACTCTAGAAAGCAAGAGCGTGCTTCTTGCTCTAAAGCAGTGTGTGTTTCATGGATGAGAACTGTGCTGTGTGTTTCCCTTCAGTAACGGAGTTAAATGCCAAGCTCTGTGTCTTCCTACAAGCAACACTTCGTTTCAGGTAAACACCGTCATTTTTCACCTCAAAGTAAGTTACATTGTTCACAAAGCTTACACGTTTCTCGCTCATA
Source organism: Onychomys leucogaster (assembly GCA_949786385.1). Lineage (NCBI taxonomy): Eukaryota > Metazoa > Chordata > Mammalia > Rodentia > Cricetidae > Onychomys > Onychomys leucogaster. The sequence goes on along the minus strand of CATKUP010000101.1, from coordinate 1,769,641 downwards.
ACTGAAAAGCATTGCATGTTAGAGGACCTGTGGTTTAATCAATTTCAGAAACAGAGTTGAATTAGATATGGTCCGGGTGTAGGAAACACAGTTCTTTTGTTCTGAGCACACTCACATTTCCCTCTGTATTAGAGATTCTAGAAAGCAAGAGCGTGCTTCTTGCTCTAAAGCAGAGTGTGTTTTATGGATGAGATCTGTGCTGTGTGTTTCCATTCAGAAATGGAGTTAAATGCCAGGCTCTGTGTCTTACTATAAGCAAGACATCGTTTCAGATAAATGCAGTCACATTTCAGCTCAAAGGAAGCTACATTGTTCACGAAGCTCACATGTTTCTCGCTCTTAACTGAAAAGCATTGGATTTTGGAGGACCTGAGGTTTGTATCATTTTCAGAAACAGAGTTGACCTAGATATTGTCCGTGTGTGTAGGAAACACAGTTCTTTTGTTCTGAGCACACTCACGTTTCCCTCTGTATTAGAGACTCTAGAAAGCAAGAGCGTGCTTCTTGCTCTAAAGCACAGTGTGTTTCATGGATGAGCACTATGCTGTTTGTTTCCATTCAGAAAAGGAGTTAAATGCCAGGCTCTGTGTCTTCCTACAAGCAAGACATCGTTTCAGATAAACGCAGTCACATTTCAGCTCATAGGAAGCTATATTGTTCACGAAGCTCACAAGTTTCTCGCTCTTAACTGAAAAGCATTGGATTTTAGAGGACCTGTGGTTTGTATCAGTTTCAGAAACAGAGTTGAACTAGATATGGTCCCTGTGTAGGAAAAACAGTTCTTTTGTTCCGAGCACACTCATGTTTCCCTCTGTATTAGAGACTCTAGAAAGCAAGAGCGTGCTTCTTGCTCTAAAGCAGAGTGTGTTTTATGGATGAGATCTGTGCTGTGTGTTTCCATTCAGAAATGGAGTTAAATGCCAGGCTCTGTGTCTTACTATAAGCAAGACATCGTTTCAGATACATGCAGTCACATTTCAGCTCAAAGGAAGCTACATTGTTCACGAAGCTCACACGTTTCTCGCTCTTAACTGAAAAGCATTGGATTTTGGAGGACCTGAGGTTTGTATCATTTTCAGAAACAGAGTTGACCTAGATATTGTCCGTGTGTGTAGGAAACACAGTTCTTTTGTTCTGAGCACACTCACGTTTCCCTCTGTATTAGAGACTCTAGAAAGCAAGAGCGTGCTTCTTGCTCTAAAGCACAGTGTGTTTCATGGATGAGCACTATGCTGTTTGTTTCCCTTCAGAAACGGAGTTAAATGCCAGGGTCTGTGTCTTCCTACAAGCAAGACTTCGGTTCAGGTAAACGCAATCACTTCTCAGCTCAAATGAAGCTACATTGTTCAGAAAGCTCACACGTTTCTCGCCTTTAAATGAAAAGCATTGGATGTTAGAGGACCTGTGCTTTGTATCAGTTTCAGAAACAGAGTTGAACTAAATATGGTCCGTGTTTGTAGGAAACACAATTCTTTTGATCAGAGCCCACTCATGTTAACCTCTGTATTAGAGACTCTGGAAAGCAAGAGAATGCCTCTTGCTCTAAAGCAGAGTATGTTTCATGGATGAGAACTGTGCTGTGTGTTTCCCTTCAGAAACGGAGTTAAATGCCAGGCTCTGTGTCTTCCTACAAGCAAGACTTCGTTTCAGGAAAACGCAGTCACTTTTCAGCTCAAAGGAAGCTACATAGTTCACGAACCTCACACGTTTCTCACTCTTAACTGAAAAGCATTGGATTTTAGAGGACCTGTGGTTTATATCAGATTCAGAAACAGAGTTGAACTAGATATGGTCTGTGTGTGTAGGAAACACAGTTCTTTTGTTCTGAGCACACTCACGTTTCCCCCTGGATTAGAGACTCTAGAAAGCAAGAGTGTGCTTCTTGCTCTAAAGCAGAGTGTGTTTTATGGATGAGATCTGTGCTGTGTGTTTCCATTCAGAAACGGAGTTAAATGCCAGGCTCTGTGTCTTACTATAAGCATGACATCGTTTCAGATACATGCAGTCACATTTCAGCTCAAATGAAGCTACATTGTTCACGAAGCTCACACGTTTCTCGCTCTTAACTGAAAAGCATTGGATTTTGGTGGACCTGTGGTTTGTATCATTTTCAGAAACAGAGTTGACCTAGATATGGTCCGTGTGTGTAGGAAACACAGTTCTTTTGTTCTGAGCACACTCACGTTTCCCTCTGTATTAGAGACTCTAGAAAGCAAGAGCGTGCTTCTTGCTCTAAAGCACAGTGTGTTTCATGTATGAGCACTATGCTGTTTGTTTCCCTTCAGAAACGGAGTTAAATGCCAGGCTCTGTGTCTTACTATAAGTAAGACATCGTTTCAGATAAATGCAGTCACATTTCAGCTCATAGGAAGCTATATTGTTCACGAAGCTCACACGTTTCTCGCTCTTCACTGAAAAGCATTGGATTTTAGAGGACCTGTGGGTTGTATCAGTTTCAGAAACAGAGTTGAACTAGATATGGTCTGTGTGTAGGAAACACAGTTCTTTTGTTCCGAGCACACTCACGTTTCCCTCTGTATTAGAGACTCTAGAAAGCAAGAGCCTGCTTCTTGCTCTAAAGCAGAGTGTGTTTCATGGATGAGATCTGTGCTGTGTGTTTCCCTTCAGAAGCGGAGTTAAATTCCAGGCTCTGTGTATTACTATAAGAAAGACATCGTTTCAGATAAATGCAGTCACTTTTCATCTCAAAGGAAGCTACATTGTTCACGCAGCTCACACGTTTCTCACTCTTAACTGAAAATCAATGCAATTTAGAGGACCTGTGGTTTGTATCAGTTTCACAAACAGAGTTGAACTAGATATGATCCGTGTGTGTAGGAAACACAGTTCTTTTGTTCTGAGCACACTCATGTTCCCCTCTGTATTAGAGACTCTGGAAAGCAAGAGACTGCTTCTTGCTCTAAAGCAGAGTGTGTTTCATGGATGAGAACTGTGCTGTGTGTTTCCCTTCAGAAACGGAGTTAAATGCCACGCTCTGTGTCTTCCTACAAGCAAGACTTCATTTCAGGTAAAGGCAGTCACTTTTCAGCTCAAACAAAGCTACATTGTTCACGAAGCTCACACGTTTCTCGCTCTTAACTGAAAAGCATTGGATTTTAGAGGATCTGTGGTTTGTATCAGATTCAGAAACAGAGTTGAACTAGATATGTTCCGTGTGTGTAGGAAACACATTTCTTTTGTTCTGAGCACACTCATGTTTCCCTCTGTATTAGAGACTATAGAAAGCAAGAGCGTGCTTCTTTCTCTAAAGCAGAGTGTGTTTCTGTGATGAGAACTGTGCTGTGTGATTCCGTTCAGAAACGGAGTTAAATGCCAGGCTCTGTGTCTTACTATAAGCAAGACATCGTTTCAGATAAATGCAGTCATATTTCAGCTCAAAGGAAGCTATATTGTTCACGAAGCTCACACGTTTCTCCCTCTTAACAGAAAAGAATTGGATGTTAGAGCACCTGTGCTTTGTATCAGTTTCAGAAACAGAGTTGAACTAGATATGGAAAGTGTGTGTAGGAAACACAGTTCTTTTATTCTGAGCACTCTCACGTTTCCCTCTGTATTAGAGATTCTAGAAAGGAAGAGCATGATTCTTGCTCTGAAGCAGAGTGTGTTTCATGGATGAGAACTGTGCTGTGTGTTTCCCTTCAGAAACGGAGTTAAATGCCAGGCTCTGTGTCTTCCTACAAGCAATACTTCGTTTCAGGTAAACACAGTCACTTTTCACCTCAAAGAATCTACATTGTTCATGAAGCTCACACATTTCTCACTCCTAACTGAAAAGCATTGCATGTTAGAGGACCTGTGGTTTGTATCAATTTCAGAAACAGAGTTGAATTAGATATGGTCCGGGTGTAGGAAACACAGTTCTTTTGATCTGAGCACACTCACATTTCCCTCTGTATTAGAGACTCTAGAAAGCAAGAGCGTGCTTCTTGCTCTAAAGCAGAGTGTGTTTTATGGATGAGATCTGTGCTGTGTGTTTCCATTCAGAAATGGAGTTAAATGCCAGGCTCTGTGTCTTACTATAAGCAAGACATCGTTTCAGATACATGCAGTCACATTTCAGCTCAAAGGAAGCTACATTGTTCACGAAGCTCACACGTTTCTCGCTCTTAACTGAAAAGCATTGGATTTTGGAGGACCTGAGGTTTGTATCATTTTCAGAAACAGAGTTGACCTAGATATTGTCCGTGTGTGTAGGAAACACAGTTCTTTTGTTCTGAGCACACTCACGTTTCCCTCTGTATTAGAGACTCTAGAAAGCAAGAGCGTGCTTCTTGCTCTAAAGCACAGTGTGTTTCATGGATGAGCACTATGCTGTTTGTTTCCCTTCAGAAACGGAGTTAAATGCCAGGGTCTGTGTCTTCCTACAAGCAAGACTTCGTTTCAGGTAAACGCAATCACTTCTCAGCTCAAATGAAGCTACATTGTTCAGAAAGCTCACACGTTTCTCGCCTTTAAATGAAAAGCATTGGATGTTAGAGGACCTGTGCTTTGTATCAGTTTCAGAAACAGAGTTGAACTAAATATGGTCCGTGTTTGTAGGAAACACAATTCTTTTGATCAGAGCCCACTCATGTTAACCTCTGTATTAGAGACTCTGGAAAGCAAGAGAATGCCTCTTGCTCTAAAGCAGAGTATGTTTCATGGATGAGAACTGTGCTGTGTGTTTCCCTTCAGAAACGGAGTTAAATGCCAGGCTCTGTGTCTTCCTACAAGCAAGACTTCGTTTCAGGAAAACGCAGTCACTTTTCAGCTCAAAGGAAGCTACATAGTTCACGAACCTCACACGTTTCTCACTCTTAACTGAAAAGCATTGGATTTTAGAGGACCTGTGGTTTATATCAGATTCAGAAACAGAGTTGAACTAGATATGGTCTGTGTGTGTAGGAAACACAGTTCTTTTGTTCTGAGCACACTCACGTTTCCCCCTGGATTAGAGACTCTAGAAAGCAAGAGTGTGCTTCTTGCTCTAAAGCAGAGTGTGTTTTATGGATGAGATCTGTGCTGTGTGTTTCCATTCAGAAACGGAGTTAAATGCCAGGCTCTGTGTCTTACTATAAGCAAGACATCGTTTCAGATACATGCAGTCACATTTCAGCTCAAATGAAGCTACATTGTTCACGAAGCTCACACGTTTCTCGCTCTTAACTGAAAAGCATTGGATTTTGGTGGACCTGTGGTTTGTATCATTTTCAGAAACAGAGTTGACCTAGATATGGTCCGTGTGTGTAGGAAACACAGTTCTTTTGTTCTGAGCACACTCACGTTTCCCTCTGTATTAGAGACTCTAGATAGCAAGAGCGTGCTTCTTGCTCTAAAGCACAGTGTGTTTCATGTATGAGCACTATGCTGTTTGTTTCCCTTCAGAAACGGAGTTAAATGCCAGGCTCTGTGTCTTACTATAAGTAAGACATCGTTTCAGATAAATGCAGTCACATTTCAGCTCATAGGAAGCTATATTGTTCACGAAGCTCACACGTTTCTCGCTCTTCACTGAAAAGCATTGGATTTTAGAGGACCTGTGGGTTGTATCAGTTTCAGAAACAGAGTTGAACTAGATATGGTCTGTGTGTAGGAAACACAGTTCTTTTGTTCCGAGCACACTCACGTTTCCCTCTGTATTAGAGACTCTAGAAAGCAAGAGCCTGCTTCTTGCTCTAAAGCAGAGTGTGTTTCATGGATGAGATCTGTGCTGTGTGTTTCCCTTCAGAAGCGGAGTTAAATTCCAGGCTCTGTGTATTACTATAAGAAAGACATCGTTTCAGATAAATGCAGTCACTTTTCAGCTCAAAGGAAGCTACATTGTTCACGCAGCTCACACGTTTCTCACTCTTAACTGAAAATCAATGCAATTTAGAGGACCTGTGGTTTGTATCAGTTTCACAAACAGAGTTGAACTAGATATGGTCCGTGAGTGTAGGAAACACAGTTCTTTTGTTCTGAGCACACTCATGTTCCCCTCTGTATTAGAGACTCTGGAAAGCAAGAGACTGCTTCTTGCTCTAAAGCAGAGTGTGTTTCATGGATGAGAACTGTGCTGTGTGTTTCCCTTCAGAAACGGAGTTAAATGCCACGCTCTGTGTCTTCCTACAAGCAAGACTTCATTTCAGGTAAAGGCAGTCACTTTTCAGCTCAAACAAAGCTACATTGTTCACGAAGCTCACACGTTTCTCGCTCTTAACTGAAAATCATTGGATTTTAGAGGATCTGTGGTTTGTATCAGATTCAGAAACAGACTTGAACTAGATATGTTCCGTGTGTGTAGGAAACACATTTCTTTTGATCTGAGCACACTCACGTTTCCCTCTGTATTAGAGACTATAGAAAGCAAGAGCGTGCTTCTTTCTCTAAAGCAGAGTGTGTTTCTGGGATGAGAACTGTGCTGTGTGATTCCGTTCAGAAACGGAGTTAAATGCCAGGCTCTGTGTCTTACTATAAGCAAGACATCGTTTCAGACAAATGCAGTCACATTTCAGCTCAAAGGAAGCTATATTGTTCACGAAGCTCACACGTTTCTCTCTCTTAACAGAAAAGAATTGGATGTTAGAGCACCTGTGCTTTGTATCAGTTTCAGAAACAGAGTTGAACTAGATATGGTCCGTGTGTGTAGGAAACACAGTTCTTTTATTCTGAGCACTCTCACGTTCCCTCTGTATTAGAGATTCTAGAAAGGAAGAGCATGATTCTTGCTCTGAAGCAGAGTGTGTTTCATGGATGAGAACTGTGCTGTGTGTTTCCCTTCAGAAACGGAGTTAAATGCCAGGCTCTGTGTCTTCCTACAAGCAATACTTCGTTTCAGGTAAACACAGTCACTTTTCACCTCAAAGAATCTACATTGTTCATGAAGCTCACACGTTTCTCACTCCTAACTGAAAAGCATTGCATGTTAGAGGACCTGTGGTTTGTATCAATTTCAGAAACAGAGTTGAACTAGATATGGTCCGGGTGTAGGAAACACAGTTCTTTTGTTCTGAGCACACTCACGTTTTCCTCTGGATTAGAGACTCTAGAAAGCAAGAGCGTGCTTCTTGCTCTAAAGCAGTGTGTGTTTCATGGATGAGAACTGTGCTGTGTGTTTCCCTTCAGTAACGGAGTTAAATGCCAAGCTGTGTGTCTTCCTACAAGCAACACTTCGTTTCAGGTAAACACCGTCATTTTTCACCTCAAAGTAAGCTACATTGTTCACAAAGCTTACACGTTTCTCGCTCATAACTGAAAAGCATTGCATGTTAGAGGACCTGTGGTTTGTATCAATTTCAGAAACAGAGTTGAATTAGATATGGTCCGGGTGTAGGAAACACAGTTCTTTTGTTCTGAGCACACTCACATTTCCCTCTGTATTAGAGATTCTAGAAAGCAAGAGCGTGCTTCTTGCTCTAAAGCAGAGTGTGTTTTATGGATGAGATCTGTGCTGTGTGTTTCCATTCAGAAATGGAGTTAAATGCCAGGCTCTGTGTCTTACTATAAGCAAGACATCGTTTCAGATACATGCAGTCACATTTCAGCTCAAAGGAAGCTACATTGTTCACGAAGCTCACATGTTTCTCGCTCTTAACTGAAAAGCATTGGATTTTGGAGGACCTGAGGTTTGTATCATTTTCAGAAACAGAGTTGACCTAGATATTGTCCGTGTGTGTAGGAAACACAGTTCTTTTGATCTGAGCACACTCACGTTTCCCTCTGTATTAGAGACTCTGGAAAGCAAGAGCGTGCTTCTTGCTCTAAAGCACAGTGTGTTTCATGGATGAGCACTATGCTGTTTGTTTCCATTCAGAAAAGGAGTTAAATGCCAGGCTCTGTGTCTTCCTACATGCAAGACATCGTTTCAGATAAACGCAGTCACATTTCAGCTCATAGGAAGCTATATTGTTCACGAAGCTCACAAGTTTCTCGCTCTTAACTGAAAAGCATTGGATATTAGAGGACCTGTGGTTTGTATCAGTTTCAGAAACAGAGTTGAACTAGATATGGTCCCTGTGTAGGAAACACAGTTCTTTTGTTCCGAGCACACTCATGTTTCCCTCTGGATTAGAGACTCTAGAAAGCAAGAGCGTGCTTCTTGCTCTAAAGCAGAGTGTGTTTCATGGATGAGAACTGTGCTGTGTGTTTCCGTTCCGAAATGGAGTTAAATGCCAGGCTCTGTGTCTTACTATAAGCAAGACATCGTTTCAGATACATGCAGTCACTTTTCAGCTCAAAGGAAGCTACATTGTTCACGAAGCTCACACGTTTCTCGCTCTTAACTGAAAAGCATTGGATTTTGGAGGACCTGTGGTTTGTATCATTTTCAGAAAGAGAGTTGACCTAGATATTGTCCGTGTGTGTAGGAAACACAGATCTTTTGTTCTGAGCACACTCACGTTTCCCTCTGTATTAGAGACTCTAGAAAGCAAGAGCGTGCTTCTTGCTCTAAAGCAGAGTGTGTTTCATGGATGAGATCTGTGCTGTGTGTTTCCCTTCAGAAGCGGAGTTAAATTCCAGGCTCTGTGTATTACTATAAGAAAGACATCGTTTCAGATAAATTCAGTCACTTTTCAGCTCAAAGTAAGCTACATTGTTCATGCAGCTCACACGTTTCTCGCTCTTAACTGAAAATCAATGCAATTTAGAGGACCTGTGGTTTGGATCAGTTTCACAAACAGAGTTGACCTAGATATGGTCCGTATGTTAGGAAACACAGTTCTTTTGTTCTGAGCACACTCATGTTCCCCTCTGTATTAGAGACTCTTGAAAGCAAGAGACTGCTTCTTGCTCTAAAGCAGAGTGTGTTTCCTGGATGAGAACTGTGCTGTGTGTTTCCCTTCAGAAACAGAATTAAATGCCAAGCTCTGTGTCTTCCTACAAGCAAGACTTCATTTCAGGTAAAGGCAGTCACTTTTCAGCTCAAACAAAGCTACATTGTTCACGAAGCTCACACGTTTCTCCCTCTTAAATGAAAAGCATTGGATGTTAGAGGACCTGTGCTTTGTATCAGTTTCAGAAACAGAGTTGAACTAAATATGGTCCGTGTGTGTAGGAAACACAATTCTTTTGTTCAGAGCCCACTCATGTTTTCTCTGTATTAGAGACTCTGGAAAGCAAGAGACTGCCTCTTGCTCTAAAGCAGAGTGTGTTTCATGGATGAGAACTGTGCTGTGTGTTTCCCTTCAGAAACGGAGTTAAATGCCTGGCTCTGTGTCTTACTATAAGCAAGACATCGTTTCAGATACATGCAGTCACATTTCAGCTCAAAAGAAGCTACATTGTTCACAAAGCTCACACGTTTCTCACTCTTACCTGAAAAGCATTGGATTTTGGAGGACCTGTGGTTTGTATCATTTTCTGAAACAGAGTTGACCTAGATATGGTCCGTGAGTGTAGGAAACACAGTTCTTTTGTTCTGAGCCCACTCACGTTTCCCTCTGTATTACAGACTCTAGAAAGCAAGAGCGAGCTTCTCTTGCTCTAAAGCACAGTGTGTTTCATGGATGAGAAGTATGCTGTGTGTTTCCCTTCAGAAACAGAGTTAAATGCCAGGCTCTGTGTCTTACTATAAGCAAGACATCGTTTCAGATAAATGCAGTCACATTTCAGCTCATAGGAAGCTATATTGTTCACGAAGCTCACACGTTTCTCGCTCTTAACTGAAAAGCATTGGATTTTAGAGGACCTGTGGTTTGTATCAGTTACAGAAACAGAGTTGAACTAGATATGGTCCGTGTGTAGGAAACACAGTTCTTTTGTTCCGAGCACACTCACGTTTCCCTCTGTATTAGAGACTCTAGAAAGCAAGAGCCTGCTTCTTGCTCTAAAGCAGAGTGTGTTTCATGGATGAGATCTGTGCTGTGTGTTTCCCTTCAGAAGCGGAGTTAAATTCCAGGCTCTGTGTATTACTATAAGAAAGACATCGTTTCAGATAAATGCAGTCACTTTTCAGCTCAAAGGAAGCTACATTGTTCACGAAGCTCACACGTTTCTCACTCTTAACTGAAAATCAATGCAATTTAGAGGACCTGTGGTTGTATCAGTTTCACAAACAGAGTCGAACTAGATATGGTCCGTGTGTGTAGGAAACACAGTTCTTTTGTTCTGAGCACACTCATGTTCCCCTCTGTATTAGAGACTCTGGAGAGCAAGAGAATGCTTCTTGCTCTAAAGCAGAGTGTGTTTCATGGATGAGAACTGTGCTGTGTGTTTCCCTTCAGAAACGGAGTTAAATGCCACGCTCTGTGTCTTCCTACAAGCAAGACATCATTTCAGGTAAAGGCAGTCACTTTTCAGCTCAAACAAAGCTACATTGTTCACGAAGCTCACACGTTTCTCGCTCTTAACTGAAAAGCATTGGATTTTAGAGGACCTGTGGTTTGTATCATTTTCAGAAACAGAGTTGACCTAGATATGTTCCGTGTATGTAGGAAACACAGTTCTTTTGTTCTGAGCACACTCACGTTTCCCTCTGTATTAGAGACTCTAGAAAGCAAGAGCGTGCTTCTTGCTCTAAAGCACAGTGTGTTTCATGGATGAGCACTATGCTGTTTGTTTCCCTTCAGAAACGGAGTTAAATGCCAGGCTCTGTGTCTTCCTACAAGCAAGACTTCGTTTCAGGTAAACGCAATCACTTCTCAGCTCAAATGAAGCTACATTGTTCAGAAAGCTCACACGTTTCTCGCCTTTAAATGAAAAGCATTGGATGTTAGAGGACCTGTGCTTTGTATCAGTTTCAGAAACAGAGTTGAACTAAATATGGTCCGTGTTTGTAGGAAACACAATTCTTTTGATCAGAGCCCACTCATGTTAACCTCTGTATTAGAGACTCTGGAAAGCAAGAGAATGCCTCTTGCTCTAAAGCAGAGTGTGTTTCATGGATGAGAACTGTGCTGTGTGATTCCCTTCAGAAACGGAGTTAAATGCCAGGCTCTGTGTCTTCCTACAAGCAAGACTTCGTTTCAGGAAAACGCAGTCACTTTTCAGCTCAAAGGAAGCTACATAGTTCACGAAACTCACACGTTTCTCACTCTTAACTGAAAAGCATTGGATTTTAGAGGACCTGTGGTTTATATCAGATTCAGAAACAGAGTTGAACTAGATATGGTCTGTGTGTGTAGGAAACACAGTTCTTTTGTTCTGAGCACACTCACGTTTCTCTCTGGATTAGAGACTCTAGAAAGCAAGAGTGTGCTTCTTGCTCTAAAGCAGAGTGTGTTTTATGGATGAGATCTGTGCTGTGTGTTTCCATTCAGAAAAGGAGTTAAATGCCAGGCTCTGTGTCTTACTATAAGCAAGACATCGTTTCAGATACATGCAGTCACATTTCAGCTCAAATGAAGCTACATTGTTCACGAAGCTCACACGTTTGTCGCTCTTAAATGAAAAGCATTGGATTTTGGTGGACCCGTGGTTTGTATCATTTTCAGAAACAGAGTTGACCTAGATATGGTCCGTGTGTGTAGGAAACACAGTTCTTTTGTTCTGAGCACACTCACGTTTCCCTCTGTATTAGAGACTCTAGAAAGCAAGAGCGTGCTTCTTGCTCTAAAGCACAGTGTGTTTCATGGATGAGCACTATGCTGTTTGTTTCCCTTCAGAAACGGAGTTAAATGCCAGGCTCTGTGTCTTACTATAAGTAAGACATCGTTTCAGATAAATGCAGTCACATTTCAGCTCATAGGAAGCTATATTGTTCACGAAGCTCACACGTTTCTCGCTCTTCACTGAAAAGCATTGGATTTTAGAGGACCTGTGGGTTGTATCAGTTTCAGACACAGAGTTGAACTAGATATGGTCCGTGTGTAGGAAACACAGTTCTTTTGTTCCGAGCACACTCACGTTTCCCTCTGTATTAGAGACTCTAGAAAGCAAGAGGCTGCTTCTTGCTCTAAAGCAGAGTGTGTTTCATTGATGAGATCTGTGCTGTGTGTTTCTCTTCAGAAGCGGAGTTAAATTCCAGGCTCTGTGTATTACTATAAGGAAGACATCGTTTCAGATAAATGCAGTCACTTTTCAGCTCAAAGGAAGCTACATTGTTCACGCAGCTCACACGTTTCTCACTCTTAACTGAAAATCAATGCAATTTAGAGGACCTGTGGTTTGTATCAGTTTCACAAACAGAGTTGAACTAGATATGGTCCGTGTGTGTAGGAAACACAGTTCTTTTGTTCTGAGCACACTCATGTTCCCCTCTGTATTAGAGACTCTGGAAAGCAAGAGACTGCTTCTTGCTCTAAAGCAGAGTGTGTTTCATGGATGAGAACTGTGCTGTGTGTTTCCCTTCAGAAACGGAGTTAAATGCCACGCTCTGTGTCTTCCTACAAGCAAGACTTCATTTCAGGTAAAGGCAGTCACTTTTCAGCTCAAACAAAGCTACATTGTTCACGAAGCTCACACGTTTCTCGCTCTTAACTGAAAAGCATTGGATTTTAGAGGATCTGTGGTTTGTATCAGATTCAGAAACAGAGTTGAACTAGATATGTTCCGTGTGTGTAGGAAACTCATTTCTTTTGTTCTGAGCACACTCACGTTTCCCTCTGTATTAGAGACTATAGAAAGCAAGAGCATGCTTCTTTCTCTAAAGCAGAGTGTGTTTCTGGGATGAGAACTGTGCTGTGTGATTCCGTTCAGAAACGGAGTTAAATGCCAGGCTCTGTGTCTTACTATAAGCAAGACATCCTTTCAGATAAATGCAGTCACATTTCAGCTCAAAGGAAGCTATATTGTTCACGAAGCTCACACGTTTCTCCCTCTTAACAGAAAAGAATTGGATGTTAGAGCACCTGTGCTTTGTATCAGTTTCAGAAACAGAGTTGAACTAGATATGGTCCGTGTGTGTAGGAAACACAGTTCTTTTATTCTGAGCACTCTCACGTTCCCTCTGTATTAGAGATTCTAGAAAGGAAGAGCATGATTCTTGCTCTGAAGCAGAGTGTGTTTCATGGATGAGAACTGTGCTGTGTGTTTCCCTTCAGAAACGGAGTTAAATGCCAGGCTCTGTGTCTTCCTACAAGCAATACTTCGTTTCAGGTAAACACAGTCAATTTTCACCACAAAGAATCTACATTGTTCATGAAGCTCACACGTTTCTCACTCCTAACTGAAAAGCATTGCATGTTAGAGGACCTGTGGTTTGTATCAATTTCAGAAACAGAGTTGAACTAGATATGGTCCGGGCGTAGGAAACACAGTTCTTTTGTTCTGAGCACACTCAGGTTTTCCTCTGGATTAGAGACTCTAGAAAGCAAGAGCGTGCTTCTTGCTCTAAAGCAGAGTGTGTTTCATGGATGAGAACTGTGCTGTGTGTTTCCCTTCAGTAACAGAGTTAAATGCCAGGCTCTGTGTCTTCCTACAAGCAACACTTCGTTTCAGGTAAACACCGTCATTTTTCACCTCAAAGTAAGCTACATTGTTCACAAAGCTTACACGTTTCTCGCTCATAACTGAAAAGCATTGCATGTTAGAGGACCTGTGGTTTGTATCAATTTCAGAAACAGAGTTGAATTAGATATGGTCCGGGTGTAGGAAACACAGTTCTTTTGTTCTGAGCACACTCACATTTCCCTCTGTATTAGAGATTCTAGAAAGCAAGAGCGTGCTTCTTGCTCTAAAGCAGAGTGTGTTTTATGGATGAGATCTGTGCTGTGTGTTTCCATTCAGAAATGGAGTTAAATGCCAGGCTCTGTGTCTTACTATAAGCAAGACATCGTTTCATATACATGCAGTCACATTTCAGCTCAAAGGAAGCTACATTGTTCACGAAGCTCACATGTTTCTCGCTCTTAACTGAAAAGCATTGGATTTTGGAGGACCTGAGGTTTGTATCATTTTCAGAAACAGAGTTGACCTAGATATTGTCCGTGTGTGTAGGAAACACAGTTCTTTTGATCTGAGCACACTCACGTTTCCCTCTGTATTAGAGACTCTAGAAAGCAAGAGCGTGCTTCTTGCTCTAAAGCACAGTGTGTTTCATGGATGAGCACTATGCTGTTTGTTTCCCTTCAGAAAAGGAGTTAAATGCCAGGCTCTGTGTCTTCCTATAAGCAAGACATCTTTTCAGATAAACGCAGTCACATTTCAGCTCATAGGAAGCTATATTGTTCACGAAGCTCACACGTTTCTCGCTCTTAAATGAAAAGCATTGGATTTTAGAGGACCTGTGGTTTGTATCAGTTTCAGAAACAGAGTTGAACTAGATATGGTCCCTGTGTAGGAAACACAGTTCTTTTGTTCCGAGCACACTCATGTTTCCCTCTGGATTAGAGACTCTAGAAAGCAAGAGCGTGCTTCTTGCTCTAAAGCAGAGTGTGTTTCATGGATGAGAACTGTGCTGTGTGTTTCCGTTCCGAAATGGAGTGAAATGCCAGGCTCTGTGTCTTACTATAAGCAAGACATCGTTTCAGATACATACAGTCACTTTTCAGCTCAAAGGAAGCTACATTGTTAATGAAGCTCACACGTTTGTCGCTCTTAACTGAAAAGCATTGGATTTTGGAGGACCTGTGGTTTGTATCATTTTCTGAAACAGAGTTGACCTAGATATGGTCCGTGTGTGTAGGAAACACAGTTCTTTTGTTCTGAGCACACTCACGTTTCCCTCTGTATTCGAGATTCTAGAAAGCAAGAGCGTGCTTCTTGCTCTAAAGCAGAGTGTGTTTTATGGATTAGATCTGTGCTGTGTGTTTCCATTCAGAAACAGAGTTAAATGCCAGGCTCTGTGTCTTACTATAAGCAAGACATCGTTTCAGATACATGCAGTCACATTTCAGCTCATAGGAAGCTACATTGTTCACGAAGCTCACACATTTCTTGCTCTTAACTGAAAAGCATTGGATTTTGGAGGACCTGTGGTTTGTATCAATTTCAGAAACAGAGTTGAACTAAATATGGTCCGTGTGTGTAGGAAACACAGATCTTTTGTTCTGAGCACACTCACGTTTCCCTCTGTATTAGAGACTCTAGAAAGCAAGAGCCTGAGTCTTGCTCTAAAGCAGAGTGTGTTTCATGGATGAGATCTGTGCTGTGTGTTTCCCTTCAGAAGCGGAGTTAAATTCCAGGCTCTGTGTATTACTATAAGAAAGACATCGTTTCAGATAAATGCAGTCACTTTTCAGCTCAAAGTAAGCTACATTGTTCACTCAGCTCACACGTTTATCGCTCTTAACTGAAAATCAATGCAATTTAGAGGACCTGTGGTTTGTATCAGTTTCACAAACAGAGTTGAACTAGATATGGTCCGTGTGTTAGGAAACACAGTTCTTTTGTTCTGAGCACACTCATGTTCCCCTCTGTATTAGAGACTCTGGAAAGCAAGAGACTGCTTCTTGCTCTAAAGCAGAGTGTGTTTCATGGATGAGAACTGTGCTGTGTGTTCCCCTTCAGAAACGGAGTTAAATGCCAACCTCTGTGTCTTCCTACAAGCAAGACTTCATTTCAGGTAAAGGCAGTCACTTTTCAGCTCAAACAAAGCTACATTGTTCACGAAGCTCACACGTTTCTCGCTCTTAAATGAAAAGCATTGGATGTTAGAGGACCTGTGCTTTGTATCAGTTTCAGAAACAGAGTTGAACTAAATATGGTCCGTGTGTGTAGGAAACACAATTCTTTTGTTCAGAGCCCACTCATGTTTTCTCTGTATTAGAGACTCTGGAAAGCAAGAGACTGCCTCTTGCTCTAAAGCAGAGTGTGTTTCATGGATGAGAACTGTGCTGTGTGTTTCCCTTCATAAACGGAGTTAAATGCCAGCCTCTGTGTCTTACTATAAGCAAGACATCGTTTCAGATACATGCAGTCACATTTCAGCTCAAAAGAAGCTACATTGTTCACAAAGCTCACACGTTTCTCGCTCTTACCTGAAAAGCATTGGATTTTGGAGGACCTGTGGTTTGTATCATTTTCTGAAACAGAGTTGACCTAGATATGGTCCGTGTGTGTAGGAAACACAGTTCTTTTGTTCTGAGCCCACTCACGTTTCCCTCTGTATTAGAGACTCTAGAAAGCAAGAGCGAGCTTCTCTTGCTCTAAAGCACAGTGTGTTTCATGGATGAGAAGTATGCTGTGTGTTTCCCTTCAGAAACAGAGTTAAATGCCAGGCTCTGTGTCTTACTATAAGCAAGACATCGTTTCAGATAAATGCAGTCACATTTCAGCTCATAGGAAGCTATATTGTTCACGAAGCTCACACGTTTCTCGCTCTTAACTGAAAAGCATTGGATTTTAGAGGACCTGTGGTTTGTATCAGTTTCAGAAACAGAGTTGAACTAGATATGGTGCGTGTGTAGGAAACACAGTTCTTTTGTTCCGAGCACACTCACGTTTCCCTCTGTATTAGAGATTCTAGAAAGGAAGAGCATGATTCTTGCTCTGAAGCAGAGTGTGTTTCATGGATGAGAACTGTGCTGTGTGTTTCCCTTCAGAAACGGAGTTAAATGCCAGGCTCTGTGTCTTCCTACAAGCAATACTTCGTTTCAGGTAAACACAGTCACTTTTCACCTCAAAGAATCTACATTGTTCATGAAGCTCACACGTTTCTCACTCATAACTGAAAAGCATTGCATGTTAGAGGACCTGTGGTTTGTATCAATTTCAGAAACAGAGTTGAATTAGATATGGTCCGGGTGTAGGAAACACAGTTCTTTTGATCTGAGCACACTCACATTTCCCTCTGTATTAGAGACTCTAGAAAGCAAGAGCGTGCTTCTTGCTCTAAAGCAGAGTGTGTTTTATGGATGAGATCTGTGCTGTGTGTTTCCATTCAGAAATGGAGTTAAATGCCAGGCTCTGTGTCTTACTATAAGCAAGACATCGTTTCAGATACATGCAGTCACATTTCAGCTCAAAGGAAGCTACATTGTTCACGAAGCTCACACGTTTCTCGCTCTTAACTGAAAAGCATTGGATTTTGGAGGACCTGAGGTTTGTATCATTTTCAGAAACAGAGTTGACCTAGATATTGTCCGTGTGTGTAGGAAACACAGTTCTTTTGTTCTGAGCACACTCACGTTTCCCTCTGTATTAGAGACTCTAGAAAGCAAGAGCGTGCTTCTTGCTCTAAAGCACAGTGTGTTTCATGGATGAGCACTATGCTGTTTGTTTCCCTTCAGAAAAGGAGTGAAATGCCAGGCTCTGTGTCTTACTATAAGCAAGACATCGTTTCAGATAAATGCAGTCACATTTCAGCTCATAGGAAGCTATATTGTTCACGAAGCTCACACGTTTCTCGCTCTTAACTGAAAAGCATTGGATTTTAGAGGACCTGTGGTTTGTATCAGTTTCAGAAACAGAGTTGAACTAGATATGGTCCCTGTGTAGTAAACACAGTTCTTTTGTTCTGAGCACACTCACGTTTCCCTCTGTATTAGAGACTCTAGAAAGCAAGAGCGTGCTTCTTGCTCTAAAGCACAGTGTGTTTCATGGATGAGCACTATGCTGTTTGTTTCCCTTCAGAAAAGGAGTTAAATGCCAGGCTCTGTGTCTTACTATAAGCAAGACATCGTTTCAGATAAATGCAGTCACTTTTCAGCTCAAAGTAAGCTACATTGTTCACTCAGCTCACACGTTTATCGCTCTTAACTGAAAATCAATGCAATTTAGAGGACCTGTGGTTTGTATCAGTTTCAGAAACAGAGTTGAACTAGATATGGTCCGGGTGTAGGAACCACAGTTCTTTTGTTCTGAGCACACTCACATTTCCCTCTCTATTTGAGACTATAGAAAGCAACAGCGTTCTTCTTGCTCTAAAGCAGAGAGTGTTTTATGGATGAGATCTGTGCTGTGTGTTTCCGTTCAGAAATGGAGTTAAATGCCAGGCTCTGTGTCTTACTATAAGCAAGACATCGTTTCAGATACATGCAGTCACTTTTCAGCTCAAAGGAAGCTACATTGTTAATGAAGCTCACACGTTTCTCGCTCTTAACTGAAAAGCATTGGATTTTGGAGGACCTGTGGTTTGTATCATTTTCTGAAACAGAGTTGACCTAGATATGGTCCGTGTGTGTAGGAAACACAGTTCTTTTGTTCTGAGCACACTCACATTTCCCTCTGTATTAGAGACTCTAGAAAGCAAGAGCGTGCTTCTTGCTCTAAAGCAGAGTGTGTTTCATGGATGAGAACTGTGCTGTGTGTTTCCCTTCAGAAACGGAGTTAAATGCCAGGCTCTGTGTCTTCCTACAAGCAAGACTTCATTTCAGGTAAAGGCAGTCACTTTTCAGCTCAAACAAAGCTACATTGTTCACGAAGCTCACACGTTTCTCGCTCTTAACTGAAAAGCATTGGATTTTAGAGGACCTGTGGTTTGTATCAGATTCAGAAACAGAGTTGAACTAGATATGTTCCATGTGTGTAGGAAACACATTTCTTTTGTTCTGAGCACTCTCACGTTTCCCTCTGTATTAGAGACTCTAGAAAGCAAGAGCGTGCTTCTTTCTCTAAAGCAGAGTGTGTTTCTGGGATGAGAACTGTGCTGTGTGATTCCATTCAGAAACGGATTTAAATGGCAGGCTCTCTGTCTTCCTACAAGCAAGACTTCGTTTCCGGAAAACGCAGTCACTTTTAAGCTCAAACGAAGCTACATTGTTCACGAACCTCACACGTGTCTCACACTTAACTGAAAAGCATTGGATGTTAGAGGACCTGTACTTTGTATCAGTTTCAGAAACAGAGTTGAACTACATGTGGTCCGTGTGTGTTGGAAACACAGTTCTTTTGTTCTGAGCACACTCAGGTTTTCCTCTGGATTAGAGAATCTAGAAAGCAAGAGCGTGCTTCTTGCTCTAAAGCAGAGTGTGTTTCATGGATGAGAACTGTGCTGTGTGTTTCCCTTCAGAAACGGAGTTAAATGCCAGGATCTGTGTCTTCCTACAAGCAAGACTTCGTTTCAGGTAAACACAGTCATTTTTCAGCTCAAAGTAAGCTACATTGTTCACGAAGCTCACACGTTTCTCGCTCAAAACTGAAAAGCATTGCATGTTAGAGGACCTGTGGTTTGTATCAATTTCAGAAACAGAGTTGAACTAGATATGGTCCGGGTGTAGGAAACACAGTTCTTTTGTTCTGAGCACACTCACATTTCCCTCTCTATTTGAGACTATAGAAACCAAGAGCGTTCTTCTTGCTCTAAAGCAGAGTGTGTTTTATGGATGAGATCTGTGCTGTGTGTTTCCGTTCAGAAACGGAGTTAAATGCCAGGCTCTGTGTCTTACTATAAGCAAGACATCGTTTCAGATACATGCAGTCACATTTCAGCTCAAAGGAAGCTACATTGTTCACGAAGCTCACACGTTTCTCGCTCTTAACTGAAAAGCATTGGATTTTGGAGGACCTGTGGTTTGTATCATTTTCTGAAACAGAGTTGACCTAGACATGGTCCGTGTGTGTAGGAAACACAGTTCTTTTGTTCTGAGCACACTCACGTTTCCCTCTGTATTAGAGACTCTAGAAAGCAAGAGCGTGCTTCCTGCTCTAAAGCACAGTGTGTTTCATGGATGAGCACTATGCTGTTTGTTTCCCTTCAGAAACGGAGTTAAATGCCAGGCTCTGTGTCTTCCTACAAGCAAGACTTCGTTTCAGGAAAACGCAATCACTTTTCAGCTCAAAGGAAGCTACATAGTTCACGAAGCTCACACGTTTCTCACTCTTAACTTAAAAGCATTGGATTTTAGAGGACCTGTGGTTTATGAAAGTTTCAGAAACAGAGTTGAACTAGATATGGTCTCTGTGTGTAGGAAACACAGTTCTTTTGTTCTGAGCACACTCACGTTTTCCTCTCAATTAGAGACTCTAGAAATCAAGAGCGTGCTTCTTGCTCTAAAGCATAGTGTGTTTCATGGATGAGAACTGTGCTGTGTGTTTCCGTTCTGAAATGGAGTTAAATGCCAGGCTCTGTGTCTTACTATAAGCAAGACATCCTTTCAGATACATGCAGTCACTTTTCAGCTCAAAGGAAGCTACATTGTTAACAAAGCTCACACGTTTGTCGCTCTTAACTGAAAAGCATTGGATTTTGGAGGACCTGTGGTTTGTATCATTTTCTGAAACAGAGTTGACCTAGATATGGTCCATGTGTAGGAAACACAGTTCTTTTGTACTGAGCCCACTCACGTTTCCCTCTGTATTAGAGACTCTAGAAAGCAAGAGCGAGCTTCTCTTGCTCTAAAGCACAGTGTGTTTCATGGATGAGAAGTATGCTGTGTGTTTCCCTTCAGAAACAGAGTTAAATGCCAGGCTCTGTGTCTTACTATAAGCAAGACATCGTTTCAGATAAATGCAGTCACATTTCAGCTCATAGGAAGCTATATTGTTCACGAAGCTCACACGTTTCTCGCTCTTAACTGAAAAGCATTGGATTTTAGAGGACCTGTGGTTTGTATCAGTTTCAGAAACAGAGTTGAACTAGATATGGTCCGTGTGTAGGAAACACAGTTCTTTTGTTCCGAGCACACTCACGTTTCCCTCTGTATTAGAGACTCTAGAAAGCAAGAGCCTGCTTCTTGCTCTAAAGCAGAGTGTGTTTCATGGATGAGATCTGTGCTGTGTGTTTCCCTTCAGAAACGGAGTTAAATGCCACGCTCTGTGTCTTCCTACAAGCAAGACTTCATTTCAGGTAAAGGCAGTCACTTTTCAGCTCAAACAAAGCTACATTGTTCACGAAGCTCACACGTTTCTCGCTCTTAACTGAAAAGCATTGGATTTTAGAGGATCTGTGGTTTGTATCAGATTCAGAAACAGAGTTGAACTAGATATGTTCCGTGTGTGTAGGAAACACATTTCTTTTGTTCTGAGCACACTCACGTTTCCCTCTGTATTAGAGACTATAGAAAGCAAGAGGGTGCTTCTTTCTCTAAAGCAGAGTGTGTTTCTGGGATGAGAACTGTGCTGTGTGATTCCGTTCAGAAACGGAGTTAAATGCCAAGCTCTGTGTCTTACTATAAGCAAGACATCGTTTCAGATAAAGGCAGTCATATTTCAGCTCAAAGGAAGCTATATTGTTCACGAAGCTCACACGTTTCTCCCTCTTAACAGAAAAGAATTGGATGTTAGAGCACCTGTGCTTTGTATCAGTTTCAGAAACAGAGTTGAACTAGATATGGTCCGTGTGTGTAGGAAACACAGTTCTTTTATTCTGAGCACTCTCACGTTTCCCTCTCTATTAGAGATTCTAGAAAGGAAGAGCATGATTCTTGCTCTGAAGCAGAGTGTGTTTCATGGATGAGAACTGTGCTGTGTGTTTCCCTTCAGAAACGGAGTTAAATGCCAGGCTCTGTGTCTTCCTACAAGCAATACTTCGTTTCAGGTAAACACAGTCACTTTTCACCTCAAAGAATCTACATTGATCATGAAGCTCACACGTTTCTCACTCATAACTGAAAAGCATTGCATGTTAGAGGACCTGTGGTTTGTATCAATTTCAGAAACAGAGTTGAATTAGATATGGTCCGGGTGTAGGATACACAGTTCTTTTGATCTGAGCACACTCACATTTCCCTCTGTATTAGAGACTCTAGAAAGCAAGAGCGTGCTTCTTGCTCTAAAGCAGAGTGTGTTTTATGGATGAGATCTGTGCTGTGTGTTTCCATTCAGAAATGGAGTTCAATGCCAGGCTCTGTGTCTTACTATAAGCAAGACATCGTTTCAGATACATGCAGTCACATTTCAGCTCAAAGGAAGCTACATTGTACACGAAGCTCACACGTTTCTCGCTCTTAACTGAAAAGCATTGGATTTTGGAGGACCTGAGGTTTGTATCATTTTCAGAAACAGAGTTGACCTAGATATTGTCCGTGTGTGTAGGAAACACAGTTCTTTTGTTCTGAGCACACTCACGTTTCCCTCTGTATTAGAGACTCTAGAAAGCAAGAGCGTGCTTCTTGCTCTAAAGCACAGTGTGTTTCCTGGATGAGCACTATGCTGTTTGTTTCCCTTCAGAAAAGGAGTTAAATGCCAGGCTCTGTGTCTTACTATAAGCAAGACATCGTTTCAGATAAATGCAGTCACATTTCAGCTCATAGGAAGCTATATTGTTCACAAAGCTCACACGTTTCTCGCTCTTAACTGAAAAGCATTGGATTTTAGAGGACCTGTGGTTTGTATCAGTTTCAGAAACAGAGTTGAACTAGATATGGTCCCTGTGTAGTAAACACAGTTCTTTTGTTCTGAGCACACTCACGTTTCCCTCTGTATTAGAGACTCTAGAAAGCAAGAGCGTGCTTCTTGCTCTAAAGCAGAGTGTGTTTCATGGATGAGAACTGTGCTGTGTGTTTCCCTTCAGAAACGGAGTTAAATGCCAGGCTCTGTGTCTTCCTACAAGCAAGACTTCGTTTCAGGTAAACACAGTCATTTTTCAGCTCAAAGTAAGCTACATTGTTCACAAAGCTCACACGTTTCTCGCTCATAACTGAAAAGCATTGCATGTTAGAGGACCTGTGGTTTGTATCAATTTCAGAAACAGATTTGAACTAGATATGGTCCGGGTGTAGGAAACACAGTTCTTTTGTTCTGAGCACACTCACATTTCCCTCTCTATTTGAGACTATAGAAAGCAACAGCGTTCTTCTTGCTCTAAAGCAGAGAGTGTTTTATGGATGAGATCTGTGCTGTGTGTTTCCGTTCAGAAATGGAGTTAAATGCCAGGCTCTGTGTCTTACTATAAGCAAGACATAGTTTCAGATACATGCAGTCACTTTTCAGCTCAAAGGAACCTACATTGTTAATGAAGCTCACACGTTTCTCGCTCTTAACTGAAAAGCATTGGATTTTGGAGGACCTGTGGTTTGTATCATTTTCTGAAACAGAGTTGACCTAGATATGGTCCGTGTGTGTAGGAAACACAGTTCTTTTGTTCTGAGCACACTCATGTTCCCCTCTGTATTAGAGACTCTGGAAAGCAAGAGACTGCTTCTTGCTCTAAAGCAGAGTGTGTTTCATGGATGAGAACTGTGCTGTGTGTTTCCCTTCAGAAACGGAGTTAAATGCCAACCTCTGTGTCTTCCTACAAGCAAGACTTCATTTCAGGTAAAGGCAGTCACTTTTCAGCTCAAACAAAGCTACATTGTTCACGAAGCTCACACGTTTCTCGCTCTTAAATGAAAAGCATTGGATGTTAGAGGACCTGTGCTTTGTATCAGTTTCAGAAACAGAGTTGAACTAAATATGGTCCGTGTGTGTAGGAAACACAATTCTTTTGTTCAGAGCCCACTCATGTTTTCTCTGTATTAGAGACTCTGGAAAGCAAGAGACTGCCTCTTGCTCTAAAGCAGAGTGTGTTTCATGGATTAGAACTGTGCTGTGTGTTTCCCTTCAGAAACGGAGTTAAATGCCAGGCTCTGTGTCTTACTATAAGCAAGACATCGTTTCAGATACATGCAGTCACATTTCAGCTCAAAAGAAGCTACATTGTTCACAAAGCTCACACGTTTCTCGCTCTTACCTGAAAAGCATTGGATTTTGGAGGACCTGTGGTTTGTATCATTTTCTGAAACAGAGTTGACCTAGATATGGTCCGTGTGTGTAGGAAACACAGTTGTTTTGTTCTGAGACCACTCACGTTTCCCTCTGTATTAGAGACTCTAGAAAGCAAGAGCGAGCTTCTCTTGCTCTAAAGCACAGTGTGTTTCATGGATGAGAAGTATGCTGTGTGTTTCCCTTCAGAAACAGAGTTAAATGCCAGGCTCTGTGTCTTACTATAAGCAAGACATCGTTTCAGATAAATGCAGTCACATTTCAGCTCATAGGAAGCTATATTGTTCACGAAGCTCACACGTTTCTCGCTCTTAACTGAAAAGCATTGGATTTTAGAGGACCTGTGGTTTGTATCAGTTTCAGAAACAGAGTTGAACTAGATATGGTCCGTTTGTAGGAAACACAGTTCTTTTGTTCCGAGCACACTCACGTTTCCCTCTGTATTAAAGACTCTAGAAAGCAAGAGCCTGCTTCTTGCTCTAAAGCAGAGTGTGTTTCATGGATGAGATCTGTGCTGTGTGTTTCCCTTCAGAAGCGGAGTTAAATTCCAGGCTCTGTGTATTACTATAAGAAAGACATCTTTTCAGATAAATGCAGTCACTTTTCAGCTCAAAGGAAGCTACATTGTTCACGAAGCTCACACGTTTCTCACTCTTAACTGAAAATCAATGCAATTTAGAGGACCTGTGGTTTGTATCAGTTTCACAAACAGAGTTGAACTAGATATGGTCCGTGTGTGTAGGAAACACAGTTCTTTTATTCTGAGCACTCTCACGTTTCCCTCTCTATTAGAGATTCTAGAAAGGAAGAGCATGATTCTTGCTCTGAAGCAGAGTGTGTTTCATGGATGAGAACTGTGCTGTGTGTTTCCCTTCAGAAACGGTGTTAAATTCCAGGCTCTGTGTCTTCCTACAAGCAATACTTCGTTTCAGGTAAACACAGTCACTTTTCGTCTCAAAGAATCTACATTGTTCATGAAGCTCTCACGTTTCTCACTCATAACTGAAAAGCATTGCATGTTAGAGGACCTGTGGTTTGTATCAATTTCAGAAACAGAGTTGAATTAGATATGGTCCGGGTGTAGGAAACACAGTTCTTTTGATCTGAGCACACTCACATTTCCCTCTGTATTAGAGACTCTAGAAAGCAAGAGCGTGCTTCTTGCTCTAAAGCAGAGTGTGTTTTATGGATGAGATCTGTGCTGTGTGTTTCCATTCAGAAATGGAGTTAAATGCCAGGCTCTGTGTCTTACTATAAGCAAGACATCGTTTCAGATACATGCAGTCACATTTCAGCTCAAAGGAAGCTACATTGTTCACGAAGCTCACACGTTTCTCGCTCTTAACTGAAAAGCATTGGATTTTGGAGGACCTGAGGTTTGTATCATTTTCAGAAACAGAGTTGACCTAGATATTGACCGTGTGTGTAGGAAACACAGTTCTTTTGTTCTGAGCACACTCACGTTTCCCTCTGTATTAGAGACTCTAGAAAGCAAGAGCGTGCTTCTTGCTCTAAAGCACAGTGTGTTTCCTGGATGAGCACTATGCTGTTTGTTTCCCTTCAGAAAAGGAGTTAAATGCCAGGCTCTGTGTCTTACTATAAGCAAGACATCGTTTCAGATAAATGCATTTCACATTTCAGCTCATAGGAAGCTATATTGTTCACGAAGCTCACACGTTTCTCGCTCTTAACTGAAAAGCATTGGATTTTAGAGGACCTGTGGTTTGTATCAGTTTCAGAAACAGAGTTGAACTAGATATGGTCCCTGTGTAGTAAACACAGTTCTTTTGTTCTGAGCACACTCACGTTTCCCTCTGTATTAGAGACTCTAGAAAGCAAGAGCGTGCTTCTTGCTCTAAAGCAGAGTGTGTTTCATGGATGAGAACTGTGCTGTGTGTTTCCCTTCAGAAACGGAGTTAAATGCCAGGCTCTGTGTCTTCCTACAAGCAAGACTTCGTTTCAGGTAAACACAGTCATTTTTCAGCTCAAAGTAAGCTACATTGTTCACAAAGCTCACACGTTTCTCGCTCATAACTGAAAAGCATTGCATGTTAGAGGACCTGTGGTTTGTATCAATTTCAGAAACAGAGTTGAACTAGATATGGTCCGGGTGTAGGAAACACAGTTCTTTTGTTCTGAGCACACTCACATTTCCCTCTCTATTTGAGACTATAGAAAGCAACAGCGTTCTTCTTGCTCTAAAGCAGAGAGTGTTTTATGGATGAGATCTGTGCTGTGTGTTTCCGTTCAGAAATGGAGTTAAATGCCAGGCTCTGTGTCTTACTATAAGCAAGACATCGTTTCAGATACATGCAGTCACTTTTCAGCTCAAAGGAAGCTACATTGTTAATGAAGCTCACACGTTTCTCGCTCTTAACTGAAAAGCATTGGATTTTGGAGGACCTGTGGTTTGTATTATTTTCTGAAACAGAGTTGACCTAGATATGGTCCGTGTGTGTAGGAAACACAGTTCTTTTGTTCTGAGCACACTCATGTTCCCCTCTGTATTAGAGACTCTGGAAAGCAAGAGACTGCTTCTTGCTCTAAAGCAGAGTGTGTTTCATGGATGAGAACTGTGGTGTGTGTTTCCCTTCAGAAACGGAGTTAAATGCCAACCTCTGTGTCTTCCTACAAGCAAGACTTCATTTCAGGTAAAGGCAGTCACTTTTCAGCTCAAACAAAGCTACATTATTCACGAAGCTCACACGTTTCTCGCTCTTAAATGAAAAGCATTGGATGTTAGAGGACCTGTGCTTTGTATCAGTTTCAGAAACAGAGTTGAACTAAATATGGTCCGTGTGTGTAGGAAACACAATTCTTTTGTTCAGAGCCCACTCATGTTTTCTCTGTATTAGAGACTCTGGAAAGCAAGAGCGTGCTTCTTGCTCTAAAGCAGAGTGTGTTTCATGGATGAGAACTGTGCTGTGTGTTTCCCTTCAGAAACGGAGTTAAATGCCAGGCTCTGTGTCTTCCTACAAGCAAGACTTCATTTCAGGTAAAGGCAGTCACTTTTCAGCTCAAACAAAGCTACATTGTTCACGAAGCTCACACGTTTCTCGCTCTTAACTGAAAAGCATTGGATTTTAGAGGACCTGTGGTTTGTATCAGATTCAGAAACAGAGTTGAACTAGATATGTTCCATGTGTGTAGGAAACACATTTCTTTTGTTCTGAGCACTCTCACGTTTCCCTCTGTATTAGAGACTCTAGAAAGCAAGAGCGTGCTTCTTTCTCTAAAGCAGAGTGTGTTTCTGGGATGAGAACTGTGCTGTGTGATTCCATTCAGAAACGGATTTAAATGGCAGGCTCTCTGTCTTCCTACAAGCAAGACTTCGTTTCCGGAAAACGCAGTCACTTTTAAGCTCAAACGAAGCTACATTGTTCACGAACCTCACACGTGTCTCACACTTAACTGAAAAGCATTGGATGTTAGAGGACCTGTACTTTGTATCAGTTTCAGAAACAGAGTTGAACTACATGTGGTCCGTGTGTGTTGGAAACACAGTTCTTTTGTTCTGAGCACACTCAGGTTTTCCTCTGGATTAGAGAATCTAGAAAGCAAGAGCGTGCTTCTTGCTCTAAAGCAGAGTGTGTTTCATGGATGAGAACTGTGCTGTGTGTTTCCCTTCAGAAACGGAGTTAAATGCCAGGATCTGTGTCTTCCTACAAGCAAGACTTCGTTTCAGGTAAACACAGTCATTTTTCAGCTCAAAGTAAGCTACATTGTTCACGAAGCTCACACGTTTCTCGCTCAAAACTGAAAAGCATTGCATGTTAGAGGACCTGTGGTTTGTATCAATTTCAGAAACAGAGTTGAACTAGATATGGTCCGGGTGTAGGAAACACAGTTCTTTTGTTCTGAGCACACTCACATTTCCCTCTCTATTTGAGACTATAGAAACCAAGAGCGTTCTTCTTGCTCTAAAGCAGAGTGTGTTTTATGGATGAGATCTGTGCTGTGTGTTTCCGTTCAGAAACGGAGTTAAATGCCAGGCTCTGTGTCTTACTATAAGCAAGACATCGTTTCAGATACATGCAGTCACATTTCAGCTCAAAGGAAGTTACATTGTTCACGAAGCTCACACGTTTCTCGCTCTTAACTGAAAAGCATTGGATTTTGGAGGACCTGTGGTTTGTATCATTTTCTGAAACAGAGTTGACCTAGACATGGTCCGTGTGTGTAGGAAACACAGTTCTTTTGTTCTGAGCACACTCACGTTTCCCTCTGTATTAGAGACTCTAGAAAGCAAGAGCGTGCTTCCTGCTCTAAAGCACAGTGTGTTTCATGGATGAGCACTATGCTGTTTGTTTCCCTTCAGAAACGGAGTTAAATGCCAGGCTCTGTGTCTTCCTACAAGCAAGACTTCGTTTCAGGAAAACGCAATCACTTTTCAGCTCAAAGGAAGCTACATAGTTCACGAAGCTCACACGTTTCTCACTCTTAACTTAAAAGCATTGGATTTTAGAGGACCTGTGGTTTATGAAAGTTTCAGAAACAGAGTTGAACTAGATATGGTCTCTGTGTGTAGGAAACACAGTTCTTTTGTTCTGAGCACACTCACGTTTTCCTCTCAATTAGAGACTCTAGAAATCAAGAGCGTGCTTCTTGCTCTAAAGCATAGTGTGTTTCATGGATGAGAACTGTGCTGTGTGTTTCCGTTCTGAAATGGAGTTAAATGCCAGGCTCTGTGTCTTACTATAAGCAAGACATCCTTTCAGATACATGCAGTCACTTTTCAGCTCAAAGGAAGCTACATTGTTAACAAAGCTCACACGTTTGTCGCTCTTAACTGAAAAGCATTGGATTTTGGAGGACCTGTGGTTTGTATCATTTTCTGAAACAGAGTTGACCTAGATATGGTCCATGTGTAGGAAACACAGTTCTTTTGTACTGAGCCCACTCACGTTTCCCTCTGTATTAGAGACTCTAGAAAGCAAGAGCGAGCTTCTCTTGCTCTAAAGCACAGTGTGTTTCATGGATGAGAAGTATGCTGTGTGTTTCCCTTCAGAAACAGAGTTAAATGCCAGGCTCTGTGTCTTACTATAAGCAAGACATCGTTTCAGATAAATGCAGTCACATTTCAGCTCATAGGAAGCTATATTGTTCACGAAGCTCACACGTTTCTCGCTCTTAACTGAAAAGCATTGGATTTTAGAGGACCTGTGGTTTGTATCAGTTTCAGAAACAGAGTTGAACTAGATATGGTCCGTGTGTAGGAAACACAGTTCTTTTGTTCCGAGCACACTCACGTTTCCCTCTGTATTAGAGACTCTAGAAAGCAAGAGCCTGCTTCTTGCTCTAAAGCAGAGTGTGTTTCATGGATGAGATCTGTGCTGTGTGTTTCCCTTCAGAAACGGAGTTAAATGCCACGCTCTGTGTCTTCCTACAAGCAAGACTTCATTTCAGGTAAAGGCAGTCACTTTTCAGCTCAAACAAAGCTACATTGTTCACGAAGCTCACACGTTTCTCGCTCTTAACTGAAAAGCATTGGATTTTAGAGGATCTGTGGTTTGTATCAGATTCAGAAACAGAGTTGAACTAGATATGTTCCGTGTGTGTAGGAAACACATTTCTTTTGTTCTGAGCACACTCACGTTTCCCTCTGTATTAGAGACTATAGAAAGCAAGAGGGTGCTTCTTTCTCTAAAGCAGAGTGTGTTTCTGGGATGAGAACTGTGCTGTGTGATTCCGTTCAGAAACGGAGTTAAATGCCAAGCTCTGTGTCTTACTATAAGCAAGACATCGTTTCAGATAAAGGCAGTCATATTTCAGCTCAAAGGAAGCTATATTGTTCACGAAGCTCACACGTTTCTCCCTCTTAACAGAAAAGAATTGGATGTTAGAGCACCTGTGCTTTGTATCAGTTTCAGAAACAGAGTTGAACTAGATATGGTCCGTGTGTGTAGGAAACACAGTTCTTTTATTCTGAGCACTCTCACGTTTCCCTCTCTATTAGAGATTCTAGAAAGGAAGAGCATGATTCTTGCTCTGAAGCAGAGTGTGTTTCATGGATGAGAACTGTGCTGTGTGTTTCCCTTCAGAAACGGAGTTAAATGCCAGGCTCTGTGTCTTCCTACAAGCAATACTTCGTTTCAGGTAAACACAGTCACTTTTCACCTCAAAGAATCTACATTGATCATGAAGCTCACACGTTTCTCACTCATAACTGAAAAGCATTGCATGTTAGAGGACCTGTGGTTTGTATCAATTTCAGAAACAGAGTTGAATTAGATATGGTCCGGGTGTAGGATACACAGTTCTTTTGATCTGAGCACACTCACATTTCCCTCTGTATTAGAGACTCTAGAAAGCAAGAGCGTGCTTCTTGCTCTAAAGCAGAGTGTGTTTTATGGATGAGATCTGTGCTGTGTGTTTCCATTCAGAAATGGAGTTCAATGCCAGGCTCTGTGTCTTACTATAAGCAAGACATCGTTTCAGATACATGCAGTCACATTTCAGCTCAAAGGAAGCTACATTGTACACGAAGCTCACACGTTTCTCGCTCTTAACTGAAAAGCATTGGATTTTGGAGGACCTGAGGTTTGTATCATTTTCAGAAACAGAGTTGACCTAGATATTGTCCGTGTGTGTAGGAAACACAGTTCTTTTGTTCTGAGCACACTCACGTTTCCCTCTGTATTAGAGACTCTAGAAAGCAAGAGCGTGCTTCTTGCTCTAAAGCACAGTGTGTTTCCTGGATGAGCACTATGCTGTTTGTTTCCCTTCAGAAAAGGAGTTAAATGCCAGGCTCTGTGTCTTACTATAAGCAAGACATCGTTTCAGATAAATGCAGTCACATTTCAGCTCATAGGAAGCTGTATTGTTCACAAAGCTCACACGTTTCTCGCTCTTAACTGAAAAGCATTGGATTTTAGAGGACCTGTGGTTTGTATCAGTTTCAGAAACAGAGTTGAACTAGATATGGTCCCTGTGTAGTAAACACAGTTCTTTTGTTCTGAGCACACTCACGTTTCCCTCTGTATTAGAGACTCTAGAAAGCAAGAGCGTGCTTCTTGCTCTAAAGCAGAGTGTGTTTCATGGATGAGAACTGTGCTGTGTGTTTCCCTTCAGAAACGGAGTTAAATGCCAGGCTCTGTGTCTTCCTACAAGCAAGACTTCGTTTCAGGTAAACACAGTCATTTTTCAGCTCAAAGTAAGCTACATTGTTCACAAAGCTCACACGTTTCTCGCTCATAACTGAAAAGCATTGCATGTTAGAGGACCTGTGGTTTGTATCAATTTCAGAAACAGATTTGAACTAGATATGGTCCGGGTGTAGGAAACACAGTTCTTTTGTTCTGAGCACACTCACATTTCCCTCTCTATTTGAGACTATAGAAAGCAACAGCGTTCTTCTTGCTCTAAAGCAGAGAGTGTTTTATGGATGAGATCTGTGCTGTGTGTTTCCGTTCAGAAATGGAGTTAAATGCCAGGCTCTGTGTCTTACTATAAGCAAGACATAGTTTCAGATACATGCAGTCACTTTTCAGCTCAAAGGAACCTACATTGTTAATGAAGCTCACACGTTTCTCGCTCTTAACTGAAAAGCATTGGATTTTGGAGGACCTGTGGTTTGTATCATTTTCTGAAACAGAGTTGACCTAGATATGGTCCGTGTGTGTAGGAAACACAGTTCTTTTGTTCTGAGCACACTCATGTTCCCCTCTGTATTAGAGACTCTGGAAAGCAAGAGACTGCTTCTTGCTCTAAAGCAGAGTGTGTTTCATGGATGAGAACTGTGCTGTGTGTTTCCCTTCAGAAACGGAGTTAAATGCCAACCTCTGTGTCTTCCTACAAGCAAGACTTCATTTCAGGTAAAGGCAGTCACTTTTCAGCTCAAACAAAGCTACATTGTTCACGAAGCTCACACGTTTCTCGCTCTTAAATGAAAAGCATTGGATGTTAGAGGACCTGTGCTTTGTATCAGTTTCAGAAACAGAGTTGAACTAAATATGGTCCGTGTGTGTAGGAAACACAATTCTTTTGTTCAGAGCCCACTCATGTTTTCTCTGTATTAGAGACTCTGGAAAGCAAGAGACTGCCTCTTGCTCTAAAGCAGAGTGTGTTTCATGGATTAGAACTGTGCTGTGTGTTTCCCTTCAGAAACGGAGTTAAATGCCAGGCTCTGTGTCTTACTATAAGCAAGACATCGTTTCAGATACATGCAGTCACATTTCAGCTCAAAAGAAGCTACATTGTTCACAAAGCTCACACGTTTCTCGCTCTTACCTGAAAAGCATTGGATTTTGGAGGACCTGTGGTTTGTATCATTTTCTGAAACAGAGTTGACCTAGATATGGTCCGTGTGTGTAGGAAACACAGTTGTTTTGTTCTGAGACCACTCACGTTTCCCTCTGTATTAGAGACTCTAGAAAGCAAGAGCGAGCTTCTCTTGCTCTAAAGCACAGTGTGTTTCATGGATGAGAAGTATGCTGTGTGTTTCCCTTCAGAAACAGAGTTAAATGCCAGGCTCTGTGTCTTACTATAAGCAAGACATCGTTTCAGATAAATGCAGTCACATTTCAGCTCATAGGAAGCTATATTGTTCACGAAGCTCACACGTTTCTCGCTCTTAACTGAAAAGCATTGGATTTTAGAGGACCTGTGGTTTGTATCAGTTTCAGAAACAGAGTTGAACTAGATATGGTCCGTTTGTAGGAAACACAGTTCTTTTGTTCCGAGCACACTCACGTTTCCCTCTGTATTAAAGACTCTAGAAAGCAAGAGCCTGCTTCTTGCTCTAAAGCAGAGTGTGTTTCATGGATGAGATCTGTGCTGTGTGTTTCCCTTCAGAAGCGGAGTTAAATTCCAGGCTCTGTGTATTACTATAAGAAAGACATCTTTTCAGATAAATGCAGTCACTTTTCAGCTCAAAGGAAGCTACATTGTTCAC
The DNA here is from genome assembly GCA_949786385.1 of Onychomys leucogaster. Taxonomy (NCBI): domain Eukaryota; kingdom Metazoa; phylum Chordata; class Mammalia; order Rodentia; family Cricetidae; genus Onychomys; species Onychomys leucogaster. Next base: position 1,737,309 of record CATKUP010000101.1, on the reverse strand, counting down.
GAAGCTCACACGTTTCTCACTCTTAACTGAAAATCAATGCAATTTAGAGGACCTGTGGTTTGTATCAGTTTCACAAACAGAGTTGAACTAGATATGGTCCGTGTGTGTAGGAAACACAGTTCTTTTATTCTGAGCACTCTCACGTTTCCCTCTCTATTAGAGATTCTAGAAAGGAAGAGCATGATTCTTGCTCTGAAGCAGAGTGTGTTTCATGGATGAGAACTGTGCTGTGTGTTTCCCTTCAGAAACGGTGTTAAATTCCAGGCTCTGTGTCTTCCTACAAGCAATACTTCGTTTCAGGTAAACACAGTCACTTTTCGTCTCAAAGAATCTACATTGTTCATGAAGCTCTCACGTTTCTCACTCATAACTGAAAAGCATTGCATGTTAGAGGACCTGTGGTTTGTATCAATTTCAGAAACAGAGTTGAATTAGATATGGTCCGGGTGTAGGAAACACAGTTCTTTTGATCTGAGCACACTCACATTTCCCTCTGTATTAGAGACTCTAGAAAGCAAGAGCGTGCTTCTTGCTCTAAAGCAGAGTGTGTTTTATGGATGAGATCTGTGCTGTGTGTTTCCATTCAGAAATGGAGTTAAATGCCAGGCTCTGTGTCTTACTATAAGCAAGACATCGTTTCAGATACATGCAGTCACATTTCAGCTCAAAGGAAGCTACATTGTTCACGAAGCTCACACGTTTCTCGCTCTTAACTGAAAAGCATTGGATTTTGGAGGACCTGAGGTTTGTATCATTTTCAGAAACAGAGTTGACCTAGATATTGACCGTGTGTGTAGGAAACACAGTTCTTTTGTTCTGAGCACACTCACGTTTCCCTCTGTATTAGAGACTCTAGAAAGCAAGAGCGTGCTTCTTGCTCTAAAGCACAGTGTGTTTCCTGGATGAGCACTATGCTGTTTGTTTCCCTTCAGAAAAGGAGTTAAATGCCAGGCTCTGTGTCTTACTATAAGCAAGACATCGTTTCAGATAAATGCATTTCACATTTCAGCTCATAGGAAGCTATATTGTTCACGAAGCTCACACGTTTCTCGCTCTTAACTGAAAAGCATTGGATTTTAGAGGACCTGTGGTTTGTATCAGTTTCAGAAACAGAGTTGAACTAGATATGGTCCCTGTGTAGTAAACACAGTTCTTTTGTTCTGAGCACACTCACGTTTCCCTCTGTATTAGAGACTCTAGAAAGCAAGAGCGTGCTTCTTGCTCTAAAGCAGAGTGTGTTTCATGGATGAGAACTGTGCTGTGTGTTTCCCTTCAGAAACGGAGTTAAATGCCAGGCTCTGTGTCTTCCTACAAGCAAGACTTCGTTTCAGGTAAACACAGTCATTTTTCAGCTCAAAGTAAGCTACATTGTTCACAAAGCTCACACGTTTCTCGCTCATAACTGAAAAGCATTGCATGTTAGAGGACCTGTGGTTTGTATCAATTTCAGAAACAGAGTTGAACTAGATATGGTCCGGGTGTAGGAAACACAGTTCTTTTGTTCTGAGCACACTCACATTTCCCTCTCTATTTGAGACTATAGAAAGCAACAGCGTTCTTCTTGCTCTAAAGCAGAGAGTGTTTTATGGATGAGATCTGTGCTGTGTGTTTCCGTTCAGAAATGGAGTTAAATGCCAGGCTCTGTGTCTTACTATAAGCAAGACATCGTTTCAGATACATGCAGTCACTTTTCAGCTCAAAGGAAGCTACATTGTTAATGAAGCTCACACGTTTCTCGCTCTTAACTGAAAAGCATTGGATTTTGGAGGACCTGTGGTTTGTATCATTTTCTGAAACAGAGTTGACCTAGATATGGTCCGTGTGTGTAGGAAACACAGTTCTTTTGTTCTGAGCACACTCATGTTCCCCTCTGTATTAGAGACTCTGGAAAGCAAGAGACTGCTTCTTGCTCTAAAGCAGAGTGTGTTTCATGGATGAGAACTGTGGTGTGTGTTTCCCTTCAGAAACGGAGTTAAATGCCAACCTCTGTGTCTTCCTACAAGCAAGACTTCATTTCAGGTAAAGGCAGTCACTTTTCAGCTCAAACAAAGCTACATTATTCACGAAGCTCACACGTTTCTCGCTCTTAAATGAAAAGCATTGGATGTTAGAGGACCTGTGCTTTGTATCAGTTTCAGAAACAGAGTTGAACTAAATATGGTCCGTGTGTGTAGGAAACACAATTCTTTTGTTCAGAGCCCACTCATGTTTTCTCTGTATTAGAGACTCTGGAAAGCAAGAGACTGCGTCTTGCTCTAAAGCAGAGTGTGTTTCATGGATTAGAACTGTGCTGTGTGTTTCCCTTCAGAAACGGAGTTAAATGCCAGGCTCTGTGTCTTACTATAAGCAAGACATCGTTTCAGATACATGCAGTCACATTTCAGCTCAAAAGAAGCTACATTGTTCACAAAGCTCACACGTTTCTCGCTCTTACCTGAAAAGCATTGGATTTTGGAGGACCTGTGGTTTGTATCATTTTCTGAAACAGAGTTGACCTAGATATGGTCCGTGTGTGTAGGAAACACTGTTCTTTTGTTCTGAGCACACTCACGTTTCCCTCTGTATTAGAGACTCTAAAAGGAAGAGCGTGCTTCTCTTGCTCTAAAGCACATTGTGTTTCATGGATGAGAACTGTGCTGTGTGTTTCCCTTCAGAAACGGAGTTAAATGCCAGGCTCTGTGTCTTCCTACAAGCAAGACTACATTTCAGGTAAAGGCAGTCACTTTTCAGCTCAAACAAAGCTACATTGTTCACGAAGCTCACACGTTTCTCGCTCTTAACTGAAAAGCATTGGATTTTAGAGGACCTGTGGTTTGTATCAGATTCAGAAACAGAGTTGAACTAGATATGTTCCATGTGTGTAGGAAACACATTTCTTTTGTTCTGAGCACACTCACGTTTCCCTCTGTATTAGAGACTCTAGAAAGCAAGAGCGTGCTTCTTTCTCTAAAGCAGAGTGTGTTTCTGGGATGAGAACTGTGCTGTGTGATTCCATTCAGAAACGGATTTAAATGCCAGGCTCTCTGTCTTCCTACAAGCAAGACTTCGTTTCCGGAAAACGCAGTCACTTTTCAGCTCAAACGAAGCTACATTGTTCACGAAGCTCACACGTGTCTCACACTTAACTGAAAAGCATTGGATGTTAGAGGACCTGTACTTTGTATCAGTTTCAGAAACAGAGTTGAACTAGATGTGGTCCGTGTGTGTTGGAAACACAGTTCTTTTGTTCTGAGCACACTCAGGTTTTCCTCTGGATTAGAGACTCTAGAAAGCAAGAGCGTGCTTCTTGCTCTAAAGCAGAGTGTGTTTCATGGATGAGAACTGTGCTGTGTGTTTCCCTTCAGAAACGGAGTTAAATGCCAGGCTCTGTGTCTTCCTACAAGCAAGACTTCGTTTCAGGTAAACACAGTCATTTTTCAGCTCAAAGTAAGCTACATTGTTCACAAAGCTCACACGTTTCTCGCTCATAACTGAAAAGCATTGCATGTTAGAGGACCTGTGGTTTGTATCAATTTCAGAAACAGAGTTGAACTAGATATGGTCCGGGTGTAGGAAACACAGTTCTTTTGTTCTGAGCACACTCACATTTCCCTCTCTATTTGAGACTATAGAAAGCAAGAGCGTTCTTCTTGCTCTAAAGCAGAGTGTGTTTTATGGATGAGATCTGTGCTGTGTGTTTCCGTTCAGAAACGGAGTTAAATGCCAGGCTCTGTGTCTTACTATAAGCAAGACATCGTTTCAGATACATGCAGTCACATTTCAGCTCAAAGGAAGCTACATTGTTCACGAAGCTCACACGTTTCTCGCTCTTAACTGAAAAGCATTGGATTTTGGAGGACCTGTGGTTTGTATCATTTTCTGAAACAGAGTTGACCTAGACATGGTCCGTCTGTGTAGGAAGCACAGTTCTTTTGTTCTGAGCACACTCACGTTTCCCTCTGTATTAGAGACTCTAGAAAGCAAGAGCGTGCTTCCTGCTCTAAAGCACAGTGGGTTTCATGGATGAGCACTATGCTGTTTGTTTCCCTTCAGAAACGGAGTTAAATGCCAGGCTCTGTGTCTTCCTACAAGCAAGACTTCGTTTCAGGAAAACACAATCACTTTTCAGCTCAAAGGAAGCTACATAGTTCACGAAGCTCACACGTTTCTCACTCTTAACTTAAAAGCATTGGATTTTAGAGGACCTGTGGTTTATGAAAGTTTCAGAAACAGAGTTGAACTAGATATGGTCTCTGTGTGTAGGAAACACAGTTCTTTTGTTCTGAGCACACTCACGTTTTTCTCTCAATTAGAGACTCTAGAAATCAAGAGCGTGCTTCTTGCTCTAAAGCATAGTGTGTTTCATGGATGAGAACTGTGCTGTGTGTTTCCGTTCAGAAATGGAGTTAAATGCCAGGCTCTGTGTCTTACTATAAGCAAGACATCCTTTCAGATACATGCAGTCACTTTTCAGCTCAAAGGAAGCTACATTGTTAACAAAGCTCACACGTTTGTCGCTCTTAACTGAAAAGCATTGGATTTTGGAGGACCTGTGGTTTGTATCATTTTCTGAAACAGAGTTGACCTAGATATGGTCCGTGTGTGTAGGAAACACAGTTCTTTTGTTCTGAGCACACTCACGTTTCCCTCTGTATTCGAGATTCTAGAAAGCAAGAGCGTGCTTCTTGCTCTAAAGCAGAGTGTGTTTTATGGATGAGATCTGTGCTGTGTGTTTCCATTCAGAAACGGAGTTAAATGCCAGGCTCTGTGTCTTACTATAAGCAAGACATCGTTTCAGATACATGCAGTCACATTTCAGCTCAAAGGAAGCTACATTGTTCACGAAGCTCACACGTTTCTCGCTCTTAAATGAAAAGCATTGGATGTTAGAGGACCTGTGCTTTGTATCAGTTTCAGAAACAGAGTTGAACTAAATATGGTCCGTGTGTGTAGGAAACACAATTCTTTTGTTCAGAGCCCACTCATGTTTTCTCTGTATTAGAGACTCTGGAAAGCAAGAGACTGCGTCTTGCTCTAAAGCAGAGTGTGTTTCATGGATTAGAACTGTGCTGTGTGTTTCCCTTCAGAAACGGAGTTAAATGCCAGGCTCTGTGTCTTACTATAAGCAAGACATCGTTTCAGATACATGCAGTCACATTTCAGCTCAAAAGAAGCTACATTGTTCACAAAGCTCACACGTTTCTCGCTCTTACCTGAAAAGCATTGGATTTTGGAGGACCTGTGGTTTGTATCATTTTCTGAAACAGAGTTGACCTAGATATGGTCCGTGTGTGTAGGAAACACAGTTCTTTTGTTCTGAGCCCACTCACGTTTCCCTCTGTATTAGAGACTCTAGAAAGCAAGAGCGAGCTTCTCTTGCTCTAAAGCACAGTGTGTTTCATGGATGAGAAGTATGCTGTGTGTTTCCCTTCAGAAACAGAGTTAAATGCCAGGCTCTGTGTCTTACTATAAGCAAGACATCGTTTCAGATAAATGCAGTCACATTTCAGCTCATAGGAAGCTATATTGTTCACGAAGCTCACACGTTTCTCGCTCTTAACTGAAAAGCATTGGATTTTAGAGGACCTGTGGTTTGTATCAGTTTCAGAAACAGAGTTGAACTAGATATGGTCCGTGTGTAGGAAACACAGTTCTTTTGTTCCGAGCACACTCACGTTTCCCTCTGTATTAGAGACTCTAGAAAGCAAGAGCCTGCTTCTTGCTCTAAAGCAGAGTGTGTTTCATGGATGAGATCTGTGCTGTGTGTTTCCCTTCAGAAGCGGAGTTAAATTCCAGGCTCTGTGTATTACTATAAGAAAGACATCGTTTCAGATAAATGCAGTCACTTTTCAGCTCAAAGGAAACTACATTGTTCACGAAGCTCACACGTTTCTCACTCTTAACTCAAAATCAATGCAATTTAGAGGACCTGTGGTTTGTATCAATTTCACAAACAGAGTTGAACTAGATATGGTCCGTGTGTGTAGGAAACACAGTTCTTTTGTTCTGAGCACACTCATGTTCCCCTCTGTATTAGAGACTCTGGAGAGCAAGAGACTGCTTCTTGCTCTAAAGCAGAGTGTGTTTCATGGATGAGAACTGTGCTGTGTGTTTCCCTTCAGAAACGGAGTTAAATGCCAGGCTCTGTGTCTTCCTACAAGCAAGACTTCATTTCAGGTAAAGGCAGTCACTTTTCAGCTCAAACAAAGCTACATTGTTCACGAAGCTCACACGTTTCTCGCTCTTAACTGAAAAGCATTGGATTTTAGAGGATCTGTGGTTTGTATCAGATTCAGAAACAGAGTTGAACTAGATATGTTCCGTGTGTGTAGGAAACACATTTCTTTTGTTCTGAGCACACTCACGTTTCCCTCTGTATTAGAGACTATAGAAAGCAAGAGGGTGCTTCTTTCTCTAAAGCAGAGTGTGTTTCTGGGATGAGAACTGTGCTGTGTGATTCCGTTCAGAAACGGAGTTAAATGCCAGGCTCTGTGTCTTACTATAAGCAAGACATCGTTTCAGATAAAGGCAGTCATATTTCAGCTCAAAGGAAGCTATATTGTTCACGAAGCTCACACGTTTCTCCCTCTTAACAGAAAAGAATTGGATGTTAGAGCACCTGTGCTTTGTATCAGTTTCAGAAACAGAGTTGAACTAGATATGGTCCGTGTGTGTAGGAAACACAGTTCTTTTATTCTGAGCACTCTCACGTTTCCCTCTCTATTAGAGATTCTAGAAAGGAAGAGCATGATTCTTGCTCTGAAGCAGAGTGTGTTTCATGGATGAGAACTGTGCTGTGTGTTTCCCTTCAGAAACGGAGTTAAATGCCAGGCTCTGTGTCTTCCTACAAGCAATACTTCGTTTCAGGTAAACACAGTCAGGTTTCACCTCAAAGAATCTACATTGTTCATGAAGCTCACACGTTTCTCACTCATAACTGAAAAGCATTGCATGTTAGAGGACCTGTGGTTTGTATCAATTTCAGAAACAGAGTTGAATTAGATATGGTCCGGGTGTAGGAAACACAGTTCTTTTGATCTGAGCACACTCACATTTCCCTCTGTATTAGAGACTCTAGAAAGCAAGAGAGTGCTTCTTGCTCTAAAGCAGAGTGTGTTTTATGGATGAGATCTGTGCTGTGTGTTTCCATTCAGAAATGGAGTTAAATGCCAGGCTCTGTGTCTTACTATAAGCAAGACATCTTTTCAGATACATGCAGTCACATTTCAGCTCAAAGGAAACTACATTGTTCACGAAGCTCACACGTTTCTCGCTCTTAACTGAAAAGCATTGGACTTTGGAGGACGTGAGGTTTGTATCATTCTCAGAAACAGAGTTGACCTAGATATTGTCCGTGTGTGTAGGAAACACAGTTCTTTTGTTCTGAGCACACTCACGTTTCCCTCTGTATTAGAGACTCTAGAAAGCAAGAGCCTGCTTCTTGCTCTAAAGCAGAGTGTGTTTCATGGATGAGATCTGTGCTGTGTGTTTCCCTTCAGAAGCGGAGTTAAATTCCAGGCTCTGTGTATTACTATAAGAAAGACATCGTTTCAGATAAATGCAGTCACTTTTCAGCTCAAAGGAAGCTACATTGTTCACGAAGCTCACACGTTTCTCACTCTTAACTGAAAATCAATGCAATTTAGAGGACCTGTGGTTTGTATCAGTTTCACAAACAGAGTTGAACTAGATATGGTCCGTGTGTGTAGGAAACACAGTTCTTTTATTCTGAGCACTCTCACGTTTCCCTCTCTATTAGAGATTCTAGAAAGGAAGAGCATGATTCTTGCTCTGAAGCAGAGTGTGTTTCATGGATGAGAACTGTGCTGTGTGTTTCCCTTCAGAAACGGTGTTAAATGCCAGGCTCTGTGTCTTCCTACAAGCAATACTTCGTTTCAGGTAAACACAGTCACTTTTCGTCTCAAAGAATCTACATTGTTCATGAAGCTCTCACGTTTCTCACTCATAACTGAAAAGCATTGCATGTTAGAGGACCTGTGGTTTGTATCAATTTCAGAAACAGAGTTGAATTAGATATGGTCCGGGTGTAGGAAACACAGTTCTTTTGATCTGAGCACACTCACATTTCCCTCTGTATTAGAGACTCTAGAAAGCAAGAGCGTGCTTCTTGCTCTAAAGCAGAGTGTGTTTTATGGATGAGATCTGTGCTGTGTGTTTCCATTCAGAAATGGAGTTAAATGCCAGGCTCTGTGTCTTACTATAAGCAAGACATCGTTTCAGATACATGCAGTCACATTTCAGCTCAAAGGAAGCTACATTGTTCACGAAGCTCACACGTTTCTCGCTCTTAACTGAAAAGCATTGGATTTTGGAGGACCTGAGGTTTGTATCATTTTCAGAAACAGAGTTGACCTAGATATTGACCGTGTGTGTAGGAAACACAGTTCTTTTGTTCTGAGCACACTCACGTTTCCCTCTGTATTAGAGAGTCTAGAAAGCAAGAGCGTGCTTCTTGCTCTAAAGCACAGTGTGTTTCCTGGATGAGCACTATGCTGTTTGTTTCCCTTCAGAAAAGGAGTTAAATGCCAGGCTCTGTGTCTTACTATAAGCAAGACATCGTTTCAGATAAATGCATTTCACATTTCAGCTCATAGGAAGCTATATTGTTCACGAAGCTCACACGTTTCTCGCTCTTAACTGAAAAGCATTGGATTTTAGAGGACCTGTGGTTTGTATCAGTTTCAGAAACAGAGTTGAACTAGATATGGTCCCTGTGTAGTAAACACAGTTCTTTTGTTCTGAGCACACTCACGTTTCCCTCTGTATTAGAGACTCTAGAAAGCAAGAGCGTGCTTCTTGCTCTAAAGCAGAGTGTGTTTCATGGATGAGAACTGTGCTGTGTGTTTCCCTTCAGAAACGGAGTTAAATGCCAGGCTCTGTGTCTTCCTACAAGCAAGACTTCGTTTCAGGTAAACACAGTCATTTTTCAGCTCAAAGTAAGCTACATTGTTCACAAAGCTCACACGTTTCTCGCTCATAACTGAAAAGCATTGCATGTTAGAGGACCTGTGGTTTGTACCAATTTCAGAAACAGAGTTGAACTAGATATGGTCCGGGTGTAGGAAACACAGTTCTTTTGTTCTGAGCACACTCACATTTCCCTCTCTATTTGAGACTATAGAAAGCAACAGCGTTCTTCTTGCTCTAAAGCAGAGAGTGTTTTATGGATGAGATCTGTGCTGTGTGTTTCCGTTCAGAAATGGAGTTAAATGCCAGGCTCTGTGTCTTACTATAAGCAAGACATCGTTTCAGATACATGCAGTCACTTTTCAGCTCAAAGGAAGCTACATTGTTAATGAAGCTCACACGTTTCTCGCTCTTAACTGAAAAGCATTGGATTTTGGAGGACCTGTGGTTTGTATCATTTTCTGAAACAGAGTTGACCTAGATATGGTCCGTGTGTGTAGGAAACACAGTTCTTTTGTTCTGAGCACACTCATGTTCCCCTCTGTATTAGAGACTCTGGAAAGCAAGAGACTGCTTCTTGCTCTAAAGCAGAGTGTGTTTCATGGATGAGAACTGTGCTGTGTGTTTCCCTTCAGAAACGGAGTTAAATGCCAACCTCTGTGTCTTCCTACAAGCAAGACTTCATTTCAGGTAAAGGCAGTCACTTTTCAGCTCAAACAAAGCTACATTGTTCACGAAGCTCACACGTTTCTCGCTCTTAAATGAAAAGCATTGGATGTTAGAGGACCTGTGCTTTGTATCAGTTTCAGAAACAGAGTTGAACTAAATATGGTCCGTGTGTGTAGGAAACACAATTCTTTTGTTCAGAGCCCACTCATGTTTTCTCTGTATTAGAGACTCTGGAAAGCAAGAGACTGCGTCTTGCTCTAAAGCAGAGTGTGTTTCATGGATTAGAACTGTGCTGTGTGTTTCCCTTCAGAAACGGAGTTAAATGCCAGGCTCTGTGTCTTACTATAAGCAAGACATCGTTTCAGATACATGCAGTCACATTTCAGCTCAAAAGAAGCTACATTGTTCACAAAGCTCACACGTTTCTCGCTCTTTCCTGAAAAGCATTGGATTTTGGAGGACCTGTGGTTTGTATCATTTTCTGAAACAGAGTTGACCTAGATATGGTCCGTGTGTGTAGGAAACACAGTTGTTTTGTTCTGAGACCACTCACGTTTCCCTCTGTATTAGAGACTCTAGAAAGCAAGAGCGAGCTTCTCTTGCTCTAAAGCACAGTGTGTTTCATGGATGAGAAGTATGCTGTGTGTTTCCCTTCAGAAACAGAGTTAAATGCCAGGCTCTGTGTCTTACTATAAGCAAGACATCGTTTCAGATAAATGCAGTCACATTTCAGCTCATAGGAAGCTATATTGTTCACGAAGCTCACACGTTTCTCGCTCTTAACTGAAAAGCATTGGATTTTAGAGGACCTGTGGTTTGTATCAGTTTCAGAAACAGAGTTGAACTAGATATGGTCCGTTTGTAGGAAACACAGTTCTTTTGTTCCGAGCACACTCACGTTTCCCTCTGTATTAAAGACTCTAGAAAGCAAGAGCCTGCTTCTTGCTCTAAAGCAGAGTGTGTTTCATGGATGAGATCTGTGCTGTGTGTTTCCCTTCAGAAGCGGAGTTAAATTCCAGGCTCTGTGTATTACTATAAGAAAGACATCTTTTCAGATAAATGCAGTCACTTTTCAGCTCAAAGGAAGCTACATTGTTCACGAAGCTCACACGTTTCTCACTCTTAACTGAAAATCAATGCAATTTAGAGGACCTGTGGTTTGTATCAGTTTCACAAACAGAGTTGAACTAGATATGGTCCGTGTGTGTAGGAAACACAGTTCTTTTATTCTGAGCACTCTCACGTTTCCCTCTCTATTAGAGATTCTAGAAAGGAAGAGCATGATTCTTGCTCTGAAGCAGAGTGTGTTTCATGGATGAGAACTGTGCTGTGTGTTTCCCTTCAGAAACGGTGTTAAATTCCAGGCTCTGTGTCTTCCTACAAGCAATACTTCGTTTCAGGTAAACACAGTCACTTTTCGTCTCAAAGAATCTACATTGTTCATGAAGCTCTCACGTTTCTCACTCATAACTGAAAAGCATTGCATGTTAGAGGACCTGTGGTTTGTATCAATTTCAGAAACAGAGTTGAATTAGATATGGTCCGGGTGTAGGAAACACAGTTCTTTTGATCTGAGCACACTCACATTTCCCTCTGTATTAGAGACTCTAGAAAGCAAGAGCGTGCTTCTTGCTCTAAAGCAGAGTGTGTTTTATGGATGAGATCTGTGCTGTGTGTTTCCATTCAGAAATGGAGTTAAATGCCAGGCTCTGTGTCTTACTATAAGCAAGACATCGTTTCAGATACATGCAGTCACATTTCAGCTCAAAGGAAGCTACATTGTTCACGAAGCTCACACGTTTCTCGCTCTTAACTGAAAAGCATTGGATTTTGGAGGACCTGAGGTTTGTATCATTTTCAGAAACAGAGTTGACCTAGATATTGACCGTGTGTGTAGGAAACACAGTTCTTTTGTTCTGAGCACACTCACGTTTCCCTCTGTATTAGAGACTCTAGAAAGCAAGAGCGTGCTTCTTGCTCTAAAGCACAGTGTGTTTCCTGGATGAGCACTATGCTGTTTGTTTCCCTTCAGAAAAGGAGTTAAATGCCAGGCTCTGTGTCTTACTATAAGCAAGACATCGTTTCAGATAAATGCATTTCACATTTCAGCTCATAGGAAGCTATATTGTTCACGAAGCTCACACGTTTCTCGCTCTTAACTGAAAAGCATTGGATTTTAGAGGACCTGTGGTTTGTATCAGTTTCAGAAACAGAGTTGAACTAGATATGGTCCCTGTGTAGTAAACACAGTTCTTTTGTTCTGAGCACACTCACGTTTCCCTCTGTATTAGAGACTCTAGAAAGCAAGAGCGTGCTTCTTGCTCTAAAGCAGAGTGTGTTTCATGGATGAGAACTGTGCTGTGTGTTTCCCTTCAGAAACGGAGTTAAATGCCAGGCTCTGTGTCTTCCTACAAGCAAGACTTCGTTTCAGGTAAACACAGTCATTTTTCAGCTCAAAGTAAGCTACATTGTTCACAAAGCTCACACGTTTCTCGCTCATAACTGAAAAGCATTGCATGTTAGAGGACCTGTGGTTTGTATCAATTTCAGAAACAGAGTTGAACTAGATATGGTCCGGGTGTAGGAAACACAGTTCTTTTGTTCTGAGCACACTCACATTTCCCTCTCTATTTGAGACTATAGAAAGCAACAGCGTTCTTCTTGCTCTAAAGCAGAGAGTGTTTTATGGATGAGATCTGTGCTGTGTGTTTCCGTTCAGAAATGGAGTTAAATGCCAGGCTCTGTGTCTTACTATAAGCAAGACATCGTTTCAGATACATGCAGTCACTTTTCAGGTCAAAGGAAGCTACATTGTTAATGAAGCTCACACGTTTCTCGCTCTTAACTGAAAAGCATTGGATTTTGGAGGACCTGTGGTTTGTATCATTTTCTGAAACAGAGTTGACCTAGATATGGTCCGTGTGTGTAGGAAACACAGTTCTTTTGTTCTGAGCACACTCATGTTCCCCTCTGTATTAGAGACTCTGGAAAGCAAGAGACTGCTTCTTGCTCTAAAGCAGAGTGTGTTTCATGGATGAGAACTGTGGTGTGTGTTTCCCTTCAGAAACGGAGTTAAATGCCAACCTCTGTGTCTTCCTACAAGCAAGACTTCATTTCAGGTAAAGGCAGTCACTTTTCAGCTCAAACAAAGCTACATTATTCACGAAGCTCACACGTTTCTCGCTCTTAAATGAAAAGCATTGGATGTTAGAGGACCTGTGCTTTGTATCAGTTTCAGAAACAGAGTTGAACTAAATATGGTCCGTGTGTGTAGGAAACACAATTCTTTTGTTCAGAGCCCACTCATGTTTTCTCTGTATTAGAGACTCTGGAAAGCAAGAGACTGCGTCTTGCTCTAAAGCAGAGTGTGTTTCATGGATTAGAACTGTGCTGTGTGTTTCCCTTCAGAAACGGAGTTAAATGCCAGGCTCTGTGTCTTACTATAAGCAAGACATCGTTTCAGATACATGCAGTCACATTTCAGCTCAAAAGAAGCTACATTGTTCACAAAGCTCACACGTTTCTCGCTCTTACCTGAAAAGCATTGGATTTTGGAGGACCTGTGGTTTGTATCATTTTCTGAAACAGAGTTGACCTAGATATGGTCCGTGTGTGTAGGAAACACTGTTCTTTTGTTCTGAGCACACTCACGTTTCCCTCTGTATTAGAGACTCTAAAAGGAAGAGCGTGCTTCTCTTGCTCTAAAGCACATTGTGTTTCATGGATGAGAACTGTGCTGTGTGTTTCCCTTCAGAAACGGAGTTAAATGCCAGGCTCTGTGTCTTCCTACAAGCAAGACTACATTTCAGGTAAAGGCAGTCACTTTTCAGCTCAAACAAAGCTACATTGTTCACGAAGCTCACACGTTTCTCGCTCTTAACTGAAAAGCATTGGATTTTAGAGGACCTGTGGTTTGTATCAGATTCAGAAACAGAGTTGAACTAGATATGTTCCATGTGTGTAGGAAACACATTTCTTTTGTTCTGAGCACACTCACGTTTCCCTCTGTATTAGAGACTCTAGAAAGCAAGAGCGTGCTTCTTTCTCTAAAGCAGAGTGTGTTTCTGGGATGAGAACTGTGCTGTGTGATTCCATTCAGAAACGGATTTAAATGCCAGGCTCTCTGTCTTCCTACAAGCAAGACTTCGTTTCCGGAAAACGCAGTCACTTTTCAGCTCAAACGAAGCTACATTGTTCACGAAGCTCACACGTGTCTCACACTTAACTGAAAAGCATTGGATGTTAGAGGACCTGTACTTTGTATCAGTTTCAGAAACAGAGTTGAACTAGATGTGGTCCGTGTGTGTTGGAAACACAGTTCTTTTGTTCTGAGCACACTCAGGTTTTCCTCTGGATTAGAGACTCTAGAAAGCAAGAGCGTGCTTCTTGCTCTAAAGCAGAGTGTGTTTCATGGATGAGAACTGTGCTGTGTGTTTCCCTTCAGAAACGGAGTTAAATGCCAGGCTCTGTGTCTTCCTACAAGCAAGACTTCGTTTCAGGTAAACACAGTCATTTTTCAGCTCAAAGTAAGCTACATTGTTCACAAAGCTCACACGTTTCTCGCTCATAACTGAAAAGCATTGCATGTTAGAGGACCTGTGGTTTGTATCAATTTCAGAAACAGAGTTGAACTAGATATGGTCCGGGTGTAGGAAACACAGTTCTTTTGTTCTGAGCACACTCACATTTCCCTCTCTATTTGAGACTATAGAAAGCAAGAGCGTTCTTCTTGCTCTAAAGCAGAGTGTGTTTTATGGATGAGATCTGTGCTGTGTGTTTCCGTTCAGAAACGGAGTTAAATGCCAGGCTCTGTGTCTTACTATAAGCAAGACATCGTTTCAGATACATGCAGTCACATTTCAGCTCAAAGGAAGCTACATTGTTCACGAAGCTCACACGTTTCTCGCTCTTAACTGAAAAGCATTGGATTTTGGGGGACCTGTGGTTTGTATCATTTTCTGAAACAGAGTTGACCTAGACATGGTCCGTCTGTGTAGGAAGCACAGTTCTTTTGTTCTGAGCACACTCACGTTTCCCTCTGTATTAGAGACTCTAGAAAGCAAGAGCGTGCTTCCTGCTCTAAAGCACAGTGGGTTTCATGGATGAGCACTATGCTGTTTGTTTCCCTTCAGAAACGGAGTTAAATGCCAGGCTCTGTGTCTTCCTACAAGCAAGACTTCGTTTCAGGAAAACACAATCACTTTTCAGCTCAAAGGAAGCTACATAGTTCACGAAGCTCACACGTTTCTCACTCTTAACTTAAAAGCATTGGATTTTAGAGGACCTGTGGTTTATGAAAGTTTCAGAAACAGAGTTGAACTAGATATGGTCTCTGTGTGTAGGAAACACAGTTCTTTTGTTCTGAGCACACTCACGTTTTTCTCTCAATTAGAGACTCTAGAAATCAAGAGCGTGCTTCTTGCTCTAAAGCATAGTGTGTTTCATGGATGAGAACTGTGCTGTGTGTTTCCGTTCAGAAATGGAGTTAAATGCCAGGCTCTGTGTCTTACTATAAGCAAGACATCCTTTCAGATACATGCAGTCACTTTTCAGCTCAAAGGAAGCTACATTGTTAACAAAGCTCACACGTTTGTCGCTCTTAACTGAAAAGCATTGGATTTTGGAGGACCTGTGGTTTGTATCATTTTCTGAAACAGAGTTGACCTAGATATGGTCCGTGTGTGTAGGAAACACAGTTCTTTTGTTCTGAGCACACTCACGTTTCCCTCTGTATTCGAGATTCTAGAAAGCAAGAGCGTGCTTCTTGCTCTAAAGCAGAGTGTGTTTTATGGATGAGATCTGTGCTGTGTGTTTCCATTCAGAAACGGAGTTAAATGCCAGGCTCTGTGTCTTACTATAAGCAAGACATCGTTTCAGATACATGCAGTCACATTTCAGCTCAAAGGAAGCTACATTGTTCACGAAGCTCACACGTTTCTCGCTCTTAAATGAAAAGCATTGGATGTTAGAGGATCTGTGCTTTGTATCAGTTTCAGAAACAGAGTTGAACTAAATATGGTCCGTGTGTGTAGGAAACACAATTCTTTTGTTCAGAGCCCACTCATGTTTTCTCTGTATTAGAGACTCTGGAAAGCAAGAGACTGCGTCTTGCTCTAAAGCAGAGTGTGTTTCATGGATTAGAACTGTGCTGTGTGTTTCCCTTCAGAAACGGAGTTAAATGCCAGGCTCTGTGTCTTACTATAAGCAAGACATCGTTTCAGATACATGCAGTCACATTTCAGCTCAAAAGAAGCTACATTGTTCACAAAGCTCACACGTTTCTCGCTCTTACCTGAAAAGCATTGGATTTTGGAGGACCTGTGGTTTGTATCATTTTCTGAAACAGAGTTGACCTAGATATGGTCCGTGTGTGTAGGAAACACAGTTCTTTTGTTCTGAGCCCACTCACGTTTCCCTCTGTATTAGAGACTCTAGAAAGCAAGAGCGAGCTTCTCTTGCTCTAAAGCACAGTGTGTTTCATGGATGAGAAGTATGCTGTGTGTTTCCCTTCAGAAACAGAGTTAAATGCCAGGCTCTGTGTCTTACTATAAGCAAGACATCGTTTCAGATAAATGCAGTCACATTTCAGCTCATAGGAAGCTATATTGTTCACGAAGCTCACACGTTTCTCGCTCTTAACTGAAAAGCATTGGATTTTAGAGGACCTGTGGTTTGTATCAGTTTCAGAAACAGAGTTGAACTAGATATGGTCCGTGTGTAGGAAACACAGTTCTTTTGTTCCGAGCACACTCACGTTTCCCTCTGTATTAGAGACTCTAGAAAGCAAGAGCCTGCTTCTTGCTCTAAAGCAGAGTGTGTTTCATGGATGAGATCTGTGCTGTGTGTTTCCCTTCAGAAGCGGAGTTAAATTCCAGGCTCTGTGTATTACTATAAGAAAGACATCGTTTCAGATAAATGCAGTCACTTTTCAGCTCAAAGGAAACTACATTGTTCACGAAGCTCACACGTTTCTCACTCTTAACTCAAAATCAATGCAATTTAGAGGACCTGTGGTTTGTATCAATTTCACAAACAGAGTTGAACTAGATATGGTCCGTGTGTGTAGGAAACACAGTTCTTTTGTTCTGAGCACACTCATGTTCCCCTCTGTATTAGAGACTCTGGAGAGCAAGAGACTGCTTCTTGCTCTAAAGCAGAGTGTGTTTCATGGATGAGAACTGTGCTGTGTGTTTCCCTTCAGAAACGGAGTTAAATGCCAGGCTCTGTGTCTTCCTACAAGCAAGACTTCATTTCAGGTAAAGGCAGTCACTTTTCAGCTCAAACAAAGCTACATTGTTCACGAAGCTCACACGTTTCTCGCTCTTAACTGAAAAGCATTGGATTTTAGAGGATCTGTGGTTTGTATCAGATTCAGAAACAGAGTTGAACTAGATATGTTCCGTGTGTGTAGGAAACACATTTCTTTTGTTCTGAGCACACTCACGTTTCCCTCTGTATTAGAGACTATAGAAAGCAAGAGGGTGCTTCTTTCTCTAAAGCAGAGTGTGTTTCTGGGATGAGAACTGTGCTGTGTGATTCCGTTCAGAAACGGAGTTAAATGCCAGGCTCTGTGTCTTACTATAAGCAAGACATCGTTTCAGATAAAGGCAGTCATATTTCAGCTCAAAGGAAGCTATATTGTTCACGAAGCTCACACGTTTCTCCCTCTTAACAGAAAAGAATTGGATGTTAGAGCACCTGTGCTTTGTATCAGTTTCAGAAACAGAGTTGAACTAGATATGGTCCGTGTGTGTAGGAAACACAGTTCTTTTATTCTGAGCACTCTCACGTTTCCCTCTCTATTAGAGATTCTAGAAAGGAAGAGCATGATTCTTGCTCTGAAGCAGAGTGTGTTTCATGGATGAGAACTGTGCTGTGTGTTTCCCTTCAGAAACGGAGTTAAATGCCAGGCTCTGTGTCTTCCTACAAGCAATACTTCGTTTCAGGTAAACACAGTCAGGTTTCACCTCAAAGAATCTACATTGTTCATGAAGCTCACACGTTTCTCACTCATAACTGAAAAGCATTGCATGTTAGAGGACCTGTGGTTTGTATCAATTTCAGAAACAGAGTTGAATTAGATATGGTCCGGGTGTAGGAAACACAGTTCTTTTGATCTGAGCACACTCACATTTCCCTCTGTATTAGAGACTCTAGAAAGCAAGAGAGTGCTTCTTGCTCTAAAGCAGAGTGTGTTTTATGGATGAGATCTGTGCTGTGTGTTTCCATTCAGAAATGGAGTTAAATGCCAGGCTCTGTGTCTTACTATAAGCAAGACATCTTTTCAGATACATGCAGTCACATTTCAGCTCAAAGGAAGCTACATTGTTCACGAAGCTCACACGTTTCTCGCTCTTAACTGAAAAGCATTGGACTTTGGAGGACGTGAGGTTTGTATCATTTTCAGAAACAGAGTTGACCTAGATATTGTCCGTGTGTGTAGGAAACACAGTTCTTTTGTTCTGAGCACACTCACGTTTCCCTCTGTATTAGAGACTCTAGAAAGCAAGAGCCTGCTTCTTGCTCTAAAGCAGAGTGTGTTTCATGGATGAGATCTGTGCTGTGTGTTTCCCTTCAGAAGCGGAGTTAAATTCCAGGCTCTGTGTATTACTATAAGAAAGACATCGTTTCAGATAAATGCAGTCACTTTTCAGCTCAAAGGAAGCTACATTGTTCACGAAGCTCACACGTTTCTCACTCTTAACTGAAAATCAATGCAATTTAGAGGACCTGTGGTTTGTATCAGTTTCACAAACAGAGTTGAACTAGATATGGTCCGTGTGTGTAGGAAACACAGTTCTTTTATTCTGAGCACTCTCACGTTTCCCTCTCTATTAGAGATTCTAGAAAGGAAGAGCATGATTCTTGCTCTGAAGCAGAGTGTGTTTCATGGATGAGAACTGTGCTGTGTGTTTCCCTTCAGAAACGGTGTTAAATGCCAGGCTCTGTGTCTTCCTACAAGCAATACTTCGTTTCAGGTAAACACAGTCACTTTTCGTCTCAAAGAATCTACATTGTTCATGAAGCTCTCACGTTTCTCACTCATAACTGAAAAGCATTGCATGTTAGAGGACCTGTGGTTTGTATCAATTTCAGAAACAGAGTTGAATTAGATATGGTCCGGGTGTAGGAAACACAGTTCTTTTGATCTGAGCACACTCACATTTCCCTCTGTATTAGAGACTCTAGAAAGCAAGAGCGTGCTTCTTGCTCTAAAGCAGAGTGTGTTTTATGGATGAGATCTGTGCTGTGTGTTTCCATTCAGAAATGGAGTTAAATGCCAGGCTCTGTGTCTTACTATAAGCAAGACATCGTTTCAGATACATGCAGTCACATTTCAGCTCAAAGGAAGCTACATTGTTCACGAAGCTCACACGTTTCTCGCTCTTAACTGAAAAGCATTGGATTTTGGAGGACCTGAGGTTTGTATCATTTTCAGAAACAGAGTTGACCTAGATATTGACCGTGTGTGTAGGAAACACAGTTCTTTTGTTCTGAGCACACTCACGTTTCCCTCTGTATGAGAGAGTTTAGAAAGCAAGAGCGTGCTTCTTGCTCTAAAGCACAGTGTGTTTCCTGGATGAGCACTATGCTGTTTGTTTCCCTTCAGAAAAGGAGTTAAATGCCAGGCTCTGTGTCTTACTATAAGCAAGACATCGTTTCAGATAAATGCATTTCACATTTCAGCTCATAGGAAGCTATATTGTTCACGAAGCTCACACGTTTCTCGCTCTTAACTGAAAAGCATTGGATTTTAGAGGACCTGTGGTTTGTATCAGTTTCAGAAACAGAGTTGAACTAGATATGGTCCGGGTGTAGGAAACACAGTTCTTTTGTTCTGAGCACACTCACATTTCCCTCTCTATTTGAGACTATAGAAAGCAACAGCGTTCTTCTTGCTCTAAAGCAGAGAGTGTTTTATGGATGAGATCTGTGCTGTGTGTTTCCGTTCAGAAATGGAGTTAAATGCCAGGCTCTGTGTCTTACTATAAGCAAGACATCGTTTCAGATACATGCAGTCACTTTTCAGCTCAAAGGAAGCTACATTGTTAATGAAGCTCACACGTTTCTCGCTCTTAACTGAAAAGCATTGGATTTTGGAGGACCTGTGGTTTGTATCATTTTCTGAAACAGAGTTGACCTAGATATGGTCCGTGTGTGTAGGAAACACAGTTCTTTTGTTCTGAGCACACTCATGTTCCCCTCTGTATTAGAGACTCTGGAAAGCAAGAGACTGCTTCTTGCTCTAAAGCAGAGTGTGTTTCATGGATGAGAACTGTGCTGTGTGTTTCCCTTCAGAAACGGAGTTAAATGCCAACCTCTGTGTCTTCCTACAAGCAAGACTTCATTTCAGGTAAAGGCAGTCACTTTTCAGCTCAAACAAAGCTACATTGTTCACGAAGCTCACACGTTTCTCGCTCTTAAATGAAAAGCATTGGATGTTAGAGGACCTGTGCTTTGTATCAGTTTCAGAAACAGAGTTGAACTAAATATGGTCCGTGTGTGTAGGAAACACAATTCTTTTGTTCAGAGCCCACTCATGTTTTCTCTGTATTAGAGACTCTGGAAAGCAAGAGACTGCGTCTTGCTCTAAAGCAGAGTGTGTTTCATGGATTAGAACTGTGCTGTGTGTTTCCCTTCAGAAACGGAGTTAAATGCCAGGCTCTGTGTCTTACTATAAGCAAGACATCGTTTCAGATACATGCAGTCACATTTCAGCTCAAAAGAAGCTACATTGTTCACAAAGCTCACACGTTTCTCGCTCTTTCCTGAAAAGCATTGGATTTTGGAGGACCTGTGGTTTGTATCATTTTCTGAAACAGAGTTGACCTAGATATGGTCCGTGTGTGTAGGAAACACAGTTCTTTTGTTCTGAGCCCACTCACGTTTCCCTCTGTATTAGAGACTCTAGAAAGCAAGAGCGAGCTTCTCTTGCTCTAAAGCACAGTGTGTTTCATGGATGAGAAGTATGCTGTGTGTTTCCCTTCAGAAACAGAGTTAAATGCCAGGCTCTGTGTCTTACTATAAGCAAGACATCGTTTCAGATAAATGCAGTCACATTTCAGCTCATAGGAAGCTATATTGTTCACGAAGCTCACACGTTTCTCGCTCTTAACTGAAAAGCATTGGATTTTAGAGGACCTGTGGTTTGTATCAGTTTCAGAAACAGAGTTGAACTAGATATGGTCCGTGTGTAGGAAACACAGTTCTTTTGTTCCGAGCACACTCACGTTTCCCTCTGTATTAGAGACTCTAGAAAGCAAGAGCCTGCTTCTTGCTCTAAAGCAGAGTGTGTTTCATGGATGAGATCTGTGCTGTGTGTTTCCCTTCAGAAGCGGAGTTAAATTCCAGGCTCTGTGTATTACTATAAGAAAGACATCGTTTCAGATAAATGCAGTCACTTTTCAGCTCAAAGGAAGCTACATTGTTCACGAAGCTCACACGTTTCTCACTCTTAACTCAAAATCAATGCAATTTAGAGGACCTGTGGTTTGTATCAATTTCACAAACAGAGTTGAACTAGATATGGTCCGTGTGTGTAGGAAACACAGTTCTTTTGTTCTGAGCACACTCATGTTCCCCTCTGTATTAGAGACTCTGGAGAGCAAGAGACTGCTTCTTGCTCTAAAGCAGAGTGTGTTTCATGGATGAGAACTGTGCTGTGTGTTTCCCTTCAGAAACGGAGTTAAATGCCAGGCTCTGTGTCTTCCTACAAGCAAGACTTCATTTCAGGTAAAGGCAGTCACTTTTCAGCTCAAACAAAGCTACATTGTTCACGAAGCTCACACGTTTCTCGCTCTTAACTGAAAAGCATTGGATTTTAGAGGATCTGTGGTTTGTATCAGATTCAGAAACAGAGTTGAACTAGATATGTTCCGTGTGTGTAGGAAACACATTTCTTTTGTTCTGAGCACACTCACGTTTCCCTCTGTATTAGAGACTATAGAAAGCAAGAGGGTGCTTCTTTCTCTAAAGCAGAGTGTGTTTCTGGGATGAGAACTGTGCTGTGTGATTCCGTTCAGAAACGGAGTTAAATGCCAGGCTCTGTGTCTTACTATAAGCAAGACATCGTTTCAGATAAAGGCAGTCATCTTTCAGCTCAAAGGAAGCTATATTGTTCACGAAGCTCACACGTTTCTCCCTCTTAACAGAAAAGAATTGGATGTTAGAGCACCTGTGCTTTGTATCAGTTTCAGAAACAGAGTTGAACTAGATATGGTCCGTGTGTGTAGGAAACACAGTTCTTTTATTCTGAGCACTCTCACGTTTCCCTCTCTATTAGAGATTCTAGAAAGGAAGAGCATGATTCTTGCTCTGAAGCAGAGTGTGTTTCATGGATGAGAACTGTGCTGTGTGTTTCCCTTCAGAAACGGAGTTAAATGCCAGGCTCTGTGTCTTCCTACAAGCAATACTTCGTTTCAGGTAAACACAGTCAGGTTTCACCTCAAAGAATCTACATTGTTCATGAAGCTCACACGTTTCTCACTCATAACTGAAAAGCATTGCATGTTAGAGGACCTGTGGTTTGTATCAATTTCAGAAACAGAGTTGAATTAGATATGGTCCGGGTGTAGGAAACACAGTTCTTTTGATCTGAGCACACTCACATTTCCCTCTGTATTAGAGACTCTAGAAAGCAAGAGAGTGCTTCTTGCTCTAAAGCAGAGTGTGTTTTATGGATGAGATCTGTGCTGTGTGTTTCCATTCAGAAATGGAGTTAAATGCCAGGCTCTGTGTCTTACTATAAGCAAGACATCTTTTCAGATACATGCAGTCACATTTCAGCTCAAAGGAAACTACATTGTTCACGAAGCTCACACGTTTCTCGCTCTTAACTGAAAAGCATTGGACTTTGGAGGACGTGAGGTTTGTATCATTCTCAGAAACAGAGTTGACCTAGATATTGTCCGTGTGTGTAGGAAACACAGTTCTTTTGTTCTGAGCACACTCACGTTTCCCTCTGTATTAGAGACTCTAGAAAGCAAGAGCCTGCTTCTTGCTCTAAAGCAGAGTGTGTTTCATGGATGAGATCTGTGCTGTGTGTTTCCCTTCAGAAGCGGAGTTAAATTCCAGGCTCTGTGTATTACTATAAGAAAGACATCGTTTCAGATAAATGCAGTCACTTTTCAGCTCAAAGGAAGCTACATTGTTCACGAAGCTCACACGTTTCTCACTCTTAACTGAAAATCAATGCAATTTAGAGGACCTGTGGTTTGTATCAGTTTCACAAACAGAGTTGAACTAGATATGGTCCGTGTGTGTAGGAAACACAGTTCTTTTATTCTGAGCACTCTCACGTTTCCCTCTCTATTAGAGATTCTAGAAAGGAAGAGCATGATTCTTGCTCTGAAGCAGAGTGTGTTTCATGGATGAGAACTGTGCTGTGTGTTTCCCTTCAGAAACGGTGTTAAATGCCAGGCTCTGTGTCTTCCTACAAGCAATACTTCGTTTCAGGTAAACACAGTCACTTTTCGTCTCAAAGAATCTACATTGTTCATGAAGCTCTCACGTTTCTCACTCATAACTGAAAAGCATTGCATGTTAGAGGACCTGTGGTTTGTATCAATTTCAGAAACAGAGTTGAATTAGATATGGTCCGGGTGTAGGAAACACAGTTCTTTTGATCTGAGCACACTCACATTTCCCTCTGTATTAGAGACTCTAGAAAGCAAGAGCGTGCTTCTTGCTCTAAAGCAGAGTGTGTTTTATGGATGAGATCTGTGCTGTGTGTTTCCATTCAGAAATGGAGTTAAATGCCAGGCTCTGTGTCTTACTATAAGCAAGACATCGTTTCAGATACATGCAGTCACATTTCAGCTCAAAGGAAGCTACATTGTTCACGAAGCTCACACGTTTCTCGCTCTTAACTGAAAAGCATTGGATTTTGGAGGACCTGAGGTTTGTATCATTTTCAGAAACAGAGTTGACCTAGATATTGACCGTGTGTGTAGGAAACACAGTTCTTTTGTTCTGAGCACACTCACGTTTCCCTCTGTATTAGAGAGTCTAGAAAGCAAGAGCGTGCTTCTTGCTCTAAAGCACAGTGTGTTTCCTGGATGAGCACTATGCTGTTTGTTTCCCTTCAGAAAAGGAGTTAAATGCCAGGCTCTGTGTCTTACTATAAGCAAGACATCATTTCAGATAAATGCATTTCACATTTCAGCTCATAGGAAGCTATATTGTTCACGAAGCTCACACGTTTCTCGCTCTTAACTGAAAAGCATTGGATTTTAGAGGACCTGTGGTTTGTATCAGTTTCAGAAACAGAGTTGAACTAGATATGGTCCCTGTGTAGTAAACACAGTTCTTTTGTTCTGAGCACACTCACGTTTCCCTCTGTATTAGAGACTCTAGAAAGCAAGAGCGTGCTTCTTGCTCTAAAGCAGAGTGTGTTTCATGGATGAGAACTGTGCTGTGTGTTTCCCTTCAGAAACGGAGTTAAATGCCAGGCTCTGTGTCTTCCTACAAGCAAGACTTCGTTTCAGGTAAACACAGTCATTTTTCAGCTCAAAGTAAGCTACATTGTTCACAAAGCTCACACGTTTCTCGCTCATAACTGAAAAGCATTGCATGTTAGAGGACCTGTGGTTTGTACCAATTTCAGAAACAGAGTTGAACTAGATATGGTCCGGGTGTAGGAAACACAGTTCTTTTGTTCTGAGCACACTCACATTTCCCTCTCTATTTGAGACTATAGAAAGCAACAGCGTTCTTCTTGCTCTAAAGCAGAGAGTGTTTTATGGATGAGATCTGTGCTGTGTGTTTCCGTTCAGAAATGGAGTTAAATGCCAGGCTCTGTGTCTTACTATAAGCAAGACATCGTTTCAGATACATGCAGTCACTTTTCAGCTCAAAGGAAGCTACATTGTTAATGAAGCTCACACGTTTCTCGCTCTTAACTGAAAAGCATTGGATTTTGGAGGACCTGTGGTTTGTATCATTTTCTGAAACAGAGTTGACCTAGATATGGTCCGTGTGTGTAGGAAACACAGTTCTTTTGTTCTGAGCACACTCATGTTCCCCTCTGTATTAGAGACTCTGGAAAGCAAGAGACTGCTTCTTGCTCTAAAGCAGAGTGTGTTTCATGGATGAGAACTGTGCTGTGTGTTTCCCTTCAGAAACGGAGTTAAATGCCAACCTCTGTGTCTTCCTACAAGCAAGACTTCATTTCAGGTAAAGGCAGTCACTTTTCAGCTCAAACAAAGCTACATTGTTCACGAAGCTCACACGTTTCTCGCTCTTAAATGAAAAGCATTGGATGTTAGAGGACCTGTGCTTTGTATCAGTTTCAGAAACAGAGTTGAACTAAATATGGTCCGTGTGTGTAGGAAACACAATTCTTTTGTTCAGAGCCCACTCATGTTTTCTCTGTATTAGAGACTCTGGAAAGCAAGAGACTGCGTCTTGCTCTAAAGCAGAGTGTGTTTCATGGATTAGAACTGTGCTGTGTGTTTCCCTTCAGAAACGGAGTTAAATGCCAGGCTCTGTGTCTTACTATAAGCAAGACATCGTTTCAGATACATGCAGTCACATTTCAGCTCAAAAGAAGCTACATTGTTCACAAAGCTCACACGTTTCTCGCTCTTTCCTGAAAAGCATTGGATTTTGGAGGACCTGTGGTTTGTATCATTTTCTGAAACAGAGTTGACCTAGATATGGTCCGTGTGTGTAGGAAACACAGTTCTTTTGTTCTGAGCCCACTCACGTTTCCCTCTGTATTAGAGACTCTAGAAAGCAAGAGCGAGCTTCTCTTGCTCTAAAGCACAGTGTGTTTCATGGATGAGAAGTATGCTGTGTGTTTCCCTTCAGAAACAGAGTTAAATGCCAGGCTCTGTGTCTTACTATAAGCAAGACATCGTTTCAGATAAATGCAGTCACATTTCAGCTCATAGGAAGCTATATTGTTCACGAAGCTCACACGTTTCTCGCTCTTAACTGAAAAGCATTGGATTTTAGAGGACCTGTGGTTTGTATCAGTTTCAGAAACAGAGTTGAACTAGATATGGTCCGTGTGTAGGAAACACAGTTCTTTTGTTCCGAGCACACTCACGTTTCCCTCTGTATTAAAGACTCTAGAAAGCAAGAGCCTGCTTCTTGCTCTAAAGCAGAGTGTGTTTCATGGATGAGATCTGTGCTGTGTGTTTCCCTTCAGAAGCGGAGTTAAATTCCAGGCTCTGTGTATTACTATAAGAAAGACATCGTTTCAGATAAATGCAGTCACTTTTCAGCTCAAAGGAAGCTACATTGTTCACGAAGCTCACACGTTTCTCACTCTTAACTCAAAATCAATGCAATTTAGAGGACCTGTGGTTTGTATCAATTTCACAAACAGAGTTGAACTAGATATGGTCCGTGTGTGTAGGAAACACAGTTCTTTTGTTCTGAGCACACTCATGTTCCCCTCTGTATTAGAGACTCTGGAGAGCAAGAGACTGCTTCTTGCTCTAAAGCAGAGTGTGTTTCATGGATGAGAACTGTGCTGTGTGTTTCCCTTCAGAAACGGAGTTAAATGCCAGGCTCTGTGTCTTCCTACAAGCAAGACTTCATTTCAGGTAAAGGCAGTCACTTTTCAGCTCAAACAAAGCTACATTGTTCACGAAGCTCACACGTTTCTCGCTCTTAACTGAAAAGCATTGGATTTTAGAGGACCTGTGGTTTGTATCAGTTTCAGAAACAGAGTTGAACTAGATATGGTCCCTGTGTAGTAAACACAGTTCTTTTGTTCTGAGCACACTCACGTTTCCCTCTGTATTAGAGACTCTAGAAAGCAAGAGCGTGCTTCTTGCTCTAAAGCACAGTGTGTTTCATGGATGAGCACTATGCTGTTTGTTTCCCTTCAGAAAAGGAGTTAAATGCCAGGCTCTGTGTCTTACTATAAGCAAGACATCGTTTCAGATAAATGCAGTCACTTTTCAGCTCAAAGTAAGCTACATTGTTCACTCAGCTCACACGTTTATCGCTCTTAACTGAAAATCAATGCAATTTAGAGGACCTGTGGTTTGTATCAGTTTCAGAAACAGAGTTGAACTAGATATGGTCCGGGTGTAGGAACCACAGTTCTTTTGTTCTGAGCACACTCACATTTCCCTCTCTATTTGAGACTATAGAAAGCAACAGCGTTCTTCTTGCTCTAAAGCAGAGAGTGTTTTATGGATGAGATCTGTGCTGTGTGTTTCCGTTCAGAAATGGAGTTAAATGCCAGGCTCTGTGTCTTACTATAAGCAAGACATCGTTTCAGATACATGCAGTCACTTTTCAGCTCAAAGGAAGCTACATTGTTAATGAAGCTCACACGTTTCTCGCTCTTAACTGAAAAGCATTGGATTTTGGAGGACCTGTGGTTTGTATCATTTTCTGAAACAGAGTTGACCTAGATATGGTCCGTGTGTGTAGGAAACACAGTTCTTTTGTTCTGAGCACACTCACATTTCCCTCTGTATTAGAGACTCTAGAAAGCAAGAGCGTGCTTCTTGCTCTAAAGCAGAGTGTGTTTCATGGATGAGAACTGTGCTGTGTGTTTCCCTTCAGAAACGGAGTTAAATGCCAGGCTCTGTGTCTTCCTACAAGCAAGACTTCGTTTCAGGAAAACACAATCACTTTTCAGCTCAAAGGAAGCTACATAGTTCACGAAGCTCACACGTTTCTCACTCTTAACTTAAAAGCATTGGATTTTAGAGGACCTGTGGTTTATGAAAGTTTCAGAAACAGAGTTGAACTAGATATGGTCTCTGTGTGTAGGAAACACAGTTCTTTTGTTCTGAGCACACTCACGTTTTCCTCTCAATTAGAGACTCTAGAAATCAAGAGCGTGCTTCTTGCTCTAAAGCATAGTGTGTTTCATGGATGAGAACTGTGCTGTGTGTTTCCGTTCTGAAATGGAGTTAAATGCCAGGCTCTGTGTCTTACTATAAGCAAGACATCCTTTCAGATACATGCAGTCACTTTTCAGCTCAAAGGAAGCTACATTGTTAACAAAGCTCACACGTTTGTCGCTCTTAACTGAAAAGCATTGGATTTTGGAGGACCTGTGGTTTGTATCATTTTCTGAAACAGAGTTGACCTAGATATGGTCCATGTGTAGGAAACACAGTTCTTTTGTACTGAGCCCACTCACGTTTCCCTCTGTATTAGAGACTCTAGAAAGCAAGAGCGAGCTTCTCTTGCTCTAAAGCACAGTGTGTTTCATGGATGAGAAGTATGCTGTGTGTTTCCCTTCAGAAACAGAGTTAAATGCCAGGCTCTGTGTCTTACTATAAGCAAGACATCGTTTCAGATAAATGCAGTCACATTTCAGCTCATAGGAAGCTATATTGTTCACGAAGCTCACACGTTTCTCGCTCTTAACTGAAAAGCATTGGATTTTAGAGGACCTGTGGTTTGTATCAGTTTCAGAAACAGAGTTGAACTAGATATGGTCCGTGTGTAGGAAACACAGTTCTTTTGTTCCGAGCACACTCACGTTTCCCTCTGTATTAGAGACTCTAGAAAGCAAGAGCCTGCTTCTTGCTCTAAAGCAGAGTGTGTTTCATGGATGAGATCTGTGCTGTGTGTTTCCCTTCAGAAACGGAGTTAAATGCCACGCTCTGTGTCTTCCTACAAGCAAGACTTCATTTCAGGTAAAGGCAGTCACTTTTCAGCTCAAACAAAGCTACATTGTTCACGAAGCTCACACGTTTCTCGCTCTTAACTGAAAAGCATTGGATTTTAGAGGATCTGTGGTTTGTATCAGATTCAGAAACAGAGTTGAACTAGATATGTTCCGTGTGTGTAGGAAACACATTTCTTTTGTTCTGAGCACACTCACGTTTCCCTCTGTATTAGAGACTATAGAAAGCAAGAGGGTGCTTCTTTCTCTAAAGCAGAGTGTGTTTCTGGGATGAGAACTGTGCTGTGTGATTCCGTTCAGAAACGGAGTTAAATGCCAAGCTCTGTGTCTTACTATAAGCAAGACATCGTTTCAGATAAAGGCAGTCATATTTCAGCTCAAAGGAAGCTATATTGTTCACGAAGCTCACACGTTTCTCCCTCTTAACAGAAAAGAATTGGATGTTAGAGCACCTGTGCTTTGTATCAGTTTCAGAAACAGAGTTGAACTAGATATGGTCCGTGTGTGTAGGAAACACAGTTCTTTTATTCTGAGCACTCTCACGTTTCCCTCTCTATTAGAGATTCTAGAAAGGAAGAGCATGATTCTTGCTCTGAAGCAGAGTGTGTTTCATGGATGAGAACTGTGCTGTGTGTTTCCCTTCAGAAACGGAGTTAAATGCCAGGCTCTGTGTCTTCCTACAAGCAATACTTCGTTTCAGGTAAACACAGTCACTTTTCACCTCAAAGAATCTACATTGATCATGAAGCTCACACGTTTCTCACTCATAACTGAAAAGCATTGCATGTTAGAGGACCTGTGGTTTGTATCAATTTCAGAAACAGAGTTGAATTAGATATGGTCCGGGTGTAGGATACACAGTTCTTTTGATCTGAGCACACTCACATTTCCCTCTGTATTAGAGACTCTAGAAAGCAAGAGCGTGCTTCTTGCTCTAAAGCAGAGTGTGTTTTATGGATGAGATCTGTGCTGTGTGTTTCCATTCAGAAATGGAGTTAAATGCCAGGCTCTGTGTCTTACTTTAAGCAAGACATCGTTTCAGATACATGCAGTCACATTTCAGCTCAAAGGAAGCTACATTGTACACGAAGCTCACACGTTTCTCGCTCTTAACTGAAAAGCATTGGATTTTGGAGGACCTGAGGTTTGTATCATTTTCAGAAACAGAGTTGACCTAGATATTGTCCGTGTGTGTAGGAAACACAGTTCTTTTGTTCTGAGCACACTCACGTTTCCCTCTGTATTAGAGACTCTAGAAAGCAAGAGCGTGCTTCTTGCTCTAAAGCACAGTGTGTTTCATGGATGAGCACTATGCTGTTTGTTTCCCTTCAGAAAAGGAGTTAAATGCCAGGCTCTGTGTCTTACTATAAGCAAGACATCGTTTCAGATAAATGCAGTCACTTTTCAGCTCAAAGTAAGCTACATTGTTCACTCAGCTCACACGTTTATCGCTCTTAACTGAAAATCAATGCAATTTAGAGGACCTGTGGTTTGTATCAGTTTCAGAAACAGAGTTGAACTAGATATGGTCCGGGTGTAGGAACCACAGTTCTTTTGTTCTGAGCACACTCACATTTCCCTCTCTATTTGAGACTATAGAAAGCAACAGCGTTCTTCTTGCTCTAAAGCAGAGAGTGTTTTATGGATGAGATCTGTGCTGTGTGTTTCCGTTCAGAAATGGAGTTAAATGCCAGGCTCTGTGTCTTACTATAAGCAAGACATCGTTTCAGATACATGCAGTCACTTTTCAGCTCAAAGGAAGCTACATTGTTAATGAAGCTCACACGTTTCTCGCTCTTAACTGAAAAGCATTGGATTTTGGAGGACCTGTGGTTTGTATCATTTTCTGAAACAGAGTTGACCTAGATATGGTCCGTGTGTGTAGGAAACACAGTTCTTTTGTTCTGAGCACACTCACATTTCCCTCTGTATTAGAGACTCTAGAAAGCAAGAGCGTGCTTCTTGCTCTAAAGCAGAGTGTGTTTCATGGATGAGAACTGTGCTGTGTGTTTCCCTTCAGAAACGGAGTTAAATGCCAGGCTCTGTGTCTTCCTACAAGCAAGACTTCGTTTCAGGAAAACACAATCACTTTTCAGCTCAAAGGAAGCTACATAGTTCACGAAGCTCACACGTTTCTCACTCTTAACTTAAAAGCATTGGATTTTAGAGGACCTGTGGTTTATGAAAGTTTCAGAAACAGAGTTGAACTAGATATGGTCTCTGTGTGTAGGAAACACAGTTCTTTTGTTCTGAGCACTCTCACGTTTCCCTCTCTATTAGAGATTCTAGAAAGGAAGAGCATGATTCTTGCTCTGAAGCAGAGTGTGTTTCATGGATGAGAACTGTGCTGTGTGTTTCCCTTCAGAAACGGTGTTAAATGCCAGGCTCTGTGTCTTCCTACAAGCAATACTTCGTTTCAGGTAAACACAGTCACTTTTCGTCTCAAAGAATCTACATTGTTCATGAAGCTCTCACGTTTCTCACTCATAACTGAAAAGCATTGCATGTTAGAGGACCTGTGGTTTGTATCAATTTCAGAAACAGAGTTGAATTAGATATGGTCCGGGTGTAGGAAACACAGTTCTTTTGATCTGAGCACACTCACATTTCCCTCTGTATTAGAGACTCTAGAAAGCAAGAGCGTGCTTCTTGCTCTAAAGCAGAGTGTGTTTTATGGATGAGATCTGTGCTGTGTGTTTCCATTCAGAAATGGAGTTAAATGCCAGGCTCTGTGTCTTACTATAAGCAAGACATCGTTTCAGATACATGCAGTCACATTTCAGCTCAAAGGAAGCTACATTGTTCACGAAGCTCACACGTTTCTCGCTCTTAACTGAAAAGCATTGGATTTTGGAGGACCTGAGGTTTGTATCATTTTCAGAAACAGAGTTGACCTAGATATTGACCGTGTGTGTAGGAAACACAGTTCTTTTGTTCTGAGCACACTCACGTTTCCCTCTGTATTAGAGAGTCTAGAAAGCAAGAGCGTGCTTCTTGCTCTAAAGCACAGTGTGTTTCCTGGATGAGCACTATGCTGTTTGTTTCCCTTCAGAAAAG
Source organism: Onychomys leucogaster (assembly GCA_949786385.1). Taxonomy (NCBI): domain Eukaryota; kingdom Metazoa; phylum Chordata; class Mammalia; order Rodentia; family Cricetidae; genus Onychomys; species Onychomys leucogaster. The sequence goes on along the minus strand of CATKUP010000101.1, from coordinate 1,706,069 downwards.
GAGTTAAATGCCAGGCTCTGTGTCTTACTATAAGCAAGACATCGTTTCAGATAAATGCATTTCACATTTCAGCTCATAGGAAGCTATATTGTTCACGAAGCTCACACGTTTCTCGCTCTTAACTGAAAAGCATTGGATTTTAGAGGACCTGTGGTTTGTATCAGTTTCAGAAACAGAGTTGAACTAGATATGGTCCCTGTGTAGTAAACACAGTTCTTTTGTTCTGAGCACACTCACGTTTCCCTCTGTATTAGAGACTCTAGAAAGCAAGAGCGTGCTTCTTGCTCTAAAGCAGAGTGTGTTTCATGGATGAGAACTGTGCTGTGTGTTTCCCTTCAGAAACGGAGTTAAATGCCAGGCTCTGTGTCTTCCTACAAGCAAGACTTCGTTTCAGGTAAACACAGTCATTTTTCAGCTCAAAGTAAGCTACATTGTTCACAAAGCTCACACGTTTCTCGCTCATAACTGAAAAGCATTGCATGTTAGAGGACCTGTGGTTTGTACCAATTTCAGAAACAGAGTTGAACTAGATATGGTCCGGGTGTAGGAAACACAGTTCTTTTGTTCTGAGCACACTCACATTTCCCTCTCTATTTGAGACTATAGAAAGCAACAGCGTTCTTCTTGCTCTAAAGCAGAGAGTGTTTTATGGATGAGATCTGTGCTGTGTGTTTCCGTTCAGAAATGGAGTTAAATGCCAGGCTCTGTGTCTTACTATAAGCAAGACATCGTTTCAGATACATGCAGTCACTTTTCAGCTCAAAGGAAGCTACATTGTTAATGAAGCTCACACGTTTCTCGCTCTTAACTGAAAAGCATTGGATTTTGGAGGACCTGTGGTTTGTATCATTTTCTGAAACAGAGTTGACCTAGATATGGTCCGTGTGTGTAGGAAACACAGTTCTTTTGTTCTGAGCACACTCATGTTCCCCTCTGTATTAGAGACTCTGGAAAGCAAGAGACTGCTTCTTGCTCTAAAGCAGAGTGTGTTTCATGGATGAGAACTGTGCTGTGTGTTTCCCTTCAGAAACGGAGTTAAATGCCAACCTCTGTGTCTTCCTACAAGCAAGACTTCATTTCAGGTAAAGGCAGTCACTTTTCAGCTCAAACAAAGCTACATTGTTCACGAAGCTCACACGTTTCTCGCTCTTAAATGAAAAGCATTGGATGTTAGAGGACCTGTGCTTTGTATCAGTTTCAGAAACAGAGTTGAACTAAATATGGTCCGTGTGTGTAGGAAACACAATTCTTTTGTTCAGAGCCCACTCATGTTTTCTCTGTATTAGAGACTCTGGAAAGCAAGAGACTGCGTCTTGCTCTAAAGCAGAGTGTGTTTCATGGATTAGAACTGTGCTGTGTGTTTCCCTTCAGAAACGGAGTTAAATGCCAGGCTCTGTGTCTTACTATAAGCAAGACATCGTTTCAGATACATGCAGTCACATTTCAGCTCAAAAGAAGCTACATTGTTCACAAAGCTCACACGTTTCTCGCTCTTTCCTGAAAAGCATTGGATTTTGGAGGACCTGTGGTTTGTATCATTTTCTGAAACAGAGTTGACCTAGATATGGTCCGTGTGTGTAGGAAACACAGTTGTTTTGTTCTGAGACCACTCACGTTTCCCTCTGTATTAGAGACTCTAGAAAGCAAGAGCGAGCTTCTCTTGCTCTAAAGCACAGTGTGTTTCATGGATGAGAAGTATGCTGTGTGTTTCCCTTCAGAAACAGAGTTAAATGCCAGGCTCTGTGTCTTACTATAAGCAAGATATCGTTTCAGATAAATGCAGTCACATTTCAGCTCATAGGAAGCTATATTGTTCACGAAGCTCACACGTTTCTCGCTCTTAACTGAAAAGCATTGGATTTTAGAGGACCTGTGGTTTGTATCAGTTTCAGAAACAGAGTTGAACTAGATATGGTCCGTTTGTAGGAAACACAGTTCTTTTGTTCCGAGCACACTCACGTTTCCCTCTGTATTAAAGACTCTAGAAAGCAAGAGCCTGCTTCTTGCTCTAAAGCAGAGTGTGTTTCATGGATGAGATCTGTGCTGTGTGTTTCCCTTCAGAAGCGGAGTTAAATTCCAGGCTCTGTGTATTACTATAAGAAAGACATCTTTTCAGATAAATGCAGTCACTTTTCAGCTCAAAGGAAGCTACATTGTTCACGAAGCTCACACGTTTCTCACTCTTAACTGAAAATCAATGCAATTTAGAGGACCTGTGGTTTGTATCAGTTTCACAAACAGAGTTGAACTAGATATGGTCCGTGTGTGTAGGAAACACAGTTCTTTTATTCTGAGCACTCTCACGTTTCCCTCTCTATTAGAGATTCTAGAAAGGAAGAGCATGATTCTTGCTCTGAAGCAGAGTGTGTTTCATGGATGAGAACTGTGCTGTGTGTTTCCCTTCAGAAACGGTGTTAAATTCCAGGCTCTGTGTCTTCCTACAAGCAATACTTCGTTTCAGGTAAACACAGTCACTTTTCGTCTCAAAGAATCTACATTGTTCATGAAGCTCTCACGTTTCTCACTCATAACTGAAAAGCATTGCATGTTAGAGGACCTGTGGTTTGTATCAATTTCAGAAACAGAGTTGAATTAGATATGGTCCGGGTGTAGGAAACACAGTTCTTTTGATCTGAGCACACTCACATTTCCCTCTGTATTAGAGACTCTAGAAAGCAAGAGCGTGCTTCTTGCTCTAAAGCAGAGTGTGTTTTATGGATGAGATCTGTGCTGTGTGTTTCCATTCAGAAATGGAGTTAAATGCCAGGCTCTGTGTCTTACTATAAGCAAGACATCGTTTCAGATACATGCAGTCACATTTCAGCTCAAAGGAAGCTACATTGTTCACGAAGCTCACACGTTTCTCGCTCTTAACTGAAAAGCATTGGATTTTGGAGGACCTGAGGTTTGTATCATTTTCAGAAACAGAGTTGACCTAGATATTGACCGTGTGTGTAGGAAACACAGTTCTTTTGTTCTGAGCACACTCACGTTTCCCTCTGTATTAGAGACTCTAGAAAGCAAGAGCGTGCTTCTTGCTCTAAAGCACAGTGTGTTTCCTGGATGAGCACTATGCTGTTTGTTTCCCTTCAGAAAAGGAGTTAAATGCCAGGCTCTGTGTCTTACTATAAGCAAGACATCGTTTCAGATAAATGCATTTCACATTTCAGCTCATAGGAAGCTATATTGTTCACGAAGCTCACACGTTTCTCGCTCTTAACTGAAAAGCATTGGATTTTAGAGGACCTGTGGTTTGTATCAGTTTCAGAAACAGAGTTGAACTAGATATGGTCCCTGTGTAGTAAACACAGTTCTTTTGTTCTGAGCACACTCACGTTTCCCTCTGTATTAGAGACTCTAGAAAGCAAGAGCGTGCTTCTTGCTCTAAAGCAGAGTGTGTTTCATGGATGAGAACTGTGCTGTGTGTTTCCCTTCAGAAACGGAGTTAAATGCCAGGCTCTGTGTCTTCCTACAAGCAAGACTTCGTTTCAGGTAAACACAGTCATTTTTCAGCTCAAAGTAAGCTACATTGTTCACAAAGCTCACACGTTTCTCGCTCATAACTGAAAAGCATTGCATGTTAGAGGACCTGTGGTTTGTATCAATTTCAGAAACAGAGTTGAACTAGATATGGTCCGGGTGTAGGAAACACAGTTCTTTTGTTCTGAGCACACTCACATTTCCCTCTCTATTTGAGACTATAGAAAGCAACAGCGTTCTTCTTGCTCTAAAGCAGAGAGTGTTTTATGGATGAGATCTGTGCTGTGTGTTTCCGTTCAGAAATGGAGTTAAATGCCAGGCTCTGTGTCTTACTATAAGCAAGACATCGTTTCAGATACATGCAGTCACTTTTCAGGTCAAAGGAAGCTACATTGTTAATGAAGCTCACACGTTTCTCGCTCTTAACTGAAAAGCATTGGATTTTGGAGGACCTGTGGTTTGTATCATTTTCTGAAACAGAGTTGACCTAGATATGGTCTGTGTGTGTAGGAAACACAGTTCTTTTGTTCTGAGCACACTCATGTTCCCCTCTGTATTAGAGACTCTGGAAAGCAAGAGACTGCTTCTTGCTCTAAAGCAGAGTGTGTTTCATGGATGAGAACTGTGGTGTGTGTTTCCCTTCAGAAACGGAGTTAAATGCCAACCTCTGTGTCTTCCTACAAGCAAGACTTCATTTCAGGTAAAGGCAGTCACTTTTCAGCTCAAACAAAGCTACATTATTCACGAAGCTCACACGTTTCTCGCTCTTAAATGAAAAGCATTGGATGTTAGAGGACCTGTGCTTTGTATCAGTTTCAGAAACAGAGTTGAACTAAATATGGTCCGTGTGTGTAGGAAACACAATTCTTTTGTTCAGAGCCCACTCATGTTTTCTCTGTATTAGAGACTCTGGAAAGCAAGAGACTGCGTCTTGCTCTAAAGCAGAGTGTGTTTCATGGATTAGAACTGTGCTGTGTGTTTCCCTTCAGAAACGGAGTTAAATGCCAGGCTCTGTGTCTTACTATAAGCAAGACATCGTTTCAGATACATGCAGTCACATTTCAGCTCAAAAGAAGCTACATTGTTCACAAAGCTCACACGTTTCTCGCTCTTACCTGAAAAGCATTGGATTTTGGAGGACCTGTGGTTTGTATCATTTTCTGAAACAGAGTTGACCTAGATATGGTCCGTGTGTGTAGGAAACACTGTTCTTTTGTTCTGAGCACACTCACGTTTCCCTCTGTATTAGAGACTCTAAAAGGAAGAGCGTGCTTCTCTTGCTCTAAAGCACATTGTGTTTCATGGATGAGAACTGTGCTGTGTGTTTCCCTTCAGAAACGGAGTTAAATGCCAGGCTCTGTGTCTTCCTACAAGCAAGACTACATTTCAGGTAAAGGCAGTCACTTTTCAGCTCAAACAAAGCTACATTGTTCACGAAGCTCACACGTTTCTCGCTCTTAACTGAAAAGCATTGGATTTTAGAGGACCTGTGGTTTGTATCAGATTCAGAAACAGAGTTGAACTAGATATGTTCCATGTGTGTAGGAAACACATTTCTTTTGTTCTGAGCACACTCACGTTTCCCTCTGTATTAGAGACTCTAGAAAGCAAGAGCGTGCTTCTTTCTCTAAAGCAGAGTGTGTTTCTGGGATGAGAACTGTGCTGTGTGATTCCATTCAGAAACGGATTTAAATGCCAGGCTCTCTGTCTTCCTACAAGCAAGACTTCGTTTCCGGAAAACGCAGTCACTTTTCAGCTCAAACGAAGCTACATTGTTCACGAAGCTCACACGTGTCTCACACTTAACTGAAAAGCATTGGATGTTAGAGGACCTGTACTTTGTATCAGTTTCAGAAACAGAGTTGAACTAGATGTGGTCCGTGTGTGTTGGAAACACAGTTCTTTTGTTCTGAGCACACTCAGGTTTTCCTCTGGATTAGAGACTCTAGAAAGCAAGAGCGTGCTTCTTGCTCTAAAGCAGAGTGTGTTTCATGGATGAGAACTGTGCTGTGTGTTTCCCTTCAGAAACGGAGTTAAATGCCAGGCTCTGTGTCTTCCTACAAGCAAGACTTCGTTTCAGGTAAACACAGTCATTTTTCAGCTCAAAGTAAGCTACATTGTTCACAAAGCTCACACGTTTCTCGCTCATAACTGAAAAGCATTGCATGTTAGAGGACCTGTGGTTTGTATCAATTTCAGAAACAGAGTTGAACTAGATATGGTCCGGGTGTAGGAAACACAGTTCTTTTGTTCTGAGCACACTCACATTTCCCTCTCTATTTGAGACTATAGAAAGCAAGAGCGTTCTTCTTGCTCTAAAGCAGAGTGTGTTTTATGGATGAGATCTGTGCTGTGTGTTTCCGTTCAGAAACGGAGTTAAATGCCAGGCTCTGTGTCTTACTATAAGCAAGACATCGTTTCAGATACATGCAGTCACATTTCAGCTCAAAGGAAGCTACATTGTTCACGAAGCTCACACGTTTCTCGCTCTTAACTGAAAAGCATTGGATTTTGGGGGACCTGTGGTTTGTATCATTTTCTGAAACAGAGTTGACCTAGACATGGTCCGTCTGTGTAGGAAGCACAGTTCTTTTGTTCTGAGCACACTCACGTTTCCCTCTGTATTAGAGACTCTAGAAAGCAAGAGCGTGCTTCCTGCTCTAAAGCACAGTGGGTTTCATGGATGAGCACTATGCTGTTTGTTTCCCTTCAGAAACGGAGTTAAATGCCAGGCTCTGTGTCTTCCTACAAGCAAGACTTCGTTTCAGGAAAACACAATCACTTTTCAGCTCAAAGGAAGCTACATAGTTCACGAAGCTCACACGTTTCTCACTCTTAACTTAAAAGCATTGGATTTTAGAGGACCTGTGGTTTATGAAAGTTTCAGAAACAGAGTTGAACTAGATATGGTCTCTGTGTGTAGGAAACACAGTTCTTTTGTTCTGAGCACACTCACGTTTTTCTCTCAATTAGAGACTCTAGAAATCAAGAGCGTGCTTCTTGCTCTAAAGCATAGTGTGTTTCATGGATGAGAACTGTGCTGTGTGTTTCCGTTCAGAAATGGAGTTAAATGCCAGGCTCTGTGTCTTACTATAAGCAAGACATCCTTTCAGATACATGCAGTCACTTTTCAGCTCAAAGGAAGCTACATTGTTAACAAAGCTCACACGTTTGTCGCTCTTAACTGAAAAGCATTGGATTTTGGAGGACCTGTGGTTTGTATCATTTTCTGAAACAGAGTTGACCTAGATATGGTCCGTGTGTGTAGGAAACACAGTTCTTTTGTTCTGAGCACACTCACGTTTCCCTCTGTATTCGAGATTCTAGAAAGCAAGAGCGTGCTTCTTGCTCTAAAGCAGAGTGTGTTTTATGGATGAGATCTGTGCTGTGTGTTTCCATTCAGAAACGGAGTTAAATGCCAGGCTCTGTGTCTTACTATAAGCAAGACATCGTTTCAGATACATGCAGTCACATTTCAGCTCAAAGGAAGCTACATTGTTCACGAAGCTCACACGTTTCTCGCTCTTAAATGAAAAGCATTGGATGTTAGAGGATCTGTGCTTTGTATCAGTTTCAGAAACAGAGTTGAACTAAATATGGTCCGTGTGTGTAGGAAACACAATTCTTTTGTTCAGAGCCCACTCATGTTTTCTCTGTATTAGAGACTCTGGAAAGCAAGAGACTGCGTCTTGCTCTAAAGCAGAGTGTGTTTCATGGATTAGAACTGTGCTGTGTGTTTCCCTTCAGAAACGGAGTTAAATGCCAGGCTCTGTGTCTTACTATAAGCAAGACATCGTTTCAGATACATGCAGTCACATTTCAGCTCAAAAGAAGCTACATTGTTCACAAAGCTCACACGTTTCTCGCTCTTACCTGAAAAGCATTGGATTTTGGAGGACCTGTGGTTTGTATCATTTTCTGAAACAGAGTTGACCTAGATATGGTCCGTGTGTGTAGGAAACACAGTTCTTTTGTTCTGAGCCCACTCACGTTTCCCTCTGTATTAGAGACTCTAGAAAGCAAGAGCGAGCTTCTCTTGCTCTAAAGCACAGTGTGTTTCATGGATGAGAAGTATGCTGTGTGTTTCCCTTCAGAAACAGAGTTAAATGCCAGGCTCTGTGTCTTACTATAAGCAAGACATCGTTTCAGATAAATGCAGTCACATTTCAGCTCATAGGAAGCTATATTGTTCACGAAGCTCACACGTTTCTCGCTCTTAACTGAAAAGCATTGGATTTTAGAGGACCTGTGGTTTGTATCAGTTTCAGAAACAGAGTTGAACTAGATATGGTCCGTGTGTAGGAAACACAGTTCTTTTGTTCCGAGCACACTCACGTTTCCCTCTGTATTAGAGACTCTAGAAAGCAAGAGCCTGCTTCTTGCTCTAAAGCAGAGTGTGTTTCATGGATGAGATCTGTGCTGTGTGTTTCCCTTCAGAAGCGGAGTTAAATTCCAGGCTCTGTGTATTACTATAAGAAAGACATCGTTTCAGATAAATGCAGTCACTTTTCAGCTCAAAGGAAACTACATTGTTCACGAAGCTCACACGTTTCTCACTCTTAACTCAAAATCAATGCAATTTAGAGGACCTGTGGTTTGTATCAATTTCACAAACAGAGTTGAACTAGATATGGTCCGTGTGTGTAGGAAACACAGTTCTTTTGTTCTGAGCACACTCATGTTCCCCTCTGTATTAGAGACTCTGGAGAGCAAGAGACTGCTTCTTGCTCTAAAGCAGAGTGTGTTTCATGGATGAGAACTGTGCTGTGTGTTTCCCTTCAGAAACGGAGTTAAATGCCAGGCTCTGTGTCTTCCTACAAGCAAGACTTCATTTCAGGTAAAGGCAGTCACTTTTCAGCTCAAACAAAGCTACATTGTTCACGAAGCTCACACGTTTCTCGCTCTTAACTGAAAAGCATTGGATTTTAGAGGATCTGTGGTTTGTATCAGATTCAGAAACAGAGTTGAACTAGATATGTTCCGTGTGTGTAGGAAACACATTTCTTTTGTTCTGAGCACACTCACGTTTCCCTCTGTATTAGAGACTATAGAAAGCAAGAGGGTGCTTCTTTCTCTAAAGCAGAGTGTGTTTCTGGGATGAGAACTGTGCTGTGTGATTCCGTTCAGAAACGGAGTTAAATGCCAGGCTCTGTGTCTTACTATAAGCAAGACATCGTTTCAGATAAAGGCAGTCATATTTCAGCTCAAAGGAAGCTATATTGTTCACGAAGCTCACACGTTTCTCCCTCTTAACAGAAAAGAATTGGATGTTAGAGCACCTGTGCTTTGTATCAGTTTCAGAAACAGAGTTGAACTAGATATGGTCCGTGTGTGTAGGAAACACAGTTCTTTTATTCTGAGCACTCTCACGTTTCCCTCTCTATTAGAGATTCTAGAAAGGAAGAGCATGATTCTTGCTCTGAAGCAGAGTGTGTTTCATGGATGAGAACTGTGCTGTGTGTTTCCCTTCAGAAACGGAGTTAAATGCCAGGCTCTGTGTCTTCCTACAAGCAATACTTCGTTTCAGGTAAACACAGTCAGGTTTCACCTCAAAGAATCTACATTGTTCATGAAGCTCACACGTTTCTCACTCATAACTGAAAAGCATTGCATGTTAGAGGACCTGTGGTTTGTATCAATTTCAGAAACAGAGTTGAATTAGATATGGTCCGGGTGTAGGAAACACAGTTCTTTTGATCTGAGCACACTCACATTTCCCTCTGTATTAGAGACTCTAGAAAGCAAGAGAGTGCTTCTTGCTCTAAAGCAGAGTGTGTTTTATGGATGAGATCTGTGCTGTGTGTTTCCATTCAGAAATGGAGTTAAATGCCAGGCTCTGTGTCTTACTATAAGCAAGACATCTTTTCAGATACATGCAGTCACATTTCAGCTCAAAGGAAGCTACATTGTTCACGAAGCTCACACGTTTCTCGCTCTTAACTGAAAAGCATTGGACTTTGGAGGACGTGAGGTTTGTATCATTTTCAGAAACAGAGTTGACCTAGATATTGTCCGTGTGTGTAGGAAACACAGTTCTTTTGTTCTGAGCACACTCACGTTTCCCTCTGTATTAGAGACTCTAGAAAGCAAGAGCCTGCTTCTTGCTCTAAAGCAGAGTGTGTTTCATGGATGAGATCTGTGCTGTGTGTTTCCCTTCAGAAGCGGAGTTAAATTCCAGGCTCTGTGTATTACTATAAGAAAGACATCGTTTCAGATAAATGCAGTCACTTTTCAGCTCAAAGGAAGCTACATTGTTCACGAAGCTCACACGTTTCTCACTCTTAACTGAAAATCAATGCAATTTAGAGGACCTGTGGTTTGTATCAGTTTCACAAACAGAGTTGAACTAGATATGGTCCGTGTGTGTAGGAAACACAGTTCTTTTATTCTGAGCACTCTCACGTTTCCCTCTCTATTAGAGATTCTAGAAAGGAAGAGCATGATTCTTGCTCTGAAGCAGAGTGTGTTTCAAGGATGAGAACTGTGCTGTGTGTTTCCCTTCAGAAACGGTGTTAAATGCCAGGCTCTGTGTCTTCCTACAAGCAATACTTCGTTTCAGGTAAACACAGTCACTTTTCGTCTCAAAGAATCTACATTGTTCATGAAGCTCTCACGTTTCTCACTCATAACTGAAAAGCATTGCATGTTAGAGGACCTGTGGTTTGTATCAATTTCAGAAACAGAGTTGAATTAGATATGGTCCGGGTGTAGGAAACACAGTTCTTTTGATCTGAGCACACTCATATTTCCCTCTGTATTAGAGACTCTAGAAAGCAAGAGCGTGCTTCTTGCTCTAAAGCAGAGTGTGTTTTATGGATGAGATCTGTGCTGTGTGTTTCCATTCAGAAATGGAGTTAAATGCCAGGCTCTGTGTCTTACTATAAGCAAGACATCGTTTCAGATACATGCAGTCACATTTCAGCTCAAAGGAAGCTACATTGTTCACGAAGCTCACACGTTTCTCGCTCTTAACTGAAAAGCATTGGATTTTGGAGGACCTGAGGTTTGTATCATTTTCAGAAACAGAGTTGACCTAGATATTGACCGTGTGTGTAGGAAACACAGTTCTTTTGTTCTGAGCACACTCACGTTTCCCTCTGTATGAGAGAGTTTAGAAAGCAAGAGCGTGCTTCTTGCTCTAAAGCACAGTGTGTTTCCTGGATGAGCACTATGCTGTTTGTTTCCCTTCAGAAAAGGAGTTAAATGCCAGGCTCTGTGTCTTACTATAAGCAAGACATCGTTTCAGATAAATGCATTTCACATTTCAGCTCATAGGAAGCTATATTGTTCACGAAGCTCACACGTTTCTCGCTCTTAACTGAAAAGCATTGGATTTTAGAGGACCTGTGGTTTGTATCAGTTTCAGAAACAGAGTTGAACTAGATATGGTCCCTGTGTAGTAAACACAGTTCTTTTGTTCTGAGCACACTCACGTTTCCCTCTGTATTAGAGACTCTAGAAAGCAAGAGCGTGCTTCTTGCTCTAAAGCAGAGTGTGTTTCATGGATGAGAACTGTGCTGTGTGTTTCCCTTCAGAAACGGAGTTAAATGCCAGGCTCTGTGTCTTCCTACAAGCAAGACTTCGTTTCAGGTAAACACAGTCATTTTTCAGCTCAAAGTAAGCTACATTGTTCACAAAGCTCACACGTTTCTCGCTCATAACTGAAAAGCATTGCATGTTAGAGGACCTGTGGTTTGTACCAATTTCAGAAACAGAGTTGAACTAGATATGGTCCGGGTGTAGGAAACACAGTTCTTTTGTTCTGAGCACACTCACATTTCCCTCTCTATTTGAGACTATAGAAAGCAACAGCGTTCTTCTTGCTCTAAAGCAGAGAGTGTTTTATGGATGAGATCTGTGCTGTGTGTTTCCGTTCAGAAATGGAGTTAAATGCCAGGCTCTGTGTCTTACTATAAGCAAGACATCGTTTCAGATACATGCAGTCACTTTTCAGCTCAAAGGAAGCTACATTGTTAATGAAGCTCACACGTTTCTCGCTCTTAACTGAAAAGCATTGGATTTTGGAGGACCTGTGGTTTGTATCATTTTCTGAAACAGAGTTGACCTAGATATGGTCCGTGTGTGTAGGAAACACAGTTCTTTTGTTCTGAGCACACTCATGTTCCCCTCTGTATTAGAGACTCTGGAAAGCAAGAGACTGCTTCTTGCTCTAAAGCAGAGTGTGTTTCATGGATGAGAACTGTGCTGTGTGTTTCCCTTCAGAAACGGAGTTAAATGCCAACCTCTGTGTCTTCCTACAAGCAAGACTTCATTTCAGGTAAAGGCAGTCACTTTTCAGCTCAAACAAAGCTACATTGTTCACGAAGCTCACACGTTTCTCGCTCTTAAATGAAAAGCATTGGATGTTAGAGGACCTGTGCTTTGTATCAGTTTCAGAAACAGAGTTGAACTAAATATGGTCCGTGTGTGTAGGAAACACAATTCTTTTGTTCAGAGCCCACTCATGTTTTCTCTGTATTAGAGACTCTGGAAAGCAAGAGACTGCGTCTTGCTCTAAAGCAGAGTGTGTTTCATGGATTAGAACTGTGCTGTGTGTTTCCCTTCAGAAACGGAGTTAAATGCCAGGCTCTGTGTCTTACTATAAGCAAGACATCGTTTCAGATACATGCAGTCACATTTCAGCTCAAAAGAAGCTACATTGTTCACAAAGCTCACACGTTTCTCGCTCTTTCCTGAAAAGCATTGGATTTTGGAGGACCTGTGGTTTGTATCATTTTCTGAAACAGAGTTGACCTAGATATGGTCCGTGTGTGTAGGAAACACAGTTCTTTTGTTCTGAGCCCACTCACGTTTCCCTCTGTATTAGAGACTCTAGAAAGCAAGAGCGAGCTTCTCTTGCTCTAAAGCACAGTGTGTTTCATGGATGAGAAGTATGCTGTGTGTTTCCCTTCAGAAACAGAGTTAAATGCCAGGCTCTGTGTCTTACTATAAGCAAGACATCGTTTCAGATAAATGCAGTCACATTTCAGCTCATAGGAAGCTATATTGTTCACGAAGCTCACACGTTTCTCGCTCTTAACTGAAAAGCATTGGATTTTAGAGGACCTGTGGTTTGTATCAGTTTCAGAAACAGAGTTGAACTAGATATGGTCCGTGTGTAGGAAACACAGTTCTTTTGTTCCGAGCACACTCACGTTTCCCTCTGTATTAGAGACTCTAGAAAGCAAGAGCCTGCTTCTTGCTCTAAAGCAGAGTGTGTTTCATGGATGAGATCTGTGCTGTGTGTTTCCCTTCAGAAGCGGAGTTAAATTCCAGGCTCTGTGTATTACTATAAGAAAGACATCGTTTCAGATAAATGCAGTCACTTTTCAGCTCAAAGGAAGCTACATTGTTCACGAAGCTCACACGTTTCTCACTCTTAACTCAAAATCAATGCAATTTAGAGGACCTGTGGTTTGTATCAATTTCACAAACAGAGTTGAACTAGATATGGTCCGTGTGTGTAGGAAACACAGTTCTTTTGTTCTGAGCACACTCATGTTCCCCTCTGTATTAGAGACTCTGGAGAGCAAGAGACTGCTTCTTGCTCTAAAGCAGAGTGTGTTTCATGGATGAGAACTGTGCTGTGTGTTTCCCTTCAGAAACGGAGTTAAATGCCAGGCTCTGTGTCTTCCTACAAGCAAGACTTCATTTCAGGTAAAGGCAGTCACTTTTCAGCTCAAACAAAGCTACATTGTTCACGAAGCTCACACGTTTCTCGCTCTTAACTGAAAAGCATTGGATTTTAGAGGATCTGTGGTTTGTATCAGATTCAGAAACAGAGTTGAACTAGATATGTTCCGTGTGTGTAGGAAACACATTTCTTTTGTTCTGAGCACACTCACGTTTCCCTCTGTATTAGAGACTATAGAAAGCAAGAGGGTGCTTCTTTCTCTAAAGCAGAGTGTGTTTCTGGGATGAGAACTGTGCTGTGTGATTCCGTTCAGAAACGGAGTTAAATGCCAGGCTCTGTGTCTTACTATAAGCAAGACATCGTTTCAGATAAAGGCAGTCATATTTCAGCTCAAAGGAAGCTATATTGTTCACGAAGCTCACACGTTTCTCCCTCTTAACAGAAAAGAATTGGATGTTAGAGCACCTGTGCTTTGTATCAGTTTCAGAAACAGAGTTGAACTAGATATGGTCCGTGTGTGTAGGAAACACAGTTCTTTTATTCTGAGCACTCTCACGTTTCCCTCTCTATTAGAGATTCTAGAAAGGAAGAGCATGATTCTTGCTCTGAAGCAGAGTGTGTTTCATGGATGAGAACTGTGCTGTGTGTTTCCCTTCAGAAACGGAGTTAAATGCCAGGCTCTGTGTCTTCCTACAAGCAATACTTCGTTTCAGGTAAACACAGTCAGGTTTCACCTCAAAGAATCTACATTGTTCATGAAGCTCACACGTTTCTCACTCATAACTGAAAAGCATTGCATGTTAGAGGACCTGTGGTTTGTATCAATTTCAGAAACAGAGTTGAATTAGATATGGTCCGGGTGTAGGAAACACAGTTCTTTTGATCTGAGCACACTCACATTTCCCTCTGTATTAGAGACTCTAGAAAGCAAGAGAGTGCTTCTTGCTCTAAAGCAGAGTGTGTTTTATGGATGAGATCTGTGCTGTGTGTTTCCATTCAGAAATGGAGTTAAATGCCAGGCTCTGTGTCTTACTATAAGCAAGACATCTTTTCAGATACATGCAGTCACATTTCAGCTCAAAGGAAGCTACATTGTTCACGAAGCTCACACGTTTCTCGCTCTTAACTGAAAAGCATTGGACTTTGGAGGACCTGAGGTTTGTATCATTTTCAGAAACAGAGTTGACCTAGATATTGTCCGTGTGTGTAGGAAACACAGTTCTTTTGTTCTGAGCACACTCACGTTTCCCTCTGTATTAGAGACTCTAGAAAGCAAGAGCCTGCTTCTTGCTCTAAAGCAGAGTGTGTTTTATGGATGAGATCTGTGCTGTGTGTTTCCCTTCAGAAGCGGAGTTAAATTCCAGGCTCTGTGTATTACTATAAGAAAGACATCGTTTCAGATAAATGCAGTCACTTTTCAGCTCAAAGGAAGCTACATTGTTCACGAAGCTCACACGTTTCTCACTCTTAACTGAAAATCAATGCAATTTAGAGGACCTGTGGTTTGTATCAGTTTCACAAACAGAGTTGAACTAGATATGGTCCGTGTGTGTAGGAAACACAGTTCTTTTATTCTGAGCACTCTCACGTTTCCCTCTCTATTAGAGATTCTAGAAAGGAAGAGCATGATTCTTGCTCTGAAGCAGAGTGTGTTTCATGGATGAGAACTGTGCTGTGTGTTTCCCTTCAGAAACGGTGTTAAATGCCAGGCTCTGTGTCTTCCTACAAGCAATACTTCGTTTCAGGTAAACACAGTCACTTTTCGTCTCAAAGAATCTACATTGTTCATGAAGCTCTCACGTTTCTCACTCATAACTGAAAAGCATTGCATGTTAGAGGACCTGTGGTTTGTATCAATTTCAGAAACAGAGTTGAATTAGATATGGTCCGGGTGTAGGAAACACAGTTCTTTTGATCTGAGCACACTCACATTTCCCTCTGTATTAGAGACTCTAGAAAGCAAGAGCGTGCTTCTTGCTCTAAAGCAGAGTGTGTTTTATGGATGAGATCTGTGCTGTGTGTTTCCATTCAGAAATGGAGTTAAATGCCAGGCTCTGTGTCTTACTATAAGCAAGACATCGTTTCAGATACATGCAGTCACATTTCAGCTCAAAGGAAGCTACATTGTTCACGAAGCTCACACGTTTCTCGCTCTTAACTGAAAAGCATTGGATTTTGGAGGACCTGAGGTTTGTATCATTTTCAGAAACAGAGTTGACCTAGATATTGACCGTGTGTGTAGGAAACACAGTTCTTTTGTTCTGAGCACACTCACGTTTCCCTCTGTATTAGAGACTCTAGAAAGCAAGAGCGTGCTTCTTGCTCTAAAGCACAGTGTGTTTCCTGGATGAGCACTATGCTGTTTGTTTCCCTTCAGAAAAGGAGTTAAATGCCAGGCTCTGTGTCTTACTATAAGCAAGACATCGTTTCAGATAAATGCATTTCACATTTCAGCTCATAGGAAGCTATATTGTTCACGAAGCTCACACGTTTCTCGCTCTTAACTGAAAAGCATTGGATTTTAGAGGACCTGTGGTTTGTATCAGTTTCAGAAACAGAGTTGAACTAGATATGGTCCCTGTGTAGTAAACACAGTTCTTTTGTTCTGAGCACACTCACGTTTCCCTCTGTATTAGAGACTCTAGAAAGCAAGAGCGTGCTTCTTGCTCTAAAGCAGAGTGTGTTTCATGGATGAGAACTGTGCTGTGTGTTTCCCTTCAGAAACGGAGTTAAATGCCAGGCTCTGTGTCTTCCTACAAGCAAGACTTCGTTTCAGGTAAACACAGTCATTTTTCAGCTCAAAGTAAGCTACATTGTTCACAAAGCTCACACGTTTCTCGCTCATAACTGAAAAGCATTGCATGTTAGAGGACCTGTGGTTTGTATCAATTTCAGAAACAGAGTTGAACTAGATATGGTCCGGGTGTAGGAAACACAGTTCTTTTGTTCTGAGCACACTCACATTTCCCTCTCTATTTGAGACTATAGAAAGCAACAGCGTTCTTCTTTCTCTAAAGCAGAGAGTGTTTTATGGATGAGATCTGTGCTGTGTGTTTCCGTTCAGAAATGGAGTTAAATGCCAGGCTCTGTGTCTTACTATAAGCAAGACATCGTTTCAGATACATGCAGTCACTTTTCAGCTCAAAGGAAGCTACATTGTTAATGAAGCTCACACGTTTCTCGCTCTTAACTGAAAAGCATTGGATTTTGGAGGACCTGTGGTTTGTATCATTTTCTGAAACAGAGTTGACCTAGATATGGTCCGTGTGTGTAGGAAACACAGTTCTTTTGTTCTGAGCACACTCATGTTCCCCTCTGTATTAGAGACTCTGGAAAGCAAGAGACTGCTTCTTGCTCTAAAGCAGAGTGTGTTTCATGGATGAGAACTGTGCTGTGTGTTTCCCTTCAGAAACGGAGTTAAATGCCAACCTCTGTGTCTTCCTACAAGCAAGACTTCATTTCAGGTAAAGGCAGTCACTTTTCAGCTCAAACAAAGCTACATTGTTCACGAAGCTCACACGTTTCTCGCTCTTAAATGAAAAGCACTGGATGTTAGAGGACCTGTGCTTTGTATCAGTTTCAGAAACAGAGTTGAACTAAATATGGTCCGTGTGTGTAGGAAACACAATTCTTTTGTTCAGAGCCCACTCATGTTTTCTCTGTATTAGAGACTCTGGAAAGCAAGAGACTGCGTCTTGCTCTAAAGCAGAGTGTGTTTCATGGATTAGAACTGTGCTGTGTGTTTCCCTTCAGAAACGGAGTTAAATGCCAGGCTCTGTGTCTTACTATAAGCAAGACATCGTTTCAGATACATGCAGTCACATTTCAGCTCAAAAGAAGCTACATTGTTCACAAAGCTCACACGTTTCTCGCTCTTTCCTGAAAAGCATTGGATTTTGGAGGACCTGTGGTTTGTATCATTTTCTGAAACAGAGTTGACCTAGATATGGTCCGTGTGTGTAGGAAACACAGTTCTTTTGTTCTGAGCCCACTCACGTTTCCCTCTGTATTAGAGACTCTAGAAAGCAAGAGCGAGCTTCTCTTGCTCTAAAGCACAGTGTGTTTCATGGATGAGAAGTATGCTGTGTGTTTCCCTTCAGAAACAGAGTTAAATGCCAGGCTCTGTGTCTTACTATAAGCAAGACATCGTTTCAGATAAATGCAGTCACATTTCAGCTCATAGGAAGCTATATTGTTCACGAAGCTCACACGTTTCTCGCTCTTAACTGAAAAGCATTGGATTTTAGAGGACCTGTGGTTTGTATCAGTTTCAGAAACAGAGTTGAACTAGATATGGTCCGTGTGTAGGAAACACAGTTCTTTTGTTCCGAGCACACTCACGTTTCCCTCTGTATTAGAGACTCTAGAAAGCAAGAGCCTGCTTCTTGCTCTAAAGCAGAGTGTGTTTCATGGATGAGATCTGTGCTGTGTGTTTCCCTTCAGAAGCGGAGTTAAATTCCAGGCTCTGTGTATTACTATAAGAAAGACATCGTTTCAGATAAATGCAGTCACTTTTCAGCTCAAAGGAAGCTACATTGTTCACGACGCTCACACGTTTCTCACTCTTAACTGAAAATCAATGCAATTTAGAGGACCTGTGGTTTGTATCAGTTTCACAAACAGAGTTGAACTAGATATGGTCCGTGTGTGTAGGAAACACAGTTCTTTTATTCTGAGCACTCTCACGTTTCCCTCTCTATTAGAGATTCTAGAAAGGAAGAGCATGATTCTTGCTCTGAAGCAGAGTGTGTTTCATGGATGAGAACTGTGCTGTGTGTTTCCCTTCAGAAACGGTGTTAAATGCCAGGCTCTGTGTCTTCCTACAAGCAATACTTCGTTTCAGGTAAACACAGTCACTTTTCGTCTCAAAGAATCTACATTGTTCATGAAGCTCTCACGTTTCTCACTCATAACTGAGAAGCATTGCATGTTAGAGGACCTGTGGTTTGTATCAATTTCAGAAACAGAGTTGAATTAGATATGGTCCGGGTGTAGGAAACACAGTTCTTTTGATCTGAGCACACTCACATTTCCCTCTGTATTAGAGACTCTAGAAAGCAAGAGCGTGCTTCTTGCTCTAAAGCAGAGTGTGTTTTATGGATGAGATCTGTGCTGTGTGTTTCCATTCAGAAATGGAGTTAAATGCCAGGCTCTGTGTCTTACTATAAGCAAGA
Organism: Onychomys leucogaster; assembly: GCA_949786385.1. Classification (NCBI taxonomy): domain Eukaryota; kingdom Metazoa; phylum Chordata; class Mammalia; order Rodentia; family Cricetidae; genus Onychomys; species Onychomys leucogaster. The sequence goes on along the minus strand of CATKUP010000101.1, from coordinate 1,687,781 downwards.
CATCGTTTCAGATACATGCAGTCACATTTCAGCTCAAAGGAAGCTACATTGTTCACGAAGCTCACACGTTTCTCGCTCTTAACTGAAAAGCATTGGATTTTGGAGGACCTGAGGTTTGTATCATTTTCAGAAACAGAGTTGACCTAGATATTGACCGTGTGTGTAGGAAACACAGTTCTTTTGTTCTGAGCACACTCACGTTTCCCTCTGTATTAGAGACTCTAGAAAGCAAGAGCGTGCTTCTTGCTCTAAAGCACAGTGTGTTTCCTGGATGAGCACTATGCTGTTTGTTTCCCTTCAGAAAAGGAGTTAAATGCCAGGCTCTGTGTCTTACTATAAGCAAGACATCGTTTCAGATAAATGCATTTCACATTTCAGCTCATAGGAAGCTATATTGTTCACGAAGCTCACACGTTTCTCGCTCTTAACTGAAAAGCATTGGATTTTAGAGGACCTGTGGTTTGTATCAGTTTCAGAAACAGAGTTGAACTAGATATGGTCCCTGTGTAGTAAACACAGTTCTTTTGTTCTGAGCACACTCACGTTTCCCTCTGTATTAGAGACTCTAGAAAGCAAGAGCGTGCTTCTTGCTCTAAAGCAGAGTGTGTTTCATGGATGAGAACTGTGCTGTGTGTTTCCCTTCAGAAACGGAGTTAAATGCCAGGCTCTGTGTCTTCCTACAAGCAAGACTTCGTTTCAGGTAAACACAGTCATTTTTCAGCTCAAAGTAAGCTACATTGTTCACAAAGCTCACACGTTTCTCGCTCATAACTGAAAAGCATTGCATGTTAGAGGACCTGTGGTTTGTATCAATTTCAGAAACAGAGTTGAACTAGATATGGTCCGGGTGTAGGAAACACAGTTCTTTTGTTCTGAGCACACTCACATTTCCCTCTCTATTTGAGACTACAGAAAGCAACAGCGTTCTTCTTGCTCTAAAGCAGAGAGTGTTTTATGGATGAGATCTGTGCTGTGTGTTTCCGTTCAGAAATGGAGTTAAATGCCAGGCTCTGTGTCTTACTATAAGCAAGACATCGTTTCAGATAAATGCATTTCACATTTCAGCTCATAGGAAGCTATATTGTTCACGAAGCTCACACGTTTCTCGCTCTTAACTGAAAAGCATTGGATTTTAGAGGACCTGTGGTTTGTATCAGTTTCAGAAACAGAGTTGAACTAGATATGGTCCCTGTGTAGTAAACACAGTTCTTTTGTTCTGAGCACACTCACGTTTCCCTCTGTATTAGAGACTCTAGAAAGCAAGAGCGTGCTTCTTGCTCTAAAGCAGAGTGTGTTTCATGGATGAGAACTGTGCTGTGTGTTTCCCTTCAGAAACGGAGTTAAATGCCAGGCTCTGTGTCTTCCTACAAGCAAGACTTCGTTTCAGGTAAACACAGTCATTTTTCAGCTCAAAGTAAGCTACATTGTTCACAAAGCTCACACGTTTCTCGCTCATAACTGAAAAGCATTGCATGTTAGAGGACCTGTGGTTTGTATCAATTTCAGAAACAGAGTTGAACTAGATATGGTCCGGGTGTAGGAAACACAGTTCTTTTGTTCTGAGCACACTCACATTTCCCTCTCTATTTGAGACTACAGAAAGCAACAGCGTTCTTCTTGCTCTAAAGCAGAGAGTGTTTTATGGATGAGATCTGTGCTGTGTGTTTCCGTTCAGAAATGGAGTTAAATGCCAGGCTCTGTGTCTTACTATAAGCAAGACATCGTTTCAGATACATGCAGTCACTTTTCAGCTCAAAGGAAGCTACATTGTTAATGAAGCTCACACGTTTCTCGCTCTTAACTGAAAAGCATTGGATTTTGGAGGACCTGTGGTTTGTATCATTTTCTGAAACAGAGTTGACCTAGATATGGTCCGTGTGTGTAGGAAACACAGTTCTTTTGTTCTGAGCACACTCATGTTCCCCTCTGTATTAGAGACTCTGGAAAGCAAGAGACTGCTTCTTGCTCTAAAGCAGAGTGTGTTTCATGGATGAGAACTGTGCTGTGTGTTTCCCTTCAGAAACGGAGTTAAATGCCAACCTCTGTGTCTTCCTACAAGCAAGACTTCATTTCAGGTAAAGGCAGTCACTTTTCAGCTCAAACAAAGCTACATTGTTCACGAAGCTCACACGTTTCTCGCTCTTAACTGAAAATCAATGCAATTTAGAGGACCTGTGGTTTGTATCAGTTTCACAAACAGAGTTGAACTAGATATGGTCCGTGTGTGTAGGAAACACAGTTCTTTTATTCTGAGCACTCTCACGTTTCCCTCTCTATTAGAGATTCTAGAAAGGAAGAGCATGATTCTTGCTCTGAAGCAGAGTGTGTTTCATGGATGAGAACTGTGCTGTGTGTTTCCCTTCAGAAACGGTGTTAAATGCCAGGCTCTGTGTCTTCCTACAAGCAATACTTCGTTTCAGGTAAACACAGTCATTTTTCAGCTCAAAGTAAGCTACATTGTTCACAAAGCTCACACGTTTCTCGCTCATAACTGAAAAGCATTGCATGTTAGAGGACCTGTGGTTTGTATCAATTTCAGAAACAGAGTTGAACTAGATATGGTCCGGGTGTAGGAAACACAGTTCTTTTGTTCTGAGCACACTCACATTTCCCTCTCTATTTGAGACTATAGAAAGCAACAGCGTTCTTCTTTCTCTAAAGCAGAGAGTGTTTTATGGATGAGATCTGTGCTGTGTGTTTCCGTTCAGAAATGGAGTTAAATGCCAGGCTCTGTGTCTTACTATAAGCAAGACATCGTTTCAGATACATGCAGTCACTTTTCAGCTCAAAGGAAGCTACATTGTTAATGAAGCTCACACGTTTCTCGCTCTTAACTGAAAAGCATTGGATTTTGGAGGACCTGTGGTTTGTATCATTTTCTGAAACAGAGTTGACCTAGATATGGTCCGTGTGTGTAGGAAACACAGTTCTTTTGTTCTGAGCACACTCATGTTCCCCTCTGTATTAGAGACTCTGGAAAGCAAGAGACTGCTTCTTGCTCTAAAGCAGAGTGTGTTTCATGGATGAGAACTGTGCTGTGTGTTTCCCTTCAGAAACGGAGTTAAATGCCAACCTCTGTGTCTTCCTACAAGCAAGACTTCATTTCAGGTAAAGGCAGTCACTTTTCAGCTCAAACAAAGCTACATTGTTCACGAAGCTCACACGTTTCTCGCTCTTAAATGAAAAGCACTGGATGTTAGAGGACCTGTGCTTTGTATCAGTTTCAGAAACAGAGTTGAACTAAATATGGTCCGTGTGTGTAGGAAACACAATTCTTTTGTTCAGAGCCCACTCATGTTTTCTCTGTATTAGAGACTCTGGAAAGCAAGAGACTGCGTCTTGCTCTAAAGCAGAGTGTGTTTCATGGATTAGAACTGTGCTGTGTGTTTCCCTTCAGAAACGGAGTTAAATGCCAGGCTCTGTGTCTTACTATAAGCAAGACATCGTTTCAGATACATGCAGTCACATTTCAGCTCAAAAGAAGCTACATTGTTCACAAAGCTCACACGTTTCTCGCTCTTTCCTGAAAAGCATTGGATTTTGGAGGACCTGTGGTTTGTATCATTTTCTGAAACAGAGTTGACCTAGATATGGTCCGTGTGTGTAGGAAACACAGTTCTTTTGTTCTGAGCCCACTCACGTTTCCCTCTGTATTAGAGACTCTAGAAAGCAAGAGCGAGCTTCTCTTGCTCTAAAGCACAGTGTGTTTCATGGATGAGAAGTATGCTGTGTGTTTCCCTTCAGAAACAGAGTTAAATGCCAGGCTCTGTGTCTTACTATAAGCAAGACATCGTTTCAGATAAATGCAGTCACATTTCAGCTCATAGGAAGCTATATTGTTCACGAAGCTCACACGTTTCTCGCTCTTAACTGAAAAGCATTGGATTTTAGAGGACCTGTGGTTTGTATCAGTTTCAGAAACAGAGTTGAACTAGATATGGTCCGTGTGTAGGAAACACAGTTCTTTTGTTCCGAGCACACTCACGTTTCCCTCTGTATTAGAGACTCTAGAAAGCAAGAGCCTGCTTCTTGCTCTAAAGCAGAGTGTGTTTCATGGATGAGATCTGTGCTGTGTGTTTCCCTTCAGAAGCGGAGTTAAATTCCAGGCTCTGTGTATTACTATAAGAAAGACATCGTTTCAGATAAATGCAGTCACTTTTCAGCTCAAAGGAAGCTACATTGTTCACGACGCTCACACGTTTCTCACTCTTAACTGAAAATCAATGCAATTTAGAGGACCTGTGGTTTGTATCAGTTTCACAAACAGAGTTGAACTAGATATGGTCCGTGTGTGTAGGAAACACAGTTCTTTTATTCTGAGCACTCTCACGTTTCCCTCTCTATTAGAGATTCTAGAAAGGAAGAGCATGATTCTTGCTCTGAAGCAGAGTGTGTTTCATGGATGAGAACTGTGCTGTGTGTTTCCCTTCAGAAACGGTGTTAAATGCCAGGCTCTGTGTCTTCCTACAAGCAATACTTCGTTTCAGGTAAACACAGTCACTTTTCGTCTCAAAGAATCTACATTGTTCATGAAGCTCTCACGTTTCTCACTCATAACTGAGAAGCATTGCATGTTAGAGGACCTGTGGTTTGTATCAATTTCAGAAACAGAGTTGAATTAGATATGGTCCGGGTGTAGGAAACACAGTTCTTTTGATCTGAGCACACTCACATTTCCCTCTGTATTAGAGACTCTAGAAAGCAAGAGCGTGCTTCTTGCTCTAAAGCAGAGTGTGTTTTATGGATGAGATCTGTGCTGTGTGTTTCCATTCAGAAATGGAGTTAAATGCCAGGCTCTGTGTCTTACTATAAGCAAGACATCGTTTCAGATACATGCAGTCACATTTCAGCTCAAAGGAAGCTACATTGTTCACGAAGCTCACACGTTTCTCGCTCTTAACTGAAAAGCATTGGATTTTGGAGGACCTGAGGTTTGTATCATTTTCAGAAACAGAGTTGACCTAGATATTGACCGTGTGTGTAGGAAACACAGTTCTTTTGTTCTGAGCACACTCACGTTTCCCTCTGTATTAGAGACTCTAGAAAGCAAGAGCGTGCTTCTTGCTCTAAAGCACAGTGTGTTTCCTGGATGAGCACTATGCTGTTTGTTTCCCTTCAGAAAAGGAGTTAAATGCCAGGCTCTGTGTCTTACTATAAGCAAGACATCGTTTCAGATAAATGCATTTCACATTTCAGCTCATAGGAAGCTATATTGTTCACGAAGCTCACACGTTTCTCGCTCTTAACTGAAAAGCATTGGATTTTAGAGGACCTGTGGTTTGTATCAGTTTCAGAAACAGAGTTGAACTAGATATGGTCCCTGTGTAGTAAACACAGTTCTTTTGTTCTGAGCACACTCACGTTTCCCTCTGTATTAGAGACTCTAGAAAGCAAGAGCGTGCTTCTTGCTCTAAAGCAGAGTGTGTTTCATGGATGAGAACTGTGCTGTGTGTTTCCCTTCAGAAACGGAGTTAAATGCCAGGCTCTGTGTCTTCCTACAAGCAAGACTTCGTTTCAGGTAAACACAGTCATTTTTCAGCTCAAAGTAAGCTACATTGTTCACAAAGCTCACACGTTTCTCGCTCATAACTGAAAAGCATTGCATGTTAGAGGACCTGTGGTTTGTATCAATTTCAGAAACAGAGTTGAACTAGATATGGTCCGGGTGTAGGAAACACAGTTCTTTTGTTCTGAGCACACTCACATTTCCCTCTCTATTTGAGACTACAGAAAGCAACAGCGTTCTTCTTGCTCTAAAGCAGAGAGTGTTTTATGGATGAGATCTGTGCTGTGTGTTTCCGTTCAGAAATGGAGTTAAATGCCAGGCTCTGTGTCTTACTATAAGCAAGACATCGTTTCAGATAAATGCATTTCACATTTCAGCTCATAGGAAGCTATATTGTTCACGAAGCTCACACGTTTCTCGCTCTTAACTGAAAAGCATTGGATTTTAGAGGACCTGTGGTTTGTATCAGTTTCAGAAACAGAGTTGAACTAGATATGGTCCCTGTGTAGTAAACACAGTTCTTTTGTTCTGAGCACACTCACGTTTCCCTCTGTATTAGAGACTCTAGAAAGCAAGAGCGTGCTTCTTGCTCTAAAGCAGAGTGTGTTTCATGGATGAGAACTGTGCTGTGTGTTTCCCTTCAGAAACGGAGTTAAATGCCAGGCTCTGTGTCTTCCTACAAGCAAGACTTCGTTTCAGGTAAACACAGTCATTTTTCAGCTCAAAGTAAGCTACATTGTTCACAAAGCTCACACGTTTCTCGCTCATAACTGAAAAGCATTGCATGTTAGAGGACCTGTGGTTTGTATCAATTTCAGAAACAGAGTTGAACTAGATATGGTCCGGGTGTAGGAAACACAGTTCTTTTGTTCTGAGCACACTCACATTTCCCTCTCTATTTGAGACTACAGAAAGCAACAGCGTTCTTCTTGCTCTAAAGCAGAGAGTGTTTTATGGATGAGATCTGTGCTGTGTGTTTCCGTTCAGAAATGGAGTTAAATGCCAGGCTCTGTGTCTTACTATAAGCAAGACATCGTTTCAGATACATGCAGTCACTTTTCAGCTCAAAGGAAGCTACATTGTTAATGAAGCTCACACGTTTCTCGCTCTTAACTGAAAAGCATTGGATTTTGGAGGACCTGTGGTTTGTATCATTTTCTGAAACAGAGTTGACCTAGATATGGTCCGTGTGTGTAGGAAACACAGTTCTTTTGTTCTGAGCACACTCATGTTCCCCTCTGTATTAGAGACTCTGGAAAGCAAGAGACTGCTTCTTGCTCTAAAGCAGAGTGTGTTTCATGGATGAGAACTGTGCTGTGTGTTTCCCTTCAGAAACGGAGTTAAATGCCAACCTCTGTGTCTTCCTACAAGCAAGACTTCATTTCAGGTAAAGGCAGTCACTTTTCAGCTCAAACAAAGCTACATTGTTCACGAAGCTCACACGTTTCTCGCTCTTAAATGAAAAGCATTGGATGTTAGAGGACCTGTGCTTTGTATCAGTTTCAGAAACAGAGTTGAACTAAATATGGTCCGTGTGTGTAGGAAACACAATTCTTTTGTTCAGAGCCCACTCATGTTTTCTCTGTATTAGAGACTCTGGAAAGCAAGAGACTGCGTCTTGCTCTAAAGCAGAGTGTGTTTCATGGATTAGAACTGTGCTGTGTGTTTCCCTTCAGAAACGGAGTTAAATGCCAGGCTCTGTGTCTTACTATAAGCAAGACATCGTTTCAGATACATGCAGTCACATTTCAGCTCAAAAGAAGCTACATTGTTCACAAAGCTCACACGTTTCTCGCTCTTACCTGAAAAGCATTGGATTTTGGAGGACCTGTGGTTTGTATCATTTTCTGAAACAGAGTTGACCTAGATATGGTCCGTGTGTGTAGGAAACACTGTTCTTTTGTTCTGAGCACACTCACGTTTCCCTCTGTATTAGAGACTCTAAAAGGAAGAGCGTGCTTCTCTTGCTCTAAAGCACATTGTGTTTCATGGATGAGAACTGTGCTGTGTGTTTCCCTTCAGAAACGGAGTTAAATGCCAGGCTCTGTGTCTTCCTACAAGCAAGACTACATTTCAGGTAAAGGCAGTCACTTTTCAGCTCAAACAAAGCTACATTGTTCACGAAGCTCACACGTTTCTCGCTCTTAACTGAAAAGCATTGGATTTTAGAGGACCTGTGGTTTGTATCAGATTCAGAAACAGAGTTGAACTAGATAAGTTCCATGTGTGTAGGAAACACATTTCTTTTGTTCTGAGCACACTCACGTTTCCCTCTGTATTAGAGACTCTAGAAAGCAAGAGCGTGCTTCTTTCTCTAAAGCAGAGTGTGTTTCTGGGATGAGAACTGTGCTGTGTGATTCCATTCAGAAACGGATTTAAATGCCAGGCTCTCTGTCTTCCTACAAGCAAGACTTCGTTTCCAGAAAACGCAGTCACTTTTCAGCTCAAACGAAGCTACATTGTTCACGAAGCTCACACGTGTCTCACACTTAACTGAAAAGCATTGGATGTTAGAGGACCTGTACTTTGTATCAGTTTCAGAAACAGAGTTGAACTAGATGTGGTCCGTGTGTGTTGGAAACACAGTTCTTTTGTTCTGAGCACACTCAGGTTTTCCTCTGGATTAGAGACTCTAGAAAGCAAGAGCGTGCTTCTTGCTCTAAAGCAGAGTGTGTTTCATGGATGAGAACTGTGCTGTGTGTTTCCCTTCAGAAACGGAGTTAAATGCCAGGCTCTGTGTCTTCCTACAAGCAAGACTTCGTTTCAGGTAAACACAGTCATTTTTCAGCTCAAAGTAAGCTACATTGTTCACAAAGCTCACACGTTTCTCGCTCATAACTGAAAAGCATTGCATGTTAGAGGACCTGTGGTTTGTATCAATTTCAGAAACAGAGTTGAACTAGATATGGTCCGGGTGTAGGAAACACAGTTCTTTTGTTCTGAGCACACTCACATTTCCCTCTCTATTTGAGACTATAGAAAGCAAGAGCGTTCTTCTTGCTCTAAAGCAGAGTGTGTTTTATGGATGAGATCTGTGCTGTGTGTTTCCGTTCAGAAACGGAGTTAAATGCCAGGCTCTGTGTCTTACTATAAGCAAGACATCGTTTCAGATACATGCAGTCACATTTCAGCTCAAAGGAAGCTACATTGTTCACGAAGCTCACACGTTTCTCGCTCTTAACTGAAAAGCATTGGATTTTGGAGGACCTGTGGTTTGTATCATTTTCTGAAACAGAGTTGACCTAGACATGGTCCGTGTGTGTAGGAAACACAGTTCTTTTGTTCTGAGCACACTCACGTTTCCCTCTGTATTAGAGACTCTAGAAAGCAAGAGCGTGCTTCCTGCTCTAAAGCACAGTGGGTTTCATGGATGAGCACTATGCTGTTTGTTTCCCTTCAGAAACGGAGTTAAATGCCAGGCTCTGTGTCTTCCTACAAGCAAGACTTCGTTTCAGGAAAACACAATCACTTTTCAGCTCAAAGGAAGCTACATAGTTCACGAAGCTCACACGTTTCTCACTCTTAACTTAAAAGCATTGGATTTTAGAGGACCTGTGGTTTATGAAAGTTTCAGAAACAGAGTTGAACTAGATATGGTCTCTGTGTGTAGGAAACACAGTTCTCACAGTTCTTTTGTTCTGAGCACACTCACGTTTTTCTCTCAATTAGAGACTCTAGAAATCAAGAGCGTGCTTCTTGCTCTAAAGCATAGTGTGTTTCATGGATGAGAACTGTGCTGTGTGTTTCCGTTCTGAAATGGAGTTAAATGCCAGGCTCTGTGTCTTACTATAAGCAAGACATCCTTTCAGATACATGCAGTCACTTTTCAGCTCAAAGGAAGCTACATTGTTAACAAAGCTCACACGTTTGTCGCTCTTAACTGAAAAGCATTGGATTTTGGAGGACCTGTGGTTTGTATCATTTTCTGAAACAGAGTTGACCTAGATATGGTCCGTGTGTGTAGGAAACACAGTTCTTTTGTTCTGAGCACACTCACGTTTCCCTCTGTATTCGAGATTCTAGAAAGCAAGAGCGTGCTTCTTGCTCTAAAGCAGAGTGTGTTTTATGGATGAGATCTGTGCTGTGTGTTTCCATTCAGAAACGGAGTTAAATGCCAGGCTCTGTGTCTTACTATAAGCAAGACATCGTTTCAGATACATGCAGTCACATTTCAGCTCAAAGGAAGCTACATTGTTCACGAAGCTCACACGTTTCTTGCTCTTAACTGAAAAGCATTGGATTTTGGAGGACCTGTGGTTTGTATCATTTTCAGAAACAGAGTTGACCTAGATATTGTCCGTGTGTGTAGGAAACACAGATCTTTTGTTCTGAGCACACTCACGTTTCCCTCTGTATTAGAGACTCTAGAAAGCAAGAGCGTGCTTCTTGCTCTAAAGCACAGTGTGTTTCATGGATGAGCACTATGCTGTTTGTTTCCCTTCAGAAACGGAGTTAAATGCCAGGCTCTGTGTCTTACTATAAGCAAGACATTGTTTCAGATAAATGCAGTGACATTTCAGCTCATAGGAAGCTATATTGTTCACGAAGCTCACACGTTTCTCGCTTTTAACTGAAAAGCATTGGATTTTAGAGGACCTGTGGTTTGTATCAGTTTCAGAAACAGAGTTGAACTAGATATGGTCCGTGTGTAGGAAACACAGTTCTTTTGTTCTGAGCACACTCACGTTTCCCTCTGTATTAGAGACTCTAGAAAGCAAGAGCCTGCTTCTTGCTCTAAAGCAGAGTGTGTTTCATGGATGAGATCTGTGCTGTGTGTTTCCCTTCAGAAGCGGAGTTAAATTCGAGGCTCTGTGTATTACTATAAGAAAGACATCTTTTCAGATAAATGCAGTCACTTTTCAGCTCAAAGGAAGCTACATTGTTCACGCAGCTCACACGTTTATCGCTCTTAACTGAAAATCAATTCAATTTAGAGGACCTGTGGTTTGTATCAGTTTCACAAACAGAGTTGAACTAGATATGGTCCGTGTGTTAGGAAACACAGTTCTTTTGTTCTGAGCACACTCATGTTCCCCTCTGTATGAGAGACTCTGGAAAGCAAGAGACTGCTTCTTGCTCTAAAGCAGAGTGTGTTTCATGGATGAAAACTGTGCTGTGTGTTTCCCTTCAGAAACGGAGTTAAATGCCAAGCTCTGTGTCTTCCTACAAGCAAGACTTCATTTCAGGTAAAGGCAGTCACTTTTCAGCTCAAACAAAGCTACATTGTTCACGAAGCTCACACGTTTCTCGCTCTTAAATGAAAAGCATTGGATGTTAGAGGACCTGTGCTTTGTATCAGTTTCAGAAACAGAGTTGAACTAAATATGGTCCGTGTGTGTAGGAAACACAATTCTTTTGTTCAGAGCCCACTCATGTTTCCCTCTGTATTAGAGACTCTGGAAATCAAGAGACTGCCTCTTGGTCTAAAGAGGAGTGTGTTTCATGGATGAGAACTGTGCTGTGTGTTTCCCTTCAGATACGGAGTTAAATGCCAGGCTCTGTGTCTTCCTACAAGCAAGACTTCGTTTCAGGTAAAGGCAGTCACTTTTCAGCTCAAACAAAGCTACATTGTTCACGAAGCTCACGCGTTTCTTGCTCTTAAATGAAAAGCATTGGATGTTAGAGGACCTGTGCTTTGTATCAGTTTCAGAAACAGAGTTGAACTAAATATGGTCCGTGTGTGTAGGAAACACAATTCTTTTGTTCAGAGCCCACTCATGTTTCCCTCTGTATTAGAGACTCTGGAAAGCAAGAGACTGCCTCTTGCTCTAAAGCATAGTGTGTTTCATGGATGAGAACTGTGCTGTGTGTTTCCCTTCAGAAACGGAGTTAAATGCCAGGCTCTGTGTCTTCCTACAAGCAAGACTTCGTTTCAGGAAAACGCAGTCACTTTTCAGCTCAAAGGAAGCTACATAGTTCACGAACCTCACACGTTTTTCACTCTTAACTGAAAAGCATTGGATTTTAGAGGACCTGTGGTTTATATCAGTTTCAGAAACAGAGTTGAACTAGATATGGTCTGTGTGTGTAGGAAACACAGTTCTTTTGTTCTGAGCACACTCACGTTTTCCTCTCGATTAGAGAATCTAGAAAGCAAGAGAGTGCTTCTTGCTCTAAAGCAGAGTGTGTTTCATGGATGAGAACTGTGCTGTGTGTTTCCCTTCAGAAACGGAGTTAAATGCCAACCTCTGTGTCTTCCTACAAGCAAGACTTCATTTCAGGTAAAGGCAGTCACTTTTCAGCTCAAACAAAGCTACATTGTTCACGAAGCTCACACGTTTCTCGCTCTTAAATGAAAAGCATTGGATGTTAGAGGACCTGTGCTTTGTATCAGTTTCAGAAACAGAGTTGAACTAAATATGGTCCGTGTGTTTAGGAAACACAATTCTTTTGTTCAGAGCCCACTCATGTTTCCCTCTGTATTAGAGACTCTGGAAAGCAAGAGACTGCCTCTTGCTCTAAAGCACAGTGTGTTTCATGGATGAGAACTGTGCTGTGTGTTTCCCTTCAGAAACGGAGTTAAATGCCAGGCTCTGTGTCTTCCTACAAGCAACACTTCGTTTCAGGTAAAGGCAGTCACTTTTCAGCTCAAACAAAGCTACATTGTTCACGAAGCTCACACGTTTCTCGCTCTTAAATGAAAAGCATTGGATGTTAGAGGACCTGTGCTTTGTATCAGTTTCAGAAACAGAGTTGAACTAGATATGGTCTGTGTGTGTAGGAAACACAGTTCTTTTGTTCTGAGCACACTCACGTTTTCCTCTCGATTAGAGAATCTCGAAAGCAAGAGCGTGCTTCTTGCTCTAAAGCAGAGTGTGTTTCATGGATGAGAACTGTGCTGTGTGTTTCCCTTCAGAAACGGAGTTAAATGCCAGGCTCTGTGTCTTCCTACAAGCAACACTTCGTTTCAGGTAAACACAGTCATTTTTCAGCTCATAGGAAGCTATGTTGTTCACGAAGCTCACACGTTTCTCGCTCTTAACTGAAAAGCATTCGAATTTTAGAGGACCTGTGGTTTGTATCAGTTTCAGAAACAGAGTTAACCTAGATATGGTCCGTGTGTGTAGGAAACACAGTTCTTTTGTTCTGAGCACACTCATGTTCCCCTCTGTATTAGAGACTCTGGAAAGCAAGAGACTGCTTCTTGCTCTAAAGCAGAGTGTGTTTCATGGATGAGAACTGTGCTGTGTGTTTCCCTTCAGAAACGGAGTTAAATGCCAACCTCTGTGTCTTCCTACAAGCAAGACTTCATTTCAGGTAAAGGCAGTCACTTTTCAGCTCAAACAAAGCTACATTGTTCACGAAGCTCACACGTTTCTCGCTCTTAAATGAAAAGCATTGGATGTTAGAGGACCTGTGCTTTGTATCAGTTTCAGAAACAGAGTTGAACTAAATATGGTCCGTGTGTGTAGGAAACACAATTCTTTTGTTCAGAGCCCACTCATGTTTTCTCTGTATTAGAGACTCTGGAAAGCAAGAGACTGCGTCTTGCTCTAAAGCAGAGTGTGTTTCATGGATTAGAACTGTGCTGTGTGTTTCCCTTCAGAAACGGAGTTAAATGCCAGGCTCTGTGTCTTACTATAAGCAAGACATCGTTTCAGATACATGCAGTCACATTTCAGCTCAAAAGAAGCTACATTGTTCACAAAGCTCACACGTTTCTCGCTCTTACCTGAAAAGCATTGGATTTTGGAGGACCTGTGGTTTGTATCATTTTCTGAAACAGAGTTGACCTAGATATGGTCCGTGTGTGTAGGAAACACTGTTCTTTTGTTCTGAGCACACTCACGTTTCCCTCTGTATTAGAGACTCTAAAAGGAAGAGCGTGCTTCTCTTGCTCTAAAGCACATTGTGTTTCATGGATGAGAACTGTGCTGTGTGTTTCCCTTCAGAAACGGAGTTAAATGCCAGGCTCTGTGTCTTCCTACAAGCAAGACTACATTTCAGGTAAAGGCAGTCACTTTTCAGCCCAAACAAAGCTACATTGTTCACGAAGCTCACACGTTTCTCGCTCTTAACTGAAAAGCATTGGATTTTAGAGGACCTGTGGTTTGTATCAGATTCAGAAACAGAGTTGAACTAGATATGTTCCATGTGTGTAGGAAACACATTTCTTTTGTTCTGAGCACACTCACGTTTCCCTCTGTATTAGAGACTCTAGAAAGCAAGAGCGTGCTTCTTTCTCTAAAGCAGAGTGTGTTTCTGGGATGAGAACTGTGCTGTGTGATTCCATTCAGAAACGGATTTAAATGCCAGGCTCTCTGTCTTCCTACAAGCAAGACTTCGTTTCCGGAAAACGCAGTCACTTTTCAGCTCAAATGAAGCTACATTGTTCACGAAGCTCACACGTGTCTCACACTTAACTGAAAAGCATTGGATGTTAGAGGACCTGTACTTTGTATCAGTTTCAGAAACAGAGTTGAACTAGATGTGGTCCGTGTGTGTTGGAAACACAGTTCTTTTGTTCTGAGCACACTCAGGTTTTCCTCTGGATTAGAGACTCTAGAAAGCAAGAGCGTGCTTCTTGCTCTAAAGCAGAGTGTGTTTCATGGATGAGAACTGTGCTGTGTGTTTCCCTTCAGAAACGGAGTTAAATGCCAGGATCTGTGTCTTCCTACAAGCAAGACTTCGTTTCAGGTAAACACAGTCATTTTTCAGCTCAAAGTAAGCTACATTGTTCACAAAGCTCACACGTTTCTCGCTCATAACTGAAAAGCATTGCATGTTAGAGGACCTGTGGTTTGTATCAATTTCAGAAACAGAGTTGAACTAGATATGGTCCGGGTGTAGGAAACACAGTTCTTTTGTTCTGAGCACACTCACATTTCCCTCTCTATTTGAGACTATAGAAAGCAAGAGCGTTCTTCTTGCTCTAAAGCAGAGTGTGTTTTATGGATGAGATCTGTGCTGTGTGTTTCCGTTCAGAAACGGAGTTAAATGCCAGGCTCTGTGTCTTACTATAAGCAAGACATCGTTTCAGATACATGCAGTCACATTTCAGCTCAAAGGAAGCTACATTGTTCACGAAGCTCACACGTTTCTCGCTCTTAACTGAAAAGCATTGGATTTTGGAGGACCTGTGGTTTGTATCATTTTCTGAAACAGAGTTGACCTAGACATGGTCCGTGTGTGTAGGAAACACAGTTCTTTTGTTCTGAGCACACTCACGTTTCCCTCTGTATTAGAGACTCTAGAAAGCAAGAGCGTGCTTCCTGCTCTAAAGCACAGTGGGTTTCATGGATGAGCACTATGCTGTTTGTTTCCCTTCAGAAACGGAGTTAAATGCCAGGCTCTGTGTCTTCCTACAAGCAAGACTTCGTTTCAGGAAAACACAATCACTTTTCAGCTCAAAGGAAGCTACATAGTTCACGAAGCTCACACGTTTCTCACTCTTAACTTAAAAGCATTGGATTTTAGAGGACCTGTGGTTTATGAAAGTTTCAGAAACAGAGTTGAACTAGATATGGTCTCTGTGTGTAGGAAACACAGTTCTTTTGTTCTGAGCACACTCACGTTTTTCTCTCAATTAGAGACTCTAGAAATCAAGAGCGTGCTTCTTGCTCTAAAGCATAGTGTGTTTCATGGATGAGAACTGTGCTGTGTGTTTGCGTTCTGAAATGGAGTTAAATGCCAGGCTCTGTGTCTTACTATAAGCAAGACATCCTTTCAGATACATGCAGTCACTTTTCAGCTCAAAGGAAGCTACATTGTTAACAAAGCTCACACGTTTGTCGCTCTTAACTGAAAAGCATTGGATTTTGGAGGACCTGTGGTTTGTATCATTTTCTGAAACAGAGTTGACCTAGATATGGTCCGTGTGTGTAGGAAACACAGTTCTTTTGTTCTGAGCACACTCACGTTTCCCTCTGTATTCGAGATTCTAGAAAGCAAGAGCGTGCTTCTTGCTCTAAAGCAGAGTGTGTTTTATGGATGAGATCTGTGCTGTGTGTTTCCATTCAGAAACGGAGTTAAATGCCAGGCTCTGTGTCTTACTATAAGCAAGACATCGTTTCAGATACATGCAGTCACATTTCAGCTCAAAGGAAGCTACATTGTTCACGAAGCTCACACGTTTCTTGCTCTTAACTGAAAAGCATTGGATTTTGGAGGACCTGTGGTTTGTATCATTTTCAGAAACAGAGTTGACCTAGATATTGTCCGTGTGTGTAGGAAACACAGATCTTTTGTTCTGAGCACACTCACGTTTCCCTCTGTATTAGAGACTCTAGAAAGCAAGAGCGTGCTTCTTGCTCTAAAGCACAGTGTGTTTCATGGATGAGCACTATGCTGTTTGTTTCCCTTCAGAAACGGAGTTAAATGCCAGGCTCTGTGTCTTACTATAAGCAAGACATTGTTTCAGATAAATGCAGTGACATTTCAGCTCATAGGAAGCTATATTGTTCACGAAGCTCACACGTTTCTCGCTTTTAACTGAAAAGCATTGGATTTTAGAGGACCTGTGGTTTGTATCAGTTTCAGAAACAGAGTTGAACTAGATATGGTCCGTGTGTAGGAAACACAGTTCTTTTGTTCTGAGCACACTCACGTTTCCCTCTGTATTAGAGACTCTAGAAAGCAAGAGCCTGCTTCTTGCTCTAAAGCAGAGTGTGTTTCATGGATGAGATCTGTGCTGTGTGTTTCCCTTCAGAAGCGGAGTTAAATTCGAGGCTCTGTGTATTACTATAAGAAAGACATCTTTTCAGATAAATGCAGTCACTTTTCAGCTCAAAGGAAGCTACATTGTTCACGCAGCTCACACGTTTATCGCTCTTAACTGAAAATCAATTCAATTTAGAGGACCTGTGGTTTGTATCAGTTTCACAAACAGAGTTGAACTAGATATGGTCCGTGTGTTAGGAAACACAGTTCTTTTGTTCTGAGCACACTCATGTTCCCCTCTGTATGAGAGACTCTGGAAAGCAAGAGACTGCTTCTTGCTCTAAAGCAGAGTGTGTTTCATGGATGAAAACTGTGCTGTGTGTTTCCCTTCAGAAACGGAGTTAAATGCCAAGCTCTGTGTCTTCCTACAAGCAAGACTTCATTTCAGGTAAAGGCAGTCACTTTTCAGCTCAAACAAAGCTACATTGTTCACGAAGCTCACACGTTTCTCGCTCTTAAATGAACAGCATTGGATGTTAGAGGACCTGTGCTTTGTATCAGTTTCAGAAACAGAGTTGAACTAAATATGGTCCGTGTGTGTAGGAAACACAATTCTTTTGTTCAGAGCCCACTCATGTTTCCCTCTGTATTAGAGACTCTGGAAATCAAGAGACTGCCTCTTGGTCTAAAGCGGAGTGTGTTTCATGGATGAGAACTGTGCTGTGTGTTTCCCTTCAGATACGGAGTTAAATGCCAGGCTCTGTGTCTTCCTACAAGCAAGACTTCGTTTCAGGTAAAGGCAGTCACTTTTCAGCTCAAACAAAGCTACATTGTTCACGAAGCTCACGCGTTTCTTGCTCTTAAATGAAAAGCATTGGATGTTAGAGGACCTGTGCTTTGTATCAGTTTCAGAAACAGAGTTGAACTAAATATGGTCCGTGTGTGTAGGAAACACAATTCTTTTGTTCAGAGCCCACTCATGTTTCCCTCTGTATTAGAGACTCTGGAAAGCAAGAGACTGCCTCTTGCTCTAAAGCATAGTGTGTTTCATGGATGAGAACTGTGCTGTGTGTTTCCCTTCAGAAACGGAGTTAAATGCCAGGCTCTGTGTCTTCCTACAAGCAAGACTTCGTTTCAGGAAAACGCAGTCACTTTTCAGCTCAAAGGAAGCTACATAGTTCACGAACCTCACACGTTTTTCACTCTTAACTGAAAAGCATTGGATTTTAGAGGACCTGTGGTTTATATCAGTTTCAGAAACAGAGTTGAACTAGATATGGTCTGTGTGTGTAGGAAACACAGTTCTTTTGTTCTGAGCACACTCACGTTTTCCTCTCGATTAGAGAATCTAGAAAGCAAGAGAGTGCTTCTTGCTCTAAAGCAGAGTGTGTTTCATGGATGAGAACTGTGCTGTGTGTTTCCCTTCAGAAACGGAGTTAAATGCCAACCTCTGTGTCTTCCTACAAGCAAGACTTCATTTCAGGTAAAGGCAGTCACTTTTCAGCTCAAACAAAGCTACATTGTTCACGAAGCTCACACGTTTCTCGCTCTTAAATGAAAAGCATTGGATGTTAGAGGACCTGTGCTTTGTATCAGTTTCAGAAACAGAGTTGAACTAAATATGGTCCGTGTGTTTAGGAAACACAATTCTTTTGTTCAGAGCCCACTCATGTTTCCCTCTGTATTAGAGACTCTGGAAAGCAAGAGACTGCCTCTTGCTCTAAAGCACAGTGTGTTTCATGGATGAGAACTGTGCTGTGTGTTTCCCTTCAGAAACGGAGTTAAATGCCAGGCTCTGTGTCTTCCTACAAGCAACACTTCGTTTCAGGTAAAGGCAGTCACTTTTCAGCTCAAACAAAGCTACATTGTTCACGAAGCTCACACGTTTCTCGCTCTTAAATGAAAAGCATTGGATGTTAGAGGACCTGTGCTTTGTATCAGTTTCAGAAACAGAGTTGAACTAGATATGGTCTGTGTGTGTAGGAAACACAGTTCTTTTGTTCTGAGCACACTCACGTTTTCCTCTCGATTAGAGAATCTCGAAAGCAAGAGCGTGCTTCTTGCTCTAAAGCAGAGTGTGTTTCATGGATGAGAACTGTGCTGTGTGTTTCCCTTCAGAAACGGAGTTAAATGCCAGGCTCTGTGTCTTCCTACAAGCAACACTTCGTTTCAGGTAAACACAGTCATTTTTCAGCTCATAGGAAGCTATGTTGTTCACGAAGCTCACACGTTTCTCGCTCTTAACTGAAAAGCATTCGAATTTTAGAGGACCTGTGGTTTGTATCAGTTTCAGAAACAGAGTTGACCTAGATATGGTCCGTGTGTGTAGGAAACACAGTTCTTTTGTTCTGAGCACACTCATGTTCCCCTCTGTATTAGAGACTCTGGAAAGCAAGAGCGTGCTTCTTGCTCTAAAGCAGAGTGTGTTTCATGGATGAGAACTGTGCTGTGTGTTTCCCTTCAGAAACGGAGTTAAATGCCAGGCTCTGTGTCTACCTACAAGCAAGACTTCGTTTCAGGTAAACACAGTCATTTTTCAGCTCAAAGTAAGCTACATTGTTCACAAAGCTCACACGTTTCTCGCTCATAACTGAAAAGCATTGCATGTTAGAGGACCTGTGGTTTGTATCAATTTCAGAAACAGAGTTGAACTAGATATGGTCCGGGTGTAGGAAACACAGTTCTTTTGTTCTGAGCACACTCACATTTACCTCTCTATTTGAGACTCTAGAAAGCAAGAGCGTTCTTCTTGCTCTAAAGCAGAGTGTGTTTTATGGATGAGATCTGTGCTGTGTGTTTCCGTTCAGAAACGGAGTTAAATGCCAGGCTCTGTGTCTTACTATAAGCAAGACATCGTTTCAGATACATGCAGTCACATTTCAGCTCAAAGGAAGCTACATTGTTCACGAAGCTCACACGTTTCTCGCTCTTAACTGAAAAGCATTGGATTTTGGAGGACCTGTGGTTTGTATCATTTTCTGAAACAGAGTTGACCTAGACATGGTCCGTGTGTGTAGGAAACACAGTTCTTTTGTTCTGAGCACACTCACGTTTCCCTCTGTATTAGAGACTCTAGAAAGCAAGAGCGTGCTTCCTGCTCTAAAGCACAGTGGGTTTCATGGATGAGCACTATGCTGTTTGTTTCCCTTCAGAAACGGAGTTAAATGCCAGGCTCTGTGTCTTCCTACAAGCAAGACTTCGTTTCAGGAAAACACAATCACTTTTCAGCTCAAAGGAAGCTACATAGTTCACGAAGCTCACACGTTTCTCACTCTTAACTTAAAAGCATTGGATTTTAGAGGACCTGTGGTTTATGAAAGTTTCAGAAACAGAGTTGAACTAGATATGGTCTCTGTGTGTAGGAAACACAGTTCTTTTGTTCTGAGCACACTCACGTTTTCCTCTCAATTAGAGACTCTAGAAATCAAGAGCGTGCTTCTTGCTCTAAAGCATAGTGTGTTTCATGGATGAGAACTGTGCTGTGTGTTTGCGTTCTGAAATGGAGTTAAATGCCAGGCTCTGTGTCTTACTATAAGCAAGACATCCTTTCAGATACATGCAGTCACTTTTCAGCTCAAAGGAAGCTACATTGTTAACAAAGCTCACACGTTTGTCGCTCTTAACTGAAAAGCATTGGATTTTGGAGGACCTGTGGTTTGTATCATTTTCTGAAACAGAGTTGAACTAGATATGGTCCGTGTGTGTAGGAAACACAGTTCTTTTGTTCTGAGCACACTCACGTTTCTCTCTGTATTCGAGATTCTAGAAAGCAAGAGCATGCTTCTTGCTCTAAAGCAGAGTGTGTTTTATGGATGAGATCTGTGCTGTGTGTTTCCATTCAGAAACGGAGTTAAATGCCAGGCTCTGTGTCTTACTATAAGCAAGACATCATTTCAGATACATGCAGTCACATTTCAGCTCAAAGGAAGCTACATTGTTCACGAAGCTCACACGTTTCTTGCTCTTAACTGAAAAGCATTGGATTTTGGAGGACCTGTGGTTTGTATCATTTTCAGAAACAGAGTTGACCTAGATATTGTCCGTGTGTGTAGGAAACACAGATCTTTTGTTCTGAGCACACTCACGTTTCCCTCTGTATTAGAGACTCTAGAAAGCAAGAGCGTGCTTCTTGCTCTAAAGCACAGTGTGTTTCATGGATGAGCACTATGCTGTTTGTTTCCCTTCAGAAACGGAGTTAAATGCCAGGCTCTGTGTCTTACTATAAGCAAGACATTGTTTCAGATAAATGCAGTGACATTTCAGCTCATAGGAAGCTATATTGTTCACGAAGCTCACACGTTTCTCGCTTTTAACTGCAAAGCATTGGATTTTAGAGGACCTGTGGTTTGTATCAGTTTCAGAAACAGAGTTGAACTAGATATGGTCCGTGTGTAGGAAACACAGTTCTTTTGTTCTGAGCACACTCAAGTTTCCCTCTGTATTAGAGACTCTAGAAAGCAAGAGCCTGCTTCTTGCTCTAAAGCAGAGTGTGTTTCATGGATGAGATCTGTGCTGTGTGTTTCCCTTCAGAAGCGGAGTTAAATTCCAGGCTCTGTGTATTACTATAAGAAAGACATCGTTTCAGATAAATGCAGTCACTTTTCAGCTCAAAGGAAGCTACATTGTTCACGCAGCTCACACGTTTATCGCTCTTAAATGAAAATCAATTCAATTTAGAGGACCTGTGGTTTGTATCAGTTTCACAAACAGAGTTGAACTAGATATGGTCCGTGTGTTAGGAAACACAGTTCTTTTGTTCTGAGCACACTCATGTTCCCCTCTGTATGAGAGACTCTGGAAAGCAAGAGACTGCTTCTTGCTCTAAAGCAGAGTGTGTTTCATGGATGAGAACTGTGCTGTGTGTTTCCCTTCAGAAACGGAGTTAAATGCCAAGCTCTGTGTCTTCCTACAAGCAAGACTTCATTTCAGGTAAAGGCAGTCACTTTTCAGCTCAAACAAAGCTACATTGTTCACGAAGCTCACACGTTTCTCGCTCTTAAATGAAAAGCATTGGATGTTAGAGGACCTGTGCTTTGTATCAGTTTCAGAAACAGAGTTGAACTAAATATGGTCCGTGTGTGTAGGAAACACAATTCTTTTGTTAAGAGCCCACTCATGTTTCCCTCTGTATTAGAGAATCTGGAAATCAAGAGACTGCCTCTTGGTCTAAAGCAGAGTGTGTTTCATGGATGAGAACTGTGCTGTGTGTTTCCCTTCAGATACGGATTTAAATGCCAGGCTCTGTGTCTTCCTACAAGCAAGACTTCGTTTCAGGTAAAGGCAGTCACTTTTCAGCTCAAACAAAGCTACATTGTTCACGAAGCTCACGCGTTTCTTGCTCTTAAATGAAAAGCATTGGATGTTAGAGGACCTGTGCTTTGTATCAGTTTCAGAAACAGAGTTGAACTAAATATGGTCCGTGTGTGTAGGAAACACAATTCTTTTGTTCAGAGCCCACTCATGTTTCCCTCTGTATTAGAGACTCTGGAAAGCAAGAGACTGCCTCTTGCTCTAAAGCATAGTGTGTTTCATGGATGAGAACTGTGCTGTGTGTTTCCCTTCAGAAACGGAGTTAAATGCCAGGCTCTGTGTCTTCCTACAAGCAAGACTTCGTTTCAGGAAAACGCAGTCACTTTTCAGCTCAAAGGAAGCTACATAGTTCACGAACCTCACACGTTTTTCACTCTTAACTGAAAAGCATTGGATTTTAGAGGACCTGTGGTTTATATCAGTTTCAGAAACAGAGTTGAACTAGATATGGTCTGTGTGTGTAGGAAACACAGTTCTTTTGTTCTGAGCACACTCACGTTTTCCTCTCGATTAGAGAATCTAGAAAGCAAGAGAGTGCTTCTTGCTCTAAAGCAGAGTGTGTTTCATGGATGAGAACTGTGCTGTGTGTTTCCCTTCAGAAACGGAGTTAAATGCCAGGCTCTGTGTCTTCCTACAAGCAACACTTCGTTTCAGGTAAACACCGTCATTTTTCACCTCAAAGTAAGCTACTTTGTTCACAAAGCTTACACGTTACTCGCTCATAACTGAAAAGCATTGCATGTTAGAGGACCTGTGGTTTGTATCAATTTCAGAAACAGAGTTGAATTAGATATGGTCCGGGTGTAGGAAACACAGTTCTTTTGTTCTGAGCACACTCACGTTTCCCTCTGTATTAGAGACTCTAGAAAGCAAGAGCGTGCTTCTTGCTCTAAAGCAGAGTGTGTTTCATGGATGAGATCTGTTCTGTGTGTTTCCCTTCAGAAGCGGAGTTAAATTCCAGGCTCTGTGTATTACTATAAGAAAGACATCGTTTCAGATAAATGCAGTCACTTTTCAGCTCAAACGAAGCTACATTGTTCACGCAGCTCACACGTTTCTCGCTCTTAACTGAAAATCAATGCAATTTAGAGGACCTGTGGTTTGTATCAGTTTCAGAAACAGAGTTGAACTAGATATGGTCCGGGTGTGTAGGAAACACAGTTCTTTTGTTCTGAGCACACTCATGTTTCCCTCTGTATTAGAGACTCTGGAAAGGAAGAGACTGCTTCTTGCTCTAAAGCAGAGTGTGTTTCATGGATGAGAACTGTGCTGTGTGTTTCCCTTCAGAAACGGCGTTAAATGCCAGGCTCTGTGTCTTCCTACAAGCAAGACTTCATTTCAGGTAAAGGCAGTCACTTTTCAGCTCAAACAAAGCTACATAGTTCACGAAGCTCACACGTTTCTCGCTCTTAACTGAAAAGCATTGGATGTTAGAGGACCTGTGGTTTGTATCAGATTCAGAAACAGAGTTGAACTAGATATGTTCCGTGTGTGTAGGAAACACATTTCTTTTGTTCTGAGCACACTCACGTTTCCCTCTGTATTAGAGATTCTAGAAAGCAAGAACGTGCTTCTTTCTCTAAAGCAGAGTGTGTTTCTGGGATGAGAACTGCGCTGTGTGATTCCATTCAGAAACGGATTTAAATGCCAGGCTCTGTGTCTTCCTACAAGCAAGACTTCATTTCAGGTAAACGCAGTCACTTTTCAGCTCAAATGAAGCTACATTGTTCACGAAGCTCACACGTGTCTCCCACCTAACTGAAAAGCATTGGATGTTAGAGGACCTGTAGTTTGTATCAGTTTCAGAAACAGAGTTGAACTAGATGTGGTCCCTGTGTGTAGGAAACACAGTTCTTTTCTTCTGAGCACACTCACTTTTCCCTCTGCATTAGAGACTCTAGAAAGCAAGTTCGTGCCTCTTGCTCTAAAGCAGAGTGTATTTCATGGATGAGAACTGTGCTGTGTGTTTCCTTTCAGAAATGGAGTTAAATGCCAGGCTCTGTGTCTTCCTACAAGCAAGACTTCGTTTCAGGTAAACACTGTCACTTTTCAGCTCAAATGAAGCTACATTGTTCAGAAAGCTCACACGTTTCTCACTCTTAACTGAAAAGCATTGGATTTTAGAGGACCTGTGGTTTATATCAGTTTCAGAAACAGAGTCGAAGTAGATATGATCTGTGTGTGTAGGAAACACAGTTCTTTTGTTCTGAGCACACTCATGTTTCTCTCTGTATTAGAGACTCTGGAAAGCAAGAGCATGCTTATTGCTCTAACGCAGAGTGTGTTTCATGGATGAGAACTGTGCTGTGTGTTTCCCTTCAGAAACGGAGTTAAATGCCAGGCTCTGTGTCTTCCTACAAGCAAGACTTCCTTTCAGGAAAATGCAGTCACTTCTCAGCTCAAAGGAAGCTACATTGTTCACAAAGCTCACATGTTTCTCCCTCTTAACAGAAAACAATTGGATGTTAGAGGACCTGTGGTTTGTATCAGTTTCAGAAACAGAGTTGAACTAGATATGGTCCGTGTGTGTAGGAAACACAGTTCTTTTATTCTGAGCACTCTCACGTTTCCCTCTGTATTAGAGATTCTAGAATGGAAGGGCATGATTCTTGCTCTAAATCAGAGTGTGTTTCATGGATGAGAACTGTGCTGTGTGTTTCCCTTCAGAAACGGAGTTAAATGCCAGGCTCTGTGTCTTCCTACAAGCAAGACTTCATTTCAGATAAATGCAGTCACTTTTCAGCTCAAAGAAGCTACATTGTTCATGAAGCTCACAGGTTTCTCACTCTTAACTGAAAACCATTGCATGTTAGAGGACCTGTTGTTTGTATCAGTTTCAGAAACAGAGTCGAAGTAGATATGGTCCGTGTGTGTAGGAAACACAGTTCTTTTGTTCTGAGCACACTCATGTTTCCCTCTCTATTAGAGACTCTGGAAAGCAAAAGCGTGTTTATTGCTCTAAAGCAGAGTTTGTTTCATGGATGAGAACTGTGCTGTGTGTTTCCCTTCAGAAACGGAGTTAAATGCTAGGCTCTGTGTCTTCCTACAAGCAAGACTTCGTTTCAGGTAAATGCAATCACTTTTCAGCTCAAAGGAAGCTACATAGTTCACGAGATCACACGTTTCTCACTCTTAACTGAAAAGCATTGGATTTTAGAGGACCTGTGGTTTATATCAGTTTCAGAAACAGAGTTGAACTAGATATGGTCTCTGTGTGTAGGAAACACAGTTCTTTTGTTCTGAGCACACTCACGTTTTCCTCTGGATTAGAGACTCTAGAAAGCAAGAGCGTGCTTCTTTCTCTAAAGCAGAGTGTGTTTCTGGGATGAGAACTGTGCTGTGTGATTCCATTCAGAAACGGATTTAAATGCCAGGCTCTGTGTCTTCCTACAAGCAAGAATTCATTTCAGGTAAACACAGTCACTTTTCAGCTCAAACGAAGCTACATTGTTCACGAAGCTCACACGTGTCTCCCACCTAACTGAAAAGCATTGGATGTTAGAGGACCTGTAGTTTGTATCAGTTTCAGAAACAGAGTTGAACTAGATGTGGTCCCTGTGTGTAGGAAACACAGTTCTTTTCTTCTGAGCACACTCACTTTTCCCTCTGCAGTAGAGACTCTAGAAAGCAAGTTCGTGCCTCTTGCTCTAAAGCAGAGTGTATTTCATGGATGAGATCTGTGCTGTGTGTTTCTGTTCAGAAACGGAGTTAAATGCCAGGCTCTGTGTCTTACTATAAGCAAGACATCGTTTCAGATAAATGCAGTCACATTTCAGCTCAAAGGAAGCTACATTGTTCATGAAGCTCACACGTTTCTCGCTCTTAACTGAAAAGCATTGGATTTTAGAGGAGTTGTGGTTTGTATCATTTTCAGAAACAGAGTTGACCTAGATATGGTCCGTGTGTGTAGGAAACACAGTTCTTTTGTTCTGAGCACGCTCACGTTTCCCTCTGTATTAGAGACTCTAGAAAGCAAGAGCGTGCTTCTTGCTCTAAAGCACAGTGTGTTTCATGGATAAGAACTATGCTGTATGTTTCCCTTCAGAAACGGAGTTAAATGCCAGGCTCAGTGTCTTCCTACAAGCAACACTTCGTTTCCGGTAAACGCAGTCACTTTTCAGCTCAAATGAAGCTACATTATTCAAAAAGCTCACACGTTTCTCGCTCTTAAATGAAAAGCATTGGATGTTAGAGGACCTGTGCTTTGTATCAGTTTCAGAAACAGAGTTGAACTAAATATGGTCCTTGAGTGTAGGAAACACAATTCTTTTGTTCAGAGCACACTCATGTTTCCCTCTGTATTAGAGACTCTGGAAAGCAAGAGACTGCTTCTTGCTCTAAAGCAGAGTGTCTTTCATGGATGAGAACTGTGCTGGGTGTTTCCCTTCAGAAACGGAGTTAAATGCCAGGCTCTGTGTCCTCCTACAAGCAAGACTTCGTTTCAGGAAAACGCAGTCACTTTTCAGCTCAAAGGAAGCTACATTGTTAACAAAGCTCACACGTTTGTTGCTCTTAACTGAAAAGCATTGGATTTTGGAGGACCTGTGGTTTGTATCATTTTCTGAAACAGAGTTGACCTAGATATGGTCCCTGTGTGTAGGAAACACAGTTCTTTTGTTCTGAGCACACTCACGTTTCCCTCTGTATTCGAGATTCTAGAAAGCAAGAGCGTGCTTCTTGCTCTAAAGCAGAGTGTGTTTTATGGATGAGATCTGTGCTGTGTGTTTCCATTCAGAAACGGAGTTAAATGCCAGGCTCTGTGTCTTACTATAAGCAAGACATCGTTTCAGATAAATGCAGTCACATTTCAGCTCAAAGGAAGCTATATTGTTCACCAAGCTAACACGTTTCTCCCTCTTAACAGAAAAGAATTGGATGTTAGAGCACCTGTGCTTTGTATCAGTTTCAGAAACAGAGTTGAACTAGATATGGTCCGTGTGTGTAGGAAACACAGTTCTTTTATTCTGAGCACTCTCACGTTTCCCTCTGTATTAGAGATTCTAGAAAGGAAGAGCATGATTCTTGCTCTGAAGCAGAGTGTGTTTCATGGATGAGAACTGTGCTCTGTGTTTCCCTTCAGAAACGGAGTTAAATGCCAGGCTCTGTGTCTTCCAACAAGCAATACTTCGTTTCAGGTAAACACAGTCACTTTTCACCTCAAAGAATCTACATTGTTCATGAAGCTCACACGTTTCTCACTCCTAACTGAAAAGCATTGCATGTTAGAGGACCTGTGGTTTGTATCAATTTCAGAAACAGAGTTGAATTAGATATGGTCCGGGTGTAGGAAACACAGTTCTTTTGTTCTGAGCACACTCACATTTCCCTCTGTATTCGAGACTCTAGAAAGCAAGAGCGTGCTTCTTGCTCTAAAGCAGAGTGTGTTTTATGGATGAGATCTGTGCTGTGTGTTTCCATTCAGAAATGGAGTTAAATACCAGGCTCTGTGTCTTACTATAAGCAAGACATCGTTTCAGATACATGCAGTCACATTTCAGCTCAAAGGAAGCTACATTGTTCACGAAGCTCACACGTTTCTCGCTCTTAACTGAAAAGCATTGGATTTTGGAGGACCTGAGGTTTGTATCATTTTCAGAAACAGAGTTGACTTAGATATTGTCCGTGTGTGTAGGAAACACAGTTCTTTTGTTCTGAGCACACTCACGTTTCCCTCTGTATTAGAGACTCTAGAAAGCAAGAGCGTGCTTCTTGCTCTAAAGCAGAGTGTGTTTCATGGATGAGCACTATGCTGTTTGTTTCCCTTCAGAAAAGGAGTTAAATGCCAGGCTCTGTGTCTTACTATAAGCAAGACATCGTTTCAGATAAATGCAGTCACATTTCAGCTTATAGGAAGCTATATTGTTCACGAAGCTCACACGTTTCTCGCTCTTAACTGAAAAGCATTGGATTTTAGAGGACCTGTGGTTTGTATCAGTTTCAGAAACAGAGTTGAACTAGATATGGTCCGTGTGTAGGAAACACAGTTCTTTTTTTCTGAGCACACTCATGTTCCCCTCTGTATTAGAGACTCTAGAAAGCAAGAGCGTGCTTCTTGCTCTAAAGCAGAGTGTGTTTCATGGATGAGAACTGTGCTGTGTGTTTCCCTTCAGAAACGGAGTTAAATGCCAACCTCTGTGTCTTCCTAAAAGCAAGACTTCATTTCAGGTAAAGGCAGTCACTTTTCAGCTCAAACAAAGCTACATTGTTCATGAAGCTCACACGTTTCTCGCTCTTAAATGAAAAGCATTGGATGTTAGAGGACCTGTGCTTTGTATCAGTTTCAGAAACAGAGTTGAACTAAATATGGTCCGTGTGTTTAGGAAACACAATTCTTTTGTTCAGAGCCCACTCATGTTTCCCTCTGTATTAGAGACTCTGGAAAGCAAGAGACTGCCTCTTGCTCTAAAGCAGAGTGTGTTTCATGGATGAGAACTGTGCTGTGTGTTTCCCTTCAGAAACGGAGTTAAATGCCAGGCTCTGTGTCTTCCTACAAGCAACACTTCGTTTCAGGTAAAGGCAGTCACTTTTCAGCTCAAACAAAGCTACATTGTTCACGAAGCTCACACGTTTCTCGCTCTTAAATGAAAAGCATTGGATGTTAGAGGACCTGTGCTTTGTATCAGTTTCAGAAACAGAGTTGAACTAGATATGGTCTGTGTGTGTAGGAAACACAGTTCTTTTGTTCTGAGCACACTCACGTTTTCCTCTCGATTAGAGAATCTCGAAAGCAAGAGCGTGCTTCTTGCTCTAAAGCAGAGTGTGTTTCATGGATGAGAACTGTGCTGTGTGTTTCCCTTCAGAAACGGAGTTAAATGCCAGGCTCTGTGTCTTCCTACAAGCAACACTTCGTTTCAGGTAAACACAGTCATTTTTCAGCTCATAGGAAGCTATGTTGTTCACGAAGCTCACACGTTTCTCGCTCTTAACTGAAAAGCATTCGAATTTTAGAGGACCTGTGGTTTGTATCAGTTTCAGAAACAGAGTTGAACTAGATATGGTCCCTGTGTAGGAAACACAGTTCTTTTGTTCCGGGCACACTCACGTTTCCCACTGGATTAGAGACTCTAGAAAGCAAGAGCGTGCTTCTTGCTCTAAAGCAGAGTGTGTTTCATGGATGAGAACTGTGCTGTGTGTTTCCCTTCAGAAACGGAGTTAAATGCCAGGCTCTGTGTCTACCTACAAGCAAGACTTCGTTTCAGGTAAACACAGTCATTTTTCAGCTCAAAGTAAGCTACATTGTTCACAAAGCTCACACGTTTCTCGCTCATAACTGAAAAGCATTGCATGTTAGAGGACCTGTGGTTTGTATCAATTTCAGAAACAGAGTTGAACTAGATATGGTCCGGGTGTAGGAAACACAGTTCTTTTGTTCTGAGCACACTCACATTTACCTCTCTATTTGAGACTCTAGAAAGCAAGAGCGTTCTTCTTGCTCTAAAGCAGAGTGTGTTTTATGGATGAGATCTGTGCTGTGTGTTTCCGTTCAGAAACGGAGTTAAATGCCAGGCTCTGTGTCTTACTATAAGCAAGACATCCTTTCAGATACATGCAGTCACATTTCAGCTCAAAGGAAGCTACATTGTTCACAAAGCTCACACGTTTCTCGCTCTTAAGTGAAAAGCATTGGATTTTGGAGGACCTGTGGTTTGTATCATTTTCTGAAACAGAGTTGACCTAGATATGGTCCGTGTGTGTAGGAAACACAGTTCTTTTGTTCTGAGCACACTCACGTTTCCCTCTGTATTAGAGACTCTAGAAAGCAAGAGCGAGCTTCTCTTGCTCTAAAGCACAGTGTGTTTCATGGATGAGAAGTATGCTGTGTGTTTCCCTTCAGAAACAGAGATAAATGCCAGGCTCTGTGTCTTACTATAAGCAAGACATCGTTTCAGATAAATGCAGTCACATTTCAGCTTATAGGAAGCTATATTGTTCACGAAGCTCACACGTTTCTCGCTCTTAACTGAAAAGCATTGGATTTTAGAGGACCTGTGGTTTGTATCAGTTTCAGAAACAGAGTTGAACTAGATATGGTCCGTGTGTAGGAAACACAGTTCTTTTTTTCTGAGCACACTCATGTTCCCCTCTGTATTAGAGACTCTAGAAAGCAAGAGCGTGCTTCTTGCTCTAAAGCAGAGTGTGTTTCATGGATGAGAACTGTGCTGTGTGTTTCCCTTCAGAAACGGAGTTAAATGCCAACCTCTGTGTCTTCCTAAAAGCAAGACTTCATTTCAGGTAAAGGCAGTCACTTTTCAGCTCAAACAAAGCTACATTGTTCATGAAGCTCACACGTTTCTCGCTCTTAAATGAAAAGCATTGGATGTTAGAGGACCTGTGCTTTGTATCAGTTTCAGAAACAGAGTTGAACTAAATATGGTCCGTGTGTTTAGGAAACACAATTCTTTTGTTCAGAGCCCACTCATGTTTCCCTCTGTATTAGAGACTCTGGAAAGCAAGAGACTGCCTCTTGCTCTAAAGCAGAGTGTGTTTCATGGATGAGAACTGTGCTGTGTGTTTCCCTTCAGAAACGGAGTTAAATGCCAACCTCTGTGTCTTCCTACAAGCAAGACTTCATTTCAGGTAAAGGCAGTCACTTTTCAGCTCAAACAAAGCTACATTGTTCACGAAGCTCACACGTTTCTCGCTCTTAAATGAAAAGCATTGGATGTTAGAGGACCTGTGCTTTGTATCAGTTTCAGAAACAGAGTTGAACTAAATATGGTCCGTGTGTTTAGGAAACACAATTCTTTTGTTCAGAGCCCACTCATGTTTCCCTCTGTATTAGAGACTCTGGAAAGCAAGAGACTGCCTCTTGCTCTAAAGCAGAGTGTGTTTCATGGATGAGAACTGTGCTGTGTGTTTCCCTTCAGAAACGGAGTTAAATGCCAGGCTCTGTGTCTTCCTACAAGCAACACTTCGTTTCAGGTAAAGGCAGTCACTTTTCAGCTCAAACAAAGCTACATTGTTCACGAAGCTCACACGTTTCTCGCTCTTAAATGAAAAGCATTGGATGTTAGAGGACCTGTGCTTTGTATCAGTTTCAGAAACAGAGTTGAACTAGATATGGTCTGTGTGTGTAGGAAACACAGTTCTTTTGTTCTGAGCACACTCACGTTTTCCTCTCGATTAGAGAATCTCGAAAGCAAGAGCGTGCTTCTTGCTCTAAAGCAGAGTGTGTTTCATGGATGAGAACTGTGCTGTGTGTTTCCCTTCAGAAACGGAGTTAAATGCCAGGCTCTGTGTCTTCCTACAAGCAACACTTCGTTTCAGGTAAACACAGTCATTTTTCAGCTCATAGGAAGCTATGTTGTTCACGAAGCTCACACGTTTCTCGCTCTTAACTGAAAAGCATTCGAATTTTAGAGGACCTGTGGTTTGTATCAGTTTCAGAAACAGAGTTGAACTAGATATGGTCCCTGTGTAGGAAACACAGTTCTTTTGTTCCGAGCACACTCACGTTTCCCACTGGATTAGAGACTCTAGAAAGCAAGAGCGTGCTTCTTGCTCTAAAGCAGAGTGTGTTTCATGGATGAGAACTGTGCTGTGTGTTTCCCTTCAGAAACGGAGTTAAATGCCAGGCTCTGTGTCTACCTACAAGCAAGACTTCGTTTCAGGTAAACACAGTCATTTTTCAGCTCAAAGTAAGCTACATTGTTCACAAAGCTCACACGTTTCTCGCTCATAACTGAAAAGCATTGCATGTTAGAGGACCTGTGGTTTGTATCAATTTCAGAAACAGAGTTGAACTAGATATGGTCCGGGTGTAGGAAACACAGTTCTTTTGTTCTGAGCACACTCACATTTACCTCTCTATTTGAGACTCTAGAAAGCAAGAGCGTTCTTCTTGCTCTAAAGCAGAGTGTGTTTTATGGATGAGATCTGTGCTGTGTGTTTCCGTTCAGAAACGGAGTTAAATGCCAGGCTCTGTGTCTTACTATAAGCAAGACATCCTTTCAGATACATGCAGTCACATTTCAGCTCAAAGGAAGCTACATTGTTCACAAAGCTCACACGTTTCTCGCTCTTAAGTGAAAAGCATTGGATTTTGGAGGACCTGTGGTTTGTATCATTTTCTGAAACAGAGTTGACCTAGATATGGTCCGTGTGTGTAGGAAACACAGTTCTTTTGTTCTGAGCACACTCACGTTTCCCTCTGTATTAGAGACTCTAGAAAGCAAGAGCGAGCTTCTCTTGCTCTAAAGCACAGTGTGTTTCATGGATGAGAAGTATGCTGTGTGTTTCCCTTCAGAAACAGAGATAAATGCCAGGCTCTGTGTCTTACTATAAGCAAGACATCGTTTCAGATAAATGCAGTCACATTTCAGCTTATAGGAAGCTATATTGTTCACGAAGCTCACACGTTTCTCGCTCTTAACTGAAAAGCATTGGATTTTAGAGGACCTGTGGTTTGTATCAGTTTCAGAAACAGAGTTGAACTAGATATGGTCCGTGTGTAGGAAACACAGTTCTTTTTTTCTGAGCACACTCATGTTCCCCTCTGTATTAGAGACTCTAGAAAGCAAGAGCGTGCTTCTTGCTCTAAAGCAGAGTGTGTTTCATGGATGAGAACTGTGCTGTGTGTTTCCCTTCAGAAACGGAGTTCAATGCCAACCTCTGTGTCTTCCTAAAAGCAAGACTTCATTTCAGGTAAAGGCAGTCACTATTCAGCTCAAACAAAGCTACATTGTTCATGAAGCTCACACGTTTCTCGCTCTTAAATGAAAAGCATTGGATGTTAGAGGACCTGTGCTTTGTATCAGTTTCAGAAACAGAGTTGAACTAAATATGGTCCGTTTGTTTAGGAAACACAATTCTTTTGTTCAGAGCCCACTCATGTTTCCCTCTGTATTAGAGACTCTGGAAAGCAAGAGACTGCCTCTTGCTCTAAAGCAGAGTGTGTTTCATGGATGAGAACTGTGCTGTGTGTTTCCCTTCAGAAACGGAGTTAAATGCCAGGCTCTGTGTCTTCCTACAAGCAACACTTCGTTTCAGGTAAAGGCAGTCACTTTTCAGCTCAAACAAAGCTACATTGTTCACGAAGCTCACATGTTTCTCGCTCTTAAATGAAAAGCATTGGATGTTAGAGGACCTGTGCTTTGTATCAGTTTCAGAAACAGAGTTGAACTAGATATGGTCTGTGTGTGTAGGAAACACAGTTCTTTTGTTCTGAGCACACTCACGTTTTCCTCTCGATTAGAGAATCTCGAAAGCAAGAGCGTGCTTCTTGCTCTAAAGCAGAGTGTGTTTCATGGATGAGAACTGTGCTGTGTGTTTCCCTTCAGAAACGGAGTTAAATGCCAGGCTCTGTGTCTTCCTACAAGCAACACTTCGTTTCAGGTAAACACAGTCATTTTTCAGCTCATAGGAAGCTATGTTGTTCACGAAGCTCACACGTTTCTCGCTCTTAACTGAAAAGCATTCGAATTTTAGAGGACCTGTGGTTTGTATCAGTTTCAGAAACAGAGTTGAACTAGATATGGTCCCTGTGTAGGAAACACAGTTCTTTTGTTCCGAGCACACTCACGTTTCCCACTGGATTAGAGACTCTAGAAAGCAAGAGCGTGCTTCTTGCTCTAAAGCAGAGTGTGTTTCATGGATGAGAACTGTGCTGTGTGTTTCCCTTCAGAAACGGAGTTAAATGCCAGGCTCTGTGTCTACCTACAAGCAAGACTTCGTTTCAGGTAAACACAGTCATTTTTCAGCTCAAAGTAAGCTACATTGTTCACAAAGCTCACACGTTTCTCACTCATAACTGAAAAGCATTGCATGTTAGAGGACCTGTGGTTTGTATCAATTTCAGAAACAGAGTTGAACTAGATATGGTCCGGGTGTAGGAAACACAGTTCTTTTGTTCTGAGCACACTCACATTTACCTCTCTATTTGAGACTCTAGAAAGCAAGAGCGTTCTTCTTGCTCTAAAGCAGAGTGTGTTTTATGGATGAGATCTGTGCTGTGTGTTTCCGTTCAGAAACGGAGTTAAATGCCAGGCTCTGCGTCTTACTATAAGCAAGACATCGTTTCAGATACATGCAGTCACATTTCAGCTCAAAGGAAGCTACATTGTTCACAAAGCTCACACGTTTCTCGCTCTTAAGGGAAAAGCATTGGATTTTGGAGGACCTGTGGTTTGTATCATTTTCTGAAACAGAGTTGACCTAGATATGGTCCGTGTGTGTAGGAAACACAGTTCTTTTGTTCTGAGCACACTCACGTTTCCCTCTGTATTAGAGACTCTAGAAAGCAAGAGCGAGCTTCTCTTGCTCTAAAGCACAGTGTGTTTCATGGATGAGAAGTATGCTGTGTGTTTCCCTTCAGAAACAGAGTTAAATGCCAGGCTCTGAGTCTTACTATAAGCAAGACATCGTTTCAGATAAATGCAGTCACATTTCAGCTCATAGGAAGCTATATTGTTCACGAAGCTCACACGTTTCTCGCTCTTAACTGAAAAGCATTGGATTTTAGAGGACCTGTGGTTTGTATCAGTTTCAGAAACAGAGTTGAACTAGATATGGTCCGTGTGTGTAGGAAACACAGTTCTTTTGTTCTGAGCACACTCATGTTCCCCTCTGTATTAGAGACTCTGGAAAGCAAGAGACTGCTTCTTGCTCTAAAGCAGAGTGTGTTTCATGGATGAGAACTGTGCTGTGTGTTTCCCTTCAGTAATGGAGTTAAATGCCACGCTCTGTGTCTTCCTACAAGCAAGACTTCATTTCAGGTAAAGGCAGTCACTTTTCAGCTCAAACAAAGCTACATTGTTCACGAAGCTCACACGTTTCTCGCTCTTAACTGAAAAGCATTGGATTTTAGAGGATCTGTGGTTTGTATCAGATTCAGAAACAGAGTTGAACTAGATATGTTCCGTGTGTGTAGGAAACACATTTCTTTTGTTCTGAGCACACTCACGTTTCCCTCTGTATTAGAGACTATAGAACGCAAGAGCTTGCTTCTTTCTCTAAAGCAGAGTGTGTTTCTGGGATGAGAACTGTGCTGTGTGATTCCGTGCAGAAACGGAGTTAAATGCCAGGCTCTGTGTCTTACTATAAGCAAGACATCGTTTCAGATAAATGCAGTCACATTTCAGCTCAAAGGAAGCTATATTGTTCACCAAGCTAACACGTTTCTCCCTCTTAACAGAAAAGAATTGGATGTTAGAGCACCTGTGCTTTGTATCAGTTTCAGAAACAGAGTTGAACTAGATATGGTCCGTGTGTGTAGGAAACACAGTTCTTTTATTCTGAGCACTCTCACGTTTCCCTCTGTATTAGAGATTCTAGAAAGGAAGAGCATGATTCTTGCTCTGAAGCAGAGTGTGTTTCATGGTTCAGAACTGTGCTGTGTGTTTCCCTTCAGAAACGGAGTTAAATGCCAGGCTCTGTGTCTTCCTACAAGCAATACTTCGTTTCAGGTAAACACAGTCACTTTTCACGTCAAAGAATCTACATTGTTCATGAAGCTCACACGTTTCTCACTCCTAACTGAAAAGCATTGCATGTTAGAGGACCTGTGGTTTGTATCAATTTCAGAAACAGAGTTGAATTAGATATGGTCCGGGTGTAGGAAACACAGTTCTTTTGTTCTGAGCACACTCACATTTCCCTCTGTATTAGAGACTCTAGAAAGCAAGAGCGTGCTTCTTGCTCTAAAGCAGAGTGTGTTTTATGGATGAGATCTGTGCTGTGTGTTTCCATTCAGAAATGGAGTTAAATACCAGGCTCTGTGTCTTACTATAAGCAAGACATCGTTTCAGATACATGCAGTCACATTTCAGCTCAAAGGAAGCTACATTGTTCACGAAGCTCACACGTTTCTCGCTCTTAACTGAAAAGCATTGGATTTTGGAGGACCTGAGGTTTGTATCATTTTCAGAAACAGAGTTGACCTAGATATTGTCCGTGTGTGTAGGAAACACAGTTCTTTTGTTCTGAGCACACACACGTTTCCCTCTGTATTAGAGACTCTAGAAAGCAAGAGCGTGCTTCTTGCTCTAAAGCACAGTGTGTTTCATGGATGAGCACTATGCTGTTTGTTTCCCTTCAGAAAAGGAGTTAAATGCCAGGCTCTGTGTCTTACTATAAGCAAGACATCGTTTCAGATAAATGCAGTCACATTTCAGCTCATAGGAAGCTATATTGTTCACGAAGCTCACACATTTCTCGCTCTTAACTGAAAAGCATTGGATTTTAGAGGACCTGTGGTTTGTATCAGTTTCAGAAACAGAGTTGAACTAGATATGGTCCGTGTGTAGGAAACACAGTTCTTTTTTTCTGAGCACACTCATGTTCCCCTCTGTATTAGAGACTCTAGAAAGCAAGAGCGTGCTTCTTGCTCTAAAGCAGAGTGTGTTTCATGGATGAGAACTGTGCTGTGTGTTTCCCTTCAGAAACGGAGTTAAATGCCAACCTCTGTGTCTTCCTACAAGCAAGACTTCATTTCAGGTAAAGGCAGTCACTTTTCAGCTCAAACAAAGCTACATTGTTCACGAAGCTCACACGTTTCTCGCTCTTAAATGAAAAGCATTGGATGTTAGAGGACCTGTGCTTTGTATCAGTTTCAGAAACAGAGTTGAACTAAATATGGTCCGTGTGTTTAGGAAACACAATTCTTTTGTTCAGAGCCCACTCATGTTTCCCTCTGTATTAGAGACTCTGGAAGCAAGAGACTGCCTCTTGCTCTAAAGCAGAGTGTGTTTCATGGATGAGAACTGTGCTGTGTGTTTCCCTTCAGAAACGGAGTTAAATGCCAGGCTCTGTGTCTTCCTACAAGCAACACTTCGTTTCAGGTAAAGGCAGTCACTTTTCAGCTCAAACAAAGCTACATTGTTCACGAAGCTCACACGTTTCTCACTCTTAAATGAAAAGCATTGGATGTTAGAGGACCTGTGCTTTGTATCAGTTTCAGAAACAGAGTTGAACTAGATATGGTCTGTGTGTGTAGGAAACACAGTTCTTTTGTTCTGAGCACACTCACGTTTTCCTCTCGATTAGAGAATCTCGAAAGCAAGAGCGTGCTTCTTGCTCTAAAGCAGAGTGTGTTTCATGGATGAGAACTGTGCTGTGTGTTTCCCTTCAGAAACGGAGTTAAATGCCAGGCTCTGTGTCTTCCTACAAGCAACACTTCGTTTCAGGTAAACACAGTCATTTTTCAGCTCATAGGAAGCTATGTTGTTCACGAAGCTCACACGTTTCTCGCTCTTAACTGAAAAGCATTCGAATTTTAGAGGACCTGTGGTTTGTATCAGTTTCAGAAACAGAGTTGAACTAGATATGGTCCCTGTGTAGGAAACACAGTTCTTTTGTTCCGAGCACACTCACGTTTCCCACTGGATTAGAGACTCTAGAAAGCAAGAGCGTGCTTCTTGCTCTAAAGCAGAGTGTGTTTCATGGATGAGAACTGTGCTGTGTGTTTCCCTTCAGAAACGGAGTTAAATGCCAGGCTCTGTGTCTACCTACAAGCAAGACTTCGTTTCAGGTAAACACAGTCATTTTTCAGCTCAAAGTAAGCTACATTGTTCACAAAGCTCACACGTTTCTCGCTCATAACTGAAAAGCATTGCATGTTAGAGGACCTGTGGTTTGTATCAATTTCAGAAACAGAGTTGAACTAGATATGGTCCGGGTGTAGGAAACACAGTTCTTTTGTTCTGAGCACACTCACATTTACCTCTCTATTTGAGACTCTAGAAAGCAAGAGCGTTCTTCTTGCTCTAAAGCAGAGTGTGTTTTATGGATGAGATCTGTGCTGTGTGTTTCCGTTCAGAAACGGAGTTAAATGCCAGGCTCTGTGTCTTACTATAAGCAAGACATCGTTTCAGATACATGCAGTCACATTTCAGCTCAAAGGAAGCTACATTGTTCACAAAGCTCACACGTTTCTCGCTCTTAAGTGAAAAGCATTGGATTTTGGAGGACCTGTGGTTTGTATCATTTTCTGAAACAGAGTTGACCTAGATATGGTCCGTGTGTGTAGGAAACACAGTTCTTTTGTTCTGAGCACACTCACGTTTCCCTCTGTATTAGAGACTCTAGAAAGCAAGAGCCTGCTTCTTGCTCTAAAGCAGAGTGTGTTTCATGGATGAGATCTGTGCTGTGTGTTTCCCTTCAGAAGCGGAGTTAAATTCCAGGCTCTGTGTATTACTATAAGAAAGACATCGTTTCAGATAAATGCAGTCACTTTTCAGCTCAAAGGAAGCTACATTGTTCACGCAGCTCACACGTTTCTCACTCTTAACTGAAAATCAATGCAATTTAGAGGACCTGTGGTTTGTATCAGTTTCACAAACAGAGTTGAACTAGATATGGTCCGTGTGTGTAGGAAACACAGTTCTTTTGTTCTGAGCACACTCATGTTCCCCTCTGTATTAGAGACTCTGGAAAGCAAGAGACTGCTTCTTGCTCTAAAGCAGAGTGTGTTTCATGGATGAGACCTGTGCTGTGTGTTTCCCTTCAGGAATGGAGTTAAATGCCACGCTCTGTGTCTTCCTACAAGCAAGACTTCATTTCAGGTAAAGGCAGTCACTTTTCAGCTCAAACAAAGCTACATTGTTCACGAAGCTCACACGTTTCTCGCTCTTAACTGAAAAGCATTGGATTTTAGAGGACCTGTGGTTTGTATCAGTTTCACAAACAGAGTTGAACTAGATATGGTCCGTGTGTGTAGGAAACACAGTTCTTTTGTTCTGAGCACACTCATGTTCCCCTCTGTATTAGAGACTCTGGAAAGCAAGAGACTGCTTCTTGCTCTAAAGCAGAGTGTGTTTCATGGATGAGAACTGTGCTGTGTGTTTCCCTTCAGTAATGGAGTTAAATGCCACGCTCTGTGTCTTCCTACAAGCAAGACTTCATTTCAGGTAAAGGCAGTCACTTTTCAGCTCAAACAAAGCTACATTGTTCACGAAGCTCACACGTTTCTCGCTCTTAACTGAAAAGCATTGGATTTTAGAGGATCTGTGGTTTGTATCAGATTCAGAAACAGAGTTGAACTAGATATGTTCCGTGTGTGTAGGAAACACATTTCTTTTGTTCTGAGCACACTCACGTTTCCCTCTGTATTAGAGACTATTGAACGCAAGAGCTTGCTTCTTTCTCTAAAGCAGAGTGTGTTTCTGGGATGAGAACTGTGCTGTGTGATTCCGTTCAGAAACGGAGTTAAATGCCAGGCTCTGTGTCTTACTATAAGCAAGACATCGTTTCAGATAAATGCAGTCACATTTCAGCTCAAAGGAAGCTATATTGTTCACCAAGCTAACACGTTTCTCCCTCTTAACAGAAAAGAATTGGATGTTAGAGCACCTGTGCTTTGTATCA
The DNA here is from genome assembly GCA_949786385.1 of Onychomys leucogaster. Taxonomy (NCBI): domain Eukaryota; kingdom Metazoa; phylum Chordata; class Mammalia; order Rodentia; family Cricetidae; genus Onychomys; species Onychomys leucogaster. Next base: position 1,649,065 of record CATKUP010000101.1, on the reverse strand, counting down.
GTTTCAGAAACAGAGTTGAACTAGATATGGTCCGTGTGTGTAGGAAACACAGTTCTTTTATTCTGAGCACTCTCACGTTTCCCTCTGTATTAGAGATTCTAGAAAGGAAGAGCATGATTCTTGCTCTGAAGCAGAGTGTGTTTCATGGATGAGAACTGTGCTCTGTGTTTCCCTTCAGAAACGGAGTTAAATGCCAGGCTCTGTGTCTTCCTACAAGCAATACTTCGTTTCAGGTAAACACAGTCACTTTTCACCTCAAAGAATCTACATTGTTCATGAAGCTCACACGTTTCTCACTCCTAACTGAAAAGCATTGCATGTTAGAGGACCTGTGGTTTGTATCAATTTCAGAAACAGAGTTGAATTAGATATGGTCCGGGTGTAGGAAACACAGTTCTTTTGTTCTGAGCACACTCACATTTCCCTCTGTATTAGAGACTCTAGAAAGCAAGAGCGTGCTTCTTGCTCTAAAGCAGAGTGTGTTTTATGGATGAGATCTGTGCTGTGTGTTTCCATTCAGAAATGGAGTTAAATACCAGGCTCTGTGTCTTACTATAAGCAAGACATCGTTTCAGATAGATGCAGTCACATTTCAGCTCAAAGGAAGCTACATTGTTCACGAAGCTCACACGTTTCTGGCTCTTAACTGAAAAGCATTGGATTTTGGAGGACCTGAGGTTTGTATCATTTTCAGAAACAGAGTTGACCTAGATATTGTCCGTATGTGTAGGAAACACAGTTCTTTTGTTCTGAGCACACTCACGTTTCCCTCTGTATTAGAGACTCTAGAAAGCAAGAGCGTGCTTCTTGCTCTAAAGCACAGTGTGTTTCATGGATGAGCACTATGCTGTTTGTTTCCCTTCAGAAAAGGAGTTAAATGCCAGGCTCTGTGTCTTACTATAAGCAAGACATCCTTTCAGATAAATGCAGTCACATTTCAGCTCATAGGAAGCTATAATGTTCACGAAGCTCACACGTTTCTCGCTCTTAACTGAAAAGCATTGGATTTTAGAGGACCTGTGGTTTGTATCAGTTTCAGAAACAGAGTTGAACTAGATATGGTCCCTGTGTAGGAAACACAGTTCTTTTGTTCTGAGCACACTCACGTTTCCCTCTGGATTAGAGACTCTAGAAAGCAAGAGCGTGCTTCTTGCTCTAAAGCAGAGTGTGTTTCATGGATGAGAACTGTGCTGTGTGTTTCCCTTCAGAAACGGAGTTAAATGCCAGGCTCTGTGTCTTCCTACAAGCAACACTTCGTTTCAGGTAAACACAGTCTATTTCAGCTCAAAGTAAGCTACATTGTTCACAAAGCTCACACGTTTCTCGCTCATAACTGAAAAGCATTGCATGTTAGAGGACCTGTGGTTTGTATCAATTTCAGAAACAGAGTTGAACTAGATATGGTCCGGGTGTAGGAAACATAGTTCTTTTGTTCTGAGCACACTCACATTTCCCTCTCTATTTGAGACTATAGAAAGCAAGAGCGTTCTTCTTGCTCTAAAGCAGAGTGTGTTTTATGGATGAGATCTGTGCTGTGTGTTTCCGTTCAGCAATGGAGTTAAATGCCAGGCTCTGTGTCTTACTATAAGCAAGACATCGTTTCAGATACATGCAGTCACTTTTCAGCTCAAAGGAAGCTACATTGTTAACGAAGCTCACACGTTTCTCGCTCTTAACTGAAAAGCATTGGATTTTGGAGGACCTGTGGTTTGTATCATTTTCTGAAACAGAGTTGACCTAGATATGGTCCGTGTGTAGGAAACACAGTTCTTTTGTTCTGAGTACACTCACGTTTCCCTCTGTATTACAGACTCTAGAAAGCAAGAGCGTGCTTCTTTCTCTAAAGCAGAGTGTGTTTCTGGGATGAGAACTGTGCTGTGTGATTCCATTCAGAAACGGATTTAAATGCCAGGCTCTCTGTCTTCCTACAAGCAAGACTTCGTTTCCGGAAAACGCAGTCACTTTTCAGCTCAAATGAAGCTACAATGTTCACGAAGCTCACACGAGTCTCACACTTAACTAAAAAGCATTGGATGTTAGAGGACCTGTACTTTGTATCAGTTTCAGAAACAGAGTTGAACTAGATGTGGTCCGTGTGTTGGAAACACAGTTCTTTTGTTCTGAGCACACTCAGGTTTTCCTCTGGATTAGAGACTCTGGAAAGCAAGAGACTGCTTCTTGCTCTATAGCAGAGTGTGTTTCATGGATGAGAACTGTGCTGTGTGTTTCCCTTCAGAAACGGAGTTAAATGCCACGCTCTGTGTCTTCCTACAAGCAAGACTTCATTTCAGGTAAAGGCAGTCACTTTTCAGCTCAAACAAAGCTACATTGTTCACGAAGCTCACACGTTTCTCGCTCTTAACTGAAAAGCATTGGATTTTAGAGGATCTGTGGTTTGTATCAGATTCAGAAACAGAGTTGAACTAGATATGTTCCGTGTGTGTAGGAAACACATTTCTTTTGTTCTGAGCACACTCACGTTTCCCTCTGTATTAGAGACTATAGAAAGCAAGAGCGTGCTTCTTTCTCTAAAGCAGAGTGTGTTTCTGGGATGAGAACTGTGCTGTGTGATTCCGTGCAGAAACGGAGTTAAATGCCAGGCTCTGTGTCTTACTATAAGCAAGACATCGTTTCAGATAAATGCAGTCACATTTCAGCTCAAAGGAAGCTATATTGTTCACCAAGCTAACACGTTTCTCCCTCTTAACAGAAAAGAATTGGATGTTAGAGCACCTGTGCTTTGTATCAGTTTCAGAAACAGAGTTGAACTAGATATGGTCCGTGTGTGTAGGAAACACAGTTCTTTTATTCTGAGCACTCTCACGTTTCCCTCTGTATTAGAGATTCTAGAAAGGAAGAGCATGATTCTTGCTCTGAAGCAGAGTGTGTTTCATGGATGAGAACTGTGCTCTGTGTTTCCCTTCAGAAACGGAGTTAAATGCCAGGCTCTGTGTCTTCCTACAAGCAATACTTCGTTTCAGGTAAACACAGTCACTTTTCACCTCAAAGAATCTACATTGTTCATGAAGCTCACACGTTTCTCACTCCTAACTGAAAAGCATTGCATGTTAGAGGACCTGTGGTTTGTATCAATTTCAGAAACAGAGTTGAATTAGATATGGTCCGGGTGTAGGAAACACAGTTCTTTTGTTCTGAGCACACTCACATTTCCCTCTGTATTAGAGACTCTAGAAAGCAAGAGCGTGCTTCTTGCTCTAAAGCAGAGTGTGTTTTATGGATGAGATCTGTGCTGTGTGTTTCCATTCAGAAATGGAGTTAAATACCAGGCTCTGTGTCTTGCTATAAGCAAGACATCGTTTCAGATACATGCAGTCACATTTCAGCTCAAAGGAAGCTACATTGTTCACGAAGCTCACACGTTTCTCGCTCTTAACTGAAAAGCATTGGATTTTGGAGGACCTGAGGTTTGTATCATTTTCAGAAACAGAGTTGACCTAGATATTGTCCGTGTGTGTAGGAAACACAGTTCTTTTGTTCTGAGCACACTCACGTTTCCCTCTGTATTAGAGACTCTAGAAAGCAAGAGCGTGCTTCTTGCTCTAAAGCACAGTGTGTTTCATGGATGAGCACTATGCTGTTTGTTTCCCTTCAGAAAAGGAGTTAAATGCCAGGCTCTGTGTCTTACTATAAGCAAGACATCGTTTCAGATAAATGCAGTCACATTTCAGCTCATAGGAAGCTATATTGTTCACGAAGCTCACACGTTTCTCGCTCTTAACTGAAAAGCATTGGATTTTAGAGGACCTGTGGTTTGTATCAGTTTCAGAAACAGAGTTGAACTAGATATGGTCCGTGTGTAGGAAACACAGTTCTTTTTTTCTGAGCACACTCATGTTCCCCTCTGTATTAGAGACTCTAGAAAGCAAGAGCGTGCTTCTTGCTCTAAAGCAGAGTGTGTTTCATGGATGAGAACTGTGCTGTGTGTTTCCCTTCAGAAACGGAGTTAAATGCCAACCTCTGTGTCTTCCTACAAGCAAGACTTCATTTCAGGTAAAAGCAGTCACTTTTCAGCTCAAACAAAGCTACATTGTTCACGAAGCTCACACGTTTCTCGCTCTTAAATGAAAAGCATTGGATGTTAGAGGACCTGTGCTTTGTATCAGTTTCAGAAACAGAGTTGAACTAGATATGGTCTGTGTGTGTAGGAAACACAGTTCTTTTGTTCTGAGCACACTCACGTTTTCCTCTCGATTAGAGAATCTCGAAAGCAAGAGCGTGCTTCTTGCTCTAAAGCAGAGTGTGTTTCATGGATGAGAACTGTGCTGTGTGTTTCCCTTCAGAAACGGAGTTAAATGCCAGGCTCTGTGTCTTCCTACAAGCAACACTTCGTTTCAGGTAAACACAGTCATTTTTCAGCTCATAGGAAGCTATGTTGTTCACGAAGCTCACACGTTTCTCGCTCTTAACTGAAAAGCATTCGAATTTTAGAGGACCTGTGGTTTGTATCAGTTTCAGAAACAGAGTTGAACTAGATATGGTCCCTGTGTAGGAAACACAGTTCTTTTGTTCCGAGCACACTCACGTTTCCCACTGGATTAGAGACTCTAGAAAGCAAGAGCGTGCTTCTTGCTCTAAAGCAGAGTGTGTTTCATGGATGAGAACTGTGCTGTGTGTTTCCCTTCAGAAACGGAGTTAAATGCCAGGCTCTGTGTCTACCTACAAGCAAGACTTCGTTTCAGGTAAACACAGTCATTTTTCAGCTCAAAGTAAGCTACATTGTTCACAAAGCTCACACGTTTCTCGCTCATAACTGAAAAGCATTGCATGTTAGAGGACCCTTGGTTTGTATCAATTTCAGAAACAGAGTTGAACTAGATATGGTCCGGGTGTAGGAAACACAGTTCTTTTGTTCTGAGCACACTCACATTTACCTCTCTATTTGAGACTCTAGAAAGCAAGAGCGTTCTTCTTGCTCTAAAGCAGAGTGTGTTTTATGGATGAGATCTGTGCTGTGTGTTTCCGTTCAGAAATGGAGTTAAATGCCAGGCTCTGTGTCTTACTATAAGCAAGACATCGTTTCAGATACATGCAGTCACTTTTCAGCTCAAAGGAAGCTACATTGTTAACGAAGCTCACACGTTTCTCGCTCTTAACTGAAAAGCATTGGATTTTGGAGGACCTGTGGTTTGTATCATTTTCTGAAACAGAGTTGACCTAGATATGGTCCGTGTGTGTAGGAAACACAGTTCTTTTGTTCTGAGTACACTCACGTTTTCCTCTCGATTAGAGAATCTCGAAAGCAAGAGCGTGCTTCTTGCTCTAAAGCAGAGTGTGTTTCATGGATGAGAACTGTGCTGTGTGTTTCCCTTCAGAAACGGAGTTAAATGCCAGGCTCTGTGTCTTCCTACAAGCAACACTTCGTTTCAGGTAAACACAGTCATTTTTCAGCTCATAGGAAGCTATGTTGTTCACGAAGCTCACACGTTTCTCGCTCTTAACTGAAAAGCATTCGAATTTTAGAGGACCTGTGGTTTGTATCAGTTTCAGAAACAGAGTTGAACTAGATATGGTCCGTGTGTAGGAAACACAGTTCTTTTGTTCTGAGTACACTCACGTTTCCCTCTGTATTACAGACTCTAGAAAGCAAGAGCGTGCTTCTTTCTCTAAAGCAGAGTGTGTTTCTGGGATGAGAACTGTGCTGTGTGATTCCATTCAGAAACGGATTTAAATGCCAGGCTCTCTGTCTTCCTACAAGCAAGACTTCGTTTCCGGAAAACGCAGTCACTTTTCAGCTCAAATGAAGCTACAATGTTCACGAAGCTCACACGAGTCTCACACTTAACTAAAAAGCATTGGATGTTAGAGGACCTGTACTTTGTATCAGTTTCAGAAACAGAGTTGAACTAGATGTGGTCCGTGTGTTGGAAACACAGTTCTTTTGTTCTGAGCACACTCAGGTTTTCCTCTGGATTAGAGACTCTGGAAAGCAAGAGACTGCTTCTTGCTCTATAGCAGAGTGTGTTTCATGGATGAGAACTGTGCTGTGTGTTTCCCTTCAGAAACGGAGTTAAATGCCACGCTCTGTGTCTTCCTACAAGCAAGACTTCATTTCAGGTAAAGGCAGTCACTTTTCAGCTCAAACAAAGCTACATTGTTCACGAAGCTCACACGTTTCTCGCTCTTAACTGAAAAGCATTGGATTTTAGAGGATCTGTGGTTTGTATCAGATTCAGAAACAGAGTTGAACTAGATATGTTCCGTGTGTGTAGGAAACACATTTCTTTTGTTCTGAGCACACTCACGTTTCCCTCTGTATTAGAGACTATAGAAAGCAAGAGCGTGCTTCTTTCTCTAAAGCAGAGTGTGTTTCTGGGATGAGAACTGTGCTGTGTGATTCCGTGCAGAAACGGAGTTAAATGCCAGGCTCTGTGTCTTACTATAAGCAAGACATCGTTTCAGATAAATGCAGTCACATTTCAGCTCAAAGGAAGCTATATTGTTCACCAAGCTAACACGTTTCTCCCTCTTAACAGAAAAGAATTGGATGTTAGAGCACCTGTGCTTTGTATCAGTTTCAGAAACAGAGTTGAACTAGATATGGTCCGTGTGTGTAGGAAACACAGTTCTTTTATTCTGAGCACTCTCACGTTTCCCTCTGTATTAGAGATTCTAGAAAGGAAGAGCATGATTCTTGCTCTGAAGCAGAGTGTGTTTCATGGATGAGAACTGTGCTCTGTGTTTCCCTTCAGAAACGGAGTTAAATGCCAGGCTCTGTGTCTTCCTACAAGCAATACTTCGTTTCAGGTAAACACAGTCACTTTTCACCTCAAAGAATCTACATTGTTCATGAAGCTCACACGTTTCTCACTCCTAACTGAAAAGCATTGCATGTTAGAGGACCTGTGGTTTGTATCAATTTCAGAAACAGAGTTGAATTAGATATGGTCCGGGTGTAGGAAACACAGTTCTTTTGTTCTGAGCACACTCACATTTCCCTCTGTATTAGAGACTCTAGAAAGCAAGAGCGTGCTTCTTGCTCTAAAGCAGAGTGTGTTTTATGGATGAGATCTGTGCTGTGTGTTTCCATTCAGAAATGGAGTTAAATACCAGGCTCTGTGTCTTGCTATAAGCAAGACATCGTTTCAGATACATGCAGTCACATTTCAGCTCAAAGGAAGCTACATTGTTCACGAAGCTCACACGTTTCTCGCTCTTAACTGAAAAGCATTGGATTTTGGAGGACCTGAGGTTTGTATCATTTTCAGAAACAGAGTTGACCTAGATATTGTCCGTGTGTGTAGGAAACACAGTTCTTTTGTTCTGAGCACACTCACGTTTCCCTCTGTATTAGAGACTCTAGAAAGCAAGAGCGTGCTTCTTGCTCTAAAGCACAGTGTGTTTCATGGATGAGCACTATGCTGTTTGTTTCCCTTCAGAAAAGGAGTTAAATGCCAGGCTCTGTGTCTTACTATAAGCAAGACATCGTTTCAGATAAATGCAGTCACATTTCAGCTCATAGGAAGCTATATTGTTCACGAAGCTCACACGTTTCTCGCTCTTAACTGAAAAGCATTGGATTTTAGAGGACCTGTGGTTTGTATCAGTTTCAGAAACAGAGTTGAACTAGATATGGTCCGTGTGTAGGAAACACAGTTCTTTTTTTCTGAGCACACTCATGTTCCCCTCTGTATTAGAGACTCTAGAAAGCAAGAGCGTGCTTCTTGCTCTAAAGCAGAGTGTGTTTCATGGATGAGAACTGTGCTGTGTGTTTCCCTTCAGAAACGGAGTTAAATGCCAACCTCTGTGTCTTCCTACAAGCAAGACTTCATTTCAGGTAAAAGCAGTCACTTTTCAGCTCAAACAAAGCTACATTGTTCACGAAGCTCACACGTTTCTCGCTCTTAAATGAAAAGCATTGGATGTTAGAGGACCTGTGCTTTGTATCAGTTTCAGAAACAGAGTTGAACTAGATATGGTCTGTGTGTGTAGGAAACACAGTTCTTTTGTTCTGAGCACACTCACGTTTTCCTCTCGATTAGAGAATCTCGAAAGCAAGAGCGTGCTTCTTGCTCTAAAGCAGAGTGTGTTTCATGGATGAGAACTGTGCTGTGTGTTTCCCTTCAGAAACGGAGTTAAATGCCAGGCTCTGTGTCTTCCTACAAGCAACACTTCGTTTCAGGTAAACACAGTCATTTTTCAGCTCATAGGAAGCTATGTTGTTCACGAAGCTCACACGTTTCTCGCTCTTAACTGAAAAGCATTCGAATTTTAGAGGACCTGTGGTTTGTATCAGTTTCAGAAACAGAGTTGAACTAGATATGGTCCCTGTGTAGGAAACACAGTTCTTTTGTTCCGAGCACACTCACGTTTCCCACTGGATTAGAGACTCTAGAAAGCAAGAGCGTGCTTCTTGCTCTAAAGCAGAGTGTGTTTCATGGATGAGAACTGTGCTGTGTGTTTCCCTTCAGAAACGGAGTTAAATGCCAGGCTCTGTGTCTACCTACAAGCAAGACTTCGTTTCAGGTAAACACAGTCATTTTTCAGCTCAAAGTAAGCTACATTGTTCACAAAGCTCACACGTTTCTCGCTCATAACTGAAAAGCATTGCATGTTAGAGGACCCTTGGTTTGTATCAATTTCAGAAACAGAGTTGAACTAGATATGGTCCGGGTGTAGGAAACACAGTTCTTTTGTTCTGAGCACACTCACATTTACCTCTCTATTTGAGACTCTAGAAAGCAAGAGCGTTCTTCTTGCTCTAAAGCAGAGTGTGTTTTATGGATGAGATCTGTGCTGTGTGTTTCCGTTCAGAAATGGAGTTAAATGCCAGGCTCTGTGTCTTACTATAAGCAAGACATCGTTTCAGATACATGCAGTCACTTTTCAGCTCAAAGGAAGCTACATTGTTAACGAAGCTCACACGTTTCTCGCTCTTAACTGAAAAGCATTGGATTTTGGAGGACCTGTGGTTTGTATCATTTTCTGAAACAGAGTTGACCTAGATATGGTCCGTGTGTGTAGGAAACACAGTTCTTTTGTTCTGAGTACACTCACGTTTTCCTCTCGATTAGAGAATCTCGAAAGCAAGAGCGTGCTTCTTGCTCTAAAGCAGAGTGTGTTTCATGGATGAGAACTGTGCTGTGTGTTTCCCTTCAGAAACGGAGTTAAATGCCAGGCTCTGTGTCTTCCTACAAGCAACACTTCGTTTCAGGTAAACACAGTCATTTTTCAGCTCATAGGAAGCTATGTTGTTCACGAAGCTCACACGTTTCTCGCTCTTAACTGAAAAGCATTCGAATTTTAGAGGACCTGTGGTTTGTATCAGTTTCAGAAACAGAGTTGAACTAGATATGGTCCCTGTGTAGGAAACACAGTTCTTTTGTTCCGAGCACACTCACGTTTCCCACTGGATTAGAGACTCTAGAAAGCAAGAGCGTGCTTCTTGCTCTAAAGCAGAGTGTGTTTTATGGATGAGATCTGTGCTGTGTGTTTCCGTTCAGAAATGGAGTTAAATGCCAGGCTCTGTGTCTTACTATAAGCAAGACATCGTTTCAGATACATGCAGTCACTTTTCAGCTCAAAGGAAGCTACATTGTTAACGAAGCTCACACGTTTCTCGCTCTTAACTGAAAAGCATTGGATTTTGGAGGACCTGTGGTTTGTATCATTTTCTGAAACAGAGTTGACCTAGATATGGTCCGTGTGTGTAGGAAACACAGTTCTTTTGTTCTGAGTACACTCACGTTTCCCTCTGTATTACAGACTCTAGAAAGCAAGAGCGTGCTTCTTTCTCTAAAGCAGAGTGTGTTTCTGGGATGAGAACTGTGCTGTGTGATTCCATTCAGAAACGGATTTAAATGCCAGGCTCTCTGTCTTCCTACAAGCAAGACTTCGTTTCCGGAAAACGCAGTCACTTTTCAGCTCAAATGAAGCTACATTGTTCACGAAGCTCACAGGAGTCTCACACTTAACTAAAAAGCATTGGATGTTAGAGGACCTGTACTTTGTATCAGTATCAGAAACAGAGTTGAACTAGATGTGGTCCGTGTGTTGGAAACACAGTTCTTTTGTTCTGAGCACACTCAGGTTTTCCTCTGGATTAGAGACTCTGGAAAGCAAGAGACTGCTTCTTGCTCTAAAGCAGAGTGTGTTTCATGGATGAGAACTGTGCTGTGTGTTTCCCTTCAGAAACGGAGTTAAATGCCACGCTCTGTGTCTTCCTACAAGCAAGACTTCATTTCAGGTAAAGGCAGTCACTTTTCAGCTCAAACAAAGCTACATTGTTCACGAAGCTCACACGTTTCTCGCTCTTAACTGAAAAGCATTGGATTTTAGAGGATCTGTGGTTTGTGTCAGATTCAGAAACAGAGTTGAACTAGATATGTTCCGTGTGTGTAGGAAACACATTTCTTTTGTTCTGAGCACACTCACGTTTCCCTCTGTATTAGAGACTATAGAAAGCAAGAGCGTGCTTCTTTCTCTAAAGCAGAGTGTGTTTCTGGGATGAGAACTGTGCTGTGTGATTCCGTGCAGAAACGGAGTTAAATGCCAGGCTCTGTGTCTTACTATAAGCCAGACATCGTTTCAGATAAATGCAGTCACATTTCAGGTCAAAGGAAGCTATATTGTTCACGAAGCTCACACGTTTCTCCCACTTAACAGAAAAGAATTGGATGTTAGAGCACCTGTGCTTTGTATCAGTTTCAGAAACAGAGTTGAACTAGATATGGTCCGTGTGTGTAGGAAACACAGTTCTTTTATTCTGAACACTCTCACGTTTCCCTCTGTATTAGAGATTCTAGAAAGGAAGAGCATGATTCTTGCTCTGAAGCAGAGTGTGTTTCATGGATGAGAACTGTGCTGTGTGTTTCCCTTCAGAAACGGAGTTAAATGCCAGGCTCTGTGTCTTCCTACAAGCAATACTTCGTTTCAGGTAAACACAGTCACTTTTCACCTCAAAGAATCTACATTGTTCATGAAGCTCACACGTTTCTCACTCCTAACTGAAAAGCATTGGATGTTAGAGGACCTGTGGTTTGTATCAATTTCAGAAACAGAGTTGAATTAGATATGGTCCGGGTGTAGGAAACACAGTTCTTTTGTTCTGAGCACACTCACATTTCCCTCTGTATTAGAGACTCTAGAAAGCAAGAGCGTGCTTCTTGCTCTAAAGCAGAGTGTGTTTTATGGATGAGATCTGTGCTGTGTGTTTCCATTCAGAAATGGAGTTAAATGCCAGGCTCTGTGTCTTACTATAAGCAAGACATCGTTTCAGATACATGCAGTCACATTTCAGCTCAAAGGAAGCTACATTGTTCACAAAGCTCACACGTTTCTCGCTATTAACTGAAAAGCATTGGATTTTGGAGAACCTGAGGTTTGTATCATTTTCAGAAACAGAGTTGACCTAGATATTGTCCATGTGTGTAGGAAACACAGTTCTTTTGTTCTGAGCACACTCACGTTTCCCTCTGTATTAGAGACTCTAGAAAGCAAGAGCGTGCTTCTTGCTCTAAAGCACAGTGTGTTTCATGGATGAGCACTATGCTGTTTGTTTCCCTTCAGAAAAGGAGTTAAATGCCAGGCTCTGTGTCTTACTATAAGCAAGACATCGTTTCAGATAAATGCAGTCACATTTCAGCTCAAAGGAAGCTATATTGTTCACCAAGCTAACACGTTTCTCCCTCTTAACAGAAAAGAATTGGATGTTAGAGCACCTGTGCTTTGTATCAGTTTCAGAAACAGAGTTGAACTAGATATGGTCCGTGTGTGTAGGAAACACAGTTCTTTTATTCTGAGCACTCTCACGTTTCCCTCTCTATTAGAGATTCTAGAAAGGAAGAGCATGACTCTTGCTCTGAAGCAGAGTGTGTTTCATGGATGAGAACTGTGCTCTGTGTTTCCCTTCAGAAACGGAGTTAAATGCCAGGCTCTGTGTCTTCCTACAAGCAATACTTCGTTTCAGGTAAACACAGTCACTTTTCACCTCAAAGAATCTACATTGTTCATGAAGCTCACACGTTTCTCACTCCTAACTGAAAAGCATTGCATGTTAGAGGACCTGTGGTTTGTATCAATTTCAGAAACAGAGTTGAATTAGATATGGTCCGGGTGTAGGAAACACAGTTCTTTTGTTCTGAGCACACTCACATTTCCCTCTGTATTAGAGACTCTAGAAAGCAAGAGCGTGCTTCTTGCTCTAAAGCAGAGTGTGTTTTATGGATGAGATCTGTGCTGTGTGTTTCCATTCAGAAATGGAGTTAAATACCAGGCTCTGTGTCTTACTATAAGCAAGACATCGTTTCAGATACATGCAGTCACACTTCAGCTCAAAGGAAGCTGCATTGTTCACGAAGCTCACACGTTTCTCACTCTTAACTGAAAAGCATTGGATTTTGGAGGACCTGAGGTTTGTATCATTTTCAGAAACAGAGTTGACCTAGATATTGTCCGTGTGTGTAGGAAACACAGTTCTTTTGTTCTGAGCACACTCACGTTTCCCTCTGTATTAGAGACTCTAGAAAGCAAGAGCGTGCTTCTTGCTCTAAAGCAGAGTGTGTTTCATGGATGAGAACTGTGCTGTGTGTTTCCCTTCAGAAACGGAGTTAAATGCCAGGCTCTGTGTCTACCTACAAGCAAGACTTCGTTTCAGGTAAACACAGTCATTTTTCAGCTCAAAGTAAGCTACATTGTTCACAAAGCTCACACGTTTCTCGCTCATAACTGAAAAGCATTGCATGTTAGAGGACCCTTGGTTTGTATCAATTTCAGAAACAGAGTTGAACTAGATATGGTCCGGGTGTAGGAAACACAGTTCTTTTGTTCTGAGCACACTCACATTTACCTCTCTATTTGAGACTCTAGAAAGCAAGAGCGTTCTTCTTGCTCTAAAGCAGAGTGTGTTTTATGGATGAGATCTGTGCTGTGTGTTTCCGTTCAGAAATGGAGTTAAATGCCAGGCTCTGTGTCTTACTATAAGCAAGACATCGTTTCAGATACATGCAGTCACTTTTCAGCTCAAAGGAAGCTACATTGTTAACGAAGCTCACACGTTTCTCGCTCTTAACTGAAAAGCATTGGATTTTGGAGGACCTGTGGTTTGTATCATTTTCTGAAACAGAGTTGACCTAGATATGGTCCGTGTGTGTAGGAAACACAGTTCTTTTGTTCTGAGTACACTCACGTTTTCCTCTCGATTAGAGAATCTCGAAAGCAAGAGCGTGCTTCTTGCTCTAAAGCAGAGTGTGTTTCATGGATGAGAACTGTGCTGTGTGTTTCCCTTCAGAAACGGAGTTAAATGCCAGGCTCTGTGTCTTCCTACAAGCAACACTTCGTTTCAGGTAAACACAGTCATTTTTCAGCTCATAGGAAGCTATGTTGTTCACGAAGCTCACACGTTTCTCGCTCTTAACTGAAAAGCATTCGAATTTTAGAGGACCTGTGGTTTGTATCAGTTTCAGAAACAGAGTTGAACTAGATATGGTCCCTGTGTAGGAAACACAGTTCTTTTGTTCCGAGCACACTCACGTTTCCCACTGGATTAGAGACTCTAGAAAGCAAGAGCGTGCTTCTTGCTCTAAAGCAGAGTGTGTTTTATGGATGAGATCTGTGCTGTGTGTTTCCGTTCAGAAATGGAGTTAAATGCCAGGCTCTGTGTCTTACTATAAGCAAGACATCGTTTCAGATACATGCAGTCACTTTTCAGCTCAAAGGAAGCTACATTGTTAACGAAGCTCACACGTTTCTCGCTCTTAACTGAAAAGCATTGGATTTTGGAGGACCTGTGGTTTGTATCATTTTCTGAAACAGAGTTGACCTAGATATGGTCCGTGTGTGTAGGAAACACAGTTCTTTTGTTCTGAGTACACTCACGTTTCCCTCTGTATTACAGACTCTAGAAAGCAAGAGCGTGCTTCTTTCTCTAAAGCAGAGTGTGTTTCTGGGATGAGAACTGTGCTGTGTGATTCCATTCAGAAACGGATTTAAATGCCAGGCTCTCTGTCTTCCTACAAGCAAGACTTCGTTTCCGGAAAACGCAGTCACTTTTCAGCTCAAATGAAGCTACATTGTTCACGAAGCTCACAGGAGTCTCACACTTAACTAAAAAGCATTGGATGTTAGAGGACCTGTACTTTGTATCAGTATCAGAAACAGAGTTGAACTAGATGTGGTCCGTGTGTTGGAAACACAGTTCTTTTGTTCTGAGCACACTCAGGTTTTCCTCTGGATTAGAGACTCTGGAAAGCAAGAGACTGCTTCTTGCTCTAAAGCAGAGTGTGTTTCATGGATGAGAACTGTGCTGTGTGTTTCCCTTCAGAAACGGAGTTAAATGCCACGCTCTGTGTCTTCCTACAAGCAAGACTTCATTTCAGGTAAAGGCAGTCACTTTTCAGCTCAAACAAAGCTACATTGTTCACGAAGCTCACACGTTTCTCGCTCTTAACTGAAAAGCATTGGATTTTAGAGGATCTGTGGTTTGTGTCAGATTCAGAAACAGAGTTGAACTAGATATGTTCCGTGTGTGTAGGAAACACATTTCTTTTGTTCTGAGCACACTCACGTTTCCCTCTGTATTAGAGACTATAGAAAGCAAGAGCGTGCTTCTTTCTCTAAAGCAGAGTGTGTTTCTGGGATGAGAACTGTGCTGTGTGATTCCGTGCAGAAACGGAGTTAAATGCCAGGCTCTGTGTCTTACTATAAGCCAGACATCGTTTCAGATAAATGCAGTCACATTTCAGGTCAAAGGAAGCTATATTGTTCACGAAGCTCACACGTTTCTCCCACTTAACAGAAAAGAATTGGATGTTAGAGCACCTGTGCTTTGTATCAGTTTCAGAAACAGAGTTGAACTAGATATGGTCCGTGTGTGTAGGAAACACAGTTCTTTTATTCTGAACACTCTCACGTTTCCCTCTGTATTAGAGATTCTAGAAAGGAAGAGCATGATTCTTGCTCTGAAGCAGAGTGTGTTTCATGGATGAGAACTGTGCTGTGTGTTTCCCTTCAGAAACGGAGTTAAATGCCAGGCTCTGTGTCTTCCTACAAGCAATACTTCGTTTCAGGTAAACACAGTCACTTTTCACCTCAAAGAATCTACATTGTTCATGAAGCTCACACGTTTCTCACTCCTAACTGAAAAGCATTGGATGTTAGAGGACCTGTGGTTTGTATCAATTTCAGAAACAGAGTTGAATTAGATATGGTCCGGGTGTAGGAAACACAGTTCTTTTGTTCTGAGCACACTCACATTTCCCTCTGTATTAGAGACTCTAGAAAGCAAGAGCGTGCTTCTTGCTCTAAAGCAGAGTGTGTTTTATGGATGAGATCTGTGCTGTGTGTTTCCATTCAGAAATGGAGTTAAATGCCAGGCTCTGTGTCTTACTATAAGCAAGACATCGTTTCAGATACATGCAGTCACATTTCAGCTCAAAGGAAGCTACATTGTTCACAAAGCTCACACGTTTCTCGCTATTAACTGAAAAGCATTGGATTTTGGAGAACCTGAGGTTTGTATCATTTTCAGAAACAGAGTTGACCTAGATATTGTCCGTGTGTGTAGGAAACACAGTTCTTTTGTTCTGAGCACACTCACGTTTCCCTCTGTATTAGAGACTCTAGAAAGCAAGAGCGTGCTTCTTGCTCTAAAGCACAGTGTGTTTCATGGATGAGCACTATGCTGTTTGTTTCCCTTCAGAAAAGGAGTTAAATGCCAGGCTCTGTGTCTTACTATAAGCAAGACATCGTTTCAGATAAATGCAGTCACATTTCAGCTCAAAGGAAGCTATATTGTTCACCAAGCTAACACGTTTCTCCCTCTTAACAGAAAAGAATTGGATGTTAGAGCACCTGTGCTTTGTATCAGTTTCAGAAACAGAGTTGAACTAGATATGGTCCGTGTGTGTAGGAAACACAGTTCTTTTATTCTGAGCACTCTCACGTTTCCCTCTCTATTAGAGATTCTAGAAAGGAAGAGCATGACTCTTGCTCTGAAGCAGAGTGTGTTTCATGGATGAGAACTGTGCTCTGTGTTTCCCTTCAGAAACGGAGTTAAATGCCAGGCTCTGTGTCTTCCTACAAGCAATACTTCGTTTCAGGTAAACACAGTCACTTTTCACCTCAAAGAATCTACATTGTTCATGAAGCTCACACGTTTCTCACTCCTAACTGAAAAGCATTGCATGTTAGAGGACCTGTGGTTTGTATCAATTTCAGAAACAGAGTTGAATTAGATATGGTCCGGGTGTAGGAAACACAGTTCTTTTGTTCTGAGCACACTCACATTTCCCTCTGTATTAGAGACTCTAGAAAGCAAGAGCGTGCTTCTTGCTCTAAAGCAGAGTGTGTTTTATGGATGAGATCTGTGCTGTGTGTTTCCATTCAGAAATGGAGTTAAATACCAGGCTCTGTGTCTTACTATAAGCAAGACATCGTTTCAGATACATGCAGTCACACTTCAGCTCAAAGGAAGCTGCATTGTTCACGAAGCTCACACGTTTCTCACTCTTAACTGAAAAGCATTGGATTTTGGAGGACCTGAGGTTTGTATCATTTTCAGAAACAGAGTTGACCTAGATATTGTCCGTGTGTGTAGGAAACACAGTTCTTTTGTTCTGAGCACACTCACGTTTCCCTCTGTATTAGAGACTCTAGAAAGCAAGAGCGTGCTTCTTGCTCTAAAGCAGAGTGTGTTTCATGGATGAGAACTGTGCTGTGTGTTTCCCTTCAGAAACGGAGTTAAATGCCAGGCTCTGTGTCTACCTACAAGCAAGACTTCGTTTCAGGTAAACACAGTCATTTTTCAGCTCAAAGTAAGCTACATTGTTCACAAAGCTCACACGTTTCTCGCTCATAACTGAAAAGCATTGCATGTTAGAGGACCCTTGGTTTGTATCAATTTCAGAAACAGAGTTGAACTAGATATGGTCCGGGTGTAGGAAACACAGTTCTTTTGTTCTGAGCACACTCACATTTACCTCTCTATTTGAGACTCTAGAAAGCAAGAGCGTTCTTCTTGCTCTAAAGCAGAGTGTGTTTTATGGATGAGATCTGTGCTGTGTGTTTCCGTTCAGAAATGGAGTTAAATGCCAGGCTCTGTGTCTTACTATAAGCAAGACATCGTTTCAGATACATGCAGTCACTTTTCAGCTCAAAGGAAGCTACATTGTTAACGAAGCTCACACGTTTCTCGCTCTTAACTGAAAAGCATTGGATTTTGGAGGACCTGTGGTTTGTATCATTTTCTGAAACAGAGTTGACCTAGATATGGTCCGTGTGTGTAGGAAACACAGTTCTTTTGTTCTGAGTACACTCACGTTTTCCTCTCGATTAGAGAATCTCGAAAGCAAGAGCGTGCTTCTTGCTCTAAAGCAGAGTGTGTTTCATGGATGAGAACTGTGCTGTGTGTTTCCCTTCAGAAACGGAGTTAAATGCCAGGCTCTGTGTCTTCCTACAAGCAACACTTCGTTTCAGGTAAACACAGTCATTTTTCAGCTCATAGGAAGCTATGTTGTTCACGAAGCTCACACGTTTCTCGCTCTTAACTGAAAAGCATTCGAATTTTAGAGGACCTGTGGTTTGTATCAGTTTCAGAAACAGAGTTGAACTAGATATGGTCCCTGTGTAGGAAACACAGTTCTTTTGTTCCGAGCACACTCACGTTTCCCACTGGATTAGAGACTCTAGAAAGCAAGAGCGTGCTTCTTGCTCTAAAGCAGAGTGTGTTTTATGGATGAGATCTGTGCTGTGTGTTTCCGTTCAGAAATGGAGTTAAATGCCAGGCTCTGTGTCTTACTATAAGCAAGACATCGTTTCAGATACATGCAGTCACTTTTCAGCTCAAAGGAAGCTACATTGTTAACGAAGCTCACACGTTTCTCGCTCTTAACTGAAAAGCATTGGATTTTGGAGGACCTGTGGTTTGTATCATTTTCTGAAACAGAGTTGACCTAGATATGGTCCGTGTGTGTAGGAAACACAGTTCTTTTGTTCTGAGTACACTCACGTTTCCCTCTGTATTACAGACTCTAGAAAGCAAGAGCGTGCTTCTTTCTCTAAAGCAGAGTGTGTTTCTGGGATGAGAACTGTGCTGTGTGATTCCATTCAGAAACGGATTTAAATGCCAGGCTCTCTGTCTTCCTACAAGCAAGACTTCGTTTCCGGAAAACGCAGTCACTTTTCAGCTCAAATGAAGCTACATTGTTCACGAAGCTCACAGGAGTCTCACACTTAACTAAAAAGCATTGGATGTTAGAGGACCTGTACTTTGTATCAGTATCAGAAACAGAGTTGAACTAGATGTGGTCCGTGTGTTGGAAACACAGTTCTTTTGTTCTGAGCACACTCAGGTTTTCCTCTGGATTAGAGACTCTGGAAAGCAAGAGACTGCTTCTTGCTCTAAAGCAGAGTGTGTTTCATGGATGAGAACTGTGCTGTGTGTTTCCCTTCAGAAACGGAGTTAAATGCCACGCTCTGTGTCTTCCTACAAGCAAGACTTCATTTCAGGTAAAGGCAGTCACTTTTCAGCTCAAACAAAGCTACATTGTTCACGAAGCTCACACGTTTCTCGCTCTTAACTGAAAAGCATTGGATTTTAGAGGATCTGTGGTTTGTGTCAGATTCAGAAACAGAGTTGAACTAGATATGTTCCGTGTGTGTAGGAAACACATTTCTTTTGTTCTGAGCACACTCACGTTTCCCTCTGTATTAGAGACTATAGAAAGCAAGAGCGTGCTTCTTTCTCTAAAGCAGAGTGTGTTTCTGGGATGAGAACTGTGCTGTGTGATTCCGTGCAGAAACGGAGTTAAATGCCAGGCTCTGTGTCTTACTATAAGCCAGACATCGTTTCAGATAAATGCAGTCACATTTCAGGTCAAAGGAAGCTATATTGTTCACGAAGCTCACACGTTTCTCCCACTTAACAGAAAAGAATTGGAT
Organism: Onychomys leucogaster; assembly: GCA_949786385.1. Lineage (NCBI taxonomy): Eukaryota > Metazoa > Chordata > Mammalia > Rodentia > Cricetidae > Onychomys > Onychomys leucogaster. The sequence goes on along the minus strand of CATKUP010000101.1, from coordinate 1,630,171 downwards.
GTTAGAGCACCTGTGCTTTGTATCAGTTTCAGAAACAGAGTTGAACTAGATATGGTCCGTGTGTGTAGGAAACACAGTTCTTTTATTCTGAACACTCTCACGTTTCCCTCTGTATTAGAGATTCTAGAAAGGAAGAGCATGATTCTTGCTCTGAAGCAGAGTGTGTTTCATGGATGAGAACTGTGCTGTGTGTTTCCCTTCAGAAACGGAGTTAAATGCCAGGCTCTGTGTCTTCCTACAAGCAATACTTCGTTTCAGGTAAACACAGTCACTTTTCACCTCAAAGAATCTACATTGTTCATGAAGCTCACACGTTTCTCACTCCTAACTGAAAAGCATTGGATGTTAGAGGACCTGTGGTTTGTATCAATTTCAGAAACAGAGTTGAATTAGATATGGTCCGGGTGTAGGAAACACAGTTCTTTTGTTCTGAGCACACTCACATTTCCCTCTGTATTAGAGACTCTAGAAAGCAAGAGCGTGCTTCTTGCTCTAAAGCAGAGTGTGTTTTATGGATGAGATCTGTGCTGTGTGTTTCCATTCAGAAATGGAGTTAAATGCCAGGCTCTGTGTCTTACTATAAGCAAGACATCGTTTCAGATACATGCAGTCACATTTCAGCTCAAAGGAAGCTACATTGTTCACAAAGCTCACACGTTTCTCGCTATTAACTGAAAAGCATTGGATTTTGGAGAACCTGAGGTTTGTATCATTTTCAGAAACAGAGTTGACCTAGATATTGTCCGTGTGTGTAGGAAACACAGTTCTTTTGTTCTGAGCACACTCACGTTTCCCTCTGTATTAGAGACTCTAGAAAGCAAGAGCGTGCTTCTTGCTCTAAAGCACAGTGTGTTTCATGGATGAGCACTATGCTGTTTGTTTCCCTTCAGAAAAGGAGTTAAATGCCAGGCTCTGTGTCTTACTATAAGCAAGACATCGTTTCAGATAAATGCAGTCACATTTCAGCTCAAAGGAAGCTATATTGTTCACCAAGCTAACACGTTTCTCCCTCTTAACAGAAAAGAATTGGATGTTAGAGCACCTGTGCTTTGTATCAGTTTCAGAAACAGAGTTGAACTAGATATGGTCCGTGTGTGTAGGAAACACAGTTCTTTTATTCTGAGCACTCTCACGTTTCCCTCTCTATTAGAGATTCTAGAAAGGAAGAGCATGATTCTTGCTCTGAAGCAGAGTGTGTTTCATGGATGAGAACTGTGCTCTGTGTTTCCCTTCAGAAACGGAGTTAAATGCCAGGCTCTGTGTCTTCCTACAAGCAATACTTCGTTTCAGGTAAACACAGTCACTTTTCACCTCAAAGAATCTACATTGTTCATGAAGCTCACACGTTTCTCACTGCTAACTGAAAAGCATTGCATGTTAGAGGACCTGTGGTTTGTATCAATTTCAGAAACAGAGTTGAATTAGATATGGTCCGGGTGTAGGAAACACAGTTCTTTTGTTCTGAGCACACTCACATTTCCCTCTGTATTAGAGACTCTAGAAAGCAAGAGCGTGCTTCTTGCTCTAAAGCAGAGTGTGTTTTATGGATGAGATCTGTGCTGTGTGTTTCCATTCAGAAATGGAGTTAAATACCAGGCTCTGTGTCTTACTATAAGCAAGACATCGTTTCAGATACATGCAGTCACACTTCAGCTCAAAGGAACCTGCATTGTTCACGAAGCTCACACGTTTCTCACTCTTAACTGAAAAGCATTGGATTTTGGAGGACCTGAGGTTTGTATCATTTTCAGAAACAGAGTTGACCTAGATATTGTCCGTGTGTGTAGGAAACACAGTTCTTTTGTTCTGAGCACACTCACGTTTCCCTCTGTATTAGAGACTCTAGAAAGCAAGAGCGTGCTTCTTGCTCTAAAGCACAGTGTGTTTCATGGATGAGCACTATGCTGTTTGTTTCCTTTCAGAAAAGGAGTTAAATGCCAGGCTCTGTGTCTTACTATAAGCAAGACATCGTTTCAGATAAATGCAGTCACATTTCAGCTCAAAGGAAGCTATATTGTTCACCAAGCTAACACGTTTCTCCCTCTTAACAGAAAAGAATTGGATGTTAGAGCACCTGTGCTTTGTATCAGTTTCAGAAACAGAGTTGAACTAGATATGGTCCGTGTGTGTAGGAAACACAGTTCTTTTATTCTGAACACTCTCACGTTTCCCTCTGTATTAGAGATTCTAGAAAGGAAGAGCATGATTCTTGCTCTGAAGCAGAGTGTGTTTCATGGATGAGAACTGTGCTGTGTGTTTCCCTTCAGAAACGGAGTTAAATGCCAGGCTCTGTGTCTTCCTACAAGCAATACTTCGTTTCAGGTAAACACAGTCACTTTTCACCTCAAAGAATCTAGATTGTTCATGAAGCTCACACGTTTCTCACTCCTAACTGAAAAGCATTGGATGTTAGAGGACCTGTGGTTTGTATCAATTTCAGAAACAGAGTTGAATTAGATATGGTCCGGGTGTAGGAAACACAGTTCTTTTGTTCTGAGCACACTCACATTTCCCTCTGTATTAGAGACTCTAGAAAGCAAGAGCGTGCTTCTTGCTCTAAAGCAGAGTGTGTTTTATGGATGAGATCTGTGCTGTGTGTTTCCATTCAGAAATGGAGTTAAATGCCAGGCTCTGTGTCTTACTATAAGCAAGACATCGTTTCAGATACATGCAGTCACATTTCAGCTCAAAGGAAGCTACATTGTTCACAAAGCTCACACGTTTCTCGCTATTAACTGAAAAGCATTGGATTTTGGAGAACCTGAGGTTTGTATCATTTTCAGAAACAGAGTTGACCTAGATATTGTCCGTGTGTGTAGGAAACACAGTTCTTTTGTTCTGAGCACACTCACGTTTCCCTCTGTATTAGAGACTCTAGAAAGCAAGAGCGTGCTTCTTGCTCTAAAGCACAGTGTGTTTCATGGATGAGCACTATGCTGTTTGTTTCCCTTCAGAAAAGGAGTTAAATGCCAGGCTCTGTGTCTTACTATAAGCAAGACATCGTTTCAGATAAATGCAGTCACATTTCAGCTCATAGGAAGCTATATTGTTCACGAAGCTCACACGTTTCTCGCTCTTAACTGAAAAGCATTGGATTTTAGAGGACCTGTGGTTTGTATCATTTCAGAAATAAAGTTGAACTAGATATGGTCCCTGTGTAGGAAACACAGTTCTTTTGTTCCGAGCACACTCACGTTTCCCTCTGGATTAGAGACTCTAGAAAGCAAGAGCGTGCTTCTTGCTCTAAAGCAGAGTGTGTTTCATGGATGAGAACTGTGCTGTGTGTTTCCCTTCAGAAACGGAGTTAAATGCCAGGCTCTGTGTCTTCCTACAAGCAAGACTTCGTTTCAGGTAAACACAGTCTATTTCAGCTCAAAGTAAGCTACATTGTTCACAAAGCTCACACGTTTCTCGCTCATAACTGAAAAGCATTGCATGTTAGAGGACCTGTGGTTTGTATCAATTTCAGAAACAGAGTTGAACTAGATATGGTCCGGGTGTAGGAAACACAGTTCTTTTGTTCTGAGCACACTCACATTTCCCTCTCTATTTGAGACTATAGAAAGCAAGAGCGTTCTTCTTGCTCTAAAGCAGAGTGTGTTTTATGGATGAGATCTGTGCTGTGTGTTTCCGTTCAGAAATGGAGTTAAATGCCAGGCTCTGTGTCTTACTATAAGCAAGACATCGTTTCAGATACATGCAGTCACTTTTCAGCTCAAAGGAAGCTACATTGTTAACGAAGCTCACACGTTTCTCGCTCTTAACTGAAAAGCATTGGATTTTGGAGGACCTGTGGTTTGTATCATTTTCTGAAACAGAGTTGACCTAGATATGGTCCGTGTGTGTAGGAAACACAGTTCTTTTGTTCTGAGCACACTCACGTTTCCCTCTGTATTAGAGACTCTAGAAAGCAAGAGCGTGCTTCTTGCTCTAAAGCAGAGTGTGTTTTATGGATGAGATCTGTGCTGTGTGTTTCCATTCAGAAACGGAGTTAAATGCCAGGCTCTGTGTCTTACTATAGGCAAGACATCGTTTCAGATACATGCAGTCACATTTCAGCTCAAAGGAAGCTACATTGTTCACGAAGCTCACACGTTTCTTGCTCTTAACTGAAAAGCATTGGATTTTGGAGGACCTGTGGTTTGTATCATTTTCAGAAACAGAGTTGACCTAGATATTGTCCGTGTGTGTAGGAAACACAGTTCTTTTGTTCTGAGCACACTCACGTTTCCCTCTGTATTAGAGACTCTAGAAAGCAAGAGCGTGCTTCTTGCTCTAAAGCACAGTGTGTTTCATGGATGAACACTATGCTGTTTGTTTCCCTTCAGAAACGGAGTTAAATGCCAGGCTCTGTGTCTTACTATAAGCAAGACATCGTTTCAGATAAATGCAGTCACATTTCAGCTCATAGGAAGCTATATTGTTCACGAAGCTCACACGTTTCTCGCTCTTAACTGAAAAGCATTGGATTTTAGAGGACCTGTGGTTTGTATCAGTTTCAGAAACAGAGTTGAACTAGATATGGTCCGTGTGTGTAGGAAACACAGTTCTTTTGTTCTGAGCACACTCATGTTCCCCTCTGTATTAGAGACTCTGGAAAGCAAGAGACTGCATCTTGCTCTAAAGCAGAGTGTGTTTCATGGATGAGAACTGTGCTGTGTGTTTCCCTTCAGAAACGGAGTTAAATGCCAGGCTCTGTGTCTTCCTACAAGCAATACTTTGTTTCAGGTAAACAAAGTCACTTTTCACCTCAAAGAATCTACATTGTTCATGAAGCTCACACGTTTCTCACTCCTAACTGAAAAGCATTGCATGTTAGAGGACCTGTGGTTTGTATCAATTTCAGAAACAGAGTTGAACTAGATATGGTCCGGGTGTAGGAAACACAGTTCTTTTGTTCTGAGCACACTCACATTTCTCTCTCTATTTGAGACTATAGAAAGCAAGAGCGTTCTTCTTGCTCTAAAGCAGAGTGTGTTTTATGGATGAGATCTGTGCTGTGTGTTTCCGTTCAGAAATGGTGTTAAATGCCAGGCTCTGTGTCTTACTATAAGCAAGACATCGTTTCAGATACATGCAGTCACTTTTCAGCTCAAAGGAAGCTACATTGTTAACGAAGCTCACACGTTTCTCGCTCTTAACTGAAAAGCATTGGATTTTGGAGGACCTGTGGTTTGTATCATTTTCTGAAACAGAGTTGACCTAGATATGGTCCGGGTGTGTAGGAAACACAGTTCTTTTGTTCTGAGCACACTCACGTTTCCCTCTGTATTAGAGACTCTAGAAAGCAAGAGCGTGCTTCTTGCTCTAAAGCAGAGTGTGTTTTATGGATGAGATCTGTGCTGTGTGTTTCCATTCAGAAACGGAGTTAAATGCCAGGCTCTGTGTCTTACTATAGGCAAGACATCGTTTCAGATACATGCAGTCACATTTCAGCTCAAAGGAAGCTACATTGTTCACGAAGCTCACACGTTTCTTGCTCTTAACTGAAAAGCATTGGATTTTGGAGGACCTGTGGTTTGTATCATTTTCAGAAACAGAGTTGACCTAGATATTGTCCGTGTGTGTAGGAAACACAGTTCTTTTGTTCTGAGCACACTCACGTTTCCCTCTGTATTAGAGACTCTAGAAAGCAAGAGCGTGCTTCTTGCTCTAAAGCACAGTGTGTTTCATGGATGAACACTATGCTGTTTGTTTCCCTTCAGAAACGGAGTTAAATGCCAGGCTCTGTGTCTTACTATAAGCAAGACATCGTTTCAGATAAATGCAGTCACATTTCAGCTCATAGGAAGCTATATTGTTCACGAAGCTCACACGTTTCTCGCTCTTAACTGAAAAGCATTGGATTTTAGAGGACCTGTGGTTTGTATCAGTTTCAGAAACAGAGTTGAACTAGATATGGTCCGTGTGTGTAGGAAACACAGTTCTTTTGTTCTGAGCACACTCATGTTCCCCTCTGTATTAGAGACTCTGGAAAGCAAGAGACTGCATCTTGCTCTAAAGCAGAGTGTGTTTCATGGATGAGAACTGTGCTGTGTGTTTCCCTTCAGAAACGGAGTTAAATGCCAGGCTCTGTGTCTTCCTACAAGCAAGACTTCATTTCAGGTAAAGGCAGTCACTTTTCAGCTCAAATAAAGCTACATTGTTCACGAAGCTCACACGTTTCTCGCTCTTAACTGAAAAGCATTGGATTTTAGAGGACCTGTGGTTTGTATTAGATTCAGAAACAGAGTTGAACTAGATATGTTCTGTGTGTGTAGGAAACACAGTTCTTTTGTTCTGAGCACACTCACGTTTCCCTCTGTATTAGAGAGTCTAGAAAGCAAGAGCGTGCTTCTTGCTCTAAAGCAGAGTGTGTTTCATGGATGAGATCTGTGCTATGTGTTTCCCTTCAGAAACGGACTTAAATGCCAGGCTCTGTGTCTTCCTACAAGCAAGACTTCGTTTCAGGTAAAAGCAGTCACTTTTCAGCTCAAACGAAGCTACATTGTTCACAAAGCTCACACGTTTCTCGCTCCTAACTGAAAAGCATTGCATGTTAGAGGACCTGTGGTTTGTATCAATTTCAGAAACAGAGTTGAATTAGATATGGTCCGGGTGTAGGAAACACAGTTCTTTTGTTCTGAGCACACTCACATTTCCCTCTGTATTAGAGACTCTAGAAAGCAAGAGCGTGCTTCTTGCTCTAAAGCAGAGTGTGTTTTAAGGATGAGACCTGTGCTGTGTGTTTCCATTCAGAAATGGAGTTAAATGCCAGGCTCTGTGTCTTACTATAAGCAAGACATCGTTTCAGATACATGCAGTCACATTTCAGCTCAAAGGAAGCTACATTGTTCACAAAGCTCACACGTTTCTCGCTATTAACTGAAAAGCATTGGATTTTGGAGAACCTGAGGTTTGTATCATTTTCAGAAACAGAGTTGACCTAGATATTGTCCGTGTGTGTAGGAAACACAGTTCTTTTGTTCTGAGCACACTCACGTTTCCCTCTGTATTAGAGACTCTAGAAAGCAAGAGCGTGCTTCTTGCTCTAAAGCACAGTGTGTTTCATGGATGAGCACTATGCTGTTTGTTTCCCTTCAGCAAAGGAGTTAAATGCCAGGCTCTGTGTCTTACTATAAGCAAGACATCGTTTCAGATAAATGCAGTCACATTTCAGCTCATAGGAAGCTATATTGTTCACGAAGCTCACACGTTTCTCGCTCTTAACTGAAAAGCATTGGATTTTAGAGGACCTGTGGTTTGTATCATTTCAGAAATAGAGTTGAACTAGATATGGTCCCTGTGTAGGAAACACAGTTCTTTTGTTCCGAGCACACTCACGTTTCCCTCTGGATTAGAGACTCTAGAAAGCAAGAGCGTGCTTCTTGCTCTAAAGCAGAGTGTGTTTCATGGATGAGAACTGTGCTGTGTGTTTCCCTTCAGAAACGGAGTTAAATGCCAGGCTCTGTGTCTTCCTACAAGCAAGACTTCGTTTCAGGTAAACACAGTCCATTTCAGCTCAAAGTAAGCTACATTGTTCATAAAGCTCACACGTTTCTCGCTCATAACTGAAAAGCATTGCATGTTAGAGGACCTGTGGTTTGTATCAATTTCAGAAACAGAGTTGAACTAGATATGGTCCGGGTGTAGGAAACACAGTTCTTTTGTTCTGAGCACACTCACATTTCTCTCTCTATTTGAGACTATAGAAAGCAAGAGCGTTCTTCTTGCTCTAAAGCAGAGTGTGTTTTATGGATGAGATCTGTGCTGTGTGTTTCCGTTCAGAAATGGAGTTAAATGCCAGGCTCTGTGTCTTACTATAAGCAAGACATCGTTTCAGATACATGCAGTCACTTTTCAGCTCAAAGGAAGCTACATTGTTAACGAAGCTCACACGTTTCTCGCTCTTAACTGAAAAGCATTGGATTTTGGAGGACCTGTGGTTTGTATCATTTTCAGAAACAGAGTTGACCTAGATATGGTCCGTGTGTGTAGGAAACACAGTTCTTTTGTTCTGAGCACACTCACGTTTCCCTCTGTATTAGAGACTCTAGAAAGCAAGAGCGTGCTTCTTGCTCTAAAGCAGAGTGTGTTTTATGGATGAGATCTGTGCTGTGTGTTTCCATTCAGAAACGGAGTTAAATGCCAGGCTCTGTGTCTTACTATAGGCAAGACATCGTTTCAGATACATGCAGTCACATTTCAGCTCAAAGGAAGCTACATTGTTCACGAAGCTCACACGTTTCTTGCTCTTAACTGAAAAGCATTGGATTTTGGAGGACCTGTGGTTTGTATCATTTTCAGAAACAGAGTTGACCTAGATATTGTCCGTGTGTGTAGGAAACACAGTTCTTTTGTTCTGAGCACACTCACGTTTCCCTCTGTATTAGAGACTCTAGAAAGCAAGAGCGTGCTTCTTGCTCTAAAGCACAGTGTGTTTCATGGATGAACACTATGCTGTTTGTTTCCCTTCAGAAACGGAGTTAAATGCCAGGCTCTGTGTCTTACTATAAGCAAGACATCGTTTCAGATAAATGCAGTCACATTTCAGCACATAGGAAGCTATATTGTTCAAGAAGCTCACACGTTTCTCGCTCTTAACTGAAAAGCATTGGATTTTAGAGGACCTGTGGTTTGTATCAGTTTCAGAAACAGAGTTGAACTAGATATGGTCCGTGTGTGTAGGAAACACAGTTCTTTTGTTCTGAGCACACTCATGTTCCCCTCTGTATTAGAGACTCTGGAAAGCAAGAGACTGCATCTTGCTCTAAAGCAGAGTGTGTTTCATGGATGAGAACTGTGCTGTGTGTTTCCCTTCAGAAACGGAGTTAAATGCCAGGCTCTGTGTCTTCCTACAAGCAAGACTTCATTTCAGGTAAAGGCAGTCACTTTTCAGCTCAAATAAAGCTACATTGTTCACGAAGCTCACACGTTTCTCGCTCTTAACTGAAAAGCATAGGATTTTAGAGGACCTGTGGTGTGTATTAGATTCAGAAACAGAGTTGAACTAGATATGTTCTGTGTGTGTAGGAAACACAGTTCTTTTGTTCTGAGCACACTCACGTTTCCCTCTGTATTAGAGACTCTAGAAAGCAAGAGCGTGCTTCTTGCTCTAAAGCAGAGTGTGTTTCATGGATGAGAACTGTGCTGTGTGTTTCCCTTCAGAAACGGAGTTAAATGTCAGGCTCTGTGTCTTCCTACAATAAGACTTCGTTTCAGGTAAACACAGTCATTTTTCAGCTCAAAGTAAGCTACATTGTTCACAAAGCTCACACGTTTCTCGCTCCTAACTGAAAAGCATTGCATGTTAGAGGACCTGTGGTTTGTATCAATTTCAGAAACAGAGTTGAATTAGATATGGTCCGGGTGTAGGAAACACAGTTCTTTTGTTATGAGCACACTCACATTTCCCTCTGTATTAGAGACTCTAGAAAGCAAGAGCGTGCTTCTTGCTCTAAAGCAGAGTGTGTTTTATGGATGAGACCTGTGCTGTGTGTTTCCATTCAGAAATGGAGTTAAATGCCAGGCTCTGTGTCTTACTATAAGCAAGACATCGTTTCAGATACATGCAGTCACATTTCAGCTCAAAGGAAGCTACATTGTTCACAAAGCTCACACGTTTCTCGCTATTAACTGAAAAGCATTGGATTTTGGAGAACCTGAGGTTTGTATCATTTTCAGAAACAGAGTTGACCTAGATATTGTCCGTGTGTGTAGGAAACACAGTTCTTTTGTTCTGAGCACACTCACGTTTCCCTCTGTATTAGAGACTCTAGAAAGCAAGAGCGTGCTTCTTGCTCTAAAGCACAGTGTGTTTCATGGATGAGCACTATGCTGTTTGTTTCCCTTCAGAAAAGGAGTTAAATGCCAGGCTCTGTGTCTTACTATAAGCAAGACATCGTTTCAGATAAATGCAGTCACATTTCAGCTCATAGGAAGCTATATTGTTCACGAAGCTCACACGTTTCTCGCTCTTAACTGAAAAGCATTGGATTTTAGAGGACCTGTGGTTTGTATCAGTTTCAGAAATAGAGTTGAACTAGATATGGTCCCTGTGTAGGAAACACAGTTCTTTTGTTCCGAGCACACTCACGTTTCCCTCTGGATTAGAGACTCTAGAAAGCAAGAGCGTGCTTCTTGCTCTAAAGCAGAGTGTGTTTCATGGATGAGAACTGTGCTGTGTGTTTCCCTTCAGAAACGGAGTTAAATGCCAGGCTCTGTGTCTTCCTACAAGCAAGACTTCGTTTCAGGTAAACACAGTCTATTTCAGCTCAAAGTAAGCTACATTGTTCACAAAGCTCACACGTTTCTCGCTCATAACTGAAAAGCATTGCATGTTAGAGGACCTGTGGTTTGTATCAATTTCAGAAACAGAGTTGAACTAGATATGGTCCGGGTGTAGGAAACACAGTTCTTTTGTTCTGAGCACACTCACATTTCTCTCTCTATTTGAGACTATAGAAAGCAAGAGCGTTCTTCTTGCTCTAAAGCAGAGTGTGTTTTATGGATGAGATCTGTGCTGTGTGTTTCCGTTCAGAAATGGAGTTAAATGCCAGGCTCTGTGTCTTACTATAAGCAAGACATCGTTTCAGATACATGCAGTCACTTTTCAGCTCAAAGGAAGCTACATTGTTAACGAAGCTCACACGTTTCTCGCTCTTAACTGAAAAGCATTGGATTTTGGAGGACCTGTGGTTTGTATCATTTTCAGAAACAGAGTTGACCTAGATATGGTCCGTGTGTGTAGGAAACACAGTTCTTTTGTTCTGAGCACACTCACGTTTCCCTCTGTATTAGAGACTCTAGAAAGCAAGAGCGTGCTTCTTGCTCTAAAGCAGAGTGTGTTTTATGGATGAGATCTGTGCTGTGTGTTTCCATTCAGAAACGGAGTTAAATGCCAGGCTCTGTGTCTTACTATAGGCAAGACATCGTTTCAGATACATGCAGTCACATTTCAGCTCAAAGGAAGCTACATTGTTCACGAAGCTCACACGTTTCTTGCTCTTAACTGAAAAGCATTGGATTTTGGAGGACCTGTGGTTTGTATCATTTTCAGAAACAGAGTTGACCTAGATATTGTCCGTGTGTGTAGGAAACACAGTTCTTTTGTTCTGAGCACACTCACGTTTCCTCTGTATTAGAGACTCTAGAAAGCAAGAGCGTGCTTCTTGCTCTAAAGCACAGTGTGTTTCATGGATGAACACTATGCTGTTTGTTTCCCTTCAGAAACGGAGTTAAATGCCAGGCTCTGTGTCTTACTATAAGCAAGACATCGTTTCAGATAAATGCAGTCACATTTCAGCTCATAGGAAGCTATATTGTTCACGAAGCTCACACGTTTCTCGCTCTTAACTGAAAAGCATTGGATTTTAGAGGACCTGTGGTTTGTATCAGTTTCAGAAACAGAGTTGAACTAGATATGGTCCGTGTGTGTAGGAAACACAGTTCTTTTGTTCTGAGCACACTCATGTTCCCCTCTGTATTAGAGACTCTGGAAAGCAAGAGACTGCATATTGCTCTAAAGCAGAGTGTGTTTCATGGATGAGAACTGTGCTGTGTGTTTCCCTTCAGAAACGGAGTTAAATGCCAGGCTCTGTGTCTTCCTACAAGCAAGAGTTCATTTCAGGTAAAGGTAGTCACTTTTCAGCTCAAATAAAGCTACATTGTTCACGAAGCTCACACGTTTCTCGCTCTTAACTGAAAAGCATTGGATTTTAGAGGACCTGTGGTTTGTATTAGATTCAGAAGCAGAGTTGAACTAGATATGTTCTGTGTGTGTAGGAAACACAGTTCTTTTGTTCTGAGCACACTCACGTTTCCCTCTGTATTAGAGACTCTAGAAAGCAAGAGCGTGCTTCTTGCTCTAAAGCAGAGTGTGTTTCATGGATGAGAACTGTGCTGTGTGTTTCCGTTCAGAAACGGAGTTAAATGCCAGGCTCTGTGTCTTACTATAAGCAAGACATCGTTTCAGATACATGCAGTCACATTTCAGCTCAAAGGAAGCTACATTGTTCACGAAGCTCACACGTTTCTCGCTCTTAACTGAAAAGCATTGGATTTTGGAGGACCTGTGGTTTGTATCATTTTCTGAAACAGAGTTGACCTAGACATGGTCCGTGTGTGTGGGAAACACAGTTCTTTTGTTCTGAGCACACTCACGTTTCCCTCTGTATTAGAGACTCTAGAAAGCAAGAGCGTGCTTCCTGCTCTAAAGCACAGTGTGTTTCTTGGATGAGCACTATGCTGTTTGTTTCCCTTCAGAAACGGAGTTAAATGCCAGGCCCTGTGTCTTCCTACAAGCAAGACTTCGTTTCAGGTAAACGCAATCACTTTTCAGCTCAAAGGAAGCTACATAGTTCACAAAGCTCACACGTTTCTCACTCTTAACTTAAGAGCATTGGATTTTATAGGACCTGTGGTTTATGTAAGTTTCAGAACCAGAGTTGAACTAGATATGGTCTCTGTGTGTAGGAAACACAGTTCTTTTGTTCTGAGCACACTCACGTTTTCCTCTCAATTAGAGACTCTAGAAATCAAGAGCGTGCTTCTTGCTCTAAAGCATACTGTGTTTCATGGATGAGATCTGTGCTGTGTGTTATTGTTCAGAAACGGAGTTAAATGACAGGCTCTGTGTCTTCCTACAAGCAAGACTTCGTTTCAGGTAAACGCAGTCACTTTTCAGCTCAAAGTAAGCTACATTGTTCACAAATCTCACACGTTTCTCGCTCTTAACTGAAAAGCATTGCATGTTAGAGGACCTGTGGTTTGTATCAGTTTCAGAAACAGAGTCGAACTAGATATGGTCCGTGTGTGTAGGAAACACAGTTCTTTTGTTCTGAGCACACTCACGTTTCCCTCTGTATTAGAGACTCTAGAAAGCAAGAACGTGCTTCTTGCTCTAAAGCAGAGTGTGTTTCATGGATGAGAACTGTGCTGTGTGTTTCCCTTCAGAAACGGAGTTAAATGCCAGGCTCTGTGTCTTCCTACAATAAGACTTCGTTTCAGGTAAACACAGTCATTTTTCAGCTCAAAGTAAGCTACATTGTTCACAAAGCTCACACGTTTCTCGCTCATAACTGAAAAGCATTGCATGTTAGAGGACCTGTGGTTTGTATCAATTTCAGAAACAGAGTTGAACTAGATATGGTCCGGGTGTAGGAAACACAGTTCTTTTGTTCTGAGCACACTCACATTTCCCTCTCTATTTGAGACTATAGAAAGCAAGAGCGTTCTTCTTGCTCTAAAGCAGAGTGTGTTTTATGGATGAGATCTGTGCTGTGTGTTTCCGTTCAGAAACGGAGTTAAATGCCAGGCTCTGTGTCTTACTATAAGCAAGACATCGTTTCAGATACATGCAGTCACATTTCAGCTCAAAGGAAGCTACATTGTTCACGAAGCTCACACGTTTCTCGCTCTTATCTGAAAAGCATTGGATTTTGGAGGACCTGTGGTTTGTATCATTTTCTGAAACAGAGTTGACCTAGACATGGTCCGTGTGTGTAGGAAACACAGTTCTTTTGTTCTGAGCACACTCACGTTTCCCTCCGTATTAGAGACTCTAGAAAGCAAGAGCGTGCTTCCTGCTCTAAAGCACAGTGTGTTTCATGGATGAGCACTATGCTGTTTGTTTCCCTTCAGAAACGGAGTTAAATGCCAGGCCCTGTGTCTTCCTACAAGCAAGACTTCGTTTCAGGTAAACGCAATCACTTTTCAGCTCAAAGGAAGCTACATAGTTCACAAAGCTCACACGTTTCTCACTCTTAACTTAAAAGCATTGGATTTTAGAGGACCTGTGGTTTATGTAAGTTTCAGAAACAGAGTTGAACTAGATATGGTCTCTGTGTGTAGGAAACACCTGAGCACACTCACGTTTTCCTCTCAATTAGAGACTCTAGAAAACAAGAGCGTGCTTCTTGCTCTAAAGCATAGTGTGTTTCATGGATGAGATCTGTGCTGTGTGTTATTGTTCAGAAACGGAGTTAAATGCCAGGCTCTGTGTCTTCCTACAAGCAAGACTTCGTTTCAGGTAAACGCAGTCACTTTTCAGCTCAAAGTAAGCTACATTGTTCACAAATCTCACACGTTTCTCGCTCTTAACTGAAAAGCATTGCATGTTAGAGGACCTGTGGTTTGTATCAGTTTCAGAAACAGAGTCGAACTAGATATGGTCCGTGTGTGTAGGAAACACATTTCTTTTGTTCTGAGCACACTCACGTTTCCCTCTGTATTAGAGACTCTAGAAAGCAAGAGCGTGCTTCTTGCTCTAAAGCAGAGTGTGTTTCATGGATGAGAACTGTGCTGTGTGTTTCCCTTCAGAAACGGAGTTAAATGCCAGGCTCTGTGTCTTCCTACAATAAGACTTCGTTTCAGGTAAACACAGTCATTTTTCAGCTCAAAGTAAGCTACATTGTTCACAAAGCTCACACGTTTCTCGCTCATAACTGAAAAGCATTGCATGTTAGAGGACCTGTGGTTTGTATCAATTTCAGAAACAGAGTTGAACTAGATATGGTCCGGGTGTAGGAAACACAGTTCTTTTGTTCTGAGCACACTCACATTTCCCTCTCTATTTGAGACTATAGAAAGCAAGAGCGTTCTTCTTGCTCTAAAGCAGAGTGTGTTTTATGGATGAGATCTGTGCTGTGTGTTTCCGTTCAGAAACGGAGTTAAATGCCAGGCTCTGTGTCTTACTATAAGCAAGACATCGTTTCAGATACATGCAGTCACATTTCAGCTCAAAGGAAGCTACATTGTTCACGAAGCTCACACGTTTCTCGCTCTTAACTGAAAAGCATTGGATTTTGGAGGACCTGTGGTTTGTATCATTTTCTGAAACAGAGTTGACCTAGACATGATCCGTGTGTGTAGGAAACACAGTTCTTTTGTTCTGAGCACACTCACGTTTCCCTCTGTATTAGAGACTCTAGAAAGCAAGAGCATGCTTCCTGCTCTAAAGCACAGTGTGTTTCATGGATGAGCACTATGCTGTTTGTTTCCCTTCAGAAACGGAGTTAAATGCCAGGCCCTGTGTCTTCCTACAAGCAAGACTTCGTTTCAGGTAAACGCAATCACTTTTCAGCTCAAAGGAAGCTACATAGTTCACAAAGCTCACACGTTTCTCACTCTTAACTTAAAAGCATTGGATTTTAGAGGACCTGTGGTTTATGTAAGTTTCAGAACCAGAGTTGAACTAGATATGGTCTCTGTGTGTAGGAAACACAGTTCTTTTGTTCTGAGCACACTCACGTTTTCCTCTCAATTAGAGAATCTAGAAATCAAGAGCGTGCTTCTTGCTCTAAAGCATAGTGTGTTTCATGGATGAGATCTGTGCTATGTGTTATTGTTCAGAAACGGAGTTAAATGCCGGGCTGTGTGTCTTCCTACAAGCAAGACTTCGTTTCAGGTAAACGCAGTCACTTTTCAGCTCAAAGTAAGCTACATTGTTCACAAATCTCACACGTTTCTCGCTCTTAACTGAAAAGCATTGCATGTTAGAGGACCTGTGGTTTGTATCAGTTTCAGAAACAGAGTCGAACTAGATATGGTCCGTGTGTGTAGGAAACACATTTCTTTTGTTCTGAGCACACTCACGTTTCCCTCTGTATTAGAGACTCTAGAAAGCAAGAACGTGCTTCTTGCTCTAAAGCAGAGTGTGTTTCATGGATGAGAACTGTGCTGTGTGTTTCCCTTCAGAAACGGAGTTAAATGCTAGGCTCTGTGTCTTCCTACAATAAGACTTCGTTTCAGGTAAACACAGTCATTTTTCAGCTCAAAGTAAGCTACATTGTTCACAAAGCTCACACGTTTCTCGCTCATAACTGAAAAGCATTGCATGTTAGAGGACCTGTGGTTTGTATCAATTTCAGAAACAGAGTTGAACTAGATATGGTCCGGGTGTAGGAAACACAGTTCTTTTGTTCTGAGCACACTCACATTTCCCTCTCTATTTGAGACTATAGAAAGCAAGAGCGTTCTTCTTGCTCTAAAGCAGAGTGTGTTTTATGGATGAGATCTGTGCTGTGTGTTTCCGTTCAGAAACGGAGTTAAATGCCAGGCTCTGTGTCTTACTATAAGCAAGACATCGTTTCAGATACATGCAGTCACATTTCAGCTCAAAGGAAGCTACATTGTTCACGAAGCTCACACGTTTCTCGCTCTTAACTGAAAAGCATTGGATTTTGGAGGACCTGTGGTTTGTATCATTTTCTGAAACAGAGTTGACCTAGACATGGTCCGTGTGTGTAGGAAACACAGTTCTTTTGTTCTGAGCACACTCACGTTTCCCTCTGTATTAGAGACTCTAGAAAGCAAGAGCGTGCTTCTTGCTCTAAAGCACAGTGTGTTTCATGGATGAGCACTATGCTGTTTGTTTCCCTTCAGAAACGGAGTTAAATGCCAGGCCCTGTGTCTTCCTACAAGCAAGACTTCGTTTCAGGTAAACGCAATCACTTTTCAGCTCAAAGGAAGCTACATAGTTCACAAAGCTCACACGTTTCTCACTCTTAACTTAAAAGCATTGGATTTTAGAGGACCTGTGGTTTATGTAAGTTTCAGAAACAGGGTTGAACTAGATATGGTCTCTGTGTGTAGGAAACACAGTTCTTTTGTTCTGAGCACACTCACGTTTTCCTCTCAATTAGAGACTCTAGAAATCAAGAGCGTGCTTCTTGCTCTAAAGCATAGTGTGTTTCATGGATGAGATCTGTGCTGTGTGTTATTGTTCAGAAACGGAGTTAAATGCCAGGCTCTGTGTTTTCCTACAAGCAAGACTTCGTTTCAGGTAAACGCAGTCACTTTTCAGCTCAAAGTAAGCTACATTGTTCACAAATCTCACACGTTTCTCGCTCTTAACTGAAAAGCATTGCATGTTAGAGGACCTGTGGTTTGTATCAGTTTCAGAAACAGAGTCGAACTAGATATGGTCCGTGTGTGTAGGAAACACAATTCTTTTTTTCTGAGCACACTCACGTTTCCCTCTGTATTAGAGACTCTAGAAAGCAAGATCATGCTTCTTGCTCTAAAGCAGAGTGTGTTTCATGGATGAGATCTGTGCTGTGTGTTTCCGTTCAGAAACGGAGTTAAATGCCAGGCTCTGTGTCTTACTATAAGCAAGACATCGTTTCAGATAAATGCAGTCACATTTCAGCTCAAAGGAAGCTATATTGTTCACGAAGCTCAAATGTTTCTCCCTCTTAACAGAAAAGAATTGGATGTTAGAGCACCTGTGCTTTGTATCAGTTTCAGAAACAGAGTTGAACTAGATATGGTCCGTGTGTGTAGGAAACACAGTTCTTTTATTCTGAGCACTCTCACGTTTCCCTCTGTATTAGAGATTCTAGAAAGGAAGAGCATGATTCTTGCTCTGAAGCAGAGTGTGTTTCATGGATGAGAACTGTGCTGTGTGTTTCCCTTCAGAAACGGAGTTAAATGCCAGGCTCTGTGTCTTCCTACAAGCAAGACTTCGTTTCAGGTAAAGGCAGTCACTTTTCAGCTCAATGTAAGCTACATTGTTCACAAATCTCACACGTTTCTCGCTCATAACTGAAAAGCATTGCATGTCAGAGGACCTGTGGTTTGTATCAGTTTCAGAAAGAGAGTCGAACTAGATATAGTCCGTGTGTGTAGGAAACAAGGTTCTTTTGTTCTGAGCACACTCACGTTTCCATCTGTATTAGAGACTCTAGAAAGCAAGAGCGTGCTTCTTGCTCTAAAGCAGAGTGTGTTTCATGGATGAGATCTGTGCTGTGTGTTTCTGTTCAGAAACGGAGTTAAATGCCAGGCTCTGTGTCTTACTATAAGCAAGACATGGTTTCAGATAAATGCAGTCACATTTCAGCACAAAGGAAGCTATATTGTTCACGAAGCTCACACGTTTCTCCCTCTTAACAGAAAAGAATTGGATGTTAGAGCACCTGTGCTTTGTATCAGTTTCAGAAACAGAGTTGAACTAGATATGGTCCGTGTGTGTAGGAAACACAGTTCTTTTATTCTGAGCACTCTCACGTTTCCCTCTGTATTAGAGATTCTAGAAAGGAAGAGCATGATTCTTGCTCTGAAGCAGAGTGTGTTTCATGGATGAGAACTGTGCTGTGTGTTTCCCTTCAGAAACGGAGTTAAATGCCAGGCTCTGTGTCTTCCTACAAGCAAGACTTCGTTTCAGGTAAAGGCAGTCACTTTTCAGCTCAATGTAAGCTACATTGTTCACAAATCTCACACGTTTCTCGCTCATAACTGAAAAGCATTGCATGTCAGAGGACCTGTGGTTTGTATCAGTTTCAGAAACAGAGTCGAACTAGATATAGTCCGTGTGTGTAGGAAACACAGTTCTTTTGTTCTGAGCACACTCACGTTTCCATCTGTATTAGAGACTCTAGAAAGCAAGAGCGTGCTTCTTGCTCTAAAGCAGAGTGTGTTTTATGGATGAGATCTGTGCTGTGTGTTTCCGTTCAGAAATGGAGTTAAATGCCAGGCTCTGTGTCTTACTATAAGCAAGACATCGTTTCAGATACATGCAGTCACATTTCAGCTCAAAGGAAGCTACATTGTTCACGAAGCTCACACGTTTCTCGCTCTTAACTGAAAAGCATTGGATTTTGGAGGACCTGAGGTTTGTATCATTTTCAGAAACAGAGTTGACCTAGATATTGTCCGTGTGTAGGAAACACAGTTCTTTTGTTCTGAGCACACTCACGTTTCCCTCTGTATTAGAGACTCTAGAAAGCAAGAGCGTGCTTCTTGCTCTAAAGAACAGTGTATTTCATGGATGAGCACTATGCTGTTTGTTTCCCTTCAGAAACGGAGTTAAATGCCAGGCTCTGTGTCTTACTCTAAGCAAGACATCGTTTCAGATAAATGCAGTCACATTTCAGCTCATAGGAAGCTATATTGTTCACGAAGCTCACACGTTTCTCGCTCTTAACTGAAAAGCATTGGATTTTAGAGGACCTGTGGTTTGTATCAGTTTCAGAAACAGAGTTGAACTAGATATGGTCCCTATGTAGGAAACACAGTTCTTTTGTTCTGAGCACAATCACGTTTCCCTCTGGATTAGAGACTCTAGAAAGCAAGAGCGTGCTTCTTGCTCTAAAGCAGAGTGTGTTTCATGGATGAGAACTGTGCTGTGTGTTTCCCTTCAGAAACGGAGTTAAATGCCAGGCTCTGTGTCTTCCTACAAGCAAGACTTAGTTTCAGGTAAACACAGTCATTTTTCAGCTCAAAGTAAGCTACATTGTTCACAAAGCTCACACGTTTCTCGCTCATAACTGAAAAGCATTGCATGTTAGAGGACCTGTGGTTTGTATCAATTTCAGAAACAGAGTTGAACTAGATATGGTCCGGGTGTAGGAAACACAGTTCTTTTGTTCTGAGCACACTCACATTTCCCTCTCTATTTGAGACTATAGAAAGCAAGAGCGTTCTTCTTGCTCTAAAGCAGAGTGTGTTTTATGGATGAGATCTGTGCTGTGTGTTTCCGTTCAGAAACGGAGTTAAATGCCAGGCTCTGTGTCTTACTATAAGCAAGACATCGTTTCAGATACATGCAGTCACATTTCAGCTCAAAGGAAGCTACATTGTTCACGAAGCTCACACGTTTCTCGCTCTTAACTGAAAAGCATTGGATTTTGGAGGACCTGTGGTTTGTATCATTTTCTGAAACAGAGTTGACCTAGACATGGTCCGTGTGTGTGGGAAACACAGTTCTTTTGTTCTGAGCACACTCACGTTTCCCTCTGTATTAGAGACTCTAGAAAGCAAGAGCGTGCTTCCTGCTCTAAAGCACAGTGTGTTTCTTGGATGAGCACTATGCTGTTTGTTTCCCTTCAGAAACGGAGTTAAATGCCAGGCCCTGTGTCTTCCTACAAGCAAGACTTCGTTTCAGGTAAACGCAATCACTTTTCAGCTCAAAGGAAGCTACATAGTTCACAAAGCTCACACGTTTCTCACTCTTAACTTAAGAGCATTGGATTTTAGAGGACCTGTGGTTTATGTAAGTTTCAGAACCAGAGTTGAACTAGATATGGTCTCTGTGTGTAGGAAACACAGTTCTTTTGTTCTGAGCACACTCACGTTTTCCTCTCAATTAGAGACTCTAGAAATCAAGAGCGTGCTTCTTGCTCTAAAGCATACTGTGTTTCATGGATGAGATCTGTGCTGTGTGTTATTGTTCAGAAACGGAGTTAAATGACAGGCTCTGTGTCTTCCTACAAGCAAGACTTCGTTTCTGGTAAACGCAGTCACTTTTCAGCTCAAAGTAAGCTACATTGTTCACAAATCTCACACGTTTCTCGCTCTTAACTGAAAAGCATTGCATGTTAGAGGACCTGTGGTTTGTATCAGTTTCAGAAACAGAGTCGAACTAGATATGGTCCGTGTGTGTAGGAAACACAGTTCTTTTGTTCTGAGCACACTCACGTTTCCCTCTGTATTAGAGACTCTAGAAAGCAAGAACGTGCTTCTTGCTCTAAAGCAGAGTGTGTTTCATGGATGAGAACTGTGCTGTGTGCTTCCCTTCAGAAACGGAGTTAAATGCCAGGCTCTGTGTCTTCCTACAATAAGACTTCGTTTCAGGTAAACACAGTCATTTTTCAGCTCAAAGTAAGCTACATTGTTCACAAAGCTCACACGTTTCTCGCTCATAACTGAAAAGCATTGCATGTTAGAGGACCTGTGGTTTGTATCAATTTCAGAAACAGAGTTGAACTAGATATGGTCCGGGTGTAGGAAACACAGTTCTTTTGTTCTGAGCACACTCACATTTCCCTCTCTATTTGAGACTATAGAAAGCAAGAGCGTTCTTCTTGCTCTAAAGCAGAGTGTGTTTTATGGATGAGATCTGTGCTGTGTGTTTCCGTTCAGAAACGGAGTTAAATGCCAGGCTCTGTGTCTTACTATAAGCAAGACATCGTTTCAGATACATGCAGTCACATTTCAGCTCAAAGGAAGCTACATTGTTCACGAAGCTCACACGTTTCTCGCTCTTATCTGAAAAGCATTGGATTTTGGAGGACCTGTGGTTTGTATCATTTTCTGAAACAGAGTTGACCTAGACATGGTCCGTGTGTGTAGGAAACACAGTTCTTTTGTTCTGAGCACACTCACGTTTCCCTCTGTATTAGAGACTCTAGAAAGCAAGAGCGTGCTTCTTGCTCTAAAGCACAGTGTGTTTCATGGATGAGCACTATGCTGTTTGTTTCCCTTCAGAAACGGAGTTAAATGCCAGGCCCTGTGTCTTCCTACAAGCAAGACTTCGTTTCAGGTAAACGCAATCACTTTTCAGCTCAAAGGAAGCTACATAGTTCACAAAGCTCACACGTTTCTCACTCTTAACTTAAAAGCATTGGATTTTAGAGGACCTGTGGTTTATGTAAGTTTCAGAAACAGGGTTGAACTAGATATGGTCTCTGTGTGTAGGAAACACAGTTCTTTTGTTCTGAGCACACTCACGTTTTCCTCTCAATTAGAGACTCTAGAAATCAAGAGCGTGCTTCTTGCTCTAAAGCATAGTGTGTTTCATGGATGAGATCTGTGCTGTGTGTTATTGTTCAGAAACGGAGTTAAATGCCAGGCTCTGTGTCTTCCTACAAGCAAGACTTCGTTTCAGGTAAAAGCAGTCACTTTTCAGCTCAAAGTAAGCTACATTGTTCACAAATCTCACACGTTTCTCGCTCTTAACTGAAAAGCATTGCATGTTAGAGGACCTGTGGTTTGTATCAGTTTCAGAAACAGAGTCGAACTAGATATGGTCCGTGTGTGTAGGAAACACAATTCTTTTGTTCTGAGCACACTCACGTTTCCCTCTGTATTAGAGACTCTAGAAAGCAAGATCATGCTTCTTGCTCTAAAGCAGAGTGTGTTTCATGGATGAGATCTGTGCTGTGTGTTTCCGTTCAGAAACGGAGTTAAATGCCAGGCTCTGTGTCTTACTATATGCAAGACATCATTTCAGATAAATGCAGTCACATTTCAGCTCAAAGGAAGCTATATTGTTCACGAAGCTCAAATGTTTCTCCCTCTTAACAGAAAAGAATTGGATGTTAGAGCATCTGTGCTTTGTATCAGTTTCAGAAACAGAGTTGAACTAGATATGGTGCGTGTGTAGGAAACACAGTTCTTTTATTCTGAGCACTCTCACGTTTCCCTCTGTATTAGAGATTCTAGAAAGGAAGAGCATGATTCTTGCTCTGAAGCAGAGTGTGTTTCATGGATGAGAACTGTGCTGTGTGTTTCCCTTCAGAAACGGAGTTAAATGCCAGGCTCTGTGTCTTCCTACAAGCAAGACTTCGTTTCAGGTAAAGGCAGTCACTTTTCAGCTCAATGTAAGCTACATTGTTCACAAATCTCACACGTTTCTCGCTCATAACTGAAAAGCATTGCATGTCAGAGGACCTGTGGTTTGTATCAGTTTCAGAAACAGAGTCGAACTAGATATAGTCCGTTAGTGTAGGAAACACAGTTCTTTTGTTCTGAGCACACTCACGTTTCCATCTGTATTAGAGACTCTAGAGAGCAAGAGCGTGCTTCTTGCTCTAAAGCAGAGTGTGTTTCATGGATGAGATCTGTGCTGTGTGTTTCTGTTCAGAAACGGAGTTAAATGCCAGGCTCTGTGTCTTACTATAAGCAAGACATGGTTTCAGATAAATGCAGTCACATTTCAGCTCAAAGGAAGCTATATTGTTCACGAAGCTCACACGTTTCTCCCTCTTAACATAAAAGAATTGGATGTTAGAGCACCTGTGCTTTGTATCAGTTTCAGAAACAGAGTTGAACTAGATATGGTCCGTGTGTGTAGGAAACACAGTTCTTTTATTCTGAGCACTCTCACATTTCCCTCTGTATTAGAGATTCTAGAAAGGAAGAGCATGATTCTTGCTCTGAAGCAGAGTGTGTTTCATGGATGAGAACTGTGCTGTGTGTTTCCCTTCAGAAACGGAGTTAAATGCCAGGCTCTGTGTCTTCCTACAAGCAAGACTTCGTTTCAGGTAAAGGCAGTCACTTTTCAGCTCAATGTAAGCTACATTGTTCACAAATCTCACACGTTTCTCGCTCATAACTGAAAAGCATTGCATGTCAGAGGACCTGTGGTTTGTATCAGTTTCAGAAACAGAGTCGAACTAGATATAGTCCGTGTGTGTAGGAAACACAGTTCTTTTGTTCTGAGCACACTCACGTTTCCATCTGTATTAGAGACTCTAGAAAGCAAGAGCGTGCTTCTTGCTCTAAAGCAGAGTGTGTATTATGGATGAGATCTGTGCTGTGTGTTTCCGTTCAGAAATGGAGTTAAATGCCAGGCTCTGTGTCTTACTATAAGCAAGACATCGTTTCAGATACATGCAGTCACATTTCAGCTCAAAGGAAGCTACATTGTTCACGAAGCTCACACGTTTCTCACTCTTAACTGAAAAGCATTGGATTTTGGAGGACCTGAGGTTTGTATCATTTTCAGAAACAGAGTTGACCTAGATATGTTCCGTGTATGTAGGAAACACAGTTCTTTTGTTCTGAGCACACTCACGTTTCCCTCTGTAATAGAGACTCTAGAAAGCAAGAGCGTGCTTCTTGCTCTAAAGCACAGTGTGTTTCATGGATGAGCACTATGCTGTTTGTTTCCCTTCAGAAACGGAGTTAAATGCCAGGCCCTGTGTCTTCCTACAAGCAAGACTTCGTTTCAGGTAAACGCAATCACTTTTCATCTCAAAGGAAGCTACATAGTTCACAAAGCTCAAACGTTTCTCACTCTTAACTTAAAAGCATTGGATTTTAGAGGACCTGTGGTTTATGTAAGTTTCAGAACCAGAGTTGAACTAGATATGGTCTCTGAGTGTAGGAAACACAGTTCTTTTATTCTGAGCACTCTCACGTTTCCCTCTGTATTAGAGATTCTAGAAAGGAAGAGCATGATTCTTGCTCTGAAGCAGAGTGTGTTTCATGGATGAGAACTGTGCTGTGTGTTTCCCTTCAGAAACGGAGTTAAATGCCAGGCTCTGTGTCTTCCTACAAGCAAGACTTCGTTTCAGGTAAACGCAATCACTTTTCAGCTCACAGGAAGCTACATAGTTCACGAAGCTCACACGTTTCTCACTCTTAACTGAAAAGCATTGGATTTAGAGGACCTGTGGTTTATATCAGTTTCAGAAACAGAGTTGAACTAGATATGGTCTCCGTGTGTAGGAAACACAGTTCTTTGGTTCTCAGCACACTCACGTTTTTCTCTGGATTAGAGACTCTAGAAAGCAAGAGCGTGCTTCTTGCTCTAAAGCACAGTGTGTTTCATGGATGAGATCTGTGCTGTGTGTTATCTTTCAGAAACGGAGTTAAATGCCAGGCTCTGTGTCTTCCCACAAGCAAGACTTCGTTTCAGGTAAAGGCAGTCACTTTTCAGCTCAAAGTAAGCTACATTGTTCACAAATCTCACACGTTTCTCGCTCATAACTGAAAAGCATTGCATGTTAGAGGACCTGTGGTTTGTATCATTTTCAGAAACAGGGTTGACCTAGATATGGTCCGTGTGTGTAGAAAACACAGTTCTTTTGTTCTGAGCACACTCACGTTTTCCTCTGTATTAGAGACTCTAGAAAGCAAGAGCGTGCTTCTTGCTCTAAAGCAGAGTGTGTTTCAAGGATGAGACCTGTGCTGTGTGTTTCCCTTCAGAAATGGAGTTTAATGCCAGGCTCTGTGTCTTCCTACAAGCAAGACTTCGTTTCAGGTAAAAGCAGTCACTTTTCAGCTCAAATGATGCTACATTTTTCACAAAGCTCACACGTTTCTCCCTCTTAACAGAAAAGAATTGGATGTTAGAGGACCTGTGCTTTGTATCAGTTTCAGAAACAGAGTTGAACTAGATATGGTGCGTGTGTGTAGGAAACACAGTTCTTTTATTCTGAGCACTCTCATGTTTCCCTCTGTATTAGAGATTCTAGAAAGGAAGAGCATGATTCTTGCTCTAAAGCAGAGTGTGTTTCATGGATGAGAACTGTGCTGTGTGTTTCCCTTCAGAAACGGAGTTAAATGCCAGGCTCTGTGTCTTCCTACAAGCAAGACTTCGTTTCAGGTAAACGCAATCACTTTTCAGCTCACAGGAAGCTACATAGTTCACGAAGCTCACACGTTTCTCACTCTTAACTGAAAAGCATTGGATTTAGAGGACCTGTGGTTTATATCAGTTTCAGAAACAGAGTTGAACTAGATATGGTCTCCGTGTGTAGGAAACACAGTTCTTTGGTTCTCAGCACACTCACGTTTTTCTCTGGATTAGAGACTCTAGAAAGCAAGAGCGTGCTTCTTGCTCTAAAGCACAGTGTGTTTCATGGATGAGATCTGTGCTGTGTGTTATCTTTCAGAAACGGAGTTAAATGCCAGGCTCTGTGTCTTCCCACAAGCAAGACTTCGTTTCAGGTAAAGGCAGTCACTTTTCAGCTCAAAGTAAGCTACATTGTTCACAAATCTCACACGTTTCTCGCTCATAACTGAAAAGCATTGCATGTTAGAGGACCTGTGGTTTGTATCATTTTCAGAAACAGGGTTGACCTAGATATGGTCCGTGTGTGTAGAAAACACAGTTCTTTTGTTCTGAGCACACTCACGTTTTCCTCTGTATTAGAGACTCTAGAAAGCAAGAGCGTGCTTCTTGCTCTAAAGCAGAGTGTGTTTCAAGGATGAGACCTGTGCTGTGTGTTTCCCTTCAGAAACGGAGTTTAATGCCAGGCTCTGTGTCTTCCTACAAGCAAGACTTCGTTTCAGGTAAAAGCAGTCACTTTTCAGCTCAAATGATGCTACATTTTTCACAAAGCTCACACGTTTCTCCCTCTTAACAGAAAAGAATTGGATGTTAGAGGACCTGTGCTTTGTATCAGTTTCAGAAACAGAGTTGAACTAGATATGGTGCGTGTGTGTAGGAAACACAGTTCTTTTATTCTGAGCACTCTCATGTTTCCCTCTGTATTAGAGATTCTAGAAAGGAAGAGCATGATTCTTGCTCTAAAGCAGAGTGTGTTTCATGGATGAGAACTGTGCTGTGTGTTTCCCTTCAGAAACGGAGTTAAATTCCTGGCTCTGTGTATTACTATAAGAAAGACATCGTTTCAGATAAATGCAGTCAGTTTTCAGCTCAAACGAAGCTACATTGTTCACACAGCTCACACGTTTCTCGCTCTTAACTGAAAATCAATGCAATTTAGAGGACCTGTGGTTTGTATCAGTTTCAGAAACAGAGTTGAACTAGATATGGTCTGTGTGCGTAGGAAACACATTTCTTCTGTTCTGAGCAAACTCAAGTTTCCCTCTGTATTAGAGACTCTGGAAAGCAAGAGACTGCTTCTTGCTCTAAAGCACAGTGTGTTTCATGGATGAGAACTGTGCTGTGTGTTTCCCTACAGAAACGGAGTTAAATGCCATTCTCTGTGTCTTCCTACAAGCAAGACTTCGTTTCAGGTAAAGGCAGTCACTTTTCAGCTCAAACAAAGCTACATTGTTCACGAAGCTCACACGTTTCTTGCTCTTAACTGAAAAGCATTGGATTTTAGAGGACCTGTGGTTTGTATCATTTTCAGAAACAGAGTTGACCTAGATATGTTCCGTGTATGTAGGAAACACAGTTCTTTTGTTCTGAGCATACTCACGTTTCCCTCTGTATTAGAGACTCTAGAAAGCAAGAGCGTGCTTCTTGCTCTAAAGCACAGTGTGTTTCATGGATGAGAACTGTGCTGTTTGTTTCCCTTCAGAAACGGAGTTAAATGCCAGGCTCTGTGTCTTCCTACAAGCAAGACTTCGTTTCAGGTAAAGGCAGTCACTTTTCAGCTCAAAGGAAGCTACATAGTTCACGAAGCTCACACGTTTCTCACTCTTAACTGAAAAGCATTGGATTTAGAGGACCTGTGGTTTATATCAGTTTCAGAAACAGAGTTGAACTAGATATGGTCTCCGTGTGTAGGAAACACAGTTCTTTGGTTCTCAGCACACTCACGTTTTTCTCTGGATTAGAGACTCTAGAAAGCAAGAGCGTGCTTCTTGCTCTAAAGCACAGTGTGTTTCATGGATGAGATCTGTGCTGTGTGTTATCATTCAGAAACGGAGTTAAATGCCAGGCTCTGTGTCTTCCCACAAGCAAGACTTCGTTTCAGGTAAAGGCAGTCACTTTTCAGCTCAAAGTAAGCTACATTGTTCACAAATCTCACACGTTTCTCGCTCATAACTGAAAAGCATTGCATGTTAGAGGACCTGTGGTTTGTATCATTTTCAGAAACAGGGTTGACCTAGATATGGTCCGTGTGTGTAGAAAACACAGTTCTTTTGTTCTGAGCACACTCACGTTTCCCTCTGTATTAGAGACTCTAGAAAGCAAGAGCGTGCTTCTTGCTCTAAAGCAGAGTGTGTTTCAAGGATGAGACCTGTGCTGTGTGTTTCCCTTCAGAAACGGAGTTTAATGCCAGGCTCTGTGTCTTCCTACAAGCAAGACTTCGTTTCAGGTAAAAGCAGTCACTTTTCAGCTCAAATGATGCTACATTTTTCACAAAGCTCACACGTTTCTCCCTCTTAACAGAAAAGAATTGGATGTTAGAGGACCTGTGCTTTGTATCAGTTTCAGAAACAGAGTTGAACTAGATATGGTGCGTGTGTGTAGGAAACACAGTTCTTTTATTCTGAGCACTCTCATGTTTCCCTCTGTATTAGAGATTCTAGAAAGGAAGAGCATGATTCTTGCTCTAAAGCAGAGTGTGTTTCATGGATGAGAACTGTGCTGTGTGTTTCCCTTCAGAAACGGAGTTAAATTCCTGGCTCTGTGTATTACTATAAGAAAGACATCGTTTCAGATAAATGCAGTCAGTTTTCAGCTCAAACGAAGCTACATTGTTCACACAGCTCACACGTTTCTCGCTCTTAACTGAAAATCAATGCAATTTAGAGGACCTGTGGTTTGTATCAGTTTCAGAAACAGAGTTGAACTAGATATGGTCTCCGTGTGTAGGAAACACAGTTCTTTGGTTCTCAGCACACTCACGTTTTTCTCTGGATTAGAGACTCTAGAAAGCAAGAGCGTGCTTCTTGCTCTAAAGCACAGTGTGTTTCATGGATGAGATCTGTGCTGTGTGTTATCATTCAGAAACGGAGTTAAATGCCAGGCTCTGTGTCTTCCCACAAGCAAGACTTCGTTTCAGGTAAAGGCAGTCACTTTTCAGCTCAAAGTAAGCTACATTGTTCACAAATCTCACACGTTTCTCGCTCATAACTGAAAAGCATTGCATGTTAGAGGACCTGTGGTTTGTATCATTTTCAGAAACAGGGTTGACCTAGATATGGTCCGTGTGTGTAGAAAACACAGTTCTTTTGTTCTGAGCACACTCACGTTTCCCTCTGTATTAGAGACTCTAGAAAGCAAGAGCGTGCTTCTTGCTCTAAAGCAGAGTGTGTTTCAAGGATGAGACCTGTGCTGTGTGTTTCCCTTCAGAAACGGAGTTTAATGCGAGGCAATGTGTCTTCCTACAAGCAAGACTTCGTTTCAGGTAAAAGCAGTCACTTTTCAGCTCAAATGATGCTACATTTTTCACAAAGCTCACACGTTTCTCCCTCTTATCAGAAAAGAATTGGATGTTAGAGGACCTGTGGTTTATATCAGTTTCAGAAACAGAGTTGAACTAGATATGGTCTCTGTGTGTAGGAAACACAGTTCTTTGGTTCTCAGCACACTCACGTTTTCCTCTGGATTAGAGACTCTAGAAAGCAAGAGCGTGCTTCTTGCTCTAAAGCAGAGTGTGTTTCAAGGATGAGACCTGTGCTGTGTGTTTCCCTTCAGAAACGGAGTTTAATGCCAGGCTCTGTGTCTTCCTACAAGCAAGACTTCGTTTCAGGTAAAAGCAGTCACTTTTCAGCTCAAATGATGCTACATTTTTCACAAAGCTCACACGTTTCTCCCTCTTAACAGAAAAGAATTGGATGTTAGAGGACCTGTGCTTTGTATCAGTTTCAGAAACAGAGTTGAACTAGATATGGTGCGTGTGTGTAGGAAACACAGTTCTTTTATTCTGAGCACTCTCATGTTTCCCTCTGTATTAGAGATTCTAGAAAGGAAGAGCATGATTCTTGCTCTAAAGCAGAGTGTGTTTCATGGATGAGAACTGTGCTGTGTGTTTCCCTTCAGAAACGGAGTTAAATTCCTGGCTCTGTGTATTACTATAAGAAAGACATCGTTTCAGATAAATGCAGTCAGTTTTCAGCTCAAACGAAGCTACATTGTTCACACAGCTCACACGTTTCTCGCTCTTAACTGAAAATCAATGCAATTTAGAGGACCTGTGGTTTGTATCAGTTTCAGAAACAGAGTTGAACTAGATATGGTCTGTGTGCGTAGGAAACACATTTCTTCTGTTCTGAGCAAACTCAAGTTTCCCTCTGTATTAGAGACTCTGGAAAGCAAGAGACTGCTTCTTGCTCTAAAGCACAGTGTGTTTCATGGATGAGAACTGTGCTGTGTGTTTCCCTACAGAAACGGAGTTAAATGCCATTCTCTGTGTCTTCCTACAAGCAAGACTTCGTTTCAGGTAAAGGCAGTCACTTTTCAGCTCAAACAAAGCTACATTGTTCACGAAGCTCACACGTTTCTTGCTCTTAACTGAAAAGCATTGGATTTTAGAGGACCTGTGGTTTGTATCATTTTCAGAAACAGAGTTGACCTAGATATGTTCCGTGTATGTAGGAAACACAGTTCTTTTGTTCTGAGCATACTCACGTTTCCCTCTGTATTAGAGACTCTAGAAAGCAAGAGCGTGCTTCTTGCTCTAAAGCACAGTGTGTTTCATGGATGAGAACTGTGCTGTTTGTTTCCCTTCAGAAACGGAGTTAAATGCCAGGCTCTGTGTCTTCCTACAAGCAAGACTTCGTTTCAGGTAAAGGCAGTCACTTTTCAGCTCAAAGGAAGCTACATAGTTCACGAAGCTCACACGTTTCTCACTCTTAACTGAAAAGCATTGGATTTAGAGGACCTGTGGTTTATATCAGTTTCAGAAACAGAGTTGAACTAGATATGGTCTCCGTGTGTAGGAAACACAGTTCTTTGGTTCTCAGCACACTCACGTTTTTCTCTGGATTAGAGACTCTAGAAAGCAAGAGCGTGCTTCTTGCTCTAAAGCACAGTGTGTTTCATGGATGAGATCTGTGCTGTGTGTTATCATTCAGAAACGGAGTTAAATGCCAGGCTCTGTGTCTTCCCACAAGCAAGACTTCGTTTCAGGTAAAGGCAGTCACTTTTCAGCTCAAAGTAAGCTACATTGTTCACAAATCTCACACGTTTCTCGCTCATAACTGAAAAGCATTGCATGTTAGAGGACCTGTGGTTTGTATCATTTTCAGAAACAGGGTTGACCTAGATATGGTCCGTGTGTGTAGAAAACACAGTTCTTTTGTTCTGAGCACACTCACGTTTCCCTCTGTATTAGAGACTCTAGAAAGCAAGAGCGTGCTTCTTGCTCTAAAGCAGAGTGTGTTTCAAGGATGAGACCTGTGCTGTGTGTTTCCCTTCAGAAACGGAGTTTAATGCCAGGCTCTGTGTCTTCCTACAAGCAAGACTTCGTTTCAGGTAAAAGCAGTCACTTTTCAGCTCAAATGATGCTACATTTTTCACAAAGCTCACACGTTTCTCCCTCTTAACAGAAAAGAATTGGATGTTAGAGGACCTGTGCTTTGTATCAGTTTCAGAAACAGAGTTGAACTAGATATGGTGCGTGTGTGTAGGAAACACAGTTCTTTTATTCTGAGCACTCTCATGTTTCCCTCTGTATTAGAGATTCTAGAAAGGAAGAGCATGATTCTTGCTCTAAAGCAGAGTGTGTTTCATGGATGAGAACTGTGCTGTGTGTTTCCCTTCAGAAACGGAGTTAAATTCCTGGCTCTGTGTATTACTATAAGAAAGACATCGTTTCAGATAAATGCAGTCAGTTTTCAGCTCAAACGAAGCTACATTGTTCACACAGCTCACACGTTTCTCGCTCTTAACTGAAAATCAATGCAATTTAGAGGACCTGTGGTTTGTATCAGTTTCAGAAACAGAGTTGAACTAGATATGGTCTCCGTGTGTAGGAAACACAGTTCTTTGGTTCTCAGCACACTCACGTTTTTCTCTGGATTAGAGACTCTAGAAAGCAAGAGCGTGCTTCTTGCTCTAAAGCACAGTGTGTTTCATGGATGAGATCTGTGCTGTGTGTTATCATTCAGAAACGGAGTTAAATGCCAGGCTCTGTGTCTTCCCACAAGCAAGACTTCGTTTCAGGTAAAGGCAGTCACTTTTCAGCTCAAAGTAAGCTACATTGTTCACAAATCTCACACGTTTCTCGCTCATAACTGAAAAGCATTGCATGTTAGAGGACCTGTGGTTTGTATCATTTTCAGAAACAGGGTTGACCTAGATATGGTCCGTGTGTGTAGAAAACACAGTTCTTTTGTTCTGAGCACACTCACGTTTCCCTCTGTATTAGAGACTCTAGAAAGCAAGAGCGTGCTTCTTGCTCTAAAGCAGAGTGTGTTTCAAGGATGAGACCTGTGCTGTGTGTTTCCCTTCAGAAACGGAGTTTAATGCGAGGCAATGTGTCTTCCTACAAGCAAGACTTCGTTTCAGGTAAAAGCAGTCACTTTTCAGCTCAAATGATGCTACATTTTTCACAAAGCTCACACGTTTCTCCCTCTTAACAGAAAAGAATTGGATGTTAGAGGACCTGTGGTTTATATCAGTTTCAGAAACAGAGTTGAACTAGATATGGTCTCTGTGTGTAGGAAACACAGTTCTTTGGTTCTCAGCACACTCACGTTTTCCTCTGGATTAGAGACTCTAGAAAGCAAGAGCGTGCTTCTTGCTCTAAAGCAGAGTGTGTTTCATGGATGAGATCTGTGCTGTGTGTTTCCCTTCAGAAACGGAGTTAAATGCCAGGCTCTGTGTCTTCCTACAAGCAAGACTTTGTTTCAGGTAAAAGCAGTCACTTTTCAGCTCAAAGTAAGCTACATTGTTCACAAAGCTCACACGTTTCTCCCTCTTAATAGAAAAGAATTGGATGTTAGAGGACCTGTGCTTTGTATCAGTTTCAGAAACAGAGTTGAACTAGATATGGTGCGTGTGTGTAGGAAACACAGTTCTTTTATTCTGAGCACTCTCATGTTTCCCTCTGTATTAGAGATTCTAGAAAGGAAGAGCATGATTCTTGCTCTAAAGCAGAGTGTGTTTCATGGATGAGAACTGTGCTGTGTTTTTCCCTTCAGAAACAGAGTTAAATTCCAGGCTCTGTGTATTGCTATAAGAAAGACATCGTTTCAGATAAATGCAGTCAGTTTTCAGCTCAAACAAAGCTACATTGTTCACACAGCTCACACATTTCTCGCTCTTAACTGAAAATCAATGCAATTTAGAGGACCTGTGGTTTGTATCAGTTTCAGAAACAGAGTTGAACTAGATATGGTCCGTGTGTGTAGGAAACACAGTTCTTTTGTTCTGAGCACACTCAAGTTTCCCTCTGTATTAGAGACTCTGGAAAGCAAGAGACTGCTTCTTGCTCTAAAGCACAGTGTGTTTCATGGATGAGAACTGTGCTGTGTGTTTCCCTACAGAAACGGAGTTAAATGCCAGGCTCTGTGTCTTCCTACAAGCAAGACTTCGTTTCAGGTAAAGGCAGTCACTTTTCAGCTCAAACAAAGCTACATTGTTCACGAAGCTCACACGTTTCTTGCTCTTAACTGAAAAGC
The DNA here is from genome assembly GCA_949786385.1 of Onychomys leucogaster. Classification (NCBI taxonomy): domain Eukaryota; kingdom Metazoa; phylum Chordata; class Mammalia; order Rodentia; family Cricetidae; genus Onychomys; species Onychomys leucogaster. The sequence continues at coordinate 1,597,474 of CATKUP010000101.1, read as the reverse complement.
ATTGGATTTTAGAGGACCTGTGGTTTGTATCAGTTTCAGAAACAGAGTCCAACTAGATATGGTCCGTGTGTGTAGGAAACACAGTTCTTTTGTTCTGAGCACACTCACGTTTCCCTCTGTATTAGAGACTCTAGAAAGCAAGAGACTGCTTCTTGCTCTAAAGCACAGTGTGTTTCATGGATGAGAACTGTGCTGTGTGTTTCCCTAGAGAAACGGAGTTAAATGCCAGGCTCTGTGTCTTCCTACAAGCAAGACTTCGTTTCAGGTAAACGCAATCACTTTTCAGCTCACAGGAAGCTACATAGTTCACCAAGCTCACACGTTTCTCCCTCTTAACTGAAAAGCATTGGATTTTAGAGGACCTGTGGTTTATATCAGTTTCAGAAACAGAGTTGAACTAGATATGGTCTCTGTGTGTAGGAAACACAGTTCTTTGGTTCTCAGCACACTCACGTTTTCCTCTGGATTAGAGACTCTAGAAAGCAAGAGCGTGCTTCTTGCTCTAAAGCACAGTGTGTTTCATGGATGAGATCTGTGCTGTGTGTTATCATTCAGAAACGGAGTTAAATGCCAGGCTCTGTGGCTTCCCACAAGCAAGACTTCGTTTCAGGTAAAGGCAGTCACTTTTCAGCTCAAAGTAAGCTACATTGTTCACAAATCTCACACGTTTCTCGCTCATAACTGAAAAGCATTGCATGTTAGAGGACCTGTGGTTTGTATCATTTTCAGAAACAGAGTTGACCTAGATATGGTCCGTGTGTGTAGAAAACACAGTTCTTTGGTTCTGAGCACACTCACGTTTCCCTCTGTATTAGAGAGTCTAGAAAGCAAGAGCGTGCTTCTTGCTCTAAAGCAGAGTGTGTTTCATGGATGAGATCTGTGCTGTGTGTTTCCCTTCAGAAACGGAGTTAAATGCCAGGCTCTGTGTCTTCCTACAAGCAAGACTTCGTTTCAGGTAAAAGCAGTCACTTTTCAGCTCAAACGAAGCTACATTGTTCACAAAGCTCACACGTTTCTCCCTCTTAACAGAAAAGAATTGGATGTTAGAGGACCTGTGCTTTGTATCAGTTTCAGAAACAGAGTTGAACTAGATATGGTGCGTGTGTGTAGGAAACACAGTTCTTTTATTCTGAGCACTCTCATGTTTCCCTCTGTATTAGAGATTCTAGAAAGGAAGAGCATGATTCTTGCTCTAAAGCAGAGTGTGTTTCATGGATGAGAACTGTGCTGTGTGTTTCCCTTCAGAAACAGAGTTAAATTCCAGGCTCTGTGTATTGCTATAAGAAAGACATCGTTTCAGATAAATGCAGTCAGTTTTCAGCTCAAACAAAGCTACATTGTTCACACAGCTCACACATTTCTCGCTCTTAACTGAAAATCAATGCAATTTAGAGGACCTGTGGTTTGTATCAGTTTCAGAAACAGAGTTGAACTAGATATGGTCCGTGTGTGTAGGAAACACAGTTCTTTTGTTCTGAGCACACTCAAGTTTCCCTCTGTATTAGAGACTCTGGAAAGCAAGAGACTGCTTCTTGCTCTAAAGCACAGTGTGTTTCATGGATGAGAACTGTGCTGAGTGTTTCCCTACAGAAACGGAGTTAAATGCCAGGCTCTGTGTCTTCCTACAAGAAAGACTTCGTTTCAGGTAAAGGCAGTCACTTTTCAGCTCAAACAAAGCTACATTGTTCACGAAGCTCACACGTTTCTCGCTCTTAACTGAAAAGCATTGGATTATAGAGGACCTGTGGTTTGTATCATTTTCAGAAACAGAGTTGACCTAGATATGTTCCGTGTATGTAGGAAACACAGTTCTTTTGTTCTGAGCATACTCACAATTCCCTCTGTATTAGAGACTCTAGAAAGCAAGAGCGTGCTTCTTGCTCTAAAGCACAGTGTGTTTCATGGATGAGAACTATGCTGTTTGTTTCCCTTCAGAAACGGAGTTAAATGCCAGGCTCTGTGTCTTCCTATAAGCAAGACTTCGTTTAGGGTAAACCCAATCACTTTTCAGCTCTAAGTAAGCTACATAGTTCACGAAGCTCACACGTTTCTCACTCTTAACTGAAAAGCATTGGATTTTAGAGGACCTGTGGTTTATATCAGTTTCAGAAACAGAGTTGAACTAGATATGGTCTCCATGTGTAGGAAACACAGTTCTTTGGTTCTCAGCACACTCACGTTTTCCAATGGATTAGAGACTCTAGAAAGCAAGAGCGTGCTTCTTGCTCTAAAGCACAGTGTGTTTCATGGATGAGATCTGTGCTGTGTGTTATCGTTCAGAAACGGAGTTAAATTCCAGGCTCTGTGTCTTCCCACAAGCAAGACTTCGTTTCAGGTAAAGGCAGTCACTTTTCAGCTCAAAGTAAGCTACATTGTTCACAAATCTCACACGTTCCTCGCTCATAACTGAAAAGCATTGCATGTTAGAGGACCTGTGGTTTGTATCAGTTTCAGAAACAGAGTTGAACTAGATATGGTCCGTGTGTGTAGGAAACACAGTTCTTTTGTTCTGAGCACACTCAAGTTTCCCTCTGTATTAGAGACTCTGGAAATCAAGAGACTGCTTCCTGCTCTAAAGCACAGTGTGTTTCATGGATGAGAACTGTGCTGTGTGTTTCCCTACAGAAACGGAGTTAAATGCCAGGCTCTGTGTCTTCCTACAAGCAAGACTTCGTTTCAGGTAAAGGCAGTCACTTTTCAGCTCAAACAAAGCTACATTGTTCACGAACCTCACACGTTTCTCACTCTTAACTGAAAAGCATTGGATTTTAGAGGACCTGTGGTTTATATCAGTTTCAGAAACAGAGTTGAACTAGATATGGTCTCCGTGTGTAGGAAACACAGTTCTTTGGTTCTCAGCACACTCACGTTTTCCTCTGGATTAGAGACTCTAGAAAGCAATAGCGTGCTTCTTGCTCTAAAGCACAGTGTGTTTCATGGATGAGATCTGTGCTGTGTGTTATCGTTCAGAATCGGAGTTAAATTCCAGGCTCTGTGTCTTCCCACAAGCAAGACTTCGTTTCAGGTAAAGGCAGTCACTTATCAGCTCAAAGTAAGCTACATTGTTCACAAATCTCACACGTTTCTCGCTCATAACTGAAAAGCATTGCATGTTAGAGGACCTGTGGTTTGTATCAGTTTCAGAAACAGAGTTGAACTAGATATGGTCCGTGTGTGTAGGAAACACAGTTCTTTTGTTCTGAGCACACTCAAGTTTCCCTCTGTATTAGAGACTCTGGAAAGCAAGAGACTGCTTCTTGCTCTAAAGCACAGTGTGTTTCATGGATGAGAACTGTGCTGTGTGTTTCCCTACAGAAACGGATTTAAATGCCAGGCTCTGTGTCTTCCTACAAGAAAGACTTCATTTCAGGTAAAGGCAGTCACTTTTCAGCTCAAAGTAAGCTACATTGTTCACAAAACTCACACGTTTCTCGCTCATAACTGAAAAGCATTGCATGTTAGAGGACCTGTGGTTTGTATCATTTTCAGAAACAGAGTTGACCTAGATATGGTCCGTGTGTGTAGAAAACACAGTTCTTTGGTTCTGAGCACACTCACGTTTCCCTCTGTATTAGAGCCTCTGGAAAGCAAGAGCGTGCTTCTTGCTCTAAAGCACAGTGTGTTTCATGGATGAGAACTATGCTGTTTGTTTCCCTTCAGAAACGGAGTTAAATGCCAGGCTCTGTGTCTTCCTACAAGCAAGACTTCGTTTCAGGTAAACGCAATCACTTTTCAGCTCACAGGAAGCTACATAGTTCACGAAGCTCACACGTTTCTCACTCTTAACTGAAAAGCATTGGATTTAGAGGACCTGTGGTTTTATCAGTTTCAGAAACAGAGTTGAACTAGATATGGTCTCCGTGTGTAGGAAACACAGTTCTTTGGTTCTCAGCACACTCACGTTTTTCTCTGGATTAGAGACTCTAGAAAGCAAGAGCGTGCTTCTTGCTCTAAAGCACAGTGTGTTTCATGGATGAGATCTGTGCTGTGTGTTATCATTCAGAAACGGAGTTAAATGCCAGGCTCTGTGTCTTCCCACAAGCAAGACTTCGTTTCAGGTAAAGGCAGTCACTTTTCAGCTCAAAGTAAGCTACATTGTTCACAAATCTCACACGTTTCTCGCTCATAACTGAAAAGCATTGCATGTTAGAGGACCTGTGGTTTGTATCATTTTCAGAAACAGGGTTGACCTAGATATGGTCCGTGTGTGTAGAAAACACAGTTCTTTTGTTCTGAGCACACTCACGTTTCCCTCTGTATTAGAGACTCTAGAAAGCAAGAGCGTGCTTCTTGCTCTAAAGCAGAGTGTGTTTCAAGGATGAGACCTGTGCTGTGTGTTTCCCTTCAGAAACGGAGTTTAATGCCAGGCTCTGTGTCTTCCTACAAGCAAGACTTCGTTTCAGGTAAAAGCAGTCACTTTTCAGCTCAAATGATGCTACATTTTTCACAAAGCTCACACGTTTCTCCCTCTTAACAGAAAAGAATTGGATGTTAGAGGACCTGTGCTTTGTATCAGTTTCAGAAACAGAGTTGAACTAGATATGGTGCGTGTGTGTAGGAAACACAGTTCTTTTATTCTGAGCACTCTCATGTTTCCCTCTGTATTAGAGATTCTAGAAAGGAAGAGCATGAGTCTTGCTCTAAAGCAGAGTGTGTTTCATGGATGAGAACTGTGCTGTGTGTTTCCCTTCAGAAACGGAGTTAAATTCCTGGCTCTGTGTATTACTATAAGAAAGACATCGTTTCAGATAAATGCAGTCAGTTTTCAGCTCAAACGAAGCTACATTGTTCACACAGCTCACACGTTTCTCGCTCTTAACTGAAAATCAATGCAATTTAGAGGACCTGTGGTTTGTATCAGTTTCAGAAACAGAGTTGAACTAGAAATGGTCTGTGTGCGTAGGAAACACATTTCTTCTGTTCTGAGCAAACTCAAGTTTCCCTCTGTATTAGAGACTCTGGAAAGCAAGAGACTGCTTCTTGCTCTAAAGCACAGTGTGTTTCATGGATGAGAACTGTGCTGTGTGTTTCCCTACAGAAACGGAGTTAAATGCCATTCTCTGTGTCTTCCTACAAGCAAGACTTCGTTTCAGGTAAAGGCAGTCACTTTTCAGCTCAAACAAAGCTATATTGTTCACGAAGCTCACACGTTTCTTGCTCTTAACTGAAAAGCATTGGATTTTAGAGGACCTGTGGTTTGTATCATTTTCAGAAACAGAGTTGACCTAGATATGTTCCGTGTATGTAGGAAACACAGTTCTTTTGTTCTGAGCATACTCACGTTTCCCTCTGTATTAGAGACTCTAGAAAGCAAGAGCGTGCTTCTTGCTCTAAAGCACAGTGTGTTTCATGGATGAGAACTATGCTGTTTGTTTCCCTTCAGAAACGGAGTTAAATGCCAGGCTCTGTGTCTTCCTACAAGCAAGACTTCGTTTCAGGTAAAGGCAGTCACTTTTCAGCTCAAAGGAAGCTACATAGTTCACGAAGCTCACACGTTTCTCACTCTTAACTGAAAAGCATTGGATTTAGAGGACCTGTGGTTTATATCAGTTTCAGAAACAGAGTTGAACTAGATATGGTCTCCGTGTGTAGGAAACACAGTTCTTTGGTTCTCAGCACACTCACGTTTTTCTCTGGATTAGAGACTCTAGAAAGCAAGAGCGTGCTTCTTGCTCTAAAGCACAGTGTGTTTCATGGATGAGATCTGTGCTGTGTGTTATCATTCAGAAACGGAGTTAAATGCCAGGCTCTGTGTCTTCCCACAAGCAAGACTTCGTTTCAGGTAAAGGCAGTCACTTTTCAGCTCAAAGTAAGCTACATTGTTCACAAATCTCACACGTTTCTCGCTCATAACTGAAAAGCATTGCATGTTAGAGGACCTGTGGTTTGTATCATTTTCAGAAACAGGGTTGACCTAGATATGGTCCGTGTGTGTAGAAAACACAGTTCTTTTGTTCTGAGCACACTCACGTTTCCCTCTGTATTAGAGAGTCTAGAAAGCAAGAGCGTGCTTCTTGCTCTAAAGCAGAGTGTGTTTCAAGGATGAGACCTGTGCTGTGTGTTTCCCTTCAGAAGCGGAGTTTAATGCCAGGCTCTGTGTCTTCCTACAAGCAAGACTTCGTTTCAGGTAAAAGCAGTCACTTTTCAGCTCAAATGATGCTAAATTTTTCACAAAGCTCACACGTTTCTCCCTCTTAACAGAAAAGAATTGGATGTTAGAGGACCTGTGCTTTGCATCAGTTTCAGAAACAGAGTTGAACTAGATATGGTGCGTGTGTGTAGGAAACACAGTTCTTTTATTCTGAGCACTCTCATGTTTCCCTCTGTATTAGAGATTCTAGAAAGGAAGAGCATGATTCTTGCTCTAAAGCAGAGTGTGTTTCATGGATGAGAACTGTGCTGTGTGTTTCCCTTCAGAAACGGAGTTAAATTCCTGGCTCTGTGTATTACTATAAGAAAGACATCGTTTCAGATAAATGCAGTCAGTTTTCAGCTCAAACGAAGCTACATTGTTCACACAGCTCACACGTTTCTCGCTCTTAACTGAAAATCAATGCAATTTAGAGGACCTGTGGTTTGTATCAGTTTCAGAAACAGAGTTGAACTAGATATGGTCTGTGTGCGTAGGAAACACATTTCTTCTGTTATGAGCAAACTCAAGTTTCCCTCTGTATTAGAGACTCTGGAAAGCAAGAGACTGCTTCTTGCTCTAAAGCACAGTGTGTTTCATGGATGAGAACTGTGCTGTGTGTTTCCCTACAGAAACGGAGTTAAATGCCATTCTCTGTGTCTTCCTACAAGAAAGACTTCGTTTCAGGTAAAGGCAGTCACTTTTCAGCTCAAACAAAGCTACATTGTTCACGAAGCTCACACGTTTCTTGCTCTTAACTGAAAAGCATTGGATTTTAGAGGACCTGAGGTTTGTATCATTTTCAGAAACAGAGTTGACCTAGATATGTTCCGTGTATGTAGGAAACACAGTTCTTTTGTTCTGAGCATACTCACGTTTCCCTCTGTATTAGAGACTCTAGAAAGCAAGAGCGTGCTTCTTGCTCTAAAGCACAGTGTGTTTCATGGATGAGAACTATGCTGTTTGTTTCCCTTCAGAAACGGAGTTAAATGCCAGGCTCTGTGTCTTCCTACAAGCAAGACTTCGTTTCAGGTAAAGGCAGTCACTTTTCAGCTCAAAGGAAGCTACATAGTTCACGAAGCTCACACGTTTCTCACTCTTAACTGAAAAGCATTGGATTTAGAGGACCTGTGGTTTATATCAGTTTCAGAAACAGAGTTGAACTAGATATGGTCTCCGTGTGTAGGAAACACAGTTCTTTGGTTCTCAGCACACTCACGTTTTTCTCTGGATTAGAGACTCTAGAAAGCAAGAGCGTGCTTCTTGCTCTAAAGCACAGTGTCTTTCATGGATGAGATCTGTGCTGTGTGTTATCATTCAGAAACGGAGTTAAATGCCAGGCTCTGTGTCTTCCCACAAGCAAGACTTCGTTTCAGGTAAAGGCAGTCACTTTTCAGCTCAAAGTAAGCTACATTGTTCACAAATCTCACACGTTTCTCGCTCATAACTGAAAAGCATTGCATGTTAGAGGACCTGTGGTTTGTATCATTTTCAGAAACAGGGTTGACCTAGATATGGTCCGTGTGTGTAGAAAACACAGTTCTTTTGTTCTGAGCACACTCACGTTTCCCTCTGTATTAGAGACTCTAGAAAGCAAGAGCGTGCTTCTTGCTCTAAAGCAGAGTGTGTTTCAAGGATGAGACCTGTGCTGTGTGTTTCCCTTCAGAAACGGAGTTTAATGCCAGGCTCTGTGTCTTCCTACAAGCAAGACTTCGTTTCAGGTAAAAGCAGTCACTTTTCAGCTCAAATGATGCTACATTTTTCACAAAGCTCACACGTTTCTCCCTCTTAACAGAAAAGAATTGGATGTTAGAGGACCTGTGGTTTATATCAGTTTCAGAAACAGAGTTGAACTAGATATGGTCTCCATGTGTAGGAAACACAGTTCTTTGGTTCTCAGCACACTCACGTTTTCCAATGGATTAGAGACTCTAGAAAGCAAGAGCGTGCTCCTTGCTCTAAAGCACAGTGTGTTTCATGGATGAGATCTGTGCTGTGTGTTATCATTCAGAAACGGAGTTATATGCCAGGCTCTGTGTCTTCCCACAAGCAAGACTTCGTTTCAGGTAAAGGCAGTCACTTTTCAGCTCAAAGTAAGCTACATTGTTCACAAAACTCACACGTTTCTTGCTCATAACTGAAAAGCATTGCATGTTAGAGGACCTGTGGTTTGTATCATTTTCAGAAACAGAGTTGACCTAGATATGGTCCGTGTGTGTAGAAAACACAGTTCTTTGGTTCTGAGCACACTCACGTTTCCCTCTGTATTAGAGAATCTAGAAAGCAAGAGCGTGCTTCTTGCTCTAAAGCAGAGTGTGTTTCATGGATGAGATCTGTGCTGTGTGTTTCCCTTCAGAAACGGAGTTAAATTCCAGGCTCTGTGTATTACTATAAGAAAGACATCGTTTCAGATAAATGCAGTCAGTTTTCAGCTCAAACGAAGCTACATTGTTCACACAGCTCACACGTTTCTCGCTCTTAACTGAAAATCAATGCAATTTAGAGTACCTGTGGTTTGTATCAGTTTCAGAAACAGAGTTGAACTAGATATGGTCCGTGTATGTAGGAAACACAGTTCTTTTGTTCTGAGCATACTCACGTTTCCCTCTGTATTAGAGACTCTAAAAAGCAAGAGCGTGCTTCTTGCTCTAACGCACAGTGTGTTTCATGGATGACAACTATGCTGTTTGTTTCCCTTCAGAAACGGAGTTAAATGCCAGGCTCTGTGTCTTCCTAAAAGCAAGACTTCGTTTCAGGTAAACGCAATCACTTTTCAGCTCACAGGAAGCTACATAGTTCACGAAGCTCACACGTTTCTCACTCTTAACTGAAAAGCATTGGATTTTAGAGGACCTGTGGTTTATATCAGTTTCAGAAACAGAGTTGAACTAGATATGGTCTCCGTGTGTAGGAAACACAGTTCTTTGGTTCTCAGCACACTCACGTTTTCCTCTGGATTAGAGACTCTAGAAAGCAAGAGCGTGCTTCTTGCTCTAAAGCACAGTGTGTTGCATGGATGAGATCTGTGCTGTGTGTTATCATTCAGAAACGGAGTTAAATGCCAAGCTCTGTGTCTTCCCACAAGCAAGACTTCGTTTCAGGTAAAGGCAGTCACTTTTCAGCTCAAAGTAAGCTACATTGTTCACAAATCTCACACGTTTCTCGCTCATAACTGAAAAGCATTGCATGTTAGAGGACTTGTGGTTTGTATCAGTTTCAGAAACAGAGTTGAACTAGATATGGTCCGTGTGTGTAGGAAACACAGTTCTTTTGTTCTGAGCACACTCAAGTTTCCCTCTGTGTTAGAGACTCTGGAAAGCAAGAGACTGCTTCTTGCTCTAAAGCACAGTGTGTTTCATGGATGAGAACTGTGCTGTGTGTTTCCCTACAGAAACGGAGTTAAATGCCAGGCTCTGTGTCTTCCTACAAGAAAGACTTCATTTCAGGTAAACGCAATCACTTTTCAGCTCACAGGAAGCTACATAGTTCACGAAGCTCACACGTTTCTCACTCTTAACTGAAAAGCATTGGATTAAGAGGACCTGTGGTTTATATCAGTTTCAGAAACAGAGTTGAACTAGATATGGTCTCCGTGTGTAGGAAACACAGTTCTTTGGTTCTCAGCACACTCACGTTTTTCTCTGGATTAGAGACTCTAGAAAGCAAGAGCGTGCTTCTTGCTCTAAAGCACAGTGTGTTTCATGGATGAGATCTGTGCTGTGTGTTATCTTTCAGAAACGGAGTTAAATGCCAGGCTCTGTGTCTTCCCACAAGCAAGACTTCGTTTCAGGTAAAGGCAGTCACTTTTCAGCTCAAAGTAAGCTACATTGTTCACAAATCTCACACGTTTCTCGCTCATAACTGAAAAGCATTGCATGTTAGAGGACCTGTGGTTTGTATCATTTTCAGAAACAGGGTTGACCTAGATATGGTCCGTGTGTGTAGAAAACACAGTTCTTTTGTTCTGAGCACACTCACGTTTCCCTCTGTATTAGAGACTCTAGAAAGCAAGACCGTGCTTCTTGCTCTAAAGCAGAGTGTGTTTCAAGGATGAGACCTGTGCTGTGTGTTTCCCTTCAGAAACGGAGTTAAATGCCAGGCTCTGTGTCTTCCTACAAGCAAGACATCGTTTCAGGTAAAAGCAGTCACTTTTCAGCTCAAACGATGCTACATTTTTCACAAAGCTCACACGTTTCTCCCTCTTAACAGAAACGAATTGGATGTTAGAGGACCTGTGCTTTGTATCAGTTTCAGAAACAGAGTTGAACTAGATATGGTGCGTGTGTGTAGGAAACACAGTTCTTTTATTCTGAGCACTCTCATGTTTCCCTCTGTATTAGAGATTCTAGAAAGGAAGAGCATGATTCTTGCTCTAAAGCAGAGTGTGTTTCATGGATGAGAACTGTGCTGTGTGTTTCCCTTCAGAAACGGAGTTAAATTCCTGGCTCTGTGTATTACTATAAGAAAGACATCGTTTCAGATAAATGCAGTCAGTTTTCAGCTCAAACGAAGCTACATTGTTCACACAGCTCACACGTTTCTCGCTCTTAACTGAAAATCAATGCAATTTAGAGGACCTGTGGTTTGTATCAGTTTCAGAAACAGAGTTGAACTAGATATGGTCTGTGTGTGTAGGAAACACAGTTCTTCTGTTCTGAGCAAACTCAAGTTTCCCTCTGTATTAGAGACTCTGGAAAGAAAGAGACTGCTTCTTGCTCTAAAGCACAGTGTGTTTCATGGATGAGAACTGTGCTGTGTGTTTCCCTACAGAAACGGAGTTAAATGCCAGGCTCTGTGTCTTCCTACAAGAAAGACTTCGTTTCAGGTAAAGGCAGTCACTTTTCAGCTCAAACAAAGCTACATTGTTCACGAAGCTCACACGTTTCTTGCTCTTAACTGAAAAGCATTGGATTTTAGAGGACCTGTGGTTTGTATCATTTTCAGAAACAGAGTTGACCTAGATATGTTCCGTGTATGTAGGAAACACAGTTCTTTTGTTCTGAGCATACTCACGTTTCCCTCTGTATTAGAGACTCTAGAAAGCAAGAGCGTGCTTCTTGCTCTAAAGCACAGTGTGTTTCATGGATGAGAACTATGCTGTTTGTTTCCCTTCAGAAACGGAGTTAAATGCCAGGCTCTGTGTCTTCCTACAAGCAAGACTTCGTTTCAGGTAAACGCAATCACTTTTCGGCTCACAGGAAGCTACATAGTTCACGAAGCTCACACGTTTCTCACTCTTAACTGAAAAGCATTGGATTTTAGAGGACCTGTGGTTTATATCAGTTTCAGAAACAGAGTTGAACTAGATATGGTCTCCGTGTGTAGGAAACACAGTTCTTTTGTTCTGCGCACACTCACGTTTCCCTCTGTATTAGAGACTCTAGAAAGCAAGAGCGTGCTTCTTGCTCTAAAGCAGAGTGTGTTTCATGGATGAGATCTGTGCTGTGTGTTTCCCTTCAGAAACGGAGTTAAATGCCAGGCTCTGTGTCTTCCGACAAGCAAGACTTCGTTTCAGGTAAAGGCAGTCACTTTTCAGCTCAAAGTAAGCTACATTGTTCACAAATCTCACATGTTTCTTGCTCATAACTGAAAAGCATTGCATGTTAGAGGACCTGTGGTTTGTATCAGTTTCAGAAACAGAGTTGACCTAGATATGGTCCGTGTGTGTAGAAAACACAGTTCTTTTGTTCTGAGCACACTCACGTTTCCCTCTGTATTAGAGACTCTATAAAGCAAGAGTGTGCTTCTTGCTCTAAAGCAGAGTGTGTTTCATGGATGAGATCTGTGCTGTGTGTTTCCCTTCAGAAACGGAGTTAAATGCCAGGCTCTGTGTCTTCCTACAAGCAAGACTTCGTTTCAGGTAAAAGCAGTCACTTTTCAGCTCAAACGAACCTACATTGTTCACAAAGCTCACACTTTTCTCCCTCTTAACAGAAAAGAATTGGATGTTAGAGGACCTGTGCTTTGTATCAGTTTCAGAAACAGAGTTGAACTAGATATGGTGCGTGTGTGTAGGAAACACAGTTATTTTATTCTGAGCACTCTCACGTTTCCCTCTGTATTAGAGATTCTAGAAAGGAAGAGCATGATTCTTGCTCTAAAGCAGAGTGTGTTTCATGGATGAGAACTGTGCTGTGTGTTTCCCTTCAGAAACGGAGTTAAATTCCAGGCTCTGTGTATTACTATAAGAAAGACATCTTTTCAGATAAATGCAGTCAGTTTTCAGCTCAAACGAAGCTACATTGTTCACATAGCTCACACGTTTCTCGCTCTTAACTGAAAATCAATGCAATTTAGAGGACCTGTGGTTTGTATCAGTTTCAGAAACAGAGTTGAACTAGATATGGTCCGTGTGTGTAGGAAACACAGTTCTTTTGTTCTGAGCACACTCAAGTTTCCCTCTGTATTAGAGACTCTGGAAAGCAAGAGACTGCTTCTTGCTCTAACGCACAGTGTGTTTCATGGATGAGAACTGTGCTGTGTGTTTCCCTTCAGAAACGGAGTTAAATGCCAGGCTCTGTGTCTTCCTACAAGCAAGACTTCGTTTCAGGTAAACGCAATCACTTTTCAGCTCACAGGAAGCTACATAGTTCACGAAGCTCACACGTTTCTCACTCTTAACTGAAAAGCATTGGATTTTAGAGGACCTGTGGTTTATATCAGTTTCAGAAACAGAGTTGAACTAGATATGGTCTCCGTGTGTAGGAAACACAGTTCTTTGGTTCTCAGCACACTCACGTTTTTCTCTGGATTAGAGACTCTAGAAAGCAAGAGCGTGCTTCTTGCTCTAAAGCACAGTGTGTTTCATGGATGAGATCTGTGCTGTGTGTTATCATTCAGAAACGGAGTTAAATGCCAGGCTCTGTGTCTTCCCACAAGCAAGACTTCGTTTCAGGTAAAGGCAGTCACTTTTCAGCTCAAAGTAAGCTACATTGTTCACAAATCTCACACTTTTCTCGCTCATAACTGAAAAGCATTGCATGTTAGAGGACCTGTGGTTTGTATCATTTTCAGAAACAGGGTTGACCTAGATATGGTCCGTGTGTGTAGAAAACACAGTTCTTGTGTTCTGAGCACACTCACGTTTCCCTCTGTATTAGAGACTCTAGAAAGCAAGAGCGTGCTTCTTGCTCTAAAGTAGAGTGTGTTTCAAGGATGAGATCTGTGCCGTGTGTTTCCCTTCAGAAACGGAGTTAAATGCCAGGCTCTGTGTCTTCCTACAAGCAAGACTTCGTTTCAGGTAAAAGCAGTCACTTTTCAGCTCAAACGAACCTACATTGTTCACAAAGCTCACACGTTTCTCCCTCTTAACAGAAAAGAATTGGATGTTAGAGGACCTGTGCTTTGTATCAGTTTCAGAAACAGAGTTGAACTAGATATGGTGCGTGTGTGTAGGAAACACAGTTCTTTTATTCTGAGCACTCTCACGTTTCCCTCTGTATTAGAGATTCTAGAAAGGAAGAGCATGATTCTTGCTCTAAAGCAGAGTGTGTTTCATGGATGAGAACTGTGCTGTGTGTTTCCCTTCAGAAACGGAGTTAAATTCCAGGCTCTGTGTATTACTATAAGAAAGACATCGTTTCAGATAAATGCAGTCAGTTTTCAGCTCAAACGAAGCTACATTGTTCACACAGCTCACACGTTTCTCGCTCTTAACTGAAAATCAATGCAATTTAGAGGACCTGTGGTTTCTATCAGTTTCAGAAACAGAGTTGAACTAGATATGGTCCGTGTGTGTAGGAAACACAGTTCTATTGTTCTGAGCACACTCAAGTTTCCCTCTGTATTAGAGACTCTGGAAAGCAAGAGACTGCTTCTTGCTCTAACGCACAGTGTGTTTCATGGATGAGAACTGTGCTGTGTGTTTCCCTTCAGAAACGGAGTTAAATGCCAGGCTCTGTGTCTTCCTAAAAGCAAGACTTCGTTTCAGGTAAACGCAATCACTTTTCAGCTCACAGGAAGCTACATAGTTCACGAAGCTCACACGTTTCTCACTCTTAACTGAAAAGCATTGGATTTTAGAGGACCTGTGGTTTATATCAGTTTCAGAAACAGAGTTGAACTAGATATGGTCTCCGTGTGTAGGAAACACAGTTCTTTGGTTCTCAGCACACTCACGTTTTTCTCTGGATTAGAGACTCTAGAAAGCAAGAGCGTGCTTCTTGCTCTAAAGCACAGTGTGTTTCATGGATGAGATCTGTGCTGTGTGTTATCATTCAGAAACGGAGTTAAATGCCAGGCTCTGTGTCTTCCCACAAGCAAGACTTCGTTTCAGGTAAAGGCAGTCACTTTTCAGCTCAAAGTAAGCTACATTGTTCACAAATCTCACACGTTTCTCGCTCATAACTGAAAAGCATTGCATGTTAGAGGACCTGTGGTTTGTATCATTTTCAGAAACAGGGTTGACCTAGATATGGTCCGTGTGTGTAGAAAACACAGTTCTTTTGTTCTGAGCACACTCACGTTTCCCTCTGTATTAGAGAATCTAGAAAGCAAGAGCGTGCTTCTTGCTCTAAAGTAGAGTGTGTTTCAAGGATGAGATCTGTGCTGTGTGTTTCCCTTCAGAAACGGAGTTAAATGCCAGGCTCTGTGTCTTCCTACAAGCAAGACTTCGTTTCAGGTAAAAGCAGTCACTTTTCAGCTCAAACGAAGCTACATTGTTCACAAAGCTCACACGTTTCTCCCTCTTAACAGAAACGAATTGGATGTTAGAGGACCTGTGCTTTGTATCAGTTTCAGAAACAGAGTTGAACTAGATATGGTGCGTGTGTTTAGGAAACACAGTTCTTTTATTCTGAGCACTCTCACGTTTCCCTCTGTATTAGAGACTCTGGAAAGCAAGAGACTGCTTCTTGCTCTAAAGCACAGTGTGTTTCATGGATGAGAACTGTGCTGTATGTATCCCTACAGAAACGGAGTTAAATGCCAGGCTCTGTGTCTTCCCACAAGCAAGACTTCGTTTCAGGTAAACGCAGTCACTTTTCAGCTCAAACAAAGCTACATTATTCACAAAGCTCACACGTTTCTCCCTCTTAACAGAAAAGAATTGGATGTTAGAGGACCTGTGCTTTGTATCAGTTTCAGAAACAGAGTTGAACTAGATATGGTGCGTGTGTGTAGGAAACACAGTTCTTTTGTTCTGAGCATACTCACGTTTCCCTCTGTATTAGAGACTCTAGAAAGCAAGAGCGTGCTTCTTGCTCTAAAGCACAGTGTGTTTCATGGATGAGAACTATGCTGTTTGTTTCCCTTCAGAAACGGAGTTAAATGCCAGGCTCTGTGTCTTCCTACAAGCAAGACTTTGTTTCAGGTAAACGCAATCACTTTTCAGCTCACAGGAAGCTACATAGTTCACGAAGCTCACACGTTTCTCGCTCATAACTGAAAAGCACTGTATTTGAGAGGACCTGTGGTTTGTATCAGTTTCAGAAACAGAGTCCAACTAGATATGGTCCGTGTGTGTAGGAAACACAGTTCTTTTGTTCTGAGCACACTCACGTTTCCCTTTGTATTAGAGATTCTAGAAAGCAAGTGCGTGCTTCTTTCTCTAAAGCAGAGTGTGTTTCTGGGATGAGAACTGTGCTGTGTGATTCCATTCAGAAACGAATTTAAATGCCAGGCTCTGTGTCTTCCTACAAGCAAGACTTCGTTTCAGGAAAACGCAATCACTTTTCAGCTCAAACGAAGCTATATTGTTCACAAAGCTCACACATGTCTTGCACTTAACTGAAAAGCATTGGATGTTAGAGGACCTGTACTTTGTATAAGTTTCAGAAACAGAGTTGAACTAGATGTGGTCCGTGTGTGTAGGAAACACAGTTCTTTTGTTCTGAGCACACTCACGTTTTCCTCTGGATTAGAGACTCTAGAAAGCAAGAGCGTGCTTCTTGCTCTAAAGCAGAGTGTGTTTCATGGATGAGAACTGAGCTGTGTGTTTCCCTTCAGAAACGGAGTTAAATGCCAGGCTCTGTGTCTTCCTACAAGCAAGACTTCGTTTCAGGTAAACACAGTCATTTTTCAGCTCAAAGTAAGCTACATTGTTCAAAAAGCTCACACGTTTCTCGCTCATAACTGAAAAGCATTGCATGATAGAGCACCTGTGGTTTGTATCAGTTTCAGAAACAGAGTTGAACTAGATATGGTCCGTGTGTGTAGGAAACACAGTTCTTTTGTTCTGAGCACACTCACGTTTCACTCTGTATTAGAGACTCTAGAAAGCAAGAGCGTGCTTCTTGCTCTAAAGCACAGTGTGTTTCATGGATGAGCACTATGCTGTTTATTTCCCTTCAGAAACGGAGTTAAATGCCAGGCTCTGTGTCTTCCTACAAGCAAGACTTCGTTACAGGTAAACGCAATCACTTTTCAGCTCAAAGGAAGCTACATAGTTCACGAAGCTTACACGTTTCTCACTCTTAACTGAAAAGCATTGGATTTTAGAGGACTTGTGGTTTATATCAGTTTCAGAAACAGAGGTGAACTAGATATGGTCCCTGTGTGTAGGAAACACAGTTCTTTTGTCCTGAGCACACTCACGTTTTCCTCTGGATTACAGACTCTAGAAAGCAAGAGCGTGCTTCTTGGTCTAAAGCATAGTGTGTTTCATGGATGAGATCTGTGCTGTGTGTTATCGTTCAGAAACGGAGTTAAATGCCAGGCTCTGTGTCTCCTACAAGCAAGACTTCGTTTCAGGTAAACGCAGTCACTTTTCAGCTCAAAGTAAGCTACATTGTTCACAAAGCTCACACCTTTCTCCCTCTTAACAGAAAAGAATTGGATGTTAGAGGACCTGTGGTTTGTATCAGTTTCAGAAACAGAGTTGAACTAGATATGGTCCGTGTGTGTAGGAAACACAGTTCTTTTATTCTGAGCACTCTCACTTTTCCCTCTGTATTAGAGATCCTAGAAAGGAAGAGCATGATTCTTGCTCTAAAGCAGAGTTTGTTTCATGGAAGAGAACTGTGCTGTGTGTTTCCCTTCAGAAACGGAGTTAAATTCCAGGCTCTGTGTATTACTATAAGAAAGACATCGTTTCAGATAAATCCAGTCACTTTTCAGCTCAAACAAAGCTACATTGTTCACACAGCTCACACGTTTCTCGCTCTTAACTGAAAATCAATGCAATTTAGAGGACCTGTGGTTTGTATCAGTTTCAGAAACAGAGTTGAACTAGATATGGTCCGTGTGTGTAGGAAACACAGTTCTTTTGTTCTGAGCACACTCATGTTCCCCTCTGTATTAGAGACTCTGGAAAGCAAGAGACTGCTTCTTGCTCTAAAGCAGAGTGTGTTTCATGGATGAGAACTGTGCTGTGTGTTTCCCTTCAGAAACGGAGTTAAATGCCAGGCTCTGTGTTTTCCTACAAGCAAGACTTCTTTTCAGGTAAACACAGTCAATTTTCAGCTCAAACGGAGCTACATTGTTCACGAAGCTCACACGTTTATCGCTCTTAACTGAAAAGCATTGGATTTTAGAGGACCTGTGGTTTGTATCATTTTCAGAAACAGAATTGACCTAGATATGGTCCGTGTGTGTAGAAAACACAGTTCTTTTGTTCTGAGCACACTCACGTTTCCCTCTGTATTAGAGATTCTAGAAAGGAAGAGCATGATTCTTGCTCTAAAGCAGAGTGTGTTTCATGGATGAGAACTATGTAGTTTGTTTCCCTTCAGAAACGGAGTAAAATGCCAGGCTCTGTGTCTTCCTACAAGCAAGACTTCGTTTCAGGTAAACGCAGTCACTTTTCAGCTCAAACGAAGCTACATTGTTCACGAAGCTCACACTTGTCTCGCACTTAACTGAAAAGCATTGGATGTTAGAGGACCTGTACTTTGTATCAGTTTCAGAAACAGAGTTGAACTAGATATGGTGCGTGTGTGTAGGAAACACAGTTCTTTTGTTCTGAGCAAACTCACGTCTTCCTCTGGATTAGAGACTCTAGAAAGCAAGAGCGTGCTTCTTGCTCTCAAGCAGAGTGTGTTTCATGGATGAGAACTGTGCTGTGTGTTTCCCTTCAGAAACGGAGTTAAATGCCAGGCTCTGTGTCTTCCTACAAGCAAGACTTCGTTTCAGGTAAACACAGTCATTTTTCAGCTCAAAGTAAGCTACATTGTTCACAAAGCTCACACGTTTCTCGCTCATAACTGAAAAGCATTGCATGTTAGAGGACCTGTGGTTTGTATCAATTTCAGAAACAGAGTTGAACTAGATATGGTCCGGGTGTAGGAAACACAGTTCTTTTGTTCTGAGCACACTCACATTTCCCTCTCTATTTGAGACTCTGGAAAGCAAGAGCGTTCTTCTTGCTCTAAAGCACAGTGTGTTTTATGGATGAGATCTGTGCTGTGTGTTTCCGTTCAGAAACGGAGTTAAATGACAGGCTCTGTGTCTTACTATTAGCAAGAAATCGTTTCAGATACATGCAGTCACATTTCAGCTCAAAGGAAGCTACATTGTTCATGAAGCTCACACGTTTCTCGCTCTTAACTGAAAAGCATTGGATTTTGGAGGACCTGTAGTTTGTATCATTTTCAGAAACAGAGTTGACCTAGATATGGTCCGTGTGTGTAGGAAACACAGTTCTTTTGTTCTGAGCACACTCACGTTTTCCTCTGGATTAGAGATTCTAGAAAGCAAGAGCGTGCTTCTTGGTCTAAAGCATAGTGTGTTTCATTGATGAGATCTGTGCTGTGTGTTATCATTCAGAAACGGAGTTAAATTCCAGGCTCTGTGTATTACTATAAGAAAGACATCGTTTCAGATAAATGCAGTCACTTTTCAGCTCAAACGAAGCTACATTGTTCACACAGCTCACACGTTTCTCGCTCTTAAATGAAAATCAATGCAATTTAGAGGACCTGTGGTTTGTATCAGTTTCAGAAACAGAGTTGACCTAGATATGCTCCGTGTGTGTAGGAAACACAGTTCTTTTGTTCTGAGCACACTCACGTTTCCCTCTGTATTAGAGACTCTAGAAAGCAAGAGCGTGCTTCTTGCTCTAAAGCACAGTGTGTTTCATGGATGAGAACTATGCTGTTTGTTTCCCTTCAGAAACGGAGTTAAATGCCAGGCTCTGTGTCTTCCTACTAGCAAGACTTCATTTCAGGTAAACGCAATCACTTTTCAGCTCAAAGGAAGCTACATAGTTCACGAAGCTCACACGTTTCTCACTCTTAACTGAAAAGCATTGGATTTTAGAGGACCTGTGGTTTATATCAGTTCCAGAAACAGAGTTGAACTAGATATGGTTTCCGTGTGTAGGAAACACAGTTCTTTTGTTCTGAGCACACTCACGTTTTCCTCTGGATTACAGACTCTAGAAAGCAAGAGCGTGCTTCTTGCTCTAAAGCACAGTGTGTTTCATGGATGAGATCTGTGCTGTGTGTTATCGTTCAGAAACGGAGTTAAATGCCAGGCTCTGTGTCTTCCTACAAGCAAGACTTCGTTTCAGGTAAACGCAATCACTTTTCAGCTCACAGGAAGCTACATAGTTCACGAAGCTCACACGTTTCTCACTCTTAACTGAAAAGCATTGGATTTTAGAGGACCTGTGGTTTATATCAGTTTCAGAAACAGAGTTGAACTAGATATGGTCTCCGTGTGTAGGAAACACAGTTCTTTGGTTCTCAGCACACTCACGTTTTTCTCTGGATTAGAGACTCTAGAAAGCAAGAGCGTGCTTCTTGCTCTAAAGCACAGTGTGTTTCATGGATGAGATCTGTGCTGTGTGTTATCATTCAGAAACGGAGTTAAATGCCAGGCTCTGTGTCTTCCCACAAGCAAGACTTCGTTTCAGGTAAAGGCAGTCACTTTTCAGCTCAAAGTAAGCTACATTGTTCACAAATCTCACACGTTTCTCGCTCATAACTGAAAAGCATTGCATGTTAGAGGACCTGTGGTTTGTATCATTTTCAGAAACAGGGTTGACCTAGATATGGTCCGTGTGTGTAGAAAACACAGTTCTTGTGTTCTGAGCACACTCACGTTTCCCTCTGTATTAGAGACTCTAGAAAGCAAGAGCGTGCTTCTTGCTCTAAAGCAGAGTGTGTTTTATGGATGAGATCAGTGCTGTGTGTTTCCCTTCAGAAACGGAGTTAAATGCCAGGCTCTGTGTCTTCCTACAAGCAAGACTTCGTTTCAGGTAAACACAGTCATTTTTCAGCTCAAAGTAAGCTACATTGTTCACAAAGCTCACACGTTTCTCACTCATACCTGAAAAGCATTGCATGTTAGAGGACCTGTGGTTTGTATCAGTTTCAGAAACAGAGTTGAACTAGATATGGTCCGGGTGTAGGAAACACAGTTCTTTTGTTCTGAGCACACTCACATTTCCCTCTCTATTAGAGACTCTAGAAAGCAAGAGCGTGCTTCTTGCTCTAAAGCAGAGTGTGTTTTATGGATGAGATCAGTGCTGTGTGTTTCCGTTCAGAAACGGAGTTAAATGACAGGCTCTGTGTCTTACTATAAGCAAGACATCGTTTCAGATGCATGCAGTAACATTTCAGCTCAAAAGAAGCTACATTGTTCACGAAGCTCACAAGTTTCTCGCTCTTAACAGAAAAGCATTGGATTTTGGAGGACTTGTGGTTTGTATCATTTTCAGAAACAGAGTTGACCTAGATATGGTCCGTGTGTGTAGGAAACACAGTTCTTTTGTTCTGAGCACACTCACATTTCCCTCTGTATTAGAGACTCTAGAAAGCAAGAGCGTGCTTCTTGCTCTAAAGCACAGTGTGTTTCATGGATGAGCACTATGCTGTTTATTTCCCTTCAGAAACGGAGTTAAATGCCAGGCTCTGTGTCTTCCTACAAGCAAGACTTCGTTTCAGGTAAACGCAATCACTTTTCAGCTCAAAGGAAGCTACATAGTTCACGAAGCTTACACGTTTCTCACTCTTAACTGAAAAGCATTGGATTTTAGAGGACCTGTGGTTTATATCAGTTTCAGAAACAGAGGTGAACTAGATATGGTCTCTGTGTGTAGGAAACACAGTTCTTTTGTTCTGAGCACACTCACGTTTTCCTCTGGATTAGAGACTCTAGAAAGCAAGAGCGTGCTTTTTGGTCTAAAGCATAGTGTGTTTCATGGATGAGATCTGTGCTGTGTGTTATCGTTCAGAAACGGAGTTATATGCCAGGCTCTGTGTATTCCTACAAGCAAGACTTCGTTTCAGGTAAACGCAGTCACTTTTCAGCTCAATGTAAGCTACATTGTTCACAAAGCTCACACCTTTCTCCCTCTTAACAGAAAAGAATTGGATGTTAGAGGACCTGTGGTTTTTATCAGTTTCAGAAACAGAGTTGAACTAGATATGGTGCGTGTGTGTAGGAAACACAGTTCTTTTGTTCTGAGCACACTCACGTTTCCCTCTGTATTAGAGATTCTAGAAAGCAAGAGCGTGCTTCTTGCTCTAAATCACAGTGTGTTTCATGGATGAGAACTATGCTGTTTGTTTCCCTTCAGAAACGTAGTTAAATGCCAGGCTCTGTGTCTTCCTATAAGCAAGACTTCGTTTCAGGTAAACGCAATCACTTTTCAGCTCAAAGGAAGCTACATAGTTCTCGAAGCTCACACGTTTCTCACTCTTAACTGAAAAGCATTGGATTTTAGAGGATCTGTGGTTTATATCAGTTTCAGAAACAGAGTTGAACTATATATGGTCTCCTTGTGTAGGAAACACAGTTCTTTTGTTCTGAGCACACTCACGTTTCCCTTTGTATTGGAGACTCTAGAAAGCAAGAGCGTGCTTCTTTCTCTAAAGCAGAGTGTGTTTCTGGGATGAGAACTGTGCTGTGTGATTCCATTCAGAAACGGATTTAAATGCCAGGCTCTCTGTCTTCCTACAAGCAAGACTTCGTTTCCGGAAAACGCAGTCACTTTTCAGCTCAAAGTAAGCTACATTGTTCACAAAGCTCACACGTTTCTCGCTCATAACTGAAAAGCATTGCATGTTAGAGGACCTGTGGTTTGTATCAATTTCAGAAACAGAGTTGAACTAGATATGGTCCGGGTGTAGGAAACACAGTTCTTTTGTTCTGAGCACATTCACATTTCCCTCTCTATTTGAGACTATAGAAAGCAAGAGCGTTCTTCTTGCTCTAAAGCAGAGTGTGTTTTATGGATAGATCTGTGCTGTGTGTTTCCGTTCAGAAACGGAGTTAAATGCCAGGCTCTGTGTCTTACTATAAGCAAGACATCGTTTCAGATACATGCAGTCACATTTCAGCTCAAAGGAAGCTACATTGTTCACGAAGCTCACACGTTTCTCGCTCTTAACTGAAAAGCATTGGATTTTGGAGGACCTGTGGTTTGTATCATTTTCTGAAACAGAGTTGACTTAGACATGGTCCGTGTGTGTAGGAAACACAGTTCTTTTGTTCTGAGCACACTCAAGTTTCCCTCTGTATTAGAGACTCTAGAAAGCAAGAGCGTGCTTCCTGCTCTAAAGCACAGTGTGTTTCATGGATGAGCACTATGCTGTTTGTTTCCCTTCAGAAACGGAGTTAAATGCCAGGCTCTGTGTCTTCCTACAAGCAAGACTTCGTTTCAGGAAAACGCAATCACTTTTCAGCTCAATGGAAGCTACATAGTTCACGAAGCTCACACGTTTCTCACTCTTAAATTAAAAGCATTGGATTTTAGAGGACCTGTGGTTTATGTAAGTTTCAGAAACAGAGTTGAACTAGATATGGTCTCCGTGTGTAGGAAACACAGTTCTTTTGTTCTGAGCACACTCACGTTTTCCTCTCAATTAGAGACACTAGAAATCAAGAGCGTGCTTCTTGCTCTAAAGCATAGTGTGTTTCATGGATGAGATCTGTGCTGTGTGTTATTGTTCAGAAACGGAGTTACATGCCAGGCTCTGTGTCTTCCTACAAGCAAGACTTCGTTTCAGGTAAACGCAGTCACTTTTCAGCTCAAAGTAAGCTACATTGTTCACAAAGCTCACACGTTTCTCCCTCTTAACTGAAAAGCATTGCATGTTAGAGGACCTGTGGTTTGTATCAGTTTCAGAAACAGAGTCGAACTAGATATGGTCCGTGTGTGTAGGAAACACAGTTGTTTTGTTCTGAGCACACTCACGTTTCCCTCTGTATTAGAGACTCTAGAAAGCAAGATCATGCTTCTTGCTCTAAAGCAGAGTGTGTTTCATGGATGAGATCTGTGCTGTGTGTTTCCGTTCAGAAACGTAGTTAAATGCCAGGCTCTTTGTCTTACTATAAGCAAGACATCGTTTCAGATAAATGCAGTCACATTTCAGCTCAAAGGAAGCTATATTGTTCACGAAGCTCAAATGTTTCTCCCTCTTAACAGAAAAGAATTGGATGTTAGAGCACCTGTGCTTTGTATCAGTTTCAGAAACAGAGTTGAACTAGATATGGTCCGTGTGTGTAGGAAACACAGTTCTTTTATTCTGAGCACTCTCACGTTTCCCTCTGTATTAGAGATTCTAGAAAGGAAGAGCATGATTCTTGCTCTGAAGCAGAGTGTGTTTCATGGATGAGAACTGTGCTGTGTGTTTCCCTTCAGAAACGGAGTTAAATGCCAGGCTCTGTGTCTTACTATAAGCAAGACATCGTTTCAGATAAATGCAGTCACATTTCAGCTCAAAGGAAGCTATATTGTTCACGAAGCTCACACGTTTCTCCCTCTTAACAGAAAAGAATTGGATGTTAGAGCACCTGTGCTTTGTATCAGTTTCAGAAACAGAGTTGAACTAGATATGGTCCGTGTGTGTAGGAAACACAGTTCTTTTGTTCTGAGCACACTCACGTTTCCCTCTGTATTAGAGACTCTAGAAAGCAAGAGCG
Organism: Onychomys leucogaster; assembly: GCA_949786385.1. Lineage (NCBI taxonomy): Eukaryota > Metazoa > Chordata > Mammalia > Rodentia > Cricetidae > Onychomys > Onychomys leucogaster. The sequence continues at coordinate 1,573,536 of CATKUP010000101.1, read as the reverse complement.
TGCTTCTTGCTCTAAAGCAGAGTGTGTTTCATGGATGAGATCTGTGCTGTGTGTTTCTGTTCAGAAACGGAGTTAAATGCCAGGCTCTGTGTCTTACTATAAGCAAGACATCGTTTCAGATAAATGCAGTCACATTTCAGCTCAAAGGAAGCTATATTGTTCACGAAGCTCACACGTTTCTCCCTCTTAACAGAAAAGAATTGGATGTTAGAGCACCTGTGCTTTGTATCAGTTTCAGAAACAGAGTTGAACTAGATATGGTCCGTGTGTGTAGGAAACACAGTTCTTTTATTCTGAGCACTCTCACGTTTCCCTCTGTATTAGAGATTCTAGAAGGGAAAAGCATGATTCTTGCTCTGAAGCAGAGTGTGTTTCATGGATGAGAACTGTGCTGTGTGTTTCCCTTCAGAAACGGAGTTACATGCCAGGCTCTGTGTCTTCCTACAAGCAAGACTTCGTTTCAGGTAAACATAGTCATTTTTCAGCTCAAAGTAAGCTACATTGTTCACGAAGCTCACACGTTTCTCGCTCATAACAGAAAAGCATTGCATGTTAGAGGACCTGTGGTTTGTATCAATTTCAGAAACAGAGTTGAACTAGATATGGTCCGGGTGTAGGAAACACAGTTCTTTTGTTCTGAGCACACTCACATTTCCCTCTCTATTAGAGACTCTAGAAAGCAAGAGCGTGCTTCTTGCTCTAAAGCACAGTGTGTTTCATGGATGAGCACTATGCTGTTTGTTTCCCTTCAGAAACGGAGTTAAATGCCAGGCTCTGTGTCTTACTATAAGCAAGACATCGTTTCAGATAAATGCAGTGACATTTCAGCTCATAGGAAGCTATATTGTTCACGAAGCTCACACATTTCTCGCTTTTAACTGAAAAGCATTGGATTTTAGAGGACCTGTGGTTTGTATCAGTTTCAGAAACAGAGTTGAACTAGATATGGTCCGTGTGTAGGAAACACAGTTCTTTTGTTCTGAGCACACTCACGTTTCCCTCTGTATTAGAGACTCTAGAAAGCAAGAGCCTGCTTCTTGCTCTAAAGCAGAGTGTGTTTCATGGATGAGATCTGTGCTGTGTGTTTCCCTTCAGAAGCGGAGTTAAATTCCAGGCTCTGTGTATTACTATAAGAAAGACATCGTTTCAGATAAATGCAGTCACTTTTCAGCTCAAAGGAAGCTACATTGTTCACGCAGCTCACACGTTTATCGCTCTTAACTGAAAATCAATGCAATTTAGAGGACCTGTGGTTTGTATCAGTTTCACAAACAGAGTTGAACTAGATATGGTCCGTGTGTTAGGAAACACAGTTCTTTTGTTCTGAGCACACTCATGTTCCCCTCTGTATTAGAGACTCTGGAAAGCAAGAGACTGCTTCTTGCTCTAAAGCAGAGTGTGTTTCATGGATGAGACCTGTGCTGTGTGTTTCCCTTCAGAAACGGAGTTAAATGCCAAGCTCTGTGTCTTCCTACAAGCAAGACTTCATTTCAGGTAAAGGCAGTCACTTTTCAGCTCAAACAAAGCTACATTGTTCACGAAGCTCACACGTTTCTCACTCTTAAATGAAAAGCATTGGATGTTAGAGGACCTGTGCTTTGTATCAGTTTCAGAAACAGAGTTGAACTAAATATGGTCCGTGTGTGTAGGAAACACAATTCTTTTGTTCAGAGCCCACTCATGTTTCCCTCTGTATTAGAGACTCTGGAAAGCAAGAGACTGCCTCTTGCTCTAAAGCAGAGTGTGCTTCATGGATGAGAACTGTGCTGTGTGTTTCCCTTCAGAAACGGAGTTAAATGCCAGGCTCTGTGTCTTCCTACAAGCAACACTTCGTTTCAGGTAAAGGCAGTCACTTTTCAGCTCAAACAAAGCTACATTGTTCACGAAGCTCACACGTTTCTTGCTCTTAAATGAAAAGCATTGGATGTTAGAGGACCTGTGCTTTGTATCAGTTTCAGAAACAGAGTTGAACTAAATATGGTCCGTGTGTGTAGGAAACACAATTCTTTTGTTCAGAGCCCACTCATGTTTCCCTCTGTATTAGAGACTCTGGAAAGCAAGAGACTGCCTCTTGCTCTAAAGCAGAGTGTGTTTCATGGATGAGAACTGTGCTGTGTGTTTCCCTTCAGAAACGGAGTTAAATGCCAGGCTCTGTGTCTTCTTACAAGCAAGACTTCGTTTCAGGAAAACGCAGTCACTTTTCAGCTCAAAGGAAGCTACATAGTTCACGAAGCTTACACGTTTCTCACTCTTAACTGAAAAGCATTGGATTTTAGAGGACCTGTGGTTTATATCAGTTTCAGAAACAGAGTTGATCTAGATATGGTCTGTGTGTGTAGGAAACACAGTTCTTTTGTTCTGAGCACACTCACGTTTTCCTCTCGATTAGAGAATCTAGAAAGCAAGAGCGTGCTTCTTGCTCTAAAGCAGAGTGTGTTTCATGGATGAGAACTGTGCTGTGTGTTTCCCTTCAGAAACGGAGTTAAATGCCAGGCTCTGTGTCTTCCTACAAGCAACACTTCGTTTCAGGTAAACACCATCATTTTTCACCTCAAAGTAAGCGACATTGTTCACAAAGCTTACACGTTTCTCGCTCATAACTGAAAAGCATTGCATGTTAGAGGACCTGTGGTTTGTATCAATTTCAGAAACAGAGTTGAATTAGATATGGTCCGGGTGTAGGAAACACAGTTCTTTTGTTCTGAGCACACTCACATTTCCCTCTGTATTCGAGATTCTAGAAAGCAAGAGCGTGCTTCTTGCTCTAAAGCAGAGTGTGTTTTATGGATGAGATCTGTGCTGTGTGTTTCCATTCAGAAACGGAGTTAAATGCCAGGCTCTGTGTCTTACTATAAGCAAGACATCGTTTCAGATACATGCAGTCACATTTCAGCTCAAAGGAAGCTACATTGTTCACGAAGCTCACACCTTTCTTGCTCTTAAATGAAAAGCATTGGATTTTGGAGGACCTGTGGTTTGTATCATTTTCAGAAACAGAGTTGACCTAGATATTGTCCGTGTGTGTAGGAAACACAGATCTTTTGTTCTGAGCACACTCACGTTTCCCTCTGTATTAGAGACTCTAGAAAGCAAGAGCGTGCTTCTTGCTCTAAAGCACAGTGTGTTTCATGGATGAGCACTATGCTGTTTGTTTCCCTTCAGAAACGGAGTTAAATGCCAGGCTCTGTGTCTTACTATAAGCAAGACATCGTTTCAGATAAATGCAGTGACATTTCAGCTCATAGGAAGCTATATTGTTCACGAAGCTCACACATTTCTCGCTTTTAACTGAAAAGCATTGGATTTTAGAGGACCTGTGGTTTGTATCAGTTTCAGAAACAGAGTTGAACTAGATATGGTCCGTGTGTAGGAAACACAATTCTTTTGTTCAGAGCCCACTCATGTTTCCCTCTGTATTAGAGACTCTGGAAAGCAAGAGACTGCCTCTTGCTCTAAAGCAGAGTGTGTTTCATGGATGAGAACTGTGCTGTGTGTTTCCCTTCAGAAACGGAGTTAAATGCCAGGCTCTGTGTCTTCCTACAAGCAAGACTTCGTTTCAGGAAAACGCAGTCACTTTTCAGCTCAAAGGAAGCTACATAGTTCACGAAGCTTACACGTTTCTCACTCTTAACTGAAAAGCATTGGATTTTAGAGGACCTGTGGTTTATATCAGTTTCAGAAACAGAGTTGAACTAGATATGGTCTGTGTGTGTAGGAAACACAGTTCTTTTGTTCTGAGCACACTCACGTTTTCCTCTCGATTAGAGAATCTAGAAAGCAAGAGCGTGCTTCTTGCTCTAAAGCAGAGTGTGTTTCATGGATGAGAACTGTGCTGTGTGTTTCCCTTCAGAAACGGAGTTAAATGCCAGGCTCTGTGTCTTCCTACAAGCAACACTTCGTTTCAGGTAAACACCATCATTTTTCACCTCAAAGTAAGCTACATTGTTCACAAAGCTTACACGTTTCTCGCTCATAACTGAAAAGCATTGCATGTTAGAGGACCTGTGGTTTGTATCAATTTCAGAAACAGAGTTGAATTAGATATGGTCCGGGTGTAGGAAACACAGTTCTTTTGTTCTGAGCACACTCACATTTCCCTCTGTATTCGAGATTCTAGAAAGCAAGAGCGTGCTTCTTGCTCTAAAGCAGAGTGTGTTTTATGGATGAGATCTGTGCTGTGTGTTTCCATTCAGAAACGGAGTTAAATGCCAGGCTCTGTGTCTTACTATAAGCAAGACATCGTTTCAGATACATGCAGTCACATTTCAGCTCAAAGGAAGCTACATTGTTCACGAAGCTCACACCTTTCTTGCTCTTAACTGAAAAGCATTGGATTTTGGAGGACCTGTGGTTTGTATCATTTTCAGAAACAGAGTTGACCTAGATATTGTCCGTGTGTGTAGGAAACACAGATCTTTTGTTCTGAGCACACTCACGTTTCCCTCTGTATTAGAGACTCTAGAAAGCAAGAGCGTGCTTCTTGCTCTAAAGCACAGTGTGTTTCATGGATGAGCACTATGCTGTTTGTTTCCCTTCAGAAACGAAGTTAAATGCCAGGCTCTGTGTCTTACTATAAGCAAGACATCGTTTCAGATAAATGCAGTGACATTTCAGCTCATAGGAAGCTATATTGTTCACGAAGCTCACACATTTCTCGCTTTTAACTGAAAAGCATTGGATTTTAGAGGACCTGTGGTTTGTATCAGTTTCAGAAACAGAGTTGAACTAGATATGGTCCGTGTGTAGGAAACACAATTCTTTTGTTCAGAGCCCACTCATGTTTCCCTCTGTATTAGAGACTCTGGAAAGCAAGAGACTGCCTCTTGCTCTAAAGCAGAGTGTGTTTCATGGATGAGAACTGTGCTGTGTGTTTCCCTTCAGAAACGGAGTTAAATGCCAGGCTCTGTGTCTTCCTACAAGCAAGACTTCGTTTCAGGAAAACGCAGTCACTTTTCAGCTCAAAGGAAGCTACATAGTTCACGAAGCTTACACGTTTCTCACTCTTAACTGAAAAGCATTGGATTTTAGAGGACCTGTGGTTTATATCAGTTTCAGAAACAGAGTTGAACTAGATATGGTCTGTGTGTGTAGGAAACACAGTTCTTTTGTTCTGAGCACACTCACGTTTTCCTCTCGATTAGAGAATCTGGAAAGCAAGAGCGTGCTTCTTGCTCTAAAGCAGAGTGTGTTTCATGGATGAGAACTGTGCTGTGTGTTTCCCTTCAGAAACGGAGTTAAATGCCAGGCTCTGTGTCTTCCTACAAGCAACACTTCGTTTCAGGTAAACACCATCATTTTTCACCTCAAAGTAAGCTACATTGTTCACAAAGCTTACACGTTTCTCGCTCATAACTGAAAAGCATTGCATGTTAGAGGACCTGTGGTTTGTATCAATTTCAGAAACAGAGTTGAATTAGATATGGTCCGGGTGTAGGAAACACAGTTCTTTTGTTCTGAGCACACTCACATTTCCCTCTGTATTCGAGATTCTAGAAAGCAAGAGCGTGCTTCTTGCTCTAAAGCAGAGTGTGTTTTATGGATGAGATCTGTGCTGTGTGTTTCCATTCAGAAACGGAGTTAAATGCCAGGCTCTGTGTCTTACTATAAGCAAGACATCGTTTCAGATACATGCAGTCACATTTCAGCTCAAAGGAAGCTACATTGTTCACGAAGCTCACACCTTTCTTGCTCTTAAATGAAAAGCATTGGATTTTGGAGGACCTGTGGTTTGTATCATTTTCAGAAACAGAGTTGACCTAGATATTGTCCGTGTGTGTAGGAAACACAGATCTTTTGTTCTGAGCACACTCACGTTTCCCTCTGTATTAGAGACTCTAGAAAGCAAGAGCGTGCTTCTTGCTCTAAAGCACAGTGTGTTTCATGGATGAGCACTATGCTGTTTGTTTCCCTTCAGAAACGGAGTTAAATGCCAGGCTCTGTGTCTTACTATAAGCAAGAAATCGTTTCAGATAAATGCAGTGACATTTCAGCTCATAGGAAGCTATATTGTTCACGAAGCTCACACATTTCTCGCTTTTAACTGAAAAGCATTGGATTTTAGAGGACCTGTGGTTTGTATCAGTTTCAGAAACAGAGTTGAACTAGATATGGTCCGTGTGTAGGAAACACAGTTCTTTTTTTCTGAGCACACTCATGTTCCCCTCTGTATTAGAGACTCTAGAAAGCAAGAGACTGCTTCTTGCTCTAAAGCAGAGTGTGTTTCATGGATGAGAACTGTGCTGTGTGTTTCCCTTCAGAAACGGAGTTAAATGCCAACCTCTGTGTCTTCCTACAAGCAAGACTTCATTTCAGGTAAAGGCAGTCACTTTTCAGCTCAAACAAAGCTACATTGTTCACGAAGCTCACACGTTTCTCGCTCTTAAATGAAAAGCATTGGATGTTAGAGGACCTGTGCTTTATATCAGTTTCAGAAACAGAGTTGAACTAAATATGGTCCGTGTGTTTAGGAAACACAGTTCTTTTGTTCAGAGCCCACTCATGTTTCCCTCTGTATTAGAGACTCTGGAAAGCAAGAGACTGCCTCTTGCTCTAAAGCAGAGTGTGTTTCATGGATGAGAACTGTGCTGTGTGTTTCCCTTCAGAAACGGAGTTAAATGCCAGGCTCTGTGTCTTCCGACAAGCAACACTTCGTTTCAGGTAAACACCGTCATTTTTCACCTCAAAGTAAGCTACATTGTTCACAAAGCTTACACGTTTCTCGCTCATAACTGAAAAGCATTGCATGTTAGAGGACCTGTGGTTTGTATCAATTTCAGAAACAGAGTTGAATTAGATATGGTCCGGGTGTAGGAAACACAGTTCTTTTGTTCTGAGCACACTCACATTTCCCTCTGTATTAGAGACTCTAGAAAGCAAGAGCGTGCTTCTTGCTCTAAAGCAGAGTGTGTTTTATGGATGAGATCTGTGCTGTGTGTTTCCATTCAGAAATGGAGTTAAATGCCAGGCTCTGTGTCTTACTATAAGCAAGACATCGTTTCAGATACATGCAGTCAAATTTCAGCTCAAAGGAAGCTACATTGTTCACGAAGCTCACACGTTTCTCGCTCTTAACTGAAAAGCATAGGATTTTGGAGGACCTGAGGTTTGTATCATTTTCAGAAACAGAGTTGACCTAGATATTGTCCGTGTTTGTAGGAAACACAGTTCTTTTGTTCTGAGCACACTCACGTTTCCCTCTGTATTAGAGACTCTAGAAAGCAAGAGCGTGCTTCTTGCTCTAAAGCACAGTGTGTTTCATGGATGAGCACTATGCTGTTTGTTTCCCTTCAGAAACGGAGTTAAATGCCAGGCTGTGTGTCTTACTATAAGCAAGACATCGTTTCAGATAAATTCAGTCACATTTCAGCTCATAGGAAGCTATGTTGTTCACGAAGCTCACACGTTTCTCGCTCTTAACTGAAAAGCATTCGAATTTTAGAGGACCTGTGGTTTGTATCAGTTTCAGAAACAGAGTTGAACTAGATATGGTCCCTGTGTAGGAAACACAGTTCTTTTGTTCCGAGCACACTCACGTTTCCCTCTGGATTAGAGACTCTAGAAAGAAAGAGCGTGCTTCTTGCTCTAAAGCAGAGTGTGTTTCATGGATGAGAACTGTGCTGTGTGTTTCCCTTCAGAAACGGAGTTAAATGCCAGGCTCTGTGTCTACCTACAAGCAAGACTTCGTTTCAGGTAAACACAGTCATTTTTCAGCTCAAAGTAAGCTCCATTGTTCACAAAGCTCACACGTTTCTCGCTCATAACTGAAAAGCATTGCATGTTAGAGGACCTGTGGTTTGTATCAATTTCAGAAACAGAGTTGAACTAGATATGGTCCGGGTGTAGGAAACACAGTTCTTTTGTTCTGAGCACACTCACATTTACCTCTCTATTTGAGACTCTAGAAAGCAAGAGCGTTCTTCTTGCTCTAAAGCAGAGTGTGTTTTATGGATGAGATCTGTGCTGTGTGTTTCCGTTCAGAAACGGAGTTAAATGCCAGGCTCTGTGTCTTACTATAAGCAAGACATCGTTTCAGATACATGCAGTCACATTTCAGCTCAAAGGAAGCTACATTGTTCACAAAGCTCACACGTTTCTCGCTCTTAACTGAAAAGCATTGGATTTTGGAGGACCTGTGGTTTGTATCATTTTCTGAAACAGAGTTGACCTAGATATGGTCCGTGTGTGTAGGAAACACAGTTCTTTTGTTCTGAGCACACTCACGTTTCCCTCTGTATTAGAGACTCTAGAAAGCAAGAGCGAGCTTCTCTTGCTCTAAAGCACAGTGTGTTTCATGGATGAGAAGTATGCTGTGTGTTTCCCTTCAGAAACAGCGTTAAATCCAGGCTCTGTGTCTTACTATAAGCAAGACATCGTTTCAGATAAATGCAGTCACATTTCAGCTCATAGGAAGCTATATTGTTCACGAAGCTCACACGTTTCTCGCTCTTAACTGAAAAGCATTGGATTTTAGAGGACCTGTGGTTTGTATCAATTTCAGAAACAGAGTTGAACTAGATATGGTCCGTGTGTAGGAAACACAGTTCTTTTGTTCTGAGCACACTCACGTTTCCCTCTGTATTAGAGACTCTAGAAAGCAAGAGCCTGCTTCTTGCTCTAAAGCAGAGTGTGTTTCATGGATGAGATCTGTGCTGTGTGTTTCCCTTCAGAAGCGGAGTTAAATTCCAGGCTCTGTGTATTACTATAAGAAAGACATCGTTTCAGATAAATGCAGTCACTTGTCAGCTCAAAGGAAGCTACATTGTTCATGCAGCTCACACGTTTCTCACTCTTAACTGAAAATCAATGCAATTTAGAGGACCTGTGGTTTGTATCAGTTTCACAAACAGAGTTGAACTAGATATGGTCCGTGTGTGTAGGAAACACAGTTCTTTTGTTCTGAGCACACTCATGTTCCCCTCTGTATTAGAGACTCTGGAAAGCAAGAGACTGCTTCTTGCTCTAAAGCAGAGTGTGTTTCATGGATGAGAACTGTGCTGTGTGTTTCCCTTCAGAAATGGAGTTAAATGCCACGCTCTGTGTCTTCCTACAATTAAGACTTCATTTCAGGTAAAGGCAGTCACTTTTCAGCTCAAACAAAGCTACATTGTTCACGAAGCTCACACGTTTCTCGCTCTTAACTGAAAAGCATTGGATTTTAGAGGATCTGTGGTTTGTATCAGATTCAGAAACAGAGTTGAACTAGATATGTTCCGTGTGTGTAGGAAACACATTTCTTTTGTTCTGAGCACACTCACGTTTCCCTCTGTATTAGAGACTATAGAACGCAAGAGCGTGCTTCTTTCTCTAAAGCAGAGTGTGTTTCTGGGATGAGAACTGTGCTGTGTGATTCCGCTCAGAAACGGAGTTAAATGCCAGGCTCTGTGTCTTACTATAAGCAAGACATCGTTTCAGATAAATGCAGTCACATTTCAGCTCAAAGGAAGCTATATTGTTCACGAAGCTCACACGTTTCTCCCTCTTAACAGAAAAGAATTGGATGTTAGAGCACCTGTGGTTTGTATCAGTTTCAGAAACAGAGTTGAACTAGATATGGTCCGTGTGTGTAGGAAACACAGTTCTTTTATTCTGAACACTCTCACGTTTCCCTCTGTATTAGAGATTCTAGAAAGGAAGAGCATGATTCTTGCTCTGAAGCAGAGTGTGTTTCATGGATGAGAACTGTGCTCTGTGTTTCCCTTCAGAAACGGAGTTAAATGCCAGGCTCTGTGTCTTCCTACAAGTAATACTTCGTTTCAGGTAAACACAGTCACATTTCACCTCAAAGAATCTACATTGTTCATGAAGCTCACACGTTTCTCACTCCTAACTGAAAAGCATTGCATGTTAGAGGACCTGTGGTTTGTATCAATTTCAGAAACAGAGTTGAATTAGATATGGTCCGGGTGTAGGAAACACAGTTCTTTTGTTCTGAGCACACTCACATTTCCCTCTGTATTAGAGACTCTAGAAAGCAAGAGCGTGCTTCTTGCTCTAAAGCAGAGTGTGTTTTATGGATGAGATCTGTGCTGTGTGTTTCCATTCAGAAACGAATTTAAATGCCAGGCTCTGTGTCTTCCTACAAGCAAGACTTCGTTTTAGGAAAACGCAATCACTTTTCAGCTCAAACGAAGCTACATTGTTCACAAAGCTCACACGTGTCTCGCACTTAACTGAAAAACATTGGATGTTAGAGGACCTGTACTTTGTATAAGTTTCAGAAACAGAGTTGAACTAGATGTGGTCCGTGTGTGTAGGAAACACAGTTCTTTTGTTCTGAGCACACTCAAGTTTTCCTCTGGATTAGAGACTCTAGAAAGCAAGAGCGTGCTTCTTGCTCTAAAGCAGAGTGTGTTTCATGGATGAGAACTGTGCTGTGTGTTTCCCTTCAGAAACGGAGTTAAATGCCAGGCTCTGTGTCTTCCTACAAGCAACACTTCGTTTCAGGTAAACACAGTCTATTTCAGCTCAAAGTAAGCTCCATTGTTCACAAAGCTCACACGTTTCTCGCTCATAACTGAGAAGCATTGCATGTTAGAGGACCTGTGGTTTGTATCAATTTCAGAAACAGAGTTGAACTAGATATGGTCCGGGTGTAGGAAACACAGTTCTTTTGTTCTGAGCACACTCACATTTACCTCTCTATTTGAGACTATAGAAAGCAAGAGCGTTCTTCTTGCTCTAAAGCAGAGTGTGTTTTATGGATGAGATCTGTGCTGTGTGTTTCTGTTAAGAAATGGAGTTAAATGCCAGGCTCTGTGTCTTACTATAAGCAAGACATCGTTTCAGATACATGCAGTCACATTTCAGCTCAAAGGAAGCTACATTGTTAACGAAGCTCACACGTTTCTCGCTCTTAACTGAAAAGCATTGGATTTTGGAGGACCTGTGGTTTGTATCATTTTCTGAAACAGAGTTGACCAAGATATGGTCCGTGTGTGTAGAAAACACAGTTCTTTTGTTCTGAGCACACTCACGTTTCCCTCTGTATTAGAGACTCTAGAAAGCAAGAGCGTGCTTCTTGCTCTAAAGCACAGTGTGTTTCATGGATGAGCACTATGCTGTTTGTTTCCCTTCAGAAAAGGAGTTAAATGCCAGGCTCTGTGTCTTACTATAAGCAAGACATCGTTTCAGATAAATGCAGTCACATTTCAGCTCATAGGAAGCTATATTGTTCACGAAGCTCACACGTTTCTCGCTCTTAACTGAAAAGCATTGGATTTTAGAGGACCTGTGGTTTGTATCAGTTTCAGAAACAGAGTTGAACTAGATATGGTCCGTGTGTGTAGGAAACACAGTTCTTTTATTCTGAGCACACTCATATTCCCCTCTGTATTAGAGACTCTGGAAAGCAAGAGACTGCATCTTGCTCTAAAGCAGAGTGTGTTTCATGGATGAGAACTGTGCTGTGTGTTTCCCTTCAGAAACGGAGTTAAATGCCAGGCTCTGTGTCTTCCTACAACCAAGACTTCATTTCAGGTAAAGGCAGTCACTTTTCAGCTCAAACAAAGCTACATTGTTCACGAAGCTCACACGTTTCTCGCTCTTAACTGAAAAGCATTGGATTTTAGAGGACCTGTGGTTTGTATCAGATTCAGAAACAGAGTTGAACTAGATATGTTCCATGTGTGTAGGAAACACATTTCTTTTGTTCTGAGCACACTCAAGTTTCCCTCTGTATTAGAGACTCTAGAAAGCAAGAGCGTGCTTCCTTCTCTAAAGCAGAGTGTGTTTCTGGGATGAGAACTGTGCAGTGTGATTCCATTCAGAAACGGATTTAAATGCCAGGCTCTCTGTCTTCCTACAAGCAAGACTTCGTTTCCGGAAAACGCAGTCACTATTCAGCTCAAACGAAGCTACATTGCTCACGAAGCTCACACGTGTCTCACACTTAACTGAAAAGCATTGGATGTTAGAGGACCTGTACTTTGTATCAGTTTCAGAAACAGAGTTGAACTAGATGTGGTCCGTGTGTGTTGGATACACAGTTCTTTTGTTCTGAGCACACTCAGGTTTTCCTCTGGATTAGAGACTCTAGAAAGCAAGAGCGTGCTTCTTGCTCTAAAGCAGAGTGTGTTTCATGGATGAAAACTGTGCTGTGTGTTTCCCTTCAGAAACGGAGTTAAATGCCAGGATCTGTGTGTTCCTACAAGCTAGACTTCGTTTCAGGTAATCACAGTCATTTTTCAGCTCAAAGTAAGCTACATTGTTCACAAAGCTCACACGTTTCTCGCTCATAACTGAAAAGCATTGCATGTTAGAGGACCTGTGGTTTGTATCAATTTCAGAAACAGAGTTGAACTAGATATGGTCCGGGTGTAGGAAACACAGTTCTTTTGTTCTGAGCACACTCACATTTCCCTCTCTATTTGAGACTATAGAAAGCAAGAGCGTTCTTCTTGCTCTAAAGCAGAGTGTGTTTTATGGATGAGATCTGTGCTGTGTGTTTCCGTTCAGAAACTGAGTTAAATGCCAGGCTCTGTGTCTTACTATAAGCAAGACATCGTTTCAGATACATGCAGTCACATTTCAGCTCAAAGGAAGCTACGTTGTTCACGAAGATCACACGTTTCTCGCTCTTAACTGAAAAGCATTGGATTTTGGAGGACCTGTGGTTTGTATCATTTTCTGAAACAGAGTTGAACTAGATATGGTCTCTGTGTGTAGGAAACACAGTTCTTTTGTTCTGAGCACACTCACGTTTTCCTCTCAATTACAGACTCTAGAAATCAAGAGCGTGCTTCTTGCTCTAAAGCATAGTGTGTTTCATGGATGAGATCTGTGCTGTGTGTTATTGTTCAGAAACGGAGTTAAATGCCAGGCTCTGTGTCTTCCTACAAGCAAGACTTCGTTTCAGGTAAACGCAGTCACTTTTCAGCTCTAAGTAAGCTACATTGTTCACAAAGCTCACACGTTTCTCCCTCTTAACCGAAAAGAATTGGATGTTAGAGGACCTGTGCTTTGTATCAGTTTCAGAAACAGAGTTGAACTAGATATGGTGCGTGTGTGTATGAAACACAGTTCTTTTATTCTGAGCACTCTCATGTTTCCCTCTGTATTAGAGACTCTAGAAAGCAAGAGCGTGCTTCTTGCTCTAAAGCAGAGTGTGTTTCATGGATGAGATCTGTGCTGTGTGTTTCTGTTCAGAAACGGAGTTAAATGCCAGGCTCTGTGTCTTACTATAAGCAAGACATGGTTTCAGATAAATGCAGTCACATTTCAGCTCAAAGGATGCTATATTGTTCACGAAGCTCACACGTTTCTCCCTCTTAACAGAAAAGAATTGGATGTTAGAGCACCTGTGCTTTGTATCAGTTTCAGAAACAGAGTTGACCTAGATATTGTCCGTGTGTAGGAAACACAGTTCTTTTGTTCTGAGCACACTCACGTTTCCCTCTGTATTAGAGACTCTAGAAAGCAAGAGCGTGCTTCTTGCTCTAAAGCACAGTGTGTTTCATGGATGAGCACTATGCTGTTTGTTTCCCTTCAGAAACGGAGTTAAATGCCAGGCTCTGTGTCTTACTATAAGCAAGACATCGTTTCAGATAAATGCAGTCACATTTCAGCTCATAGGAAGCTATATTGTTCACGAAGCTCACACGTTTCTCGCTCTTAACTGAAAAGCATTGGATTTTAGAGGACCTGTGGTTTGTATCAGTTTCAGAAACAGAGTTGAACTAGATATGGTCCGTGTGTGTAGGAAACACAGTTCTTTTGTTCTGAGCACACTCATGTTCCCCTCTGTATTAGAGACTCTAGAAAGCAAGAGCGTGCTTCTTTCTCTAAAGCAGAGTGTGTTTCTGGGATGAGAACTGTGCTGTGTGATTCCATTCAGAAACTGATTTAAATGCTGGGCTTTCTGTCTTCCTACAAGCAAGATTCGTTTCAGGAAAACGCAGTCACTTTTCAGCTCAAAGGAAGCTACATTGTTCACGAAGCTCACACGTTTCTCGCTCTTAACTGAAAAGCTTTGGATTTTGGAGGACCTGTGGTTTGTATCATTTTCTGAAACAGAGTTGACCTAGACATGGTCCGTGTGTGTAGGAAACACAGTTCTTTTGTTCTGAGCACACTCACGTTTCCCTCTGTATTAGAGACTCTAGAAAGCAAGAGCGTGCTTCTTGCTCTAAAGCACAGTGTGTTTCATGGATGAGCACTATGCTGTTTGTTTCCCTTCAGAAACGGAGTTAAATGCCAGGCTCTCTCTCTTCCTACAAGCAAGACTTCGTTTCAGGTAAATGCAGTCACTTTTCAGCTCAAAGTAAGCTACATTGTTCACAAATCTCACACGTTTCTCGCTCTTAACTGAAAAACATTGCATGTTAGAGGACCTGTGGTTTGTATCAGTTTCAGAAACAGAGTCGAACTAGATATGGTCCGTGTGTGTAGGAAACACAGTTCTTTTGTTCTGAGCACACTCACGTTTCCCTCTGTATTAGAGACTCTAGAAAGCAAGATCATGCTTCTTGCTCTAAAGCAGAGTGTGTTTCATGGATGAGATCTGTGCTGTGTGTTTCCGTTCAGAAACGGAGTTAAATGCCAGGCTCTGTGTCTTACTATAAGCAAGACATCGTTTCAGATACATGCAGTCACATTTCAGCTCAAAGGAAGCTATATTGTTCACGAAGCTCAAACGTTTTTCCCTCTTAACAGAAAAGAATTGGATGTTAGAGCACCTGTGCTTTGTATCAGTTTCAGAAACAGAGTTGAACTAGATATGGTCCGTGTGTGTAGGAAACACAGTTCTTTTATTCTGAGCACTCTCATGTTTCCCTCTGTATTAGAGATTCTAGAAAGGAAGAGCATGATTCTTGCTCTGAAGCAGAGTGTGTTTCATGGATGAGAACTGTGCTGTGTGTTTCCCTTCAGAAACGGAGTTAAATGCCAGGCTCTGTGTCTTCCTACAAGCAAGACTTCGTTTCAGGTAAAGGCAGTCACTTTTCAGCTCAATGTAAGCTACATTGTTCACAAATCTCACACGTTTCTCGCTCATAACTGAAAAGCATTGCATGTCAGAGGACCTGTGGTTTGTATCAGTTTCAGAAACAGAGTCGAACTAGATATAGTCCGTGTGTGTAGGAAACACAGTTCTTTTGTTCTGAGCACACTCACGTTTCCCTCTGTATTAGAGACTCTAGAAAGCAAGAGCATGCTTCTTGCTCTAAAGCAGAGTGTGTTTCATGGATGAGATTTGTGCTGTGTGTTTCTGTTCAGAAACGGAGTTAAATGCCAGGTTCTGTGTCTTACTATAAGCAAGACATCGTTTCAGATACATGCAGTCACATTTCAGCTCAAAGGAAGCTATATTGTTCACGAAGCTCACACGTTTCTCCCTCTTAACAGAAAAGAATTGGATGTTAGAGCACCTGTGCTTTGTATCAGTTTCAGAAACAGAGTTGACCTAGATATTGTCCGTGTGTAGGAAACACAGTTCTTTTGTTCTGAGCACACTCACGTTTCCCTCTGTATTAGAGACTCTAGAAAGCAAGAGCGTGCTTCTTGCTCTAAAGCACAGTGTGTTTCATGGATGAGCACTATGCTGTTTGTTTCCCTTCAGAAACGGAGTTAAATGCCAGGCTCTGTGTCTTACTATAAGCAAGACATCGTTTCAGATAAATGCAGTCACATTTCAGCTCATAGGAAGCTATATTGTTCACAAAGCTCACACGTTTCTCGCTCTTAACTGAAAAGCATTGGATTTTAGAGGACCTGTGGTTTGTATCAGTTTCAGAAACAGAGTTGAACTAGATATGGTCCGTGTGTGTAGGAAACACAGTTCTTTTGTTCTGAGCACACTCATGTTCCCCTCTGTATTAGAGACTCTAGAAAGCAAGAGCGTGCTTCTTTCTCTAAAGCAGAGTGTGTTTCTGGGATGAGAACTGTGCTGTGTGATTCCATTCAGAAACTGATTTAAATGCTGGGCTTTCTGTCTTCCTACAAGCAAGATTCATTTCAGGAAAACGCAGTCACTTTTCAGCTCAAAGGAAGCTACATTGTTCACGAAGCTCACACGTTTCTCGCTCTTAACTGAAAAGCTTTGGATTTTGGAGGACCTGTGGTTTGTATCATTTTCTGAAACAGAGTTGACCTAGACATGGTCCGTGTGTGTAGGAAACACAGTTCTTTTGTTCTGAGCACACTCATGTTTCCCTCTGTATTAGAGACTCTAGAAAGCAAGAGCGTGCTTCTTGCTCTAAAGCACAGTGTGTTTCATGGATGAGCACTATGCTGTTTGTTTCCCTTCAGAAACGGAGTTAAATGCCAGGCTCTCTCTCTTCCTACAAGCAAGACTTCGTTTCAGGTAAATGCAGTCACTTTTCAGCTCAAAGTAAGCTACATTGTTCACAAATCTCACACGTTTCTCGCTCTTAACTGAAAAACATTGCATGTTAGAGGACCTGTGGTTTGTATCAGTTTCAGAAACAGAGTCGAACTAGATATGGTCCGTGTGTGTAGGAAACACAGTTCTTTTGTTCTGAGCACACTCACGTTTCCCTCTGTATTAGAGACTCTAGAAAGCAAGATCATGCTTCTTGCTCTAAAGCAGAGTGTGTTTCATGGATGAGATCTGTGCTGTGTGTTTCCGTTCAGAAACGGAGTTAAATGCCAGGCTCTGTGTCTTACTATAAGCAAGACATCGTTTCAGATACATGCAGTCACATTTCAGCTCAAAGGAAGCTATATTGTTCACGAAGCTCAAACGTTTTTCCCTCTTAACAGAAAAGAATTGGATGTTAGAGCACCTGTGCTTTGTATCAGTTTCAGAAACAGAGTTGAACTAGATATGGTCCGTGTGTGTAGGAAACACAGTTCTTTTATTCTGAGCACTCTCATGTTTCCCTCTGTATTAGAGATTCTAGAAAGGAAGAGCATGATTCTTGCTCTGAAGCAGAGTGTGTTTCATGGATGAGAACTGTGCTGTGTGTTTCCCTTCAGAAACGGAGTTAAATGCCAGGCTCTGTGTCTTCCTACAAGCAAGACTTCGTTTCAGGTAAAGGCAGTCACTTTTCAGCTCAATGTAAGCTACATTGTTCACAAATCTCACACGTTTCTCGCTCATAACTGAAAAGCATTGCATGTCAGAGATCCTGTGGTTTGTATCAGTTTCAGAAACAGAGTCGAACTAGATATAGTCCGTGTGTGTAGGAAACACAGTTCTTTTGTTCTGAGCACACTCACGTTTCCCTCTGTATTAGAGACTCTAGAAAGCAAGAGCATGCTTCTTGCTCTAAAGCAGAGTGTGTTTCATGGATGAGATTTGTGCTGTGTGTTTCTGTTCAGAAACGGAGTTAAATGCCAGGTTCTGTGTCTTACTATAAGCAAGACATCGTTTCAGATAAATGCAGTCACATTTCAGCTCAAAGGAAGCTATATTGTTCACGAAGCTCACACGTTTCTCCCTCTTAACAGAAAAGAATTGGATGTTAGAGCACCTGTGCTTTGTATCAGTTTCAGAAACAGAGTTGAACTAGATATGGTCCGTGTGTTTAGGAAACACAGTTCTTTTATTCTGAGCATTCTCACGTTTCCCTCTGTATTAGAGATTCTAGAAAGGCAGAGCATGATTCTTGCTCTGAAGCAGAGTGTGTTTCATGGATGAGAACTGTGCTCTGTGTTTCCCTTCAGAAACGGAGTTAAATGCCAGGCTCTGTGTCTTCCTACAAGCAAGACTTCGTTTCAGGTAAACACAGTCATTTTTCAGCTCAAAGTAAGCTACATTGTTCACGAAGCTAACACCTTTCTCGCTCATAACAGAAAAGCATTGCATGTTAGAGGACCTGTGGTTTGTATCAATTTCAGAAACAGAGTTGAACTAGATATGGTCCGGGTGTAGGAAACACAGTTCTTTTGTTCTGAGCACACTCACATTTACCTCTCTATTTGAGACTCTAGAAAGCAAGAGCGTTCTTCTTGCTCTAAAGCAGAGTGTGTTTTATGGATGAGATCTGTGCTGTGTGTTTCCGTTCAGAAACGGAGTTAAATGCCAGGCTCTGTGTCTTACTATAAGCAAGACATCGTTTCAGATACATGCAGTCACATTTCAGCTCAAAGGAAGCTACATTGTTCACAAAGCTCACACGTTTCTCGCTCTTAACTGAAAAGCATTGGATTTTGGAGGACCTGTGATTTGTATCATTTTCTGAAACAGAGTTGACCTAGATATGGTCCGTGTGTGTAGGAAACACAGTTCTTTTGTTCTGAGCACACTCACGTTTCCCTCTGTATTAGAGACTCTAGAAAGCAAGAGCGAGCTTCTCTTGCTCTAAAGCACAGTGTGTTTCATGGATGAGAAGTATGCTGTGTGTTTCCCTTCAGAAACAGAGTTAAATCCAGGCTCTGTGTCTTACTATAAGCAAGACATCGTTTCAGATAAATGCAGTCACATTTCAGCTCATAGGAAGCTATATTGTTCACAAAGCTCACACGTTTCTCGCTCTTAACTGAAAAGCATTGGATTTTAGAGGACCTGTGGTTTGTATCAATTTCAGAAACAGAGTTGAACTAGATACGGTCCGTGTGTAGGAAACACAGTTCTTTTGTTCTGAGCACACTCACGTTTCCCAATGTATTAGAGACTCTAGAAAGCAAGAGCCTGCTTCTTGCTCTAAAGCAGAGTGTGTTTCATGGATGAGATCTGTGCTGTGTGTTTCCCTTCAGAAGCGGAGTTAAATTCCAGGCTCTGTGTATTACTATAAGAAAGACATCGTTTCAGATAAATGCAGTCACTTTTCAGCTCAAAGGAAGCTACATTGTTCATGCAGCTCACACGTTTCTCACTCTTAACTGAAAATCAATGCAATTTAGAGGACCTGTGGTTTGTATCAGTTTCACAAACAGAGTTGAACTAGATATGGTCCGTGTGTGTAGGAAACACAGTTCTTTTGTTCTGAGCACACTCATGTTCCCCTCTGTATTAGAGACTCTGGAAAGCAAGAGACTGCTTCTTGCTCTAAAGCAGAGTGTGTTTCATGGATGAGAACTGTGCTGTGTGTTTCCCTTCAGAAATGGAGTTAAATGCCACGCTCTGTGTCTTCCTACAAGCAAGACTTCATTTCAGGTAAAGGCAGTCACTTTTCAGCTCAAACAAAGCTACATTGTTCACGAAGCTCACACGTTTCTCGCTCTTAACTGAAAAGCATTGGATTTTAGAGGTTCTGTGGTTTGTATCAGATTCAGAAACAGAGTTGAACTAGATATGTTCCGTGTGTGTAGGAAACACATTTCTTTTGTTCTGAGCACACTCACGTTTCCCTCTGTATTAGAGACTATAGAACGCAAGAGCGTGCTTCTTTCTCTAAAGCAGAGTGTGTTTCTGGGATGAGAACTGTGCTGTGTGATTCCGTTCAGAAACGGAGTTAAATGCCAGGCTCTGTGTCTTACTATAAGCAAGACATCGTTTCAGATAAATGCAGTCACATTTCAGCTCAAAGGAAGCTATATTGTTCACGAAGCTCACACGTTTCTCCCTCTTAACAGAAAAGAATTGGATGTTAGAGCACCTGTGGTTTGTATCAGTTTCAGAAACAGAGTTGAACTAGATATGGTCCGTGTGTGTAGGAAACACAGTTCTTTTATTCTGAGCACTCTCACGTTTCCCTCTGTATTAGAGATTCTAGAAAGGAAGAGCATGATTCTTGCTCTGAAGCAGAGTGTGTTTCATGGATGAGAACTGTGCTCTGTGTTTCCCTTCAGAAACGGAGTTAAATGCCAGGCTCTGTGTCTTCCTACAAGCAATACTTCGTTTCAGGTAAACACAGTCACTTTTCACCTCAAAGAATCTACATTGTTCATGAAGCTCACACGTTTCTCACTCCTAACTGAAAAGCATTGCATGTTAGAGGACCTGTGGTTTGTATCAATTTCAGAAACAGAGTTGAATTAGATATGGTCCGGGTGTAGGAAACACAGTTCTTTTGTTCTGAGCACACTCACATTTCCCTCTGTATTAGAGACTCTAGAAAGCAAGAGCGTGCTTCTTGCTCTAAAGCAGAGTGTGTTTTATGGATGAGATCTGTGCTGTGTGTTTCCATTCAGAAATGGAGTTAAATGCCAGGCTCTGTGTCTTACTATAAGCAAGACATCGTTTCAGATACATGCAGTCAAATTTCAGCTCAAAGGAAGCTACATTGTTCACGAAGCTCACACGTTTCTCGCTCTTAACTGAAAAGCATTGGATTTTGGAGGACCTGAGGTTTGTATCATTTTCAGAAACAGAGTTGACCTAGATATTGTCCGTGTGTGTAGGAAACACAGTTCTTTTGTTCTGAGCACACTCACGTTTCCCTCTGTATTAGAGACTCTAGAAAGCAAGAGCGTGCTTCTTGCTCTAAAGCACAGTGTGTTTCATGGATGAGCACTATGCTGTTTGTTTCCCTTCAGAAAAGGAGTTAAATGCCAGGCTCTGTGTCTTACTATAAGCAAGACATCGTTTCAGATAAATGCAGTCACATTTCAGCTCATAGGAAGCTATATTGTTCACGAAGCTCACACGTTTCTCGCTCTTAACTGAAAAGCATTGGATTTTAGAGGACCTGTGGTTTGTATCAGTTTCAGAAACAGAGTTGAACTAGATATGGTCCCTGTGTAGGAAACACAGTTCTTTTGTTCCGATCACACTCACGTTTCCCTCTGGATTAGAGACTCTAGGAAGCAAGAGCGTGCTCCTTCTCTAAAGCAGAGTGTGTTTCATGGATGAGAACTGTGCTGTGTGTTTCCCTTCAGAAACGTAGTTAAATGCCAGGCTCTGTGTCTTCCTACAAGCAACACTTCGTTTCAGGTAAACACAGTCTATTTCAGCTCAAAGTAAGCTACATTGTTCACAAAGCTCACACGTTTCTCGCTCATAACTGAGAAGCATTGCATGTTAGAGGACCTGTGGTTTGTATCAATTTCAGAAACAGAGTTGAACTAGATATGGTCCGGGTGTAGGAAACACAGTTCTTTTGTTCTGAGCACACTCACATTTCCCTCTCTATTTGAGACTATAGAAAGCAAGAGCGTTCTTCTTGCTCTAAAGCAGAGTGTGTTTTATGGATGAGATCTGTGCTGTGTGTTTCTGTTAAGAAATGGAGTTAAATGCCAGGCTCTGTGTCTTACTATAAGCAAGACATCGTTTCAGATACATGCAGTCACTTTTCAGCTCAAAGGAAGCTACATTGTTAACGAAGCTCACACGTTTCTCGCTCTTAACTGGAAAGCATTGGATTTTGGAGGACCTGTGGTTTGTATCATTTTCTGAAACAGAGTTGACCTAGATATGGTCCGTGTTTGTAGGAAACACAGTTCTTTTGTTCTGAGTACACTCACGTTTCCCTCTGTATTAGAGACTTTAGAAAGCAAGAGCGTGCTTCTTGCTCTAAAGCAGAGTGTGTTTCATGGATGAGAACTGTGCTGTGTGTTTCCCTTCAGAAACGGAGTTAAATGCCAGGCTCTGTGTCTTCCTACAACCAAGACTTCATTTCAGGTAAAGGCAGTCACTTTTCAGCTCAAACAAAGCTACATTGTTCACGAAGCTCACACGTTTCTCGCTCTTAACTGAAAAGCATTGGATTTTAGAGGACCTGTGGTTTGTATCAGATTCAGAAACAGAGTTTAACTAGATATGTTCCATGTGTGTAGGAAACACATTTCTTTTGTTCTGAGCACACTCAAGTTTCCCTCTGTATTAGAGACTCTAGAAAGCAAGAGCGTGCTTCTTTCTCTAAAGCAGAGTGTGTTTCTGGGATGAGAACTGTGCTGTGTGATTCCATTCAGAAACGGATTTAAATGCCAGGCTCTCTGTCTTCCTACAAGCAAGACTTCGTTTCCGGAAAACGCAGTCACTATTCAGCTCAAACGCAGCTACATTGTTCACGAAGCTCACACGTGTCTCACACTTAACTGAAAAGCATTGGATTTTAGAGGACCTGTACTTTGTATCAGTTTCAGAAACAGAGTTGAACTAGATGTGGTCCGTGTGTGTTGGAAACACAGTTCTTTTGTTCTGAGCACACTCAGGTTTTCCTCCTGGATTAGAGACTCTAGAAAGCAAGAGCATGCTTCTTGCTCTAAAGCAGAGTGTGTTTCATGGATGAAAACTGTGCTGTGTGTTTCCCTTCAGAAACGGAGTTAAATGCCAGGATCTGTGTGTTCCTACAAGCAAGACTTCGTTTCAGGTAAACACAGTCATTTTTCAGCTCAAAGTAAGCTACATTGTTCACAAAGCTCACACGTTTCTCGCTCATAACTGAAAAGCATTGCATGTTAGAGGACCTGTGGTTTGTATCAATTTCAGAAACAGAGTTGAACTAGATATGGTCCGGGTGTAGGAAACACAGTTCTTTTGTTCTGAGCACACTCACATTTCCCTCTCTATTTGAGACTATAGAAAGCAAGAGCGTTCTTCTTGCTCTAAAGCAGAGTGTGTTTTATGGATGAGATCTGTGCTGTGTGTTTCCGTTCAGAAACTGAGTTAAATGCCAGGCTCTGTGTCTTACTATAAGCAAGACACCGTTTCAGATAAATGCAGTCACATATCAGCTCAAAGGAAGCTATATTGTTCACGAAGCTCACACGTTTCTCCCTCTTAACAGAAAAGAATTGGATGTTAGAGCACCTGTGCTTTGTATCAGTTTCAGAAACAGAGTTGAACTAGATATGGTCCGTGTGTGTAGGAAACACAGTTCTTTTATTCTGAGCACTCTCACGTTTCCTTCTGTATTAGAGATTCTAGAAAGGAAGAGCATGATTCTTGCTCTGAAGCAGAGTGTGTTTCATGGATGAGAACTGTGCTGTGTGTTTCCCTTCAGAAACGGAGTTAAATGCCAGGCTCTGTGTCTGCCTACAAGCAATACTTCGTTTCAGGTAAACACAGTCACTTTTCACCTCAAAGAATCTACATTGTTCATGAAGCTCACACGTTTCTCACTCTTAACTGAAAAGCATTGCATGTTAGAGGACCTGTGGTTTGTATCAATTTCTGAAACAGAGTTGACCTAGATATGGTCCGTGTGTGTAGGAAACACAGTTCTTTTGTTCTGAGCCCACTCACGTTTCCCTCTGTATTAGAGAATCTAGAAAGCAAGAGCGTGCTTCTTGCTCTAAAGCACAGTGTGTTTCATGGATGAGCACTATGCTGTTTGTTTCCCTTCAGAAGCGGAGTTAAATGCCAGGCTCTGTGTCTTCCTACAAGCAAGACTTCGTTTCAGGTAAACGCAATCACTTTTCAGCTCAAATGAAGCTACATTGTTCAGAAAGCTCACACGTTACTCGCTCTTAAATGAAAAGCATTGGATGTTAGAGGACCTGTGCTTTGTATCAGTTTTAGAAACAGAGTTGAACTAAATATGGTCCGTGTGTGTAGGAAACACAATTCTTTTGTTCAGAGCCCACTCATGTTTCCCTCTGTATTAGAGACTCTGGAAAGCAAGAGACTGCTTCTTGCTCTAAAGCAGAGTGTGTTTCATGGATGAGAACTGTGCTGTGTGTTTCCCTTCAGAAACGGAGTTAAATGCCAGGCTCTGTGTCTTCATACAAGCAAGACTTCGTTTCAGGAAAACGCAGTCACTTTTCAGCTCAAAGGAAGCTACATAGTTCACGAAGCTCACACGTTTCTCACTCTTAACTGAAAAGCATTGGATTTTAGAGGACCTGTGGTTTATATCAGTTTCAGAAACAGAGTTGAACTAGATATGGTCTGTGTGTGTAGGAAACACAGTTCTTTTGTTCTGAGCACACTCACGTTTTCCTCTGGATTAGAGACTCTAGAAAGCAAGAGCGTGCTTCTTGCTCTAAAGCAGAGTGTGTTTCATGGATGAGAACTGTGCTGTGTGTTTCCCTTCAGAAACGGAGTTAAATGCCAGGCTCTGTGTCTTCCTACCAGCAAGACTTCGTTTCAGGTAAAAGCAGTCACTTTTCAGCTCAAAGGAAGCTACATTGTTCACAAAGCTCACACGTTTCTCCCTCTTAACAGAAAAGAATTGGATGTTAGAGCACCTGAACTTTGTATCAGTTTCAGAAACAGAGTTGAACTAGATATGGTCCGGGTGTAGGAAACACAGTTCTTTTGTTCTGAGCACACTCACATTTCCCTCTCTATTTGAGACTCTAGAAAGCAAGAGCGTTCTTCTTGCTCTAAAGAAGAGTGTGTTTTATGGATGAGATCTGTGCTGTGTGTTTCCATTCAGAAATGGAGTTAAATGCCAGGCTCTGTGTCTTCCTACAAGCAAGACTTTGTTTCAGGTAAACACCGTCATTTTTCACCTCAAATTAAGCTACATTGTTCACAAAGCATACACGTTTCTTGCTCATAAATGAAAAGCATTGCATGTTAGAGGACCTGTGGTTTGTGTCAATTTCAGAAACAGAGTTGAACTAGATATGGTCCGGGTGTAGGAAACACAGTTCTTTTGTTCTGAGCACACTCACATTTCCCTCTCTATTTGAGACTCTAGAAAGCAAGAGCGTTCTTCTTGCTCTAAAGCAGAGTGTGTTTTATGGATGAGATCTGTGCTGTGTGTTTCCGTTCAGAAACCGAGTTAAATGCCAGGCTCTGTGTCTTACTATAAGCAAGACATCGTTTCAGATACATGCAGTCACATTTCTGCTCAAAGGAAGCTACATTGTTCACGAAGCTCACACGTTTCTCGCTCTTAACTGAAAAGCACTGGATTTGGGAGGTCCTGTGGTTTGTATCACTTTCAGAAACAGAGTTGACCTAGATATAGTCCGTGTGTGTAGGAAACACAGTTCTTTTGTTCTGAGCACACTCACGTTTCCCTCTGTATTACAGACTCTAGAAAGCAAGAGCGTGCTTCTTGCTCTAAAGCACAGTGTGTTTCATGGATGAGCACTATGCTGTTTGTTTCCCTTCAGAAACGGAGTTAAATGCCAGGCTCTGTGTCTTACTATAAGCAAGACAACGTTTCAGATAAATGCAGTAACATTTCAGCTCAAAGGAAGCTATATTGTTCACGAAGCTCACACGTTTCTCGCTCTTAACTGAAAATCAATGCAATTTAGAGGACCTGTGGTTTGTATCAGTTTCACAAACAGAGTTGAACTAGATATGGTCCGTGTGTAGGAAACACAGTTCTTTTGTTCTGAGCACACTCACGTTTCCCTCTGCATTAGAGACTCTAGAAAGCAAGTTCGTGCCTCTTGCTCTAAAGCAGAGTGTATTTAATGGATGAGAACTGTGCTGTGTGTTTCCCTTCAGAAATGGAGTTAAATGCCAGGCTCTGTGTCTTCCTACAAGCAAGACTTCGTTTCAGGTGAACACAGTCACTTTTCAGCTCAAATGAAGCTAAATTGTTCAGAAAGCTCACAAGTTTCTCGCTCTTAAATGAAAAGCATTGGATGTTAGAGGACCTGTGCTTTGTATCAGTTTCAGAAACAGAGTTGAACTAAATATGGTCCATGTGTGTAGGAAACACAATTCTTTTGTTCAGAGCACACTCATGTTTCCCTCTGTATTAGAGAGTCTGGAAAGCAAGAGACTGCTTCTTGCTCTAAAGCACAGTGTGTTTCATGGATGAGAACTGTGCTGTGTGTTTCCCTTCAGAAACGGAGTTAAATGCCAGGCTCTGAGTGTACCTACAAGCAAGACTTCGTTTCAGGAAAACGCAGTCACTTTTCAGCTCAAAGGAAGCTACATAGTTCACGAAGCTCACACGTTTCTCACTCTTAACTGAAAAGCATTGGATTTTAGAGGACCTGTGGTTTATATCAGTTTCAGAAACAGAGTTGAACTAGATATGGTCTGTGTGTGTAGGAAACACAGTTCTTTTGTTCTGAGCACACTCACGTTTTCCTCTGGATTAGAGACTCTAGAAAGCAAGAGCGTGCTTCTTGCTCTAAAGCAGAGTGTGTTTCATGGATGAGAACTGTGCTGTGTGTTTCCCTTCAGAAACGGAGTTAAATGCCAGGCTCTGTGTCTTCCTACCAGCAAGACTTCGTTTCAGGTAAAAGCAGTCACTTTTCAGCTCAAAGGAAGCTATATTGTTCACAAAGCTCACACGTTTCTCCCTCTTAACAGAAAAGAATTGGATGTTCGAGGACCTGTGCATTGTATCAGTTTCAGAAACAGAGTTGAACTAGATATGGTCCGTGTGTTTAGGAAACACAGTTCTTTTATTCTGAGCACTCTCACGTTTCCCTCTGTATTAGAGATTCTAGAAAGGAAGAGCATGATTCTTGCTCTAAAGCAGAGTGTGTTTCATGGATGAGAACTGTGCTGTGTGTTTCCGTTCAGAAACGGAGTTAAATGCCAGGCTCTGTGTCTTACTATAAGCAAGACATCGTTTCAGATAAATGCAGTCACATTTCAGCTCAAAGGAAACTATATTGATCACGAAGCACACACGTTTCTCCCTCTTAACAGAAAAGAATTGGATGTTAGAGCACCTGTGCTTTGTATCAGTTTCAGAAACAGAGTTGAACTAGATATGGTCCGGGTGTAGGAAACACAGTTCTTTTGTTCGGAGCACACTCACATTTCCCTCTCTATTTGAGACTCTAGAAAGCAAGAGCGTTCTTCTTGCTCTAAAGAAGAGTGTGTTTTATGGATGAGATCTGTGCTGTGTGTTTCCATTCAGAAATGGAGTTAAATGCCAGGCTCTGTGTCTTCCTACAAGCAAGACTTTGTTTCAGGTAAACACCGTCATTTTTCACCTCAAATTAAGCTACAATGTTCACAAAGCATACACGTTTCTTGCTCATAAATGAAAAGCATTGCATGTTAGAGGACCTGTGGTTTGTGTCAATTTCAGAAACAGAGTTGAACTAGATATGGTCCGGGTGTAGGAAACACAGTTCTTTTGTTCTGAGCACACTCACATTTCCCTCTCTATTAGAGACTCTAGAAAGCAAGAGCGTGCTTCTTGCTCTAAAGCAGAGTGTGTTTTATGGATGAGATCAGTGCTGTGTGTTTCCGTTCAGAAACGGAGTTAAATGCCAGGCTCTGTGTCTTACTATAAGCAAGACATCGTTTCAGATACATGCAGTCACATTTCTGCTCAAAGGAAGCTACATTGTTCACGAAGCTCACACGTTTCTCGCTCTTAACTGAAAAGCACTGGATTTGGGAGGTCCTGTGGTTTGTATCACTTTCAGAAACAGAGTTGACCTAGATATGGTCCGTGTGTAGGAAACACAGTTCTTTTGTTCTGAGCATACTCACGTTTCCCTCTGCATTAGAGACTCTAGAAAGCAAGTTCGTGCCTCTTGCTCTAAAGCAGAGTGTATTTAATGGATGAGAACTGTGCTGTGTGTTTCCCTTCAGAAATGGAGTTAAATGCCAGGCTCTGTGTCTTCCTACAAGCAAGACTTCGTTTCAGGTGAACACAGTCACTTTTCAGCTCAAATGAAGCTAAATTGTTCAGAAAGCTCACAAGTTTCTCGCTCTTAAATGAAAAGCATTGGATGTTAGAGGACCTGTGCTTTGTATCGGTTTCAGAAACAGAGTTGAACTAAATATGGTCCATGTGTGTAGGAAACACAATTCTTTTGTTCAGAGCACACTCATGTTTCCCTCTGTATTAGAGAGTCTGGAAAGCAAGAGACTGCTTCTTGCTCTAAAGCACAGTGTGTTTCATGGATGAGAACTGTGCTGTGTGTTTCCCTTCAGAAACGGAGTTAAATGCCAGGCTCTGAGTGTACCTACAAGCAAGACTTCGTTTCAGGAAAACGCAGTCACTTTTCAGCTCAAAGGAAGCTACATAGTTCACGAAGCTCACACGTTTCTCACTCTTAACTGAAAAGCATTGGATTTTAGAGGACCTGTGGTTTATATCAGTTTCAGAAACAGAGTTGAACTAGATATGGTCTGTGTGTGTAGGAAACACAGTTCTTTCGTCTCTGAGCACGCTCACGTTTTCCTCTGGATTAGAGACTCTAGAAAGCAAGAGCGTGCTTCTTGCTCTAAAGCAGAGTGTGTTTAATGGATGAGAACTGTGCTGTGTGTTTCCGTTCAGAAACGGAGTTAAATGCCAGGCTCTGTGTCTTACTATAAGCAAGACATCGTTTCAGATAAATGCAGTCACATTTCAGCTCAAAGGAAGCTACATTGTTCACGAAGCTCACACGTTTCTCGCTGTTAACTGAAAAGCATTGGATGTTAGAGGACTGGTGGTTTGTATCATTTTCAGAAACAGAGTTGACCTAGATATGGTCCATGTGTGTAGGAAACACAGTTCTTTTGTTCTGAGCACACTCACGTTTCCCTCTGTATTAGAGACTCTAGAAAGCAAGAGCGTGCTTCTTGCTCTAAAGCACAATGTGTTTCATGGATGAGAACTATGCTGTTTGTTTCCCTTCAGAAACGGAGTTAAATGCCAGGCTCTGTGTCTTCCTACAAGCAAGACTTCGTTTCAGGTAAACACAGTCACTTTTCAGCTCAAGGAGGCTACATTGTTCATGAAGCTCACACGTTTCTCACTCTTCACTGAAAACCATTGCATGTTAGAGGACCTGTGGTTTGTTTCAGTTTGAGAAACAGAGTCGAAGTAGATATGGTCCGTGTGTGTAGGAAACACAGTTCTTTTGTTCCGAGCACACCCACGTTTCCCTCTGCATTAGAGACTCTAGAAAGCAAGAGCGTGCTTCTTGCTCTAAAGCAGGGTGTGTTTTATGGATGAGATCTGTGCTGTGTGTTTCCGTATAGAAACGGAGTTAAATGCCAGGCTCTGTGTCTTACTATAAGCAAGACATCGTTTCAGATACATGCAGTCACATTTCTGCTCTAAGGAAGCTACATTGTTCACGAAGCTCACACGTTTCTCGCTCTTAACTGAAAAGCTTTGGATTTTGGAGGACCTGTGGTTTGTATCATTTTCTGAAACAGAGTTGACCTAGATATGGTCCGTGTGTGTAGGAAACACAGTTCTTTTGTTTTGAGCACACTCACGTTTCCCTCTGTATTAGAGAATCTAGAAAGCAAGAGCGTGCTTCTTGCTCTAAAGCACAGTGTGTTTCATGGATGAGCACTATGCTGTTTGTTTCCCTTCAGAAACGGAGTTAAATTCCAGGCTCTGTGTCTTCCTTCAAGCAAGACTTCGTTTCAGGTAAACGCAATCACTTTTCAGTTCAAATGAAGCTACATTGTTCAGAAAGCTCACACGTTTTTCGCTCTTAAATGAAAAGCATTGAATGTTAGAGGACCTGTGCTTTGTATCAGTTTTAGAAACAGAGTTGAACTAAATATGGTCCGTGTGTGTATGAAACACAATTCTTTTGTTCAGAGCCCACTCACGTTTTCCTCTGGATTAGAGACTCTAGAAAGCAAGAGCGTGCTTCTTGCTCTAAAGCAGAGTGTGTTTCATGGATGAGAACTGTGCTGTGTGTTTCCCTTCAGAAACGGAGTTAAATGCCAGGCTCTGTGTCTTCCTACAAGCAAGATTTCGTTTCAGGTAAACACCGTCATTTTTCACCTCAAAGTAAGCTACATTGTTCACAAAGCTTACACGTTTCTTGCTCATAACTGAAAAGCATTGCATGTTAGAGGACCTGTGGTTTGTATCAATTTCAGAAACAGAGTTGAATTAGATATGGTCCGGGTGTTGGAAACACAGTTCTTTTGTTCTGAGCACACTCATATTTCCCTCTGTATTAGAGACTCTAGAAAGCAAGAGCGTGCTTCTTGCTCTAAAGCAGGGTGTGTTTTATGGATGAGATCTGTGCTGTGTGTTTCCACTCAGAAACGGAGTTAAATGCCAGGCTCTGTGTCTTCCTACAAGAAAGACTTCGTTTCAGGTAAAGGCAGTCACTTTTCAGCTCAAACAAAGCTACATTGTTCACGAAGCTCACACGTTTCTCGCTCTTAACTGAAAAGCATTGGATTTTAGAGGACCTGTGGTTTGTATCATTTTCAGAAACAGAGCTGACCTAGATATGTTCCGTGTATGTAGGAAACACAGTTCTTTTGTTCTGAGCATACTCACGTTTCTGTCTGTATTAGAGACTCTAGAAAGCAAGAGACAGCTTCTTGCTCTAAAGCACAGTGTGTTTCATGGATGAGAACTGTGCTGTGTGTTTCCCTACAGAAACGGAGTTAAATGCCAGGCTCTGTGTCTTCCTACAAGCAAGACTTCATTTCAGGTAAAGGCAGTCACTTTTCAGCTCAAACAAAGCTAAATTGTTCACGAAGCTCACACGTTTCTCGCTCTTAACTGAAAAGCATTGGATTTTAGAGGAGCTGTGGTTTGTATCATTTTCAGAAACAGAGTTGACCTTGATATGTTCCGTGTATGTAGGAAACACAGTTCTTTTGTTCTGAGCATATTCACGTTTACCTCTGTATTGGAGACTCTAGAAAGCAAGAGCGTGCTTCTTGCTCTAAAGCAGAGTGTGTTTCATGGATGAGATCTGTGCTATGTGTTTCCCTTCAGAAACGGACTTAAATGCCAGGCTCTGTGTCTTCCTACAAGCAAGACTTCGTTTCAGGTAAAAGCAGTCACTTTTCAGCTCAAAGGAAGCTACATTGTTCACAAAGCTCACACGTTTCTCCCTCTTAACAGAAAAGAATTGGATTTTAGAGGACCTGTGCTTTGTATCAGTTTCAGAAACAGAGTTGAACTAGATATGGTGCGTGTGTGTAGGAAACAGGGTTCTTTTATTCTGAGCACTCTCACGTTTCCCTCTGTATTAGAGATTCTAGAAAGGAAGAGCATGATTCTTGCTCTAAAGCAGAGTGTGTTTCATGGATGAGAACTGTGCTGTGTGTTTCCCTTCAGAAACAGAGTTAAATTCCAGGCTCTGTGTATTACTATAAGAAAGACATCGTTTCAGATAAATGCAGTCAGTTTTCAGCTCAAACGAAGCTACATTGTTCACACAGCTCACACGTTTCTCGCTCTTAACTGAAAATCAATGCAATTTAGAGGACCTGTGGTTTGTATCAGTTTCAGAAACAGAGTTGAACTAGATATGGTCCGTGTGTGTAGGAAACACAGTTCTTTTCTTCTGAGCCAACTCAAGTTTCCCTCTGTATTAGAGACTCTGGAAAGCAAGAGACTGCTTCTTGCTCTAAAGCACAGTGTGTTTCATGGATGAGAACTGTGCTGTGTGTTTCCCTACAGAAACGGAGTTAAATGCCAGGCTCTGTGTCTTCCTATAAGCAAGACTTCGTTTCAGGTAAACGCAAACACTTTTCAGCTCACAGGAAGCTACGTAGTTCACGAAGCTCACACGTTTCTCACTCTTAACTGAAAAGCATTGGATTTTAGAGGACCTGTGGTTTATATCAGTTTCAGAAACAGAGTTGAACTAGATATGGTCTCCATGTGTAGGAAACACAGTTCTTTGGTTCTCAGCACACTCACGTTTTCCAATGGATTAGAGACTCTAGAAAGCAAGAGCGTGCTTCTTGCTCTAAAGCACAGTGTGTTTCATGGATGAGATCTGTGCTGTGTGTTATCGTTCAGAAACGGAGTTAAATTCCAGGCTCTGTGTCTTCCCACAAGCAAGACTTCGTTTCAGGTAAAGGCAGTCACTTTTCAGCTCAAAGTAAGCTACATTGTTCACAAATCTCACACGTTTCTCGCTCATAACTGAAAAGCATTGCATGTTAGAGGACCTGTGGTTTGTATCATTTTCAGAAACAGAGTTGACCTAGATATGGTCCGTGTGTGTAGAAAACACAGTTCCTTTGTTCTGAGCACACTCACGTTTCCCTCTGTATTAGAGACTCTAGAAAGCAAGAGCGTGCTTCTTGCTCTAAAGCAGAGTGTGTTTCATGGATGAGATCTGTGCTGTGTGTTTCCCTTCAGAAACGGAGTTAAATGCCAGGCTCTGTGTCTTCCTACAAGCAAGACTTCGTTTCAGGTAAAAGCAGTCACTTATCAGCTCAAACGAAGCTACATAGTTCACAAAGCTCACACGTTTCTCCCTCTTAACAGAAAAGAATAGGATGTTAGAGGACCTGTGCTTTTTATCAGTTTCAGAAACAGAGTTGAACTAGATATGGGGCGTGTGTGTAGGAAACACAGTTCTTTTATTCTGAGCACTCTCACGTTTCCCTCTGTATTAGAGATTCTAGAAAGGAAGAGCTTGATTCTTGCTCTAAAGCAGAGTGTGTTTCATGCATGAGAACTGTGCTGTGTGTTTCCCTTCAGAAACGGAGTTAAATTCCAGGCTCTGTGTATTACTATAAGAAAGACATCGTTTCAGATAAATGCAGTCAGTTTTCAGCTCAAACGAAGCTACATTGTTCACACAGCTCACACGTTTCTCGCTCTTAACTGAAAATCAATGCAATTTAGAGGACCTGTGGTTTGTATCAGTTTCAGAAACAGAGTTGAACTAGATATGGTCCGTGTGTGTAGGAAACACAGTTCTTTTCTTCTGAGCACACTCAAGTTTCCCTCTGTATTAGAGACTCTGGAAAGCAAGAGACTGCTTCTTGCTCTAAAGCACAGTGTGTTTCATGGATGAGAACTGTGCTGTGTGTTTCCCTACAGAAACGGAGTTAAATGCCAGGCTCTGTGTCTTCTTACAAGAAAGACTTCGTTTCAGGTAAAGGCAGTCACCTTTCAGCTCAAACAAAGCTACATTGTTCACGAAGCTCACACGTTTCTCGCTCTTAACTGAAAAGCATTGGATTTTAGAGGACCTGTGGTTTGTATCATTTTCAGAAACAGAGTTGACCTAGATATGTTCCGTGTATGTAGGAAACACAGTTCTTTTGTTCTGAGCATACTCACGTTTCCCTCTGTATTAGAGACTCTAGAAAGCAAGAGCGTGCTTCTTGCTCTAAAGCACAGTGTGTTTCATGGATGAGAACTATGCTGTTTGTTTCCCTTCAGAAACGGAGTTAAATGCCAGGCTCTGTGTCTTCCTATAAGCAAGACTTCGTTTCAGGTAAACGCAATCACTTTTCAGCTCACAGGAAGCTACGTAGTTCACGAAGCTCACACGTTTCTCACTCTTAACTGAAAAGCATTGGATTTTAGAGGACCTGTGGTTTATATCAGTTTCAGAAACAGAGTTGAACTAGATATGGTCTCCATGTGTAGGAAACACAGTTCTTTGGTTCTCAGCACACTCACGTTTTCCAATGGATTAGAGACTCTAGAAAGCAAGAGCGTGCTTCTTGCTCTAAAGCACAGTGTGTTTCATGGATGAGATCTGTGCTGTGTGTTATCGTTCAGAAACGTAGTTAAATGCCAGGCTCTGTGGCTTCCGACAAGCAAGACTTCGTTTCAGGTAAAGGCAGTCACTTTTCAGCTCAAAGTAAGCTACATTGTTCACAAATCTCACACGTTTCTCGCTCATAACTGAAAAGCATTGCATGTTAGAGGACCTGTGGTTTGTATCATTTTCAGAACAGAGTTGACCTAGATATGGTCCGTGTATGTAGAAAACACAGTTCTTTGGTTCTGAGCACACTCACGTTTCCCTCTGTATTAGAGAGTCTAGAAAGCAAGAGCGTGCTTCTTGCTCTAAAGCAGAGTGTGTTTCATGGATGAGATCTGTGCTATGTGTTTCCCTTCAGAAACGGACTTAAATGCCAGGCTCTGTGTCTTCCTACAAGCAAGACTTCGTTTCAGGTAAAAGCAGTCACTTTTCAGCTCAAACGAAGCTACATTGTTCACAAAGCTCACACGTTTCTCCCTCTTAACAGAAAAGAATTGGATTTTAGAGGACCTGTGGTTTGTATCAGTTTCAGAAACAGAGTTGAACTAGATATGGTCCATGTGTGTAGGAAACACAGTTCTTTTCTTCTGAGCACACTCAAGTTTCCCTCTGTATTAGAGACTCTGGAAAGCAAGAGACTGCTTCTTGCTCTAAAGCACAGTGTGTTTCATGGATGAGAACTGTGCTGTGTGTTTCCCTACAGAAACGGAGTTAAATGCCAGGCTCTGTGTCTTCCTACAAGAAAGACTTCGTTTCAGGTAAAGGCAGTCACCTTTCAGCTCAAACAAAGCTACATTGTTCACGAAGCTCACACGTTTCTCGCTCTTAACTGAAAAGCATTGGATTTTAGAGGACCTGTGGTTTGTATCATTTTCAGAAACAGAGTTGACCTAGATATGTTCCGTGTATGTAGGAAACACAGTTCTTTTGTTCTGAGCATACACACGTTTCTCTCTGTATTAGAGACTCTAGAAAGCAAGAGCGTGCTTCTTGCTCTAAAGCACAGTGTGTTTCATGGATGAGAACTATGCTGTTTGTTTCCCTTCAGAAACGGAGTTAAATGCCAGGCTCTGTGTCTTCCTATAAGCAAGACTTCGTTTCAGGTAAACGCAATCACTTTTCAGCTCACAGGAAGCTACGTAGTTCACGAAGCTCACACGTTTCTCACTCTTAACTGAAAAGCATTGGATTTTAGAGGACCTGTGGTTTATATCAGTTTCAGAAACAGAGTTGAACTAGATATGGTCTCCATGTGTAGGAAACACAGTTCTTTGGTTCTCAGCACACTCACGTTTTCCAATGGATTAGAGACTCTAGAAAGCAAGAGCATGCTTCTTGCTCTAAAGCACAGTGTGTTTCATGGATGAGATCTGTGCTGTGTGTTATCGTTCAGAAACGGAGTTAAATTCCAGGCTCTGTGTCTTCCCACAAGCAAGACTTCGTTTCAGGTAAAGGCAGTCACTTTTCAGCTCAAAGTAAGCTACATTGTTCACAAATCTCACACGTTTCTCGCTCATAACTGAAAAGCATTGCATGTTAGAGGACCTGTGGTTTGTATCATTTTCAGAAACAGAGTTGACCTAGATATGGTCCGTGTGTGTAGAAAACACAGTTCTTTTGTTGTGTGCACACTCACGTTTCCCTCTGTATTAGAGACTCTAGAAAGCAAGAGCGTGCTTCTTGCTCTAAAGCAGAGTGTGTTTCATGGATGAGATCTGTGCTGTGTGTTTCCCTTCAGAAACGGAGTTAAATGCCAGGCTCTGTGTCTTCCTACAAGCAAGACTTCGTTTCAGGTAAAAGCAGTCACTTATCAGCTCAAACGAAGCTATATTGTTCACAAAGCTCACACGTTTCTCCCTCTTAACAGAAAAGAATAGGATGTTAGAGGACCTGTGCTTTGTATCAGTTTCAGAAACAGAGTTGAACTAGATATGGGGCGTGTGTGTAGGAAACACAGTTCTTTTATTCTGAACACTCTCACGTTTCCCTCTGTATTAGAGATTCTAGAAAGGAAGAGCATGATTCTTGCTCTAAAGCAGAGTGTGTTTCATGGATGAGAACTGTGCTGTGTGTTTCCCTTCAGAAACGGAGTTAAATTCCAGGCTCTGTGTATTACTATAAGAAAGACATCGTTTCAGATAAATGCAGTCAATTTTCAGCTCAAACGAAGCTACATTGTTCACACAGCTCACACGTTTCTCGCTCTTAACTGAAAATCAATGCAATTTAGAGGACCTGTGGTTTGTATCATTTTCAGAAACAGAGTTGACCTAGATATGTTCCGTGTATGTAGGAAACACAGTACTTTTGTTCTGAGCATACTCACGTTTCCCTCTGTATTAGAGACTCTAGAAAGCAAGAGCGTGCTTCTTGCTCTAAAGCAGAGTGTGTTTCATGGATGAGAACTATGCTGTTTGTTTCCCTTCAGAAACGGAGTTAAATGCCAGGCTCTGTGTCTTCTACAAGCAAGACTTCGTTTCAGGTAAAGGCAGTCACTTTTCAGCTCACAGGAAGCTACATAGTTCACGAAGCTCACACGCTTCTCACTCTTAACTGAAAAGCATTGTATTTTAGAGGACCTGTGGTTTATATCAGTTTCAGAAAAAGAGTTGAACTAGATATGGTCTCCGTGTGTAGGAAACACAGTTCTTTGGTTCTCAGCACACTCACGTTTTCCAATGGATTAGAGACTCTAGAAAGCAAGAGCGTGCTTCTTGCTCTAAAGCACAGTGTGTTTCATGGATGAGATCTGTGCTGTGTGTTATCGTTCAGAAACGGAGTTAAATGCCAGGCTCTGTGTCTTCCGACAAGCAAGACTTCGTTTCAGGTAAAGGCAGTCACTTTTCAGCTCTAAGTAAGCTACATTGTTCACAAAGCTCACACGTTTCTCCCTCTTAACAGAAAAGAATTGGATGTTAGAGGACCTGTGCTTTGTATCAGTTTCAGAAACAGAGTTGAACTAGATATGGTGCGTGTGTGTAGGAAACACAGTTCTTTTATTCTGAGCACTCTCACGTTTCCCTCTGTATTAGAGATTCTAGAAAGGAAGAGCATGATTCTTTCTCTAAAGCAGAGTGTGTTTCATGGATGAGAACTGTGCTGTGTGTTTCCCTTCAGAAACGGAGTTAAATTCCAGGCTCTGTGTATTACTATAAGAAAGACATCGTTTCAGATAAATGCAGTCAGTTTTCAGCTCAAACGAAGCTACATTGTTCACCCAGCTCACACGTTTCTCGCTCTTAACTGAAAATCAATGCAATTTAGAGGACCTGTGGTTTGTATCAGTTTCAGAAACAGAGTTGAACTAGATATGGTCCCTGTGTGTAGGAAACACAGTTCTTTTCTTCTGAGCACACTCAAGTTTCCCTCTGTATTAGAGACTCTGGAAAGCAAGAGACTGCTTCTTGCTCTAAAGCACAGTGTGTTTCATGGATGAGAACTGTGCTGTGTGTTTCCCTACAGAAACGGAGTTAAATGCCAGGCTCTGTGTCTTCCTACAAGAAAGACTTCGTTTCAGGTAAAGGCAGTCACCTTTCAGCTCAAACAAAGCTACATTGTTCACGAAGCTCACACGTTTCTCGCTCTTAACTGAAAAGCATTGGATTTTAGAGGACCTGTGGTTTGTATCATTTTCAGAAACAGAGTTGACCTAGATATGTTCCGTGTATGTAGGAAACACAGTTCTTTTGTTCTGAGCATACACACGTTTCTCTCTGTATTAGAGACTCTAGAAAGCAAGAGCGTGCTTCTTGCTCTAAAGCACAGTGTGTTTCATGGATGAGAACTATGCTGTTTGTTTCCCTTCAGAAACGGAGTTAAATGCCAGGCTCTGTGTCTTCCTATAAGCAAGACTTCGTTTCAGGTAAACGCAATCACTTTTCAGCTCACAGGAAGCTAAGTAGTTCACGAAGCTCACACGTTTCTCACTCTTAACTGAAAAGCATTGGATTTTAGAGGACCTGTGGTTTATATCAGTTTCAGAAACAGAGTTGAACTAGATATGGTCTCCATGTGTAGGAAACACAGTTCTTTGGTTCTCAGCACACTCACGTTTTCCAATGGATTAGAGACTCTAGAAAGCAAGAGCGTGCTTCTTGCTCTAAAGCACAGTGTGTTTCATGGATGAGATCTGTGCTGTGTGTTATCGTTCAGAAACGGAGTTAAATTCCAGGCTCTGTGTCTTCCCACAAGCAAGACTTCGTTTCAGGTAAAGGCAGTCACTTTTCAGCTCAAAGTAAGCTACATTGTTCACAAATCTCACACGTTTCTCGCTCATAACTGAAAAGCATTGCATGTTAGAGGACCTGTGGTTTGTATCATTTTCAGAAAGAGAGTTGACCTAGATATGGTCCGTGTGTGTTGAAAACACAGTTCTTTTGTTGTGTGCACACTCACGTTTCCCTCTGTATTAGAGACTCTAGAAAGCAAGAGCGTGCTTCTTGCTCTAAAGCAGAGTGTGTTTCATGGATGAGATCTGTGCTGTGTGTTTCCCTTCAGAAACGGAGTTAAATGCCAGGCTCTGTGTCTTCCTACAAGCAAGACTTCGTTTCAGGTAAAAGCAGTCACTTATCAGCTCAAACGAAGCTA
This sequence comes from Onychomys leucogaster, assembly GCA_949786385.1. Taxonomy (NCBI): domain Eukaryota; kingdom Metazoa; phylum Chordata; class Mammalia; order Rodentia; family Cricetidae; genus Onychomys; species Onychomys leucogaster. Next base: position 1,535,844 of record CATKUP010000101.1, on the reverse strand, counting down.
CATTGTTCACAAAGCTCACACGTTTCTCCCTCTTAACAGAAAAGAATAGGATGTTAGAGGACCTGTGCTTTGTATCAGTTTCAGAAACAGAGTTGAACTAGATATGGGGCGTGTGTGTAGGAAACACAGTTCTTTTATTCTGAACACTCTCACGTTTCCCTCTGTATTAGAGATTCTAGAAAGGAAGAGCATGATTCTTGCTCTAAAGCAGAGTGTGTTTCATGGATGAGAACTGTGCTGTGTGTTTCCCTTCAGAAACGGAGTTAAATTCCAGGCTCTGTGTATTACTATAAGAAAGACATCGTTTCAGATAAATGCAGTCAGTTTTCAGCTCAAACGAAGCTACATTGTTCACACAGCTCACACGTTTCTCGCTCTTAACTGAAAATCAATGCAATTTAGAGGACCTGTGGTTTGTATCATTTTCAGAAACAGAGTTGACCTAGATATGTTCCGTGTATGTAGGAAACACAGTACTTTTGTTCTGAGCATACTCACGTTTCCCTCTGTATTAGAGACTCTAGAAAGCAAGAGCGTGCTTCTTGCTCTAAAGCAGAGTGTGTTTCATGGATGAGAACTATGCTGTTTGTTTCCCTTCAGAAACGGAGTTAAATGCCAGGCTCTGTGTCTTCTACAAGCAAGACTTCGTTTCAGGTAAAGGCAGTCACTTTTCAGCTCACAGGAATCTACATAGTTCACGAAGCTCACACGCTTCTCACTCTTAACTGAAAAGCATTGTATTTTAGAGGACCTGTGGTTTATATCAGTTTCAGAAAAAGAGTTGAACTAGATATGGTCTCCGTGTGTAGGAAACACAGTTCTTTGGTTCTCAGCACACTCACGTTTTCCAATGGATTAGAGACTCTAGAAAGCAAGAGCGTGCTTCTTGCTCTAAAGCACAGTGTGTTTCATGGATGAGATCTGTGCTGTGTGTTATCGTTCAGAAACGGAGTTAAATGCCAGGCTCTGTGTCTTCCGACAAGCAAGACTTCGTTTCAGGTAAAGGCAGTCACTTTTCAGCTCTAAGTAAGCTACATTGTTCACAAAGCTCACACGTTTCTCCCTCTTAACAGAAAAGAATTGGATGTTAGAGGACCTGTGCTTTGTATCAGTTTCAGAAACAGAGTTGAACTAGATATGGTGCGTGTGTGTAGGAAACACAGTTCTTTTACTCTGAGCACTCTCACGTTTCCCTCTGTATTAGAGATTCTAGAAAGGAAGAGCATGATTCTTTCTCTAAAGCAGAGTGTGTTTCATGGATGAGAACTGTGCTGTGTGTTTCCCTTCAGAAACGGAGTTAAATTCCAGGCTCTGTGTATTACTATAAGAAAGACATCGTTTCAGATAAATGCAGTCAGTTTTCAGCTCAAACGAAGCTACATTGTTCACACAGCTCTCACGTTTCTCGCTCTTAACTGAAAATCAATGCAATTTAGAGGACCTGTGGTTTGTATCAGTTTCAGAAACAGAGTTGAACTAGATATGGTCCGTGTGTGTAGGAAACACAGTTCTTTTCTTCTGAGCACACTCAAGTTTCCCTCTGTATTAGAGACTCTGGAAAGCAAGAGACTGCTTCTTGCTCTAAAGCACAGTGTGTTTCATGGATGAGAACTGTGCTGTGTGTTTCCCTACAGAAACGGAGTTAAATGCCAGGCTCTGTGTCTTCCTACAAGAAAGACTTCGTTTCAGGTAAAGGCAGTCACTTTTCAGCTCAAACAAAGCTACATTGTTCACGAAGCTCACACGTTTCTCGCTCTTAACTGAAAAGCATTGGAATTTAGAGGACCTGTGGTTTGTATCATTTTCAGAAACAGAGTTGACCTAGATATGTTCCGTGTATGTAGGAAACACAGTTCTTTTGTTCTGAGCATACTCAAGTTTCCGTCTGTATTAGAGACTCTAGAAAGCAAGAGACAGCTTCTTGCTCTAAAGGAGAGTGTGTTTCATGGATGAGATCTGTGCTGTGTGTTTCCCTTCAGAAACGGAGTTAAATGCCAGGCTCTGTGTCTTCCTACAAGCAAGACTTCGTTTCAGGTAAAAGCAGTCACTTATCAGCTCAAACGAAGCTACATTGTTCACAAAGCTCACACGTTTCTCCCTCTTAACAGAAAAGAATAGGATGTTAGAGGACCTGTGCTTTGTATCAGTTTCAGAAACAGAGTTGAACTAGATATGGGGCGTGTCTGTAGGAAACACAGTTCTTTTATTCTGAGCACTCTCACGTTTCCCTCTGTATTAGAGATTCTAGAAAGGAAGAGCATGATTCTTGCTCTAAAGCAGAGTGTGTTTCATGGATGAGAACTGTGCTGTGTGTTTCCCTTCAGAAACGGAGTTAAATTCCAGGCTCTGTGTATTACTATAAGAAAGACATCGTTTCAGATAAATGCAGTCAGTTTTCAGCTCAAACGAAGCTACATTGTTCACACAGCTCACACGTTTCTCGCTCTTAACTGAAAATCAATGCAATTTAGAGGACCTGTGGTTTGTATCATTTTCAGAAACAGAGTTGACCTAGATATGTTCCGTGTATGTAGGAAACACAGTTCTTTTGTTCTGAGCATACTCACGTTTCCCTCTGTATTAGAGACTCTAGAAAGCAAGAGCGTGCTTCTTGCTCTAAAGCACAGTGTGTTTCATGGATGAGAACTATGCTGTTTGTTTCCCTTCAGAAACGGAGTTAAATGCCAGGCTCTGTGTCTTCTACAAGCAAGACTTCGTTTCAGGTAAAGGCAGTCACTTTTCAGCTCACAGGAAGCTACATAGTTCACGAACCTCACATGCTTCTCACTCTTAACTGAAAAGCATTGTATTTTAGAGGACCTGTGGTTTATATCAGTTTCAGAAACAGAGTTGAACTAGATATGGTCTCCGTGTGTAGGAAACACAGTTCTTTGGTTCTCAGCACACTCACGTTTTCCAATGGATTAGAGACTCTATAAAGCAAGAGCGTGCTTCTTGCTCTAAAGCACAGTGTGTTTCATGGATGAGATCTGTGCTGTGTGTTATCGTTCAGAAACGGAGTTAAATGCCAGGCTCTGTGTCTTCCGACAAGCAAGACTTCGTTTCAGGTAAAGGCAGTCACTTTTCAGCTCTAAGTAAGCTACATTGTTCACAAAGCTCACACGTTTCTCCCTCTTAACAGAAAAGAATTGGATGTTAGAGGACCTGTGCTTTGTATCAGTTTCAGAAACAGAGTTGAACTAGATATGGTGCGTGTGTGTAGGAAACACAGTTCTTTTATTCTGAGCACTCTCACGTTTCCCTCTGTATTAGAGATTCTAGAAAGGAAGAGCATGATTCTTTCTCTAAAGCAGAGTGTGTTTCATGGATGAGAACTGTGCTGTGTGTTTCCCTTCAGAAACGGAGTTAAATTCCAGGCTCTGTGTATTACTATAAGAAAGACATCCTTTCAGATAAATGCAGTCAGTTTTCAGCTCAAACGAAGCTACATTGTTCACACAGCTCACACGTTTCTCGCTCTTAACTGAAAATCAATGCAATTTAGAGGACCTGTGGTTTGTATCAGTTTCAGAAACAGAGTTGAACTAGATATGGTCCGTGTGTGTAGGAAACACAGTTCTTTTCTTCTGAGCACACTCAAGTTTCCCTCTGTATTAGAGACTCTGGAAAGCAAGAGACTGCTTCTTGCTCTAAAGCACAGTGTTTCATGGATGAGAACTGTGCTGTGTGTTTCCCTACAGAAACGGAGTTAAATGCCAGGCTCTGTGTCTTCCTACAAGAAAGACTTCGTTTCAGGTAAAGGCAGTCACTTTTCAGCTCAAACAAAGCTACATTGTTCACGAAGCTCACACGTTTCTCGCTCTTAACTGAAAAGCATTGGATTTTAGAGGACCTGTGGTTTGTATCATTTTCAGAAACAGAGTTGACCTAGATATGTTCCGTGTATGTAGGAAACACAGTTCTTTTGTTCTGAGCATACTCACGTTTCCGTCTGTATTAGAGACTCTAGAAAGCAAGAGACAGCTTCTTGCTCTAAAGCACAGTGTGTTTCATGGATGAGAACTGTGCTGTGTGTTTCCCTACAGAAACGGAGTTAAATGCCAGGCTCTGTGTCTTCCTACAAGCAAGACTTCATTTCAGGTAAAGGCAGTCACTTTTCAGCTCAAACAAAGCTACATTGTTCACGAAGCTCACACGTTTCTCGCTCTTAACTGAAAAGCATTGGAATTTAGAGGAGCTGTGGTTTGTATCATTTTCAGAAACAGAGTTGACCTTGATATGTTCCGTGTATGTAGGAAACACAGTTCTTTTGTTCTGAGCATACTCACGTTTCCCTCTGTATTAGAGACTCTAGAAAGCAAGAGCGTGCTTCTTGCTCTAAAGCACAGTGTGTTTCATGGATGAGAACTATGCTGTTTGTTTCCGTTCAGAAACGGAGTTAAATGCCAGGCTCTGTGTCTTCCTACAAGCAAGACTTCGTTTCAGGTAAACGCAATCACTTTTCAGCTCACAGGAAGCTACATAGTTCACAAAGCGCACACGTTTCTCCCTCTTAACAGAAAAGCATTGTATTTTAGAGGACCTGTGGTTTATATCAGTTTCAGAAACAGAGTTGAACTAGATATGGTCTCCGTGTGTAGGAAACACAGTTCTTTTGTTCTGAGCATACTCACGTTTTCCTCTGGATTAGAGACTCTAGAAAGCAAGAGCGTGCTTCTTGCTCTAAAGCACAGTGTGTTTCATGGATGAGATCTGTGCTGTGTGTTATCGTTCAGAAACATAGTTAAATGCCAGGCTCTGTGGCTTCGGACAAGCAAGACTTCGTTTCAGGTAAAGGCAGTCACTTTTCATCTCAAAGTAAGCTACATAGTTCACAAATCTCACACGTTTCTCGCTCATAACTGAAAAGCATTGCATGTTAGAGGAACTGTGGTTTGTATCATTTTCAGAACAGAGTTGACCTTGATATGGTCCGTGTATGTAGAACACACAGTTCTTTGGTTCTGAGCACACTCACGTTTCCCTCTGTATTAGAGAGTCTAGAAAGCAAGAGCGTGCTTCTTGCTCTAAAGCACAGTGTGTTTCATGGATGAGATCTGTGCTATGTGTTTCCCTTCAGAAACGGACTTAAATGCCAGGCTCTGTGTCTTCCTACAAGCAAGACTTCGTTTCAGGTAAAAGCAGTCACTTTTCAGCTCAAACGAAGCTACATTGTTCACAAAGCTCACACGTTTCTCCCTCTTAACAGAAAAAAATTGGATTTTAGAGGACCTGTGCTTTGTATCAGTTTCAGAGACAGAGTTGAACTAGATATGGTGCGTGTGTGTAGGAAACAGGGTTCTTTTATTCTGAGCACTCTCACGTTTCCCTCTGTATTAGAGATTCTAGAAAGGAAGAGCATGATTCTTGCTCTAAAGCAGAGTGTGTTTCATGGATGAGAACTGTGCTGTGTGTTTCCCTTCAGAAACAGAGTTAAATTCCAGGCTCTGTGTATTACTATAAGAAAGACATCGTTTCAGATAAATGCAGTCAGTTTTCAGCTCAAACGAAGCTACATTGTTCACACAGCTCACACGTTTCTCGCTCTTAACAGAAAATCAATGCAATTTAGAGGACCTGTGGTTTGTATCAGTTTCAGAAACAGAGTTGAACTAGATATGGTCCGTGTGTGTAGGAAACACAGTTCTTTTGTTCTGAGCACACTCAAGTTTCCCTCTGTATTAGAGACTCTGGAAAGCAAGAGACTGCTTCTTGCTCTAAAGCACAGTGTGTTTCATGGATGAGATCTGTGCTGTGTGTTATCGTTCAGAAACGGAGTTAAATTCCAGGCTCTGTGTCTTCCCACAAGAAAGACTTCGTTTCAGGTAAAGGCAGTCACTTTTCAGCTCAAAGTAAGCTACATTGTTCACAAATCTCACACGTTTCTCGCTCATAACTGAAAAGCATTGCATGTTAGAGGACCTGTGGTTTGTATCATTTTCAGAAACAGAGTTGACCTAGGTATGGTCCGTGTGTGTAGAAAACACAGTTCTTTTGTTCTGAGCACACTCACGTTTCCCTCTGTATTAGAGAATCTAGAAAGCAAGAGCGTGCTTCTTGCTCTAAAGCACAGTGTGTTTCATGGATGAGCACTATGCTGTTTGTTTCCCTTCAGAAACGGAGTTAAATTCCAGGCTCTGTGTCTTCCTTCAAGCAAGACTTCGTTTCAGGTAAACGCAATCACTTTTCAGCTCAAATGAAGCTACATTGTTCAGAAAGCTCACACGTTTTTCGCTCTTAAATGAAAAGCATTGAATGTTAGAGGACCTGTGCTTTGTATCAGTTTTAGAAACAGACTTGAACTAAATATGGTCCGTGTGTGTATGAAACACAATTCTTTTGTTCAGAGCCTACTCACGTTTTCCTCTGGATTAGAGACTCTAGAAAGCAAGAGCGTGCTTCTTGCTCTAAAGCAGAGTGTGTTTCATGGATGAGAACTGTGCTGTGTGTTTCCCTTCAGAAACGGAGTTAAATGCCAGGATCTGTGTCTTCCTACAAGCAAGACTTCGTTTCAGGTAAACACCGTCATTTTTCACCTCAAAGTAAGCTACATTGTTCACAAAGCTTACACGTTTCTTGCTCATAACTGAAAAGCATTGCATGTTAGCGGACCTGTGGTTTGTATCAATTTCAGAAACAGAGTTGAATTAGATATGGTCCGGGTGTTGGAAACACAGTTCTTTTGTTCTGAGCACACTCACATTTCCCTCTGTATTAGAGACTCTAGAAAGCAAGAGCGTGCTTCTTGCTCTAAAGCAGGGTATGTTTTATGGATGAGATCTGTGCTGTGTGTTTCCACTCAGAAACGGAGTTAAATGCCAGGCTCTGTGTCTTACAATAAGCAAGACATCGCTTCATGTACATGCAGTCACATTTCTGCTCAAAGGAAGCTACATTGTTCACGAAGCTCACACGTTTCTCGCTCTTAACTGAAAAGCACTGGATTTGGGAGGACCTGTGGTTTGTATCATTTTCAGAAACAGAGTTGACCTAGATATGTTCCGTGTATGTAGGAAACACAGTTCTTTTGTTCTGAGCACACTCACGTTTCCCTCTGTATTAGAGACTCTAGAAAGCAAGAGCGTGCTTCTTGCTCTAAAGCACAGTGTGTTTCATGGATGAGAACTATGCTGTTTGTTTCCCTTCAGAAACGGAGTTAAATGCCAGGCTCTGTGTCTTCTACAAGCAAGACTTCGTTTCAGGTAAAGGCAGTCACTTTTCAGCTCACAGGAAGCTACATAGTTCACGAAGCTCACACGCTTCTCACTCTTAACTGAAAAGCATTGTATTTTAGAGGACCTGTGGTTTATATCAGTTTCAGAAACAGAGTTGAACTAGATATGGTCTCCGTGTGTAGGAAACACAGTTCTTTGGTTCTGAGCACACTCACGTTTTCCTCTAGATTAGAGACTCTTGAAAGCAAGAGCGTGCTTCTTGCTCTAAAGCACAGTGTGTTTCATGGATGAGATCTGTGCTGTGTGTTATCGTTCAGAAACGGAGTTAAATGCCAGGCTCTGTGTCTTCCGACAAGCAAGACTTCGTTTCAGGTAAAGGCAGTCACTTTTCAGCTCTAAGTAAGCTACATTGTTCACAAAGCTCACACGTTTCTCCCTCTTAACAGAAAAGAATTGGATGTTAGAGGACCTGTGCTTTGTATCAGTTTCAGAAACAGAGTTGAACTAGATATGGTGCGTGTGTGTAGGAAACACAGTTCTTTTATTCTGAGCACTCTCATGTTTCCCTCTGTATTAGAGATTCTAGAAAGGAAGACCATGATTCTTGCTCTAAAGCAGAGTGTGTTTCATTCATGAGAACTGTGCTGTGTGTTTTCCTTCAGAAACGGAGTTAAATTCCAGGCTCTGTGTATTACTATAAGAAAGACATCCTTTCAGATAAATGCAGTCAGTTTTCAGCTCAAACGAAGCTACATTGTTCACACAGCTCACACGTTTCTCGCTCTTAACTGAAAATCAATGCAATTTAGAGGACCTGTGGTTTGTATCAGTTTCAGAAACAGAGTTGAACTAGATATGGTCCGTGTGTGTAGGAAACACAGTTCTTTTCTTCTGAGCACACTCAAGTTTCCCTCTGTATTAGAGACTCTGGAAAGCAAGAGACTGCTTCTTGCTCTAAAGCACAGTGTGTTTCATGGATGAGAACTGTGCTGTGTGTTTCCCTACAGAAACGGAGTTAAATGCCAGGCTCTGTGTCTTCCTACAAGAAAGACTTCGTTTCAGGTAAAGGCAGTCACTTTTCAGCTCAAACAAAGCTACATTGTTCACGAAGCTCACACGTTTCTCGCTCTTAACTGAAAAGCATTGGATTTTAGAGGACCTGTGGTTTGTATCATTTTCAGAAACAGAGTTGACCTAGATATGTTCCGTGTATGTAGGAAACACAGTTCTTTTGTTCTGAGCATACTCACGTTTCCCTCTGTATTAGAGATTCTAGAAAGCAAGAGCGTGCTTCTTGCTCTAAAGCAGAGTGTGTTTCATGGATGAGAACTATGCTGTTTGTTTCCCTTCAGAAACGGAGTTAAATGCCAGGCTCTGTGTCTTCCTACAAGCAAGACTTCGTTTCAGGTAAAGGCAGTCACTTCTCAGCTCACAGGAAGCTACATAGTTCACGAAGCTCACATGCTTCTCACTCTTAACTGAAAAGCATTGTATTTTAGAGGACCTGTGGTTTATATCAGTTTCAGAAACAGAGTTGAACTAGATATGGTCTCCGTGTGTAGGAAACACAGTTTTTTGGTTCTGAGCACACTCACGTTTTCCTCTGGATTAGAGACTCTAGAAAGCAAGAGCGTGCTTCTTGCTCTAAAGCACAGTGTGTTTCATGGATGAGATCTGTGCTGTGTGTTATCGTTCAGAAACGGAGTTAAATGCCAGGCTCTGTGTCTTCCGACAAGCAAGACTTCGTTTCAGGTAAAGGCAGTCACTTTTCAGCTCTAAGTAAGCTACATTGTTCACAAAGCTCACACGTTTCTCCCTCTTAACAGAAAAGAATTGGATGTTAGAGGACCTGTGCTTTGTATCAGTTTCAGAAACAGAGTTGAACTAGATATGGTGCGTGTGTGTAGGAAACACAGTTCTTTTATTCTGAGCACTCTCATGTTTCCCTCTGTATTAGAGATTCTAGAAAGGAAGAGCATGATTCTTTCTCTAAAGCAGAGTGTGTTTCATGGATGAGAACTGTGCTGTGTGTTTCCCTTCAGAAACGGAGTTAAATTCCAGGCTCTGTGTATTACTATAAGAAAGACATCCTTTCAGATAAATGCAGTCAGTTTTCAGCTCAAACGAAGCTACATTGTTCACACAGCTCACACGTTTCTCGCTCTTAACTGAAAATCAATGCAATTTAGAGGACCTGTGGTTTGTATCAGTTTCAGAAACAGAGTTGAACTAGATATGGTCCGTGTGTGTAGGAAACACAGTTCTTTTCTTCTGAGCACACTCAAGTTTCCCTCTGTATTAGAGACTCTGGAAAGCAAGAGACTGCTTCTTGCTCTAAAGCACAGTGTGTTTCATGGATGAGAACTGTGCTGTGTGTCCCTACAGAAACGGAGTTAAATGCCAGGCTCTGTGTCTTCCTACAAGAAAGAATTCGTTTCAGGTAAAGGCAGTCACTTTTCAGCTCACAGGAAGCTACATAGTTCACGAAGCTCACACGCTTCTCACTCTTAACTGAAAAGCATTGTATTTTAGAGGACCTGTGGTTTATATCAGTTTCAGAAACAGAGTTGAACTAGATATGGTCTCCGTGTGTAGGAAACACAGTTCTTTGGTTCTGAGCACACTCACGTTTTCCTCTAGATTAGAGACTCTAGAAAGCAAGAGCGTGCTTCTTGCTCTAAAGCACAGTGTGTTTCATGGATGAGATCTGTGCTGTGTGTTATCGTTCAGAAACGGAGTTAAATGCCAGGCTCTGTGTCTTCCTACAAGCAAGACTTCGTTTCAGGTAAAGGCAGTCACTTTTCAGCTCTAAGTAAGCTACATTGTTCACAAAGCTCACACGTTTCTCCCTCTTAACAGAAAAGAATTGGATGTTAGAGGACCTGTGCTTTGTATCAGTTTCAGAAACAGAGTTGAACTAGATATGGTGCGTGTGTGTAGGAAACACAGTTCTTTTATTCTGAGCACTCTCACGTTTCCCTCTGTATTAGAGATTCTAGAAAGGAAGAGCATGATTCTTGCTCTAAAGCAGAGTGTGTTTCATGGATGAGAACTGTGCTGTGTGTTTCCCTTCAGAAACGGAGTTAAATTCCAGGCTCTGTGTATTACTATAAGAAAGACATCCTTTCATATAAATGCAGTCAGTTTTCAGCTCAAACGAAGCTACATTGTTCACACAGCTCACACGTTTCTCCCTCTTAACTGAAAATCAATGCAATTTAGAGGACCTGTGGTTTGTATCAGTTTCAGAAACAGAGTTGAACTAGATATGGTCTGTGTGTGTAGGAAACACAGTTCTTTTCTTCTGAGCACACTCAAGTTTCCCTCTGTATTAGAGACTCTGGAAAGCAAGAGACTGCTTCTTGCTCTAAAGCATAGTGTGTTTCATGGATGAGAACTGTGCTGTGCGTTTCCCTACAGAAACGGAGTTAAATGCCAGGCTCTGTGTCTTCCTACAAGAAAGACTTCGTTTCAGGTAAAGGCAGTCACTTTTCAGCTCAAACAAAGCTACATTGTTCACGAAGCTCACACGTTTCTCGCTCTTCACTGAAAAGCATTGGATTTTAGAGGACCTGTGGTTTGTATCATTTTCAGAAACAGAGTTGACCTAGATATGTTCCGTGTATGTAGGAAACACAGTTCTTTTGTTCTGAGCATACTCACGTTTCCGTCTGTATTAGAGACTCTAGAAAGCAAGAGACAGCTTCTTGCTCTAAAGCACAGTGTGTTTCATGGATGAGAACTGTGCTGTGTGTTTCCCTACAGAAACGGAGTTAAATGCCAGGCTCTGTGTCTTCCTACAAGCAAGACTTCGTTTCAGGTAAAGGCAGTCACTTTTCAGCTCAAACAAAGCTACATTGTTCACGAAGCTCACACGTTTCTCGCTATTAACTGAAAAGCATTGGATTTTAGAGGACCTGTGGTTTGTATCGTTTTCAGAAACAGAGTTGACCTTGATATGTTCCGTGTATGTAGGAAACACAGTTCTTTTGTTCTGAGCATACTCACGTTTCCCTCTGTATTAGAGACTCTAGAAAGCAAGAGCGTGCTTCTTGCTCTAAAGTACAGTGTGTTTCATGGATGAGAACTATGCTGTTTGTTTCCCTTCAGAAACGGAGTTAAATGCCAGGCTCTGTGTCTTCCTACAAGCAAGACTTCGTTTCAGGTAAACGCAGTCACTTTTCAGCTCACAGGAAGCTACATAGTTCACAAAGCGCACACGTTTCTCCCTCTTAACAGAAAAGCATTGGATTTTAGAGGACCTGTGGATTATATCAGTTTCAGAAACAGAGTTGAACTAGATATGGTTTCCGTGTGTAGGAAACACAGTTCTTTGGTTCTGAGGATACTCACGTTTTCCTCTGGATTAGAGACTCTAGAAAGCAAGAGCGTGCTTCTTGCTCTAAAGCAGAGTGTGTTTCATGGATGAGAACTGTGCTGTGTGTTTCCCTTCAGAAACGGAGTTAAATTCCAGGCTCTGTGTATTACTATAAGAAAGACATCCTTTCAGATAAATGCAGTCAGTTTTCAGCTCAAACGAAGCTACATTGTTCACACAGCTCACACGTTTCTCGCTCTTAACTGAAAATCAATGCAATTTAGAGGACCTGTGGTTTGTATCAGTTTCAGAAACAGAGTTGAACTAGATATGGTCCGTGTGTGTAGGAAACACAGTTCTTTTCTTCTGAGCACACTCAAGTTTCCCTCTGTATTAGAGACTCTGGAAAGCAAGAGACTGCTTCTTGCTCTAAAGCACAGTGTGTTTCATGGATGAGAACTGTGCTGTGTGTTTCCCTACAGAAACGGAGTTAAATGCCAGGCTCTGTGTCTTCCTACAAGAAAGACTTCGTTTCAGGTAAAGGCAGTCACTTTTCAGCTCAAACAAAGCTACATTGTTCACGAAGCTCACACGTTTCTCGCTCTTAACTGAAAAGCATTGGAATTTAGAGGACCTGTGGTTTGTATCATTTTCAGAAACAGAGTTGACCTAGATATGTTCCGTGTATGTAGGAAACACAGTTCTTTTGTTCTGAGCATACTCACGTTTCCGTCTGTATTAGAGACTCTAGAAAGCAAGAGACAGCTTCTTGCTCTAAAGCACAGTGTGTTTCATGGATGAGAACTGTGCTGTGTGTTTCCCTAGAAAAACGGAGTTAAATGCCAGGCTCTGTGTCTTCCTACAAGCAAGACTTCATTTCAGGTAAAGGCAGTCACTTTTCAGCTCAAACAAAGCTACATTGTTCACGAAGCTCACACGTTTCTCGCTCTTAACTGAAAAGCATTGGATTTTAGAGGACCTGTGGTTTGTATCATTTTCAGAAACAGAGTTGACCTAGATATGTTCCGTGTATGTAGGAAACACAGTTCTTTTGTTCTGAGCATACTCACGTTTCCCTCTGTATTAGAGACTCTAGAAAGCAAGAGCGTGCTTCTTGCTCTAAAGCACAGTGTGTTTCATGGATGAGAACTATGCTGTTTGTTTCCCTTCAGAAACGGAGTTAAATGCCAGGCTCTGTGTCTTCCTACAAGCAAGACTTCGTTTCAGGTAAACGCAATCACTTTTCAGCTCACAGGAAGCTACATAGTTCACAAAGCGCACACGTTTCTCCCTCTTAACAGAAAAGCATTGGATTTTAGAGGACCTGTGGTTTATATCAGTTTCAGAAACAGAGTTGAACTAGATATGGTCTCCGTGTGTATGAAACACAGTTCTTTGGTTCTGAGCATACTCACGTTTTCCTCTGGATTAGAGACTCTAGAAAGCAAGAGCGTGCTTCTTGCTCTAAAGCAGAGTGTGTTTCATGGATGAGATCTGTGCTATGTGTTTCCCTTCAGAAACGGAGTTAAATGCCAGGCTCTGTGTCTTCCTACAATCAAGACTTCCTTTCATGTAAAAGCAGTCACTTTTCAGCTCAAACGAAGCTACATTGTTCACAAAGCTCACACGTTTCTCCCTCTTAACAGAAAAGAATAGGATGTTAGAGGACCTGTGCTTTGTATCAGTTTCAGAAACAGAGTTGAACTAGATATGGGGCGTGTGTGTAGGAAACACAGTTCTTTTATTCTGAGCACTCTCACGTTTCCCTCTGTATTAGAGATTCTAGAAAGGAAGAGCATGATTCTTGCTCTAAAGCAGAGTGTGTCACATGGATGAGAACTGTGCTGTGTGTTTCCCTTCAGAAACGGAGTTAAATTCCAGGCTCTGTGTATTACTATAAGAAAGACATCGTTTCAGATAAATGCAGTCAGTTTTCAGCTCAAACGAAGCTACATTGTTCACACAGCTCACACGTTTCTCGCTCTTAACTGAAAATCAATGCAATTTAGAGGACCTGTGTTTTGTATCATTTTCAGAAACAGAGTTGACCTAGATATGTTCCGTGTATGTAGGAAACACAGTTCTTTTGTTCTGAGCATACTCACGTTTCCCTCTGTATTAGAGACTCTAGAAAGCAAGAGCGTGCTTCTTGCTCTAAAGCAGAGTGTGTTTCATGGATGAGAACTATGCTGTTTGTTTCCCTTCAGAAACGGAGTTAAATGCCAGGCTCTGTGTCTTCTACAAGCAAGACTTCGTTTCAGGTAAAGGCAGTCACTTTTCAGCTCACAGGAAGCTACATAGTTCACGAAGCTCACACGCTTCTCACTCTTAACTGAAAAGCATTGTATTTTAGAGGACCTGTGGTTTATATCAGTTTCAGAAACAGAGTTGAACTAGATATGGTCTCCGTGTGTAGGAAACACAGTTCTTTGGTTCTGAGCACACTCACGTTTTCCTCTGGATTAGAGACTCTAGAAAGCAAGAGCGTGCTTCTTGCTCTAAAGCACAGTGTGTTTCATGGATGAGATCTGTGCTGTGTGTTATCGTTCAGAAACGGAGTTAAATGCCAGGCTCTGTGTCTTCCGACAAGCAAGACTTCGTTTCAGGTAAAGGCAGTCACTTTTCAGCTCTAAGTAAGCTACATTGTTCACAAAGCTCACACGTTTCTCCCTCTTAACAGAAAAGAATTGGATGTTAGAGGACCTGTGCTTTGTATCAGTTTCAGAAACAGAGTTGAACTAGATATGGTGCGTGTGTGTAGGAAACACAGTTCTTTTATTCTGAGCACTCTCACGTTTCCCTCTGTATTAGAGATTCTAGAAAGGAAGAGCATGATTCTTTCTCTAAAGCAGAGTGTGTTTCATGGATGAGAACTGTGCTGTGTGTTTCCCTTCAGAAACGGAGTTAAATTCCAGGCTCTGTGTATTACTATAAGAAAGACATCCTTTCAGATAAATGCAGTCAGTTTTCAGCTCAAACGAAGCTACATTGTTCACACAGCTCACACGTTTCTCGCTCTTAACTGAAAATCAATGCAATTTAGAGGACCTGTGGTTTGTATCAGTTTCAGAAACAGAGTTGAACTAGATATGGTCCGTGTGTGTAGGAAACACAGTTCTTTTCTTCTGAGCACACTCAAGTTTCCCTCTGTATTAGAGACTCTGGAAAGCAAGAGACTGCTTCTTGCTCTAAAGCACAGTGTGTTTCATGGATGAGAACTGTGCTGTGTGTTTCCCTACAGAAACGGAGTTAAATGCCAGGCTCTGTGTCTTCCTACAAGAAAGACTTCGTTTCAGGTAAGGGCAGTCACTTTTCAGCTCAAACAAAGCTACATTGTTCACGAAGCTCACACGTTTCTCGCTCTTAACTGAAAAGCATTGGATTTTAGAGGACCTGTGGTTTGTATCATTTTCAGAAACAGAGTTGAACTAGATATGTTCCGTGTATGTAGGAAACACAGTTCTTTTGTTCTGAGCATACTCACGTTTCCGTCTGTATTAGAGACTCTAGAAAGCAAGAGACAGCTTCTTGCTCTAAAGCACAGTGTGTTTCATGGATGAGAACTGTGCTGTGTGTTTCCCTAGAGAAACGGAGTTAAATGCCAGGCTCTGTGTCTTCCTACAAGCAAGACTTCATTTCAGGTAAAGGCAGTCACTTTTCAGCTCAAACAAAGCTACATTGTTCACGAAGCTCACACGTTTCTCGCTCTTAACTGAAAAGCATTGGATTTTAGAAGAGCTGTGATTTGTATTATTTTCAGAAACAGAGTTGACCTTGATATGTTCCGTGTATGTAGGAAACACAGTTCTTTTGTTCTGAGCATACTCACGTTTCCCTCTGTATTAGAGACTCTAGAAAGCAAGAGCGTGCTTCTTGCTCTAAAGCACAGTGTGTTTCATGGATGAGAACTATGCTCTTGTTTCCCTTCAGAAACGGAGTTAAATGCCAGGCTCTGTGTCTTCCTACAAGCAAGACTTCGTTTCAGGTAAACGCAATCACTTTTCAGCTCACAGGAAGCTACATAGTTTACAAAGCGCACACGTTTCTCCCTCTTAACAGAAAAGCATTGGATTTTAGAGGACCTGTGGTTTATATCAGTTTCAGAAACAGAGTTGAACTAGATATGGTCTCCGTGTGTAGGAAACACAGTTCTTTGGTTCTGAGCATACTCACGTTTTCCTCTGGATTAGAGACTCTAGAAATCAAGAGCGTGCTTCTTGCTCTAAAGCAGAGTGTGTTTCATGGATGAGATCTGTGCTATGTGTTTCCCTTCAGAAACGGAGTTAAATGCCAGGCTCTGTGTCTTCCTACAATCAAGACTTCGTTTCATGTAAAAGCAGTCACTTTTCAGCTCAAACGAAGCTACATTGTTCACAAAGCTCACACGTTTCTCCCTCTTAACAGAAAAGAATAGGATGTTAGAGGACCTGTGCTTTGTATCAGTTTCAGAAACAGAGTTGAACTAGATATGGGGCGTGTGTGTAGGAAACACAGTTCTTTTATTCTGAGCACTCTCACGTTTCCCTCTGTATTAGAGATTCTAGAAAGGAAGAGCATGATTCTTGCTCTAAAGCAGAGTGTGTCACATGGATGAGAACTGTGCTGTGTGTTTCCCTTCAGAAACGGAGTTAAATTCCAGGCTCTGTGTATTACTATAAGAAAGACATCGTTTCAGATAAATGCAGTCAGTTTTCAGCTCAAACGAAGCTACATTGTTCACACAGCTCACACGTTTCTCGCTCTTAACTGAAAATCAATGCAATTTAGAGGACCTGTGGTTTGTATCATTTTCAGAAACAGAGTTGACCTAGATATGTTCCGTGTATGTAGGAAACACAGTTCTTTTGTTCTGAGCATACTCACGTTTCCCTCTGTATTAGAGACTCTAGAAAGCAAGAGCGTGCTTCTTGCTCTAAAGCAGAGTGTGTTTCATGGATGAAAACTATGCTGTTTGTTTCCCTTCAGAAACGGAGTTAAATGCCAGGCTCTGTGTCTTCTACAAGCAAGACTTCGTTTCAGGTAAAGGCAGTCACTTTTCAGCTCACAGGAAGCTACATAGTTCACGAAGCTCACACGCTTCTCACTCTTAACTGAAAAGCATTGTATTTTAGAGGACCTGTGGTTTATATCAGTTTCAGAAACAGAGTTGAACTAGATATGGTCTCCGTGTGTAGGAAACACAGTTCTTTGGTTCTGAGCACACTCACGTTTTCCTCTGGATTAGAGACTCTAGAAAGCAAGAGCGTGCTTCTTGCTCTAAAGCACAGTGTGTTTCATGGATGAGATCTGTGCTGTGTGTTATCGTTCAGAAACGGAGTTAAATGCCAGGCTCTGTGTCTTCCGACAAGCAAGACTTCGTTTCAGGTAAAGGCAGTCACTTTTCAGCTCTAAGTAAGCTACATTGTTCACAAAGCTCACACGTTTCTCCCTCTTAACAGAAAAGAATTGGATGTTAGAGGACCTGTGCTTTGTATCAGTTTCAGAAACAGAGTTGAACTAGATATGGTGCGTGTGTGTAGGAAACACAGTTCTTTTCTTCTGAGCACACTCAAGTTTCCCTCTGTATTAGAGACTCTGGAAAGCAAGAGACTGCTTCTTGCTCTAAAGCACAGTGTGTTTCATGGATGAGAACTGTGCTGTGTGTTTCCCTACAGAAACGGAGTTAAATGCCAGGCTCTGTGTCTTCCTACAAGAAAGACTTCGTTTCAGGTAAAGGCAGTCACTTTTCAGCTCAAACAAAGCTACATTGTTCACGAAGCTCACACGTTTCTCGCTCTTAACTGAAAAGCATTGGATTTTAGAGGACCTGTGGTTTGTATCATTTTCAGAAACAGAGTTGACCTAGATATGTTCCGTGTATGTAGGAAACACAGTTCTTTTGTTCTGAGCATACTCACGTTTCCGTCTGTATTAGAGACTCTAGAAAGCAAGAGACAGCTTCTTGCTCTAAAGCACAGTGTGTTTCATGGATGAGAACTGTGCTGTGTGTTTCCCTAGAGAAACGGAGTTAAATGCCAGGCTCTGTGTCTTCCTACAAGCAAGACTTCATTTCAGGTAAAGGCAGTCACTTTTCAGCTCAAACAAAGCTACATTGTTCACGAAGCTCACACGTTTCTCGCTCTTAACTGAAAAGCATTGGATTTTAGAGGAGCTGTGGTTTGTATCATTTTCAGAAACAGAGTTGACCTTGATATGTTCCGTGTATGTAGGAAACACAGTTCTTTTGTTCTGAGCATACTCACGTTTCCCTCTGTATTAGAGACTCTAGAAAGCAAGAGCGTGCTTCTTGCTCTAAAGCACAGTGTGTTTCATGGATGAGAACTATGCTGTTTGTTTCACTTCAGAAAAGGAGTTAAATGCCAGGCTCTGTGTCTTCCTACAAGCAAGACTTCGTTTCAGGTAAACGCAATCACTTTTCAGCTCACAGGAAGCTACATAGTTCACAAAGCGCACACGTTTCTCCCTCTTAACAGAAAAGCATTGGATTTTAGAGGACCTGTGGTTTATATCAGTTTCAGAAACAGAGTTGAAATAGATATGGTCTCCGTGTGTAGGAAACACAGTTCTTTGGTTCTGAGCACACTCACGTTTTCCTCTGGATTAGAGAATCTAGAAAGCAAGAGCGTGCTTCTTGCTCTAAAGCACAGTGTGTTTCATGGATGAGATCTGTGCTGTGTGTTATCGTTCAGAAACGTAGTTAAATGCCAGGCTCTGTGGCTTCCGACAAGCAAGACTTCTTTTCAGGGAAAGTCAGTCTCTTTTCAGCTCAAAGTAAGCTACATTGCTCACAAATCTCACACGTTTCTCGCTCATAACTGAAAAGCATTGCATGTTAGAGGACCTGTGGTTTGTATCATTTTCAGAACAGAGTTGACCTAGATATAGTCCGTGTATGTAGAAAACACAGTTCTTTGTTTCTGAGCACACTCACGTTTCCCTCTGTATTAGAGAGTCTAGAAAGCAAGAGCTTGCTTCTTGCTCTAATGCAGAGTGTGTTTCATGGATGAGATCTGTGCTATGTGTTTCCCTTCAGAAACGGAGTTAAATGCCAGGCTCTGTGTCTTCCTACAAGCAAGACTTCGTTTCAGATAAATGCAGTCAGTTTTCAGCTCAAACAAAGCTACATTGTTCACACAGCTCACACGTTTCTCGCTATTAACTGAAAATCAATGCAATTTAGAGGACCTGTGGTTTGTATCAGTTTCAGAAACAGAGTTGAACTAGATATGGTCCGTGTGTGTAGGAAACACAGTTCTTTTGTTCTGAGCACACTCAAGTTTCCCTCTGTATTAGAGACTCTGGAAAGCAAGAGACTGCTTCTTGCTCTAAAGCACAGTGTGTTTCATGGATGAGAACTGTGCTGTGTGTTTCCCTACAGAAACGGAGTTAAATGCCAGGCTCTGTGTCTTCCTACAAGAAAGACTTCGTTTCAGGTAAAGGCAGTCACTTTTCAGCTCAAACAAAGCTACATTGTTCACGAAGCTCACACGTTTCTCGCTCTTAACTTAAAAGCATTGGATTTTAGAGGACCTGTGGTTTGTATCATTTTCAGAAACAGAGTTGACCTAGATATGTTCCGTGTATGTAGGAAACACAGTTCTTTTGTTCTGAGCATACTCACGTTTCCCTCTGTATTAGAGACTCTAGAAAGCAAGAGCGTGCTTCTTGCTCTAAAGCACAGTGTGTTTCATGGATGAGAACTATGCTGTTTGTTTTCCTTCAGAAACGGAGTTAAATGCCAGGCTCTGTGTCTTCCTATAAGCAAGACTTCGTTTCAGGTAAACGCAATCACTTTTCAGCTCACAGGAAGCTACATAGTTCACGAAGCTCACACGTTTCTCACTCTTAACTGAAAAGCATTGGATTTTAGAGGACCTGTGGTTTATATCAGTTTCAGAAACAGAGTTGAACTAGATATGGTCTCCATGTGTAGGAAACACAGTTCTTTGTTTCTCAGCACACTCACGTTTTCCAATGGATTAGAGACTCTAGAAAGCAAGAGCGTGCTTCTTGCTCTAAAGCACAGTGTGTTTCATGGATGAGATCTGTGCTGTGTGTTATCGTTCAGAAACGGAGTTAAATTCCAGGCTCTGTGTCTTCCCACAAGCAAGACTTCGTTTCAGGTAAAGGCAGTCACTTTTCAGCTCAAAGTAAGCTACATTGTTCACAAATCTCACACGTTTCTCGCTCATAACTGAAAAGCATTGCATGTTAGAGGACCTGTGGTTTGTATCATTTTCAGAAACAGAGTTGACCTAGATATGGCCGTGTGTGTAGAAAACACAGTTCTTTTGTTCTGAGCACACTCACGTTTCCCTCTGTATTAGAGACTCTAGAAAGCAAGAGCGTGCTTCTTGCTCTAAAGCAGAGTGTTTTTCATGGATGAGATCTGTGCTGTGTGTTTCCCTTCAAAAACGGAGTTAAATGCCAGGCTCTGTGTCTTCCTACAAGCAAGACTTCGTTTCAGGTAAAAGCAGTCACTTTTCAGCTCAAACGAAGCTACATTGTTCACAAAGCTCACACGTTTCTCCCTCTTAACAGAAAAGAATAGGATGTTAGAGGACCTGTGGTTTGTATCAGTTTCAGAAACAGAGTTGACCTAGATATAGTCCGTGTGTGTAGGAAACACAGTTCTTTTATTCTGAGCACTCTCACGTTTCCCTCTGTATTAGAGATTCTAGAAAGGAAGAGCATGATTCTTGCTCTAAAGCAGAGTGTGTTTCATGGATGAGAACTGTGCTGTGTGTTTCCCTTCAGAAACGGAGTTAAATTCCAGGCTCTGTGTATTACTATAAGAAAGACATCGTTTCAGATAAATGCAGTCACTTTTCAGCTCAAACGAAGCTACATTGTTCACAAAGCTCACACGTTTCTCGCTCTTAACTGAAAAGCATATGATGTTAGAGGACCTGTGGTTTGTATCAGTTTCAGAAACAGAGTTGAACTAGATATGGTCCGTGTGTGTAGGAAACACAGTTCTTTTCTTCTGAGCACACTCAAGTTTCCCTCTGTATTAGAGACTCTGGAAAGCAAGAGACTGCTTCTTGCTCTAAAGCACAGTGTGTTTCATGGATGAGAACTGTGCTGTGTGTTTCCCTACAGAAACGGAGTTAAATGCCAGGCTCTGTGTCTTCCTACAAGAAAGACTTCGTTTCAGGTAAAGGCAGTCACTTTTCAGCTCAAACAAAGCTACATTGTTCACGAAGCTCACACGTTTCTCGCTCTTAACTGAAAAGCATTGGATTTTAGAGGACCTGTGGTTTGTATCATTTTCAGAAACAGAGTTGACCTAGATATGTTCCGTGTATGTAGGAAACACAGTTCTTTGGTTCTGAGCACACTCACGTTTCCCTCTGTATTAGAGAGTCTAGAAAGCAAGAGACTGCTTCTTGCTCTAAAGCACAGTGTGTTTCATGGATGAGAACTGTGCTGTGTGTTTCCCTTCAGAAACGGAGTTAAATGCCAGGCTCTGTGTCTTCCTACAAGCAAGACTTCGTTTCAGGTAAAAGCAGTCACTTTTCAGCTCAAACGAAGCTACATTGTTCACAAAGCTCACACGTTTCTCCCTCTTAACAGAAAAGAATTGGATGTTAGAGGACCTGTGCTTTGTATCAGTTTCAGAAACAGAGTTGAACTAGATATGGTGCGTGTGTGTAGGAAACACAGTTCTTTTATTCTGAGCACTCTCACGTTTCCCTCTGTATTAGAGATTCTAGAAAGGAAGAGCATGATTCTTGCTCTAAAGCAGAGTGTGTTTCATGGATGAGAACTGTGCTGTGTGTTTCCCTTCAGAAACAGAGTTAAATTCCAGGCTCTGTGTATGGCTATAAGAAAGACATCGTTTCAGATAAATGCAGTCAGTTTTCAGCTCAAACAAAGCTACATTGTTCACAAAGCTCACACTTTTCTCGCTCTTAACTGAAAATCAATGCAATTTAGAGGACCTGTGGTTTGTATCAGTTTCAGAAACAGAGTTGAACTAGATATGGTCCGTGTGTGTAGGAAACACAGTTCTTTTGTTCTGAGCACACTCAAGTTTCCCTCTGTATTAGAGACTCTGGAAAGCAAGAGACTGCTTCTTGCTCTAAAGCACAGTGTGTTTCATGGATGAGAACTGTGCTGTGTGTTTCCCTACAGAAACGGAGTTAAATGCCAGGCTCTGTGTCTTCCTACAAGAAAGACTTCGTTTCAGGTAAAGGCAGTCACTTTTCAGCTCAAACAAAGCTACATTGTTCACGAAGCTCACACGTTTCTCGCTCTTAACTGAAAAGCATTGGATTATAGAGGACCTGTGGTTTGTATCATTTTCAGAAACAGAGTTGACCTAGATATGTTCCGTGTATGTAGGAAACACAGTTCTTTTGTTCTAGCATACTCACAATTCCCTCTGTATTAGAGACTCCAGAAAGCAAGAGCGTGCTTCTTGCTCTAAAGCAGAGTGTGTTTCATGGATGAGAACTATGCTGTTTGTTTCCCTTCAGAAACGGAGTTAAATGCCAGGCTCTGTGTCTTCCTATAAGCAAGACTTCGTTTAGGGTAAACGCAATCACTTTTCAGCTCACAGGAAGCTACATAGTTCACGAAGCTCACACGTTTCTCACTCTTAACTGAAAAGCATTGGATTTTAGAGGACCTGTGGTTTATATCAGTTTCAGAAACAGAGTTGAACTAGATATGGTCTCCATGTGTAGGAAACACAGTTCTTTGGTTCTCAGCACACTCACGTTTTCCAATGGATTAGAGACTCTAGAAAGCAAGAGCGTGCTTCTTGCTCTAAAGCACAGTGTGTTTCATGGATAAGATCTGTGCTGTGTGTTATCATTCAGAAACGGAGTTAAATGCCAGGCTCTGTGTCTTCCCACAAGCAAGACTTCGTTTCAGGTAAAGGCAGTCACTTTTCAGCTCCAAGTAAGCTACATTGTTCACAAATCTCACACGTTTCTCGCTCATAACTGAAAAGCATTGCATGTTAGAGGACCTGTGGTTTGTATCAGTTTCAGAAACAGAGTTGAACTAGATATGGCCGTGTGTGTAGAAAACATAGTTCTTTTGTTCTGAGCACACTCACGTTTCCCTCTGTATTAGAGACTCTAGAAAGCAAGAGCGTGCTTCTTGCTCTAAAGCAGAGTGTGTTTCATGGATGAGATCTGTGCTGTGTGTTTCCCTTCAAAAACGGAGTTAAATGCCAGGCTCTGTGTCTTCCTACAAGCAAGACTTCGTTTCAGGTAAAAGCAGTCACTTTTCAGCTCAAACGAAGCTACATTGTTCACAAAGCTCACACTTTTCTCCCTTTTAACAGAAAAGAATAGGATGTTAGAGGACCTGTGCTTTGTATCAGTTTCAGAAACAGAGTTGAACTAGATATGGGGCGTGTGTGTAGGAAACACAGTTCTTTTATTCTGAGCACTCTCACGTTTCCCTCTGTATTAGAGATTCTAGAAAGGAAGAGCATGATTCTTGCTCTAAAGCAGAGTGTGTTTCATGGATGAGAACTGTGCTGTGTGTTTCCCTTCAGAAACGGAGTTAAATTCCAGGCTCTGTGTATTACTATAAGAAAGACATCGTTTCAGATAAATGCAGTCAGTTTTCAGCTCAAACGAAGCTACATTGTTCACACAGCTCACACGTTTCTCACTCTTAACTGAAAATCAATGCAATTTAGAGGACCTGTGGTTTGTATCATTTTCAGAAACAGAGTTGACCTAGATATGTTCCGTGTATGTAGGAAACACAGTTCTTTTGTTCTGAGCATACTCACGTTTCCCTCTGTATTAGAGACTCTAGAAAGCAAGAGCGTGCTTCTTGCTCTAAAGCAGAGTGTGTTTCATGGATGAGAACTATGCTGTTTGTTTCCCTTCAGAAACGGAGTTAAATGCCAGGCTCTGTGTCTTCTACAAGCAAGACTTCGTTTCAGGTAAAGGCAGTCACTTTTCAGCTCACAGGAAGCTACATAGTTCACGAAGCTCACACGCTTCTCACTCTTAACTGAAAAGCATTGTATTTTAGAGGACCTGTGGTTTATATCAGTTTCAGAAACAGAGTTGAACGAGATATGGTCTCCGTGTGTAGGAAACACAGTTCTTTGGTTCTGAGCACACTCACGTTTTCCTCTGGATTAGAGACTCTAGAAAGCAAGAGCGTGCTTCTTGCTCTAAAGCACAGTGTGTTTCATGGATGAGATCTGTGCTGTGTGTTAGCCTTCAGAAACGGAGTTAAATGCCAGGCTCTGTGTCTTCCGACAAGCAAGACTTCGTTTCAGGTAAAGGCAGTCACTTTTCAGCTCTAAGTAAGCTACATTGTTCACAAAGCTCACACGTTTCTCCCTCTTAACAGAAAAGAATTGGATGTTAGAGGACCTGTGCTTTGTATCAGTTTCAGAAACAGAGTTGAACTAGATATGTTGCGTGTGTGTAGGAAACACAGTTCTTTTATTCTGAGCACTCTCACGTTTCCCTCTGTATTAGAGATTCTAGAAAGGAAGAGCATGATTCTTTCTCTAAAGCAGAGTGTGTTTCATGGATGAGAACTGTGCTGTGTGTTTCCCTTCAGAAACGGAGTTAAATTACAAGCTCTGTGTATTACTATAAGAAAGACATCCTTTCAGATAAATGCAGTCAGTTTTCAGCTCAAACGAAGCTACATTGTTCACACAGCTCACACGTTTCTCGCTCTTAACTGAAAATCAATGCAATTTAGAGGACCTGTGGTTTGTATCAGTTTCAGAAACAGAGTTGAACTAGATATGGTCCGTGTGTGTAGGAAACACAGTTCTTTTCTTCTGAGCACACTCAAGTTTCCCTCTGTATTAGAGACTCTGGAAAGCAAGAGACTGCTTCTTGCTCTAAAGCACAGTGTGTTTCATGGATGAGAACTGTGCTGTGTGTTTCCCTAGAGAAACGGAGTTAAATGCCAGGCTCTGTGTCTTCCTACAAGCAAGACTTCGTTTCAGGTAAAGGCAGTCACTTTTCAGCTCAAACAAAGCTACATTGTTCACGAAGCTCACACGTTTCTCGCTCTTAACTGAAAAGCATTGGATTTTAGAGGACCTGTGGTTTGTATCATTTTCAGAAACAGAGTTGACCTTGATATGTTCCGTGTATGTAGGAAACACAGTTCTTTTGTTCTGAGCATACTCACGTTTCCCTCTGTATTAGAGACTCTAGAAAGCAAGAGCGTGCTTCTTGCTCTAAAGCACAGTGTGTTTCATGGATGAGAACTATGCTGTTTGTTTCCCTTCAGAAACGGAGTTAAATGCCAGGCTCTGTGTCTTCCTACAAGCAAGACTTCGTTTCAGGTAAATGCAATCACTTTTCAGCTCACAGGAAGCTACATAGTTCACAAAGCTCACACGTTTCTCGCTATTAACTGAAAATCAATGCAATTTAGAGGACCTGTGGTTTGTATCAGTTTCAGAAACAGAGTTGAACTAGATATGGTCCGTGTGTGTAGGAAACACAGTTCTTTTGTTCTGAGCACACTCAAATTTCCCTCTGTATTAGAGACTCTGGAAAGCAAGAGACTGCTTCTTGCTCTAAAGCACAGTGTGTTTCATGGATGAGAACTGTGCTGTGTGTTTCCCTACAGAAACGGAGTTAAATGCCAGGCTCTGTGTCTTCCTACAAGAAAGACTTCGTTTCAGGTAAAGGCAGTCACTTTTCAGCTCAAACAAAGCTACATTGTTCACGAAGCTCACACGTTTCTCGCTCTTAACTTAAAAGCATTGGATTTTAGAGGACCTGTGGTTTGTATCATTTTCAGAAACAGAGTTGACCTAGATATGTTCCGTGTATGTAGGAAACACAGTTCTTTTGTTCTGAGCATACTCACGTTTCCCTCTGTATTAGAGACTCTAGAAAGCAAGAGCGTGCTTCTTGCTCTAAAGCACAGTGTGTTTCATGGATGAGAACTATGCTGTTTGTTTTCCTTCAGAAACGGAGTTAAATGCCAGGCTCTGTGTCTTCCTATAAGCAAGACTTCGTTTCAGGTAAACGCAATCACTTTTCAGCTCACAGGAAGCTACATAGTTCACGAAGCTCACACGTTTCTCACTCTTAACTGAAAAGCATTGGATTTTAGAGGACCTGTGGTTTATATCAGTTTCAGAAACAGAGTTGAACTAGATATGGTCTCCATGTGTAGGAAACACAGTTCTTTGGTTCTCAGCACACTCACGTTTTCCAATGGATTAGAGACTCTAGAAAGCAAGAGCGTGCTTCTTGCTCTAAAGCACAGTGTGTTTCATGGATGAGATCTGTGCTGTGTGTTATCGTTCAGAAACGGAGTTAAATTCCAGGCTCTGTGTCTTCCCACAAGCAAGACTTCGTTTCAGGTAAAGGCAGTCACTTTTCAGCTCAAAGTAAGCTACATTGTTCACAAATCTCACACGTTTCTCGCTCATAACTGAAAAGCATTGCATGTTAGAGGACCTGTGGTTTGTATCATTTTCAGAAACAGAGTTGACCTAGATATGGCCGTGTGTGTAGAAAACACAGTTCTTTTGTTCTGAGCACACTCACGTTTCCCTCTGTATTAGAGACTCTAGAAAGCAAGAGCGTGCTTCTTGCTCTAAAGCAGAGTGTGTTTCATGGATGAGATCTGTGCTGTGTGTTTCCCTTCAAAAACGGAGTTAAATGCCAGGCTCTGTGTCTTCCTACAAGCAAGACTTCGTTTCAGGTAAAAGCAGTCACTTTTCAGCTCAAACGAAGCTACATTGTTCACAAAGCTCACACGTTTCTCCCTCTTAACAGAAAAGAATAGGATGTTAGAGGACCTGTGCTTTGTATCAGTTTCAGAAACAGAGTTGAACTAGATATGGGGCGTGTGTGTAGGAAACACAGTTCTTTTATTCTGAGCACTCTCACGTTTCCCTCTGTATTAGAGATTCTAGAAAGGAAGAGCATGATTCTTGCTCTAAAGCAGAGTGTGTTTCATGGATGAGAACTGTGCTGTGTGTTTCCCTTCAGAAACGGAGTTAAATTCCAGGCTCTGTGTATTACTATAAGAAAGACATCGTTTCAGATAAATGCAGTCAGTTTTCAGCTCAAACGAAGCTACATTGTTCACACAGCTCACACGTTTCTCGCTCTTAACTGAAAATCAATGCAATTTAGAGGACCTGTGGTTTGTATCAGTTTCAGAAGCAGAGTTGAACTAGATATGGTCCGTGTGTGTAGGAAACACAGTTCTTTTCTTCTGAGCACACTCAAGTTTCCCTCTGTATTAGAGACTCTGGAAAGCAAGAGACTGCTTCTTGCTCTAAAGCACAGTGTGTTTCATGGATGAGAACTGTGCTGTGTGTTTCCCTAGAGAAACGGAGTTAAATGCCAGGCTCTGTGTCTTCCTACAAGCAAGACTTCGTTTCAGGTAAAGGCAGTCACTTTTCAGCTCAAACAAAGCTACATTGTTCACGAAGCTCACACGTTTCTCGCTCTTAACTGAAAAGCATTGGATTTTAGAGGACCTGTGGTTTGTATCATTTTCAGAAACAGAGTTGACCTTGATATGTTCCGTGTATGTAGGAAACACAGTTCTTTTGTTCTGAGCATACTCACGTTTCCCTCTGTATTAGAGACTCTAGAAAGCAAGAGCGTGCTTCTTGCTCTAAAGCACAGTGTGTTTCATGGATGAGAACTATGCTGTTTGTTTCCCTTCAGAAACGGAGTTAAATGCCAGGCTCTGTGTCTTCCTACAAGCAAGACTTCGTTTCAGGTAAATGCAATCACTTTTCAGCTCACAGGAAGCTACATAGTTCACAAAGCTCACACGTTTCTCGCTATTAACTGAAAATCAATGCAATTTAGAGGACCTGTGGTTTGTATCAGTTTCAGAAACAGAGTTGAACTAGATATGGTCCGTGTGTGTAGGAAACACAGTTCTTTTGTTCTGAGCACACTCAAATTTCCCTCTGTATTAGAGACTCTGGAAAGCAAGAGACTGCTTCTTGCTCTAAAGCACAGTGTGTTTCATGGATGAGAACTGTGCTGTGTGTTTCCCTACAGAAACGGAGTTAAATGCCAGGCTCTGTGTCTTCCTACAAGAAAGACTTCGTTTCAGGTAAAGGCAGTCACTTTTCAGCTCAAACAAAGCTACATTGTTCACGAAGCTCACACGTTTCTCGCTCTTAACTTAAAAGCATTGGATTTTAGAGGACCTGTGGTTTGTATCATTTTCAGAAACAGAGTTGACCTAGATATGTTCCGTGTATGTAGGAAACACAGTTCTTTTGTTCTGAGCATACTCACGTTTCCCTCTGTATTAGAGACTCTAGAAAGCAAGAGCGTGCTTCTTGCTCTAAAGCACAGTGTGTTTCATGGATGAGAACTATGCTGTTTGTTTTCCTTCAGAAACGGAGTTAAATGCCAGGCTCTGTGTCTTCCTATAAGCAAGACTTCGTTTCAGGTAAACGCAATCACTTTTCAGCTCACAGGAAGCTACATAGTTCACGAAGCTCACACGTTTCTCACTCTTAACTGAAAAGCATTGGATTTTAGAGGACCTGTGGTTTATATCAGTTTCAGAAACAGAGTTGAACTAGATATGGTCTCCATGTGTAGGAAACACAGTTCTTTGGTTCTCAGCACACTCACGTTTTCCAATGGATTAGAGACTCTAGAAAGCAAGAGCGTGCTTCTTGCTCTAAAGCACAGTGTGTTTCATGGATGAGATCTGTGCTGTGTGTTATCGTTCAGAAACGGAGTTAAATTCCAGGCTCTGTGTCTTCCCACAAGCAAGACTTCGTTTCAGGTAAAGGCAGTCACTTTTCAGCTCAAAGTAAGCTACATTGTTCACAAATCTCACACGTTTCTCGCTCATAACTGAAAAGCATTGCATGTTAGAGGACCTGTGGTTTGTATCATTTTCAGAAACAGAGTTGACCTAGATATGGCCGTGTGTGTAGAAAACACAGTTCTTTTGTTCTGAGCACACTCACGTTTCCCTCTGTATTAGAGACTCTAGAAAGCAAGAGCGTGCTTCTTGCTCTAAAGCAGAGTGTGTTTCATGGATGAGATCTGTGCTGTGTGTTTCCCTTCAAAAACGGAGTTAAATGCCAGGCTCTGTGTCTTCCTACAAGCAAGACTTCGTTTCAGGTAAAAGCAGTCACTTTTCAGCTCAAACGAAGCTACATTGTTCACAAAGCTCACACGTTTCTCCCTCTTAACAGAAAAGAATAGGATGTTAGAGGACCTGTGCTTTGTATCAGTTTCAGAAACAGAGTTGAACTAGATATGGGGCGTGTGTGTAGGAAACACAGTTCTTTTATTCTGAGCACTCTCACGTTTCCCTCTGTATTAGAGATTCTAGAAAGGAAGAGCATGATTCTTGCTCTAAAGCAGAGTGTGTTTCATGGATGAGAACTGTGCTGTGTGTTTCCCTTCAGAAACGGAGTTAAATTCCAGGCTCTGTGTATTACTATAAGAAAGACATCGTTTCAGATAAATGCAGTCAGTTTTCAGCTCAAACGAAGCTACATTGTTCACACAGCTCACACGTTTCTCGCTCTTAACTGAAAATCAATGCAATTTAGAGGACCTGTGGTTTGTATCAGTTTCAGAAGCAGAGTTGAACTAGATATGGTCCGTGTGTGTAGGAAACACAGTTCTTTTCTTCTGAGCACACTCAAGTTTCCCTCTGTATTAGAGACTCTGGAAAGCAAGAGACTGCTTCTTGCTCTAAAGCACAGTGTGTTTCATGGATGAGAACTGTGCTGTGTGTTTCCCTACAGAAACGGAGTTAAATGCCAGGCTCTGTGTCTTCCTACAAGAAAGACTTCGTTTCAGGTAAAGGCAGTCACTTTTCAGCTCAAACAAAGCTACATTGTTCACGAATCTCACACGTTTCTCGCTCTTAACTGAAAAGCATTGGATTATAGAGGACCTGTGGTTTGTATCATTTTCAGAAACAGAGTTGACCTAGATATGTTCTGTGTATGTAGGAAACACAGTTCTTTTGTTCTGAGCATACTCACTATTCCCTCTGTATTAGAGACTCTAGAAAGCAAGAGCGTGCTTCTTGCTCTAAAGCAGAGTGTGTTTCATGGATGAGAACTATGCTGTTTGTTTCCCTTCAGAAATGGAGTTAAATGCCAGGCTCTGTGTCTTCCTATAAGCAAGACTTCGTTTAGGGTAAACGCAATCACTTTTCAGCTCACAGGAAGCTACATAGTTCACGAAGCTCACACGTTTCTCACTCTTAACTGAAAAGCATTGGATTTTAGAGGACCTGTGGTTTATATCAGTTTCAGAAACAGAGTTGAACTAGATATGGTCTCCATGTGTAGGAAACACAGTTCTTTGGTTCTCAGCACACTCACGTTTTCCAATGGATTAGAGACTCTAGAAAGCAAGAGCGTGCTTCTTGCTCTAAAGCACAGTGTGTTTCATGGATGAGATCTGTGCTGTGTGTTATCATTCAGAAACGGAGTTAAATGCCAGGCTCTGTGTCTTCCCACAAGCAAGACTTCGTTTCAGGTAAAGGCAGTCACTTTTCAGCTCCAAGTAAGCTACATTGTTCACAAATCTCACACGTTTCTCGCTCATAACTGAAAAGCATTGCATGTTAGAGGACCTGTGGTTTGTATCAGTTTCAGAAACAGAGTTGAACTAGATACGGTCGTGTGTGTAGGAAACACAGTTCTTTTGTTCTGAGCACACTCAAGTTTCCCTCTGTATTAGAGACTCTGGAAAGCAAGAGACTGCTTCTTGCTCTAAAGCACAGTGTGTTTCATGGATGAGAACTGTGCTGTGTGTTTCCCTACAGAAACGGAGTTAAATGCCAGGCTCTGTGTCTTCCTACAAGAAAGACTTCGTTTCAGGTAAAGGCAGTCACTTTTCAGCTCAAACAAAGCTACATTGTTCACGAAGCTCACACGTTTCTCGCTATTAACTGAAAAGCATTGGATTTTAGAGGACCTGTGGTTTGTATCATTTTCAGAAACAGAGTTGACCTAGATATGTTCCGTGTATGTAGGAAACACAGTTCTTTTGTTCTGAGCATACTCACGTTTCCCTCTGTATTAGAGACTCTAGAAAGCAAGAGCGTGCTTCTTGCTCTAAAGCACAGTGTGTTTCATGGATGAGAACTATGCTGTTTGTTTCCCTTCAGAAACGGAGTTAAATGCCAGGCTCTGTGTCTTCCTATAAGCAAGACTTCGTTTCAGGTAAACGCAATCACTTTTCAGCTCACAGGAAGCTACATAGTTCACGAAGCTCACACGTTTCTCCCTCTTAACAGAAAAGAATTGGATGTTAGAGGACCTGTGCTTTGTATCAGTTTCAGAAACAGAGTTGAACTAGATATGGTGCGTGTGTGTAGGAAACACAGTTCTTTTATTCTGAGCACTCTCACGTTTCCCTCTGTATTAGAGATTCTATAAAGGAAGAGCATGATTCTTGCTCTAAAGCAGAGTGTGTTTCATGGATGAGAACTGTGCTGTGTGTTTCCCTTCAGAAACAGAGTTAAATTCCAGGCTCTGTGTATGGCTATAAGAAAGACATCGTTTCAGATAAATGCAGTCAGTTTTCACCTCAAACAAAGCTACATTGTTCACACAGCTCACACATTTCTCGCTCTTAACTGAAAATCAATGCAATTTAGAGGACCTGTGGTTTGTATCAGTTTCAGAAACAGAGTTGAACTAGATATGGTCCGTGTGTGTAGGAAACACTGTTCTTTTGTTCTGAGCACACTCAAGTTTCCCTCTGTATTAGAGACTCTGGAAAGCAAGAGACTGCTTCTTGCTCTAAAGCACAGTGTGTTTCATGGATGAGAACTGTGCTGTGTGTTTCCCTACAGAAACGGAGTTAAATGCCAGGCTCTGTGTCTTCCTACAAGAAAGACTTCGTTTCAGGTAAAGGCAGTCACTTTTCAGCTCAAACAAAGCTACATTGTTCACGAAGCTCACACGTTTCTTGCTCTTAACTGAAAAGCATTGGATTATAGAGGACCTGTGGTTTGTATCATTTTCAGAAACAGAGTTGACCTAGATATGTTCCGTGTATGTAGGAAACACAGTTCTTTTGTTCTGAGCATACTCACAATTCCCTCTGTATTAGAGACTCTAGAAAGCAAGAGCGTGCTTCTTGCTCTAAAGCAGAGTGTGTTTCATGGATGAGAACTATGCTGTTTGTTTCCCTTCAGAAACGGAGTTAAATGCCAGGCTCTGTGTCTTCCTATAAGCAAGACTTCGTTTAGGGTAAACGCAATCACTTTTCAGCTCACAGGAAGCTACATAGTTCACGAAGCTCACACGTTTCTCACTCTTAACTGAAAAGCATTGGATTTTAGAGGACCTGTGGTTTATATCAGTTTCAGAAACAGAGTTGAACTAGATATGGTCTCCATGTGTAGGAAACACAGTTCTTTGGTTCTCAGCACACTCACGTTTTCCAATGGATTAGAGACTCTAGAAAGCAAGAGACTGCTTCTTGCTCTAAAGCACAGTGTGTTTCATGGATGAGATCTGTGCTGTGTGTTATCATTCAGAAACGGAGTTAAATGCCAGGCTCTGTGTCTTCCCACAAGCAAGACTTCGTTTCAGGTAAAGGCAGTCACTTTTCAGCTCCAAGTAAGCTACATTGTTCACAAATCTCACACGTTTCTCGCTCATAACTGAAAAGCATTGCATGTTAGAGGACCTGTGGTTTGTATCAGTTTCAGAAACAGAGTTGAACTAGATATGGTCCGTGTGTGTAGGAAACACAGTTCTTTTGTTCTGAGCACACTCAAGTTTCCCTCTGTATTAGAGACTCTGGAAAGCAAGAGACTGCTTCTTGCTCTAAAGCACAGTGTGTTTCATGGATGAGAACTGTGCTGTGTGTTTCCCTACAGAAACGGAGTTAAATGCCAGGCTCTGTGTCTTCCTACAAGAAAGACTTCGTTTCAGGTAAAGGCAGTCACTTTTCAGCTCAAACAAAGCTACATTGTTCACGAAGCTCACACGTTTCTCGCTATTAACTGAAAAGCATTGGATTTTAGAGGACCTGTGGTTTGTATCATTTTCAGAAACAGAGTTGACCTAGATATGGTCTCCATGTGTAGGAAACACAGTTCTTTGGTTCTCAGCACACTCACGTTTTCCAATGGATTAGAGACTCTAGAAAGCAAGAGCGTGCTTCTTGCTCTAAAGCACAGTGTGTTTCATGGATGAGATCTGTGCTGTGTGTTATCGTTCAGAAACGGAGTTAAATTCCAGGCTCTGTGTCTTCCCACAAGCAAGACTTCGTTTCAGGTAAAGGCAGTCACTTTTCAGCTCAAAGTAAGCTACATTGTTCACAAATCTCACACGTTTCTCGCTCATAACTGAAAAGCATTGCATGTTAGAGGACCTGTGGTTTGTATCATTTTCAGAAACAGAGTTGACCTAGATATGGCCGTGTGTGTAGAAAACATAGTTCTTTTGTTCTGAGCACACTCACGTTTCCCTCTGTATTAGAGACTCTAGAAAGCAAGAGCGTGCTTCTTGCTCTAAAGCAGAGTGTGTTTCATGGATGAGATCTGTGCTGTGTGTTTCCCTTCAAAAACGGAGTTAAATGCCAGGCTCTGTGTCTTCCTACAAGCAAGACTTCGTTTCAGGTAAAAGCAGTCACTTTTCAGCTCAAACGAAGCTACATTGTTCACAAAGCTCACACGTTTCTCCCTTTTAACAGAAAAGAATAGGATGTTAGAGGACCTGTGCTTTGTATCAGTTTCAGAAACAGAGTTGAACTAGATATGGGGCGTGTGTGTAGGAAACACAGTTCTATTATTCTGAGCACTCTCACGTTTCCCTCTGTTTTAGAGATTATAGAAAGGAAGAGCATGATTCTTGCTCTAAAGCAGAGTGTGTTTCATGGATGAGAACTGTGCTGTGTGTTTCCCTTCAGAAACGGAGTTAAATTCCAGGCTCTGTGTATTACTATAAGAAAGACATCGTTTCAGATAAATGCAGTCAGTTTTCAGCTCAAACGAAGCTACGTTGCTCACACAGCTCACACGTTTCTCGCTCTTAACTGAAAATCAATGCAATTTAGAGGACCTGTGGTTTGTATCAGTTTCAGAAACAGAGTTGAACTAGATATGGTCCGTGTGTGTAGGAAACACAGTTCTTTTCTTCTGAGCACACTCAAGTTTCCCTCTGTATTAGAGACTCTGGAAAGCAAGAGACTGCTTCTTGCTCTAAAGCACAGTGTGTTTCATGGATGAGAACTGTGCTGTGTGTTATCATTCAGAAACGGAGTTAAATGCCAGGCTCTGTGTCTTCCTACAAGCAAGACTTCGTTTCAGGTAAACGCAATCACTTTTCAGCTCACAGGAAGCTACATAGTTCACGAAGCTCACACGTTTCTAACTCTTAACTGAAAAGCATTGGATTTAGAGGACCTGTGGTTTATATCAGTTTCAGAAACAGAGTTGAACTAGATATGGTCTCCGTGTGTAGGAAACACAGTTCTTTGGTTCTCAGCACACTCACGTTTTTCTCTGGATTAGAGACTCTAGAAAGCAAGAGCGTGCTTCTTGCTCTAAAGCACAGTGTGTTTCATGGATGAGATCTGTGCTGTGTGTTATCATTCAGAAACGGAGTTAAATGCCAGGCTCTGTGTCTTCCCACAAGCAAGACTTCGTTTCAGGTAAAGGCAGTCACTTTTCAGCTCAAAGTAAGCTACATTGTTCACAAATCTCACACGTTTCTCGCTCATAACTGAAAAGCATTGCATGTTAGAGGACCTGTGGTTTGTATCATTTTCAGAAACAGGGTTGACCAAGATATGGTCCGTGTGTGTAGAAAACACAGTTCTTTTGTTCTGAGCACACTCACGTTTCCCTCTGTATTAGAGACTCTAGAAAGCAAGAGCGTGCTTCTTGCTCTAAAGCAGAGTGTGTTTCAAGGATGAGACCTGTGCTGTGTGTTTCCCTTCAGAAACGGAGTTAAATGCCAGGCTCTGTGTCTTCCTACAAGCAAGACTTCGTTTCAGGTAAACGCAATCACTTTTCAGCTCACAGGAAGCTACATAGTTCACGAAGCTCACACGTTTCTCACTCTTAACTGAAAAGCATTGGATTTAGAGGACCTGTGGTTTATATCATTTTCAGAAACAGAGTTGACCTAGATATGGTCCGTGTGTGTAGAAAACACAGTTCTTTGGTTCTGAGCACACTCACGTGTCCCTCTGTATTAGAGACTCTAGAAAGCAAGAGCGTGCTTCTTGCTCTAAAGCAGAGTGTGTTTCATGGATGAGATCTGTGCTGTGTGTTTCCCTTCAAAAACGGAGTTAAATGCCAGGCTCTGTGTCTTCCTACAAGCAAGACTTCGTTTCAGGTAAAAGCAGTCACTTTTCAGCTCAAACGAAGCTACATTGTTCACAAAGCTCACACGTTTCTCCCTTTTAACAGAAAAGAATAGGATGTTAGAGGACCTGTGCTTTGTATCAGTTTCAGAAACAGAGTTGAACTAGATATGGGGCGTGTGTGTAGGAAACACAGTTCTTTTATTCTGAGCACTCTCACGTTTCCCTCTGTATTAGAGATTCTAGAAAGGAAGAGCATGATTCTTGCTCTAAAGCAGAGTGTGTTTCATGGATGAGAACTGTGCTGTGTGTTTCCCTTCAGAAACGGAGTTAAATTCCAGGCTCTGTGTATTACTATAAGAAAGACATCGTTTCAGATAAATGCAGTCAGTTTTCAGCTCAAACGAAGCTACATTGTTCACACAGCTCACACGTTTCTCGCTCTTAACTGAAAATCAATGCAATTTAGAGGACCTGTGGTTTGTATCAGTTTCAGAAACAGAGTTGAACTAGATATGGTCCGTGTGTGTAGGAAACACAGTTCTTTTCTTCTGAGCACACTCAAGTTTCCCTCTGTATTAGAGACTCTGGAAAGCAAGAGACTGCTTCTTGCTCTAAATCACAGTGTGTTTCATGGATGAGAACTGTGCTGTGTGTTATCATTCAGAAACGGAGTTAAATGCCAGGCTCTGTGTCTTCCTACAAGCAAGACTTCGTTTCAGGTAAACGCAATCACTTTTCAGCTCACAGGAAGCTACATAGTTCACGAAGCTCACACGTTTCTCACTCTTAACTGAAAAGCATTGGATTTAGAGGACATGTGGTTTATATCAGTTTCAGAAACAGAGTTGAACTAGATATGGTCTCCGTGTGTAGGAAACACAGTTCTTTGGTTCTCAGCACACTCACGTTTTTCTCTGGATTAGAGACTCTAGAAAGCAAGAGCGTGCTTCTTGCTCTAAAGCACAGTGTGTTTCATGGATGAGATCTGTGCTGTGTGTTATCATTCAGAAACGGAGTTAAATGCCAGGCTCTGTGTCTTCCCACAAGCAAGACTTCGTTTCAGGTAAAGGCAGTCACTTTTCAGCTCAAAGTAAGCTACATTGTTCACAAATCTCACACGTTTCTCGCTCATAACTGAAAAGCATTGCATGTTAGAGGACCTGTGGTTTGTATCATTTTCAGAAACAGGGTTGACCAAGATATGGTCCGTGTGTGTAGAAAACACAGTTCTTTTGTTCTGAGCACACTCACGTTTCCCTCTGTATTAGAGACTCTAGAAAGCAAGAGCGTGCTTCTTGCTCTAAAGCAGAGTGTGTTTCAAGGATGAGACCTGTGCTGTGTGTTTCCCTTCAGAAACGGAGTTAAATGCCAGGCTCTGTGTCTTCCTACAAGCAAGACTTCGTTTCAGGTAAACGCAATCACTTTTCAGCTCACAGGAAGCTACATAGTTCACGAAGCTCACACGTTTCTCACTCTTAACTGAAAAGCATTGGATTTAGAGGACCTGTGGTTTATATCATTTTCAGAAACAGAGTTGACCTAGATATGGTCCGTGTGTGTAGAAAACACAGTTCTTTGGTTCTGAGCACACTCACGTGTCCCTCTGTATTAGAGACTCTATAATGCAAGAGCGTGCTTCTTGCTCTAAAGCAGAGTGTGTTTCATGGATGAGATCTGTGCTGTGTGTTTCCCTTCAGAAACGGAGTTAAATGCCAGGCTCTGTGTCTTCCTACAAGCAAGACTTCGTTTCAGGTAAAAGCAGTCACTTTTCAGCTCAAACGAAGCTACATTGTTCACAAAGCTCACAAGTTTCTCCCTCTTAACAGAAAAGAATTGGATGTTAGAGGACCTGTGCTTTGTATCAGTTTCAGAAACAGAGTTGAACTAGATATGGTGCGTGTGTGTAGGAAACAAAGTTCTTTTATTCTGAGCACTCTCACGTTTCCCTCTGTATTAGAGATTCTAGAAAGGAAGAGCATGATTCTTGCTCTAAAGCAGAGTGTGTTTCATGGATGAGAACTGTGCTGTGTGTTTCCCTTCAGAAACGGAGTTAAATTCCAAGCTCTGTGTATTACTATAAGAAAGACATCGTTTCAGATAAATGCAGTCAGTTTTCAGCTCAAACGAAGCTACATTGTTCACACAGCTCACACGTTTCTCGCTCTTAACTGAAAATCAATGCAATTTAGAGGACCTGTGGTTTGTATCAGTTTCAGAAACAGAGTTGAACTAGATATGGTCCGTGTGTGTAGGAAACACAGTTCTTTTGTTCTGAGCACACTCAAGTTTCCCTCTGTATTAGAGACTCTGGAAAGCAAGAGACTGCTTCTTGCTCTAACGCACAGTGTGTTTCATGGATGAGAACTGTGCTGTGTGTTTCCCTTCAGAAACGGAGTTAAATGCCAGGCTCTGTGTCTTCCTACAAGCAAGACTTCGTTTCAAGTAAACGCAATCACTTTTCAGCTCACAGGAAGCTACATAGTTCACGAAGCTCACACGTTTCTCACTCTTAACTGAAAAGCATTGGATTTTAGAGGACCTGTGGTTTATATCAGTTTCAGAAACAGAGTTGAACTAGATATGGTCTCCGTGTGTAGGAAACACAGTTCTTTGGTTCTCAGCACACTCACGTTTTTCTCTGGATTAGAGACACTAGAAAGCAAGAGCGTGCTTCTTGCTCTAAAGCACAGTGTGTTTCATGGATGAGATCTGTGCTGTGTGTTATCGTTCAGAAACGGAGTTAAATGCCAGGCTCTGTGTCTTCCCACAAGCAAGACTTCGTTTCAGGTAAAGGCAGTCACTTTTCAGCTCAAAGTAAGCTACATTGTTCACAAATCTCACACGTTTCTCGCACTTAACTGAAAAGCATTGCATGTTAGAGGACCTGTGGTTTGTATCATTTTCAGAAACAGGGTTGACCTAGATATGGTCCCTGTGTGTAGAAAACACAGTTCTTGTGTTCTGAGCACACTCACGTTTCCCTCTGTATTAGAGACTCTAGAAAGCAAGAGCGTGCTTCTTGCTCTAAAGTAGAGTGTGTTTCAAGGATGAGATCTGTGCTGTGTGTTTCCCTTCAGAAACGGAGTTAAATGCCAGGCTCTGTGTCTTCCTACAAGCAAGACTTCGTTTCAGGTAAAAGCAGTCACTTCTCAGCTCAAACGAAGCTACATTGTTCACAAAGCTCACACGTTTCTCCCTCTTAACAGAAAAGAATTGGATGTTAGAGGACCTGTGCTTTGTATCAGTTTCAGAAACAGAGTTGAACTAGATATGGTGCGTGTGTGTAGGAAACACAGTTCTTTTATTCTGAGCACTCTCACGTTTCCCTCTGTATTAGAGATTCTAGAAAGGAAGAGCATGATTCTTGCTCTAAAGCAGAGTGTGTTTCATGGATGAGAACTGTGCTGTGTGTTTCCCTTCAGAAACGGAGTTAAATTCCAGGCTCTGTGTATTACTATAAGAAAGACATCGTTTCAGATAAATGCAGTCAGTTTTCAGCTCAAACGAAGCTACATTGTTCACACAGCTCACACGTTTCTCGCTCTTAACTGAAAATCAATGCAATTTAGAGGACCTGTGGTTTGTATCAGTTTCAGAAACAGAGTTGAACTAGATATGGTCCGTGTGTGTAGGAAACACAATTCTATTGTTCTGATCACACTCAAGTTTCCCTCTGTATTAGAGACTCTGGAAAGCAAGAGACTGCTTCTTGCTCTAACGCACAGTGTGTTTCATGGATGAGAACTGTGCTGTGTGTTTCCCTTCAGAAATGGAGTTAAATGCCAGGCTCTGTGTCTTCCTACAAGAAAGACTTCGTTTCAGGTAAAGGCAGTCACTTTTCAGCTCAAACAAAGCTACATTGTTCACGAAGCTCACACGTTTCTCTCTCTTAACTGAAAAGCATTGGATTTTAGAGGACCTGTGGTTTGTATCATTTTCAGAAACAGAGTTGACCTAGATATGTTCCGTGTATGTAGGAAACACAGTTCTTTTGTTCTGAGCATACTCACGTTTCCCTCTGTATTAGAGACTCTAGAAAGCAAGAGCGTGCTTCTTGCTCTAAAGCACAGTGTGTTTCATGGATGAGAACTATACTGTTTGTTTCCCTTCAGAAACGGAGTTAAATGCCAGGCTCTGTGTCTTCCTACAAGCAAGACTTCGTTTCAGGTAAACGCAATCACTTTTCAGCTCACAGGAAGCTACATAGTTCACGAAGCTCACACGTTTCTCACTCTTAACAGAAAAGCATTGGATTTTAGAGGACCTGTGGTTTATATCAGTTTCAGAAACAGAGTTGAACTAGATATGGTCTCCGTGTGTAGGAAACACAGTTCTTTGGTTCTCAGCACACTCACGTTTTTCTCTGGATTAGAGACTCTAGAAAGCAAGAGCGTGCTTCTTGCTCTAAAGCACAGTGTGTTTCATGGATGAGATCTGTGCTGTGTGTTATCATTCAGAAACGGAGTTAAATGCCAGGCTCTGTGTCTTCCCACAAGCAAGACTTCGTTTCAGGTAAAGGCAGTCACTTTTCAGCTCAAAGTAAGCTACATTGTTCACAAATCTCACACGTTTCTCGCTCATAACTGAAAAGCATTGCATGTTAGAGGACCTGTGGTTTGTATCATTTTCAGAAACAGGGTTGACCTAGATATGGTCCGTGTGTGTAGAAAACACAGTTCTTTGGTTCTGAGCACACTCACGTTTCCCTCTGTATTAGAGAATCTAGAAAGCAAGAGCGTGCTTCTTGTTCTAAAGTAGAGTGTGTTTCAAGGATGAGATCTGTGCTGTGTGTTTCCCTTCAGAAACGGAGTTAAATGCCAAGCTCTGTGTCTTCCTACAAGCAAGACTTCGTTTCAGGTAAAAGCAGTCACTTTTCAGCTCAAACGAAGCTACATTGTTTACAAAGCTCACACGTTTCTCCCTCTTAACAGAAAAGAATTGGATGTTAGAGGACCTGTGCTTTGTATCAGTTTCAGAAACAGAGTTGAACTAGATATGGTGCGTGTGTGTAGGAAACACAGTTCTTTTATTCTGAGCACTCTCACGTTTCCCTCTGTATTAGAGACTCTGGAAAGCAAGAGACTGCTTCTTGCTCTAAAGCACAGTGTGTTTCATGGATGAGAACTGTGCTGTATGTATCCCTACAGAAACGGAGTTAAATGCCAGGCTCTGTGTCTTCCCACAAGCAAGACTTCGTTTCAGGTAAAAGCAGTCACTTTTCAGCTCAAACGAAGCTACATTGTTCACAAAGCTCACACGTTTCTCCCTCTTAAGAGAAAAGAATTGGATGTTAGAGGACCTGTGCTTTGTATCAGTTTCAGAAACAGAGTTGAACTAGATATGGTGCGTGTGTGTAGGAAACACAGTTCTTTTGTTCTGAGCATACTCACGTTTCCCTCTGTATTAGAGACTCTAGAAAGCAAGAGCGTGCTTCTTGCTCTAAAGCACAGTGTGTTTCATGGATGAGAACTATGCTGTTTGTTTCCCTTCAGAAACGGAGTTAAATGCAAGGCTCTGTGTCTTCCTACAAGCAAGACTTCGTTTCAGGTA
This sequence comes from Onychomys leucogaster, assembly GCA_949786385.1. NCBI lineage: Eukaryota > Metazoa > Chordata > Mammalia > Rodentia > Cricetidae > Onychomys > Onychomys leucogaster. The sequence goes on along the minus strand of CATKUP010000101.1, from coordinate 1,495,537 downwards.
AACGCAATCACTTTTCAGCTCACAGGAAGCTACATAGTTCACGAAGCTCACACGTTTCTCGTTCATAACTGAAAAGCACTGTATTTGAGAGGACCTGTGGTTTGTATCAGTTTCAGAAACAGAGTCCAACTATATATGGTCCGTGTGTGTAGGAAACACAGTTCTTTTGTTCTGAGCACACTCACCTTTCCCTCTGTATTAGAGACTCTAGAAAGCAAGAGACTGCTTCTTGCTCTAAAGCACAGTGTGTTTCATGGAAGAGAACTGTGCTGTGTGTTTCCCTACAGAAACGGAGTTAAATGCCAGGCTCTGTGTCTTCCTACAAGAAAGACTTCGTTTCAGGTAAAGGCAGTCACTTTTCAGCTCAAACAAAGCTACATTGTTCACGAAGCTCACACGTTTCTCGCTCTTAACTGAAAAGCATTGGATTTTAGAGGACCTGTGGTTTGTATCATTTTCAGAAACAGAGTTGACCTAGATATGTTCCGTGTATGTAGGAAACACAGTTCTTTTGTTCTGAGCATACTCACGTTTCCCTCTGTATTAGAGACTCTAGAAAGCAAGAGACTGCTTCTTGCTCTAAAGCACAGTGTGTTTCATGGATGAGAACTGTGCTGTGTGTTTCCCTAGAGAAACGGAGTTAAATGCCAGGCTCTGTGTCTTCCTACAAGCAAGACTTCGTTTCAGGTAAACGCAATCACTTTTCAGCTCACAGGAAGCTACATAGTTCACAAAGCTCACACGTTTCTCCCTCTTAACTGAAAAGCATTGGATTTTAGAGGACCTGTGGTTTATATCAGTTTCAGAAACAGAGTTGAACTAGATATGGTCTCTGTGTGTAGGAAACACAGTTCTTTGGTTCTGAGCACACTCACGTTTTCCTCTGGATTAGAGACTCTAGAAAGCAAGAGCGTGCTTCTTGCTCTAACGCACAGTGTGTTTCATGGATGAGATCTGTGCTGTGTGTTTCCCTTCAGAAACGGAGTTAAATGCCAGGCTCTGTGTCTTCCTACAAGCAAGACTTCGTTTCAGGTAAAAGCAGTCACTTTTCAGCAAAAACGAAGCTACATTGTTCACAAAGCTCACACGTTTCTCCCTCTTAACAGAAAAGAATTGGATGTTAGAGGACCTGTGCTTTGTATCAGTTTCAGAAACAGAGTTGAACTAGATATGGTGCGTGTGTGTAGGAAACACAGTTCTTTTATTCTGAGCACTCTCACGTTTCCGTCTGTATTAGAGACTCTGGAAAGCAAGAGACTGCTTCTTGCTCTAAAGCACAGTGTGTTTCATGGATGAGAACTGTGCTGTATGTATCCCTACAGAAACGGAGTTAAATGCCAGGCTCTGTGTCTTCCCACAAGCAAGACTTCATTTCAGGTAAAAGCAGTCACTTTTCAGCTCAAACGAAGCTACATTGTTCACAAAGCTCACACGTTTCTCCCTCTTAACAGAAAAGAATTGGATGTTAGAGGACCTGTGCTTTGTATCAGTTTCAGAAACAGAGTTGAACTAGATATGGTGCGTGTGTGTAGGAAACACAGTTCTTTTGTTCTGAGCATACTCACGTTTCCCTCTGTATTAGAGAATCCAGAAAGCAAGAGCGTGCTTCTTGCTCTAAAGCACAGTGTGTTTCATGGATGAGAACTATGCTGTTTGTTTCCCTTCAGAAACGGAGTTCAATGCCAGGCTCTGTGTCTTCCTACAAGCAAGACTTCGTTTCAGGTAAACGCAATCACTTTTCAGCTCACAGGAAGCTACATAGTTCACGAAGCTCACACGTTTCTCGCTCATAACTGAAAAGCACTGTATTTGAGAGGACCTGTGGTTTGTATCAGTTTCAGAAACAGAGTCCAACTAGATATGGTCCGTGTGTGTAGGAAACACAGTTCTTTTGTTCTGAGCACACTCACGTTTCCCTTTGTATTAGAGATTCTAGAAAGCAAGTGCGTGCTTCTTTCTCTAAAGCAGAGTGTGTTTCTGGGATGAGAACTGTGCTGTGTGATTCCATTCAGAAACGAATTTAAATGCCAGGCTCTGTGTCTTCCTACAAGCAAGACTTCGTTTCAGGAAAACGCAATCACTTTTCAGCTCAAACGAAGCTACATTGTTCACAAAGCTCACACGTGTCTCGCACTTAACTGAAAAGCATTGGATGTTAGAGGACCTGTACTTTGTATAAGTTTCAGAAACAGAGTTGAACTAGATGTGGTCCGTGTGTGTAGGAAACACAGTTCTTTTGTTCTGAGCACACTCACGTTTTCCTCTGGATTAGAGACTCTAGAAAGCAAGAGACTGCTTCTTGCTCTAAAGCACAGTGTGTTTCATGGATGAGAACTGTGCTGTGTGTTTCCCTACAGAAACGGAGTTAAATGCCAGGCTCTGTGTCTTCCTACAAGAAAGACTTCGTTTCAGGTAAAGGCAGTCACTTTTCAGCTCAAACAAAGCTACATTGTTCACGAAGCTCACACGTTTCTCGCTCTTAACTGAAAAGCATTGGATTTTAGAGGACCTGTGGTTTGTATCATTTTCAGAAACAGAGTTGACCTAGATATGTTCCGTGTATGTAGGAAACACAGTTCTTTTGTTCTGAGCATACTCACGTTTCCCTCTGTATTAGAGACTCTAGAAAGCAAGAGACTGCTTCTTGCTCTAAAGCACAGTGTGTTTCATGGATGAGAACTGTGCTGTGTGTTTCCCTAGAGAAACGGAGTTAAATGCCAGGCTCTGTGTCTTCCTACAAGCAAGACTTCGTTTCAGGTACACGCAATCACTTTTCAGCTCACAGGAAGCTACATAGTTCACAAAGCTCACACGTTTCTCCCTCTTAACTGAAAAGCATTGGATTTTAGAGGAGCTGTGGTTTATATCAGTTTCAGAAACAGAGTTGAACTAGATATGGTCTCTGTGTGTAGGAAACACAGTTCTTTGGTTCTGAGCACACTCACGTTTTCCTCTGGATTAGAGACTCTAGAAAGCAAGAGCGTGCTTCTTGCTCTAAAGCACAGTGTGTTTCATGGATGAGATCTGTGCTGTGTGTTATCGTTCAGAAACGGAGTTAAATGCCAGGCTCTGTGGCTTCCAACAAGCAAGACGTCGTTTCAGGTAAAGGCAGTCACTTTTCAGCTCAAAGTAAGCTACATTTTTCACAAATCTCACACGTTTCTCGCTCATAACTGAAAAGCATTGCATGTTAGAGGACCTGTGGTTTGTATCATTTTCAGAAACAGAGTTGACCTAGATATGGTCCGTGTGTGTAGAAAACACAGTTCTTTGGTTCTGAGCACACTCACGTTTCCCTCTGTATTAGAGAGTCTAGAAAGCAAGAGCGTGCTTCTTGCTCTAAAGCAGAGTGTGTTTCATGGATGAGATCTGTGCTGTGTGTTTCCCTTCAGAAACGGAGTTAAATGCCAGGCTCGGTGTCTTCCTACAAGCAAGACTTCGTTTCAGGTAAACACAGTCACTTTTCAGCTCAAACGAAGCTACATTGTTCACAAAGCTCACACGTTTCTCCCTCTTAACAGAAAAGAATTGGATGTTAGAGGACCTGTGCTTTGTATCAGTTTCAGAAACAGAGTTGAACTAGATATGGTGCGTGTGTGTAGGAAACACAGTTCTTTTATTCTGAGCACTCTCACGTTTCCCTCTGTATTAGAGACTCTGGAAAGCAAGAGACTGCTTCTTGCTCTAAAGCACAGTGTGTTTCATGGATGAGAACTGTGCTGTATGTATCCCTACAGAAACGGAGTTAAATGCCAGGCTCTGTGTCTTCCCACAAGCAAGACTTCGTTTCAGGTAAAAGCAGTCACTTTTCAGCTCAAACGAAGCTACATTGTTCACAAAGCTCACACGTTTCTCCCTCTTAACAGAAAAGAATTGGATGTTAGAGGACCTGTGCTTTGTATCAGTTTCAGAAACAGAGTTGAACTAGATATGGTGCGTGTGTGTAGGAAACACAGTTCTTTTGTTCTGAGCATACTCACGTTTCCCTCTGTGTTAGAGACTCTAGAAAGCAAGAGCGTGCTTCTTGCTCTAAAGCACAGTGTGTTTCATGGATGAGAACTATGCTGTTTGTTTCCCTTCAGAAACGGAGTTAAATGCCAGGCTCTGTGTCTTCCTACAAGCAAGACTTCGTTTCAGGTAAACGCAATCACTTTTCAGCTCACAGGAAGCTACATAGTTCACGAAGCTCACACGTTTCTCGTTCATAACTGAAAAGCACTGTATTTGAGAGGACCTGTGGTTTGTATCAGTTTCAGAAACAGAGTCCAACTAGATATGGTCCGTGTGTGTAGGAAACACAGTTCTTTTGTTCTGAGCACACTCACCTTTCCCTCTGTATTAGAGACTCTAGAAAGCAAGAGACTGCTTCTTGCTCTAAAGCACAGTGTGTTTCATGGAAGAGAACTGTGCTGTGTGTTTCCCTACAGAAACGGAGTTAAATGCCAGGCTCTGTGTCTTCCTACAAGAAAGACTTCGTTTCAGGTAAATGCAGTCACTTTTCAGCTCAAACAAAGCTACATTGTTCACGAAGCTCACACGTTTCTCGCTCTTAACTGAAAAGCATTGGATTTTAGAGGACCTGTGGTTTGTATCATTTTCAGAAACAGAGTTGACCTAGATATGTTCCGTGTATGTAGGAAACACAGTTCTTTTGTTCTGAGCATACTCACGTTTCCCTCTGTATTAGAGACTCTAGAAAGCAAGAGACTGCTTCTTGCTCTAAAGCACAGTGTGTTTCATGGATGAGAACTGTGCTGTGTGTTTCCCTAGAGAAACGGAGTTAAATGCCAGGCTCTGTGTCTTCCTACAAGCAAGACTTCGTTTCAGGTAAACGCAATCACTTTTCAGCTCACAGGAAGCTACATAGTTCACAAAGCTCACACGTTTCTCCCTCTTAACTGAAAAGCATTGGATTTTAGAGGAGCTGTGGTTTATATCAGTTTCAGAAACAGAGTTGAACTAGATATGGTCTCTGTGTGTAGGAAACACAGTTCTTTGGTTCTGAGCACACTCACGTTTTCCTCTGGATTAGAGACTCTAGAAAGCAAGAGCGTGCTTCTTGCTCTAAAGCACAGTGTGTTTCATGGATGAGATCTGTGCTGTGTGTTATCGTTCAGAAACGGAGTTAAATGCCAGGCTCTGTGGCTTCCAACAAGCAAGACTTCGTTTCAGGTAAAGGCAGTCACTTTTCAGCTCAAAGTAAGCTACATTTTTCACAAATCTCACACGTTTCTCGCTCATAACTGAAAAGCATTGCATGTTAGAGGACCTGTGGTTTGTATCATTTTCAGAAACAGAGTTGACCTAGATATGGTCCGTGTGTGTAGAAAACACAGTTCTTTGGTTCTGAGCACACTCACGTTTCCCTCTCTATTAGAGAGTCTAGAAAGCAAGAGCGTGCTTCTTGCTCTAAAGCAGAGTGTGTTTCATGGATGAGATCTGTGCTGTGTGTTTCCCTTCAGAAACGGAGTTAAATGCCAGGCTCTGTGTCTTCCTACAAGCAAGACTTCGTTTCAGGTAAACACAGTCACTTTTCAGCTCAAACGAAGCTACATTGTTCACAAAGCTCACACGTTTCTCCCTCTTAACAGAAAAGAATTGGATGTTAGAGGACCTGTGCTTTGTATCAGTTTCAGAAACAGAGTTGAACTAGATATGGTGCGTGTGTGTAGGAAACACAGTTCTTTTATTCTGAGCACTCTCACGTTTCCCTCTGTATTAGAGACTCTGGAAAGCAAGAGACTGCTTCTTGCTCTAAAGCACAGTGTGTTTCATGGATGAGAACTGTGCTGTATGTATCCCTACAGAAACGGAGTTAAATGCCAGGCTCTGTGTCTTCCCACAAGCAAGACTTCGTTTCAGGTAAAAGCAGTCACTTTTCAGCTCAAACGAAGCTACATTGTTCACAAAGCTCACACGTTTCTCCCTCTTAACAGAAAAGAATTGGATGTTAGAGGACCTGTGCTTTGTATCAGTTTCAGAAACAGAGTTGAACTAGATATGGTGCGTGTGTGTAGGAAACACAGTTCTTTTGTTCTGAGCATACTCACGTTTCCCTCTGTGTTAGAGACTCTAGAAAGCAAGAGCGTGCTTCTTGCTCTAAAGCACAGTGTGTTTCATGGATGAGAACTATGCTGTTTGTTTCCCTTCAGAAACGGAGTTAAATGCCAGGCTCTGTGTCTTCCTACAAGCAAGACTTCGTTTCAGGTAAACGCAATCACTTTTCAGCTCACAGGAAGCTACATAGTTCACGAAGCTCACACGTTTCTCGTTCATAACTGAAAAGCACTGTATTTGAGAGGACCTGTGGTTTGTATCAGTTTCAGAAACAGAGTCCAACTAGATATGGTCCGTGTGTGTAGGAAACACAGTTCTTTTGTTCTGAGCACACTCACCTTTCCCTCTGTATTAGAGACTCTAGAAAGCAAGAGACTGCTTCTTGCTCTAAAGCACAGTGTGTTTCATGGAAGAGAACTGTGCTGTGTGTTTCCCTACAGAAACGGAGTTAAATGCCAGGCTCTGTGTCTTCCTACAAGAAAGACTTCGTTTCAGGTAAATGCAGTCACTTTTCAGCTCAAACAAAGCTACATTGTTCACGAAGCTCACACGTTTCTCGCTCTTAACTGAAAAGCATTGGATTTTAGAGGACCTGTGGTTTGTATCATTTTCAGAAACAGAGTTGACCTAGATATGTTCCGTGTATGTAGGAAACACAGTTCTTTTGTTCTGAGCATACTCACGTTTCCCTCTGTATTAGAGACTCTAGAAAGCAAGAGACTGCTTCTTGCTCTAAAGCACAGTGTGTTTCATGGATGAGAAATGTGCTGTGTGTTTCCCTAGAGAAACGGAGTTAAATGCCAGGCTCTGTGTCTTCCTACAAGCAAGACTTCGTTTCAGGTAAACGCAATCACTTTTCAGCTCACTGGAAGCTACATAGTTCACAAAGCTCACACGTTTCTCCCTCTTAACTGAAAAGCATTGGATTTTAGAGGAGCTGTGGTTTATATCAGTTTCAGAAACAGAGTTGAACTAGATATGGTCTCTGTGTGTAGGAAACACAGTTCTTTGGTTCTGAGCACACTCACGTTTTCCTCTGGATTAGAGACTCTAGAAAGCAAGAGCGTGCTTCTTGCTCTAAAGCACAGTGTGTTTCATGGATGAGATCTGTGCTGTGTGTTATCGTTCAGAAACGGAGTTAAATGCCAGGCTCTGTGGCTTCCAACAAGCAAGACTTCGTTTCAGGTAAAGGCAGTCACTTTTCAGCTCAAAGTAAGCTACATTTTTCACAAATCTCACACGTTTCTCGCTCATAACTGAAAAGCATTGCATGTTAGAGGACCTGTGGTTTGTATCATTTTCAGAAACAGAGTTGACCTAGATATGGTCCGTGTGTGTAGAAAACACAGTTCTTTGGTTCTGAGCACACTCACGTTTCCCTCTCTATTAGAGAGTCTAGAAAGCAAGAGCGTGCTTCTTGCTCTAAAGCAGAGTGTGTTTCATGGATGAGATCTGTGCTGTGTGTTTCCCTTCAGAAACGGAGTTAAATGCCAGGCTCTGTGTCTTCCTACAAGCAAGACTTCGTTTCAGGTAAAAGCAGTCACTTTTCAGCTCAAACGAAGCTACATTGTTCACAAAGCTCACACGTTTCTCCCTCTTAACAGAAAAGAATTGGATGTTAGAGGACCTGTGCTTTGTATCAGTTTCAGAAACAGAGTTGAACTAGATATGGTGCGTGTGTGTAGGAAACACAGTTCTTTTATTCTGAGCACTCTCACGTTTCCCTCTGTATTAGAGACTCTGGAAAGCAAGAGACTGCTTCTTGCTCTAAAGCACAGTGTGTTTCATGGATGAGAACTGTGCTGTATGTATCCCTACAGAAACGGAGTTAAATGCCAGGCTCTGTGTCTTCCCACAAGCAAGACTTCGTTTCAGGTAAAAGCAGTCACTTTTCAGCTCAAACGAAGCTACATTGTTCACAAAGCTCACACGTTTCTCCCTCTTAACAGAAAAGAATTGGATGTTAGAGGACCTGTGCTTTGTATCAGTTTCAGAAACAGAGTTGAACTAGATATGGTGCGTGTGTGTAGGAAACACAGTTCTTTTGTTCTGAGCATACTCACGTTTCCCTCTGTGTTAGAGACTCTAGAAAGCAAGAGCGTGCTTCTTGCTCTAAAGCACAGTGTGTTTCATGGATGAGAACTATGCTGTTTGTTTCCCTTCAGAAACGGAGTTAAATGCCAGGCTCTGTGTCTTCCTACAAGCAAGACTTCGTTTCAGGTAAACGCAATCACTTTTCAGCTCACAGGAAGCTACATAGTTCACGAAGCTCACACGTTTCTCGTTCATAACTGAAAAGCACTGTATTTGAGAGGACCTGTGGTTTGTATCAGTTTCAGAAACAGAGTCCAACTAGATATGGTCCGTGTGTGTAGGAAACACAGTTCTTTTGTTCTGAGCACACTCACCTTTCCCTCTGTATTAGAGACTCTAGAAAGCAAGAGACTGCTTCTTGCTCTAAAGCACAGTGTGTTTCATGGAAGAGAACTGTGCTGTGTGTTTCCCTACAGAAACGGAGTTAAATGCCAGGCTCTGTGTCTTCCTACCTGAAAGACTTCGTTTCAGGTAAAGGCAGTCACTTTTCAGCTCAAACAAAGCTACATTGTTCACGAAGCTCACACGTTTCTCGCTCTTAACTGAAAAGCATTGGATTTTAGAGGACCTGTGGTTTGTATCATTTTCAGAAACAGAGTTGACCTAGATATGTTCCGTGTATGTAGGAAACACAGTTCTTTTGTTCTGAGCATACTCACGTTTCCCTCTGTATTAGAGACTCTAGAAAGCAAGAGACTGCTTCTTGCTCTAAAGCACAGTGTGTTTCATGGATGAGAACTGTGCTGTGTGTTTCCCTAGAGAAACGGAGTTAAATGCCAGGCTCTGTGTCTTCCTACAAGCAAGACTTCGTTTCAGGTAAACGCAATCACTTTTCAGCTCACAGGAAGCTACATAGTTCACAAAGCTCACACGTTTCTCCCTCTTAACTGAAAAGCATTGGATTTTAGAGGACCTGTGGTTTATATCAGTTTCAGAAACAGAGTTGAACTAGATATGGTCTCTGTGTGTAGGAAACACAGTTCTTTGGTTCTGAGCACACTCACGTTTTCCTCTGGATTAGAGACTCTAGAAAGCAAGAGCGTGCTTCTTGCTCTAAAGCACAGTGTGTTTCATGGATGAGATCTGTGCTGTGTGTTATCGTTCAGAAACGGAGTTAAATGCCAGGCTCTGTGGCTTCCAACAAGCAAGACTTCGTTTCAGGTAAAGGCAGTCACTTTTCAGCTCAAAGTAAGCTACATTTTTCACAAATCTCACACGTTTCTCGCTCATAACTGAAAAGCATTGCATGTTAGAGGACCTGTGGTTTGTATCATTTTCAGAAACAGAGTTGACCTAGATATGGTCCGTGTGTGTAGAAAACACAGTTCTTTTGTTCTGAGCACACTCACGTTTCCCTCTGTATTAGAGAGTCTAGAAAGCAAGAGCGTGCTTCTTGCTCTAAAGCAGAGTGTGTTTCATGGATGAGATCTGTGCAGTGTTTTTCCCTTCAGAAACGGAGTTAAATGCCAGGCTCTGTGTCTTCCTACAAGCAAGACTTCGTTTCAGGTAAAAGCAGTCACTTTTCAGCTCAAACGAAGCTACATTGTTCACAAAGCTCACACGTTTCTCCCTCTTAACAGAAAAGAATTGGATGTTAGAGGACCTGTGCTTTGTATCAGTTTCAGAAACAGAGTTGAACTAGATATGGTGCGTGTGTGTAGGAAACACAGTTCTTTTATTCTGAGCACTCTCACGTTTCCCTCTGTATTAGAGACTCTGGAAAGCAAGAGACTGCTTCTTGCTCTAAAGCACAGTGTGTTTCATGGATGAGAACTGTGCTGTATGTATCCCTACAGAAACGGAGTTAAATGCCAGGCTCTGTGTCTTCCCACAAGCAAGACTTCGTTTCAGGTAAAAGCAGTCACTTTTCAGCTCAAACGAAGCTACATTGTTCACAAAGCTCACACGTTTCTCCCTCTTAACAGAAAAGAATTGGATGTTAGAGGACCTGTGCTTTGTATCAGTTTCAGAAACAGAGTTGAACTAGATATGGTGCGTGTGTGTAGGAAACACAGTTCTTTTGTTCTGAGCATACTCACGTTTCCCTCTGTGTTAGAGACTCTAGAAAGCAAGAGCGTGCTTCTTGCTCTAAAGCACAGTGTGTTTCATGGATGAGAACTATGCTGTTTGTTTCCCTTCAGAAACGGAGTTAAATGCCAGGCTCTGTGTCTTCCTACAAGCAAGACTTCGTTTCAGGTAAACGCAATCACTTTTCAGCTCACAGGAAGCTACATAGTTCACGAAGCTCACACGTTTCTCGTTCATAACTGAAAAGCACTGTATTTGAGAGGACCTGTGGTTTGTATCAGTTTCAGAAACAGAGTCCAACTAGATATGGTCCGTGTGTGTAGGAAACACAGTTCTTTTGTTCTGAGCACACTCACCTTTCCCTCTGTATTAGAGACTCTAGAAAGCAAGAGACTGCTTCTTGCTCTAAAGCACAGTGTGTTTCATGGAAGAGAACTGTGCTGTGTGTTTCCCTACAGAAACGGAGTTAAATGCCAGGCTCTGTGTCTTCCTACAAGAAAGACTTCGTTTCAGGTAAATGCAGTCACTTTTCAGCTCAAACAAAGCTACATTGTTCACGAAGCTCACACGTTTCTCGCTCTTAACTGAAAAGCATTGGATTTTAGAGGACCTGTGGTTTGTATCATTTTCAGAAACAGAGTTGACCTAGATATGTTCCGTGTATGTAGGAAACACAGTTCTTTTGTTCTGAGCATACTCACGTTTCCCTCTGTATTAGAGACTCTAGAAAGCAAGAGACTGCTTCTTGCTCTAAAGCACAGTGTGTTTCATGGATGAGAACTGTGCTGTGTGTTTCCCTAGAGAAACGGAGTTAAATGCCAGGCTCTGTGTCTTCCTACAAGCAAGACTTCGTTTCAGGTAAACGCAATCACTTTTCAGCTCACAGGAAGCTACATAGTTCACAAATCTCACACGTTTCTCCCTCTTAACTGAAAAGCATTGGATTTTAGAGGAGCTGTGGTTTATATCAGTTTCAGAAACAGAGTTGAACTAGATATGGTCTCTGTGTGTAGGAAACACAGTTCTTTGGTTCTGAGCACACTCACGTTTTCCTCTGGATTAGAGACTCTAGAAAGCAAGAGCGTGCTTCTTGCTCTAAAGCACAGTGTGTTTCATGGATGAGATCTGTGCTGTGTGTTATCGTTCAGAAACGGAGTTAAATGCCAGGCTCTGTGGCTTCCAACAAGCAAGACTTCGTTTCAGGTAAAGGCAGTCACTTTTCAGCTCAAAGTAAGCTACATTTTTCACAAATCTCACACGTTTCTCGCTCATAACTGAAAAGCATTGCATGTTAGAGGACCTGTGGTTTGTATCATTTTCAGAAACAGAGTTGACCTAGATATGGTCCGTGTGTGTAGAAAACACAGTTCTTTGGTTCTGAGCACACTCACGTTTCCCTCTCTATTAGAGAGTCTACAAAGCAAGAGCGTGCTTCTTGCTCTAAAGCAGAGTGTGTTTCATGGATGAGATCTGTGCTGTGTGTTTCCCTTCAGAAACGGAGTTAAATGCCAGGCTCTGTGTCTTCCTACAAGCAAGACTTCGTTTCAGGTAAACACAGTCACTTTTCAGCTCAAACGAAGCTACATTGTTCACAAAGCTCACACGTTTCTCCCTCTTAACAGAAAAGAATTGGATGTTAGAGGACCTGTGCTTTGTATCAGTTTCAGAAACAGAGTTGAACTAGATATGGTGCGTGTGTGTAGGAAACACAGTTCTTTTATTCTGAGCACTCTCACGTTTCCCTCTGTATTAGAGACTCTGGAAAGCAAGAGACTGCTTCTTGCTCTAAAGCACAGTGTGTTTCATGGATGAGAACTGTGCTGTATGTATCCCTACAGAAACGGAGTTAAATGCCAGGCTCTGTGTCTTCCCACAAGCAAGACTTCGTTTCAGGTAAAAGCAGTCACTTTTCAGCTCAAACGAAGCTACATTGTTCACAAAGCTCACACGTTTCTCCCTCTTAACAGAAAAGAATTGGATGTTAGAGGACCTGTGCTTTGTATCAGTTTCAGAAACAGAGTTGAACTAGATATGGTGCGTGTGTGTAGGAAACACAGTTCTTTTGTTCTGAGCATACTCACGTTTCCCTCTGTGTTAGAGACTCTAGAAAGCAAGAGCGTGCTTCTTGCTCTAAAGCACAGTGTGTTTCATGGATGAGAACTATGCTGTTTGTTTCCCTTCAGAAACGGAGTTAAATGCCAGGCTCTGTGTCTTCCTACAAGCAAGACTTCGTTTCAGGTAAACGCAATCACTTTTCAGCTCACAGGAAGCTACATAGTTCACGAAGCTCACACGTTTCTCGTTCATAACTGAAAAGCACTGTATTTGAGAGGACCTGTGGTTTGTATCAGTTTCAGAAACAGAGTCCAACTAGATATGGTCCGTGTGTGTAGGAAACACAGTTCTTTTGTTCTGAGCACACTCACCTTTCCCTCTGTATTAGAGACTCTAGAAAGCAAGAGACTGCTTCTTGCTCTAAAGCACAGTGTGTTTCATGGAAGAGAACTGTGCTGTGTGTTTCCCTACAGAAACGGAGTTAAATGCCAGGCTCTGTGTCTTCCTACAAGAAAGACTTCGTTTCAGGTAAATGCAGTCACTTTTCAGCTCAAACAAAGCTACATTGTTCACGAAGCTCACACGTTTCTCGCTCTTAACTGAAAAGCATTGGATTTTAGAGGACCTGTGGTTTGTATCATTTTCAGAAACAGAGTTGACCTAGATATGTTCCGTGTATGTAGGAAACACAGTTCTTTTGTTCTGAGCATACTCACGTTTCCCTCTGTATTAGAGACTCTAGAAAGCAAGAGACTGCTTCTTGCTCTAAAGCACAGTGTGTTTCATGGATGAGAACTGTGCTGTGTGTTTCCCTAGAGAAACGGAGTTAAATGCCAGGCTCTGTGTCTTCCTACAAGCAAGACTTCGTTTCAGGTAAACGCAATCACTTTTCAGCTCACAGGAAGCTACATAGTTCACAAAGCTCACACGTTTCTCCCTCTTAACTGAAAAGCATTGGATTTTAGAGGAGCTGTGGTTTATATCAGTTTCAGAAACAGAGTTGAACTAGATATGGTCTCTGTGTGTAGGAAACACAGTTCTTTGGTTCTGAGCACACTCACGTTTTCCTCTGGATTAGAGACTCTAGAAAGCAAGAGCGTGCTTCTTGCTCTAAAGCACAGTGTGTTTCATGGATGAGATCTGTGCTGTGTGTTATCGTTCAGAAACGGAGTTAAATGCCAGGCTCTGTGGCTTCCAACAAGCAAGACTTCGTTTCAGGTAAAGGCAGTCACTTTTCAGCTCAAAGTAAGCTACATTTTTCACAAATCTCACACGTTTCTCGCTCATAACTGAAAAGCATTGCATGTTAGAGGACCTGTGGTTTGTATCATTTTCAGAAACAGAGTTGACCTAGATATGGTCCGTGTGTGTAGAAAACACAGTTCTTTGGTTCTGAGCACACTCACGTTTCCCTCTCTATTAGAGAGTCTAGAAAGCAAGAGCGTGCTTCTTGCTCTAAAGCAGAGTGTGTTTCATGGATGAGATCTGTGCTGTGTGTTTCCCTTCAGAAACGGAGTTAAATGCCAGGCTCTGTGTCTTCCTACAAGCAAGACTTCGTTTCAGGTAAAAGCAGTCACTTTTCAGCTCAAACGAAGCTACATTGTTCACAAAGCTCACACGTTTCTCCCTCTTAACAGAAAAGAATTGGATGTTAGAGGACCTGTGCTTTGTATCAGTTTCAGAAACAGAGTTGAACTAGATATGGTGCGTGTGTGTAGGAAACACAGTTCTTTTATTCTGAGCACTCTCACGTTTCCCTCTGTATTAGAGACTCTGGAAAGCAAGAGACTGCTTCTTGCTCTAAAGCACAGTGTGTTTCATGGATGAGAACTGTGCTGTATGTATCCCTACAGAAACGGAGTTAAATGCCAGGCTCTGTGTCTTCCCACAAGCAAGACTTCGTTTCAGGTAAAAGCAGTCACTTTTCAGCTCAAACGAAGCTACATTGTTCACAAAGCTCACACGTTTCTCCCTCTTAACAGAAAAGAATTGGATGTTAGAGGACCTGTGCTTTGTATCAGTTTCAGAAACAGAGTTGAACTAGATATGGTGCGTGTGTGTAGGAAACACAGTTCTTTTGTTCTGAGCATACTCACGTTTCCCTCTGTGTTAGAGACTCTAGAAAGCAAGAGCGTGCTTCTTGCTCTAAAGCACAGTGTGTTTCATGGATGAGAACTATGCTGTTTGTTTCCCTTCAGAAACGGAGTTAAATGCCAGGCTCTGTGTCTTCCTACAAGCAAGACTTCGTTTCAGGTAAACGCAATCACTTTTCAGCTCACAGGAAGCTACATAGTTCACGAAGCTCACACGTTTCTCGTTCATAACTGAAAAGCACTGTATTTGAGAGGACCTGTGGTTTGTATCAGTTTCAGAAACAGAGTCCAACTAGATATGGTCCGTGTGTGTAGGAAACACAGTTCTTTTGTTCTGAGCACACTCACCTTTCCCTCTGTATTAGAGACTCTAGAAAGCAAGAGACTGCTTCTTGCTCTAAAGCACAGTGTGTTTCATGGAAGAGAACTGTGCTGTGTGTTTCCCTACAGAAACGGAGTTAAATGCCAGGCTCTGTGTCTTCCTACCTGAAAGACTTCGTTTCAGGTAAAGGCAGTCACTTTTCAGCTCAAACAAAGCTACATTGTTCACGAAGCTCACACGTTTCTCGCTCTTAACTGAAAAGCATTGGATTTTAGAGGACCTGTGGTTTGTATCATTTTCAGAAACAGAGTTGACCTAGATATGTTCCGTGTATGTAGGAAACACAGTTCTTTTGTTCTGAGCATACTCACGTTTCCCTCTGTATTAGAGACTCTAGAAAGCAAGAGACTGCTTCTTGCTCTAAAGCACAGTGTGTTTCATGGATGAGATCTGTGCTGTGTGTTTCCCTAGAGAAACGGAGTTAAATGCCAGGCTCTGTGTCTTCCTACAAGCAAGACTTCGTTTCAGGTAAACGCAATCACTTTTCAGCTCACAGGAAGCTACATAGTTCACAAAGCTCACACGTTTCTCCCTCTTAACTGAAAAGCATTGGATTTTAGAGGACCTGTGGTTTATATCAGTTTCAGAAACAGAGTTGAACTAGATATGGTCTCTGTGTGTAGGAAACACAGTTCTTTGGTTCTGAGCACACTCACGTTTTCCTCTGGATTAGAGACTCTAGAAAGCAAGAGCGTGCTTCTTGCTCTAAAGCACAGTGTGTTTCATGGATGAGATCTGTGCTGTGTGTTATCGTTCAGAAACGGAGTTAAATGCCAGGCTCTGTGGCTTCCAACAAGCAAGACTTCGTTTCAGGTAAAGGCAATCACTTTTCAGCTCAAAGTAAGCTACATTTTTCACAAATCTCACACGTTTCTCGCTCATAACTGAAAAGCATTGCATGTTAGAGGACCTGTGGTTTGTATCATTTTCAGAAACAGAGTTGACCTAGATATGGTCCGTGTGTGTAGAAAACACAGTTCTTTGGTTTTGAGCACACTCACGTTTCCCTCTGTATTAGAGAGTCTAGAAAGCAAGAGCGTGCTTCTTGCTCTAAAGCAGAGTGTGTTTCATGGATGAGATCTGTGCTGTGTGTTTCCCTTCAGAAACGGAGTTAAATGCCAGGCTCTGTGTCTTCCTACAAGCAAGACTTCGTTTCAGGTAAAAGCAGTCACTTTTCAGCTCAAACGAAGCTACATTGTTCACAAAGCTCACACGTTTCTCCCTCTTAACAGAAAAGAATTGGATGTTAGAGGACCTGTGCTTTGTATCAGTTTCAGAAACAGAGTTGAACTAGATATGGTGCGTGTGTGTAGGAAACACAGTTCTTTTATTCTGAGCACTCTCACGTTTCCCTCTGTATTAGAGACTCTGGAAAGCAAGAGACTGCTTCTTGCTCTAAAGCACAGTGTGTTTCATGGATGAGAACTGTGCTGTATGTATCCCTACAGAAACGGAGTTAAATGCCAGGCTCTGTGTCTTCCCACAAGCAAGACTTCGTTTCAGGTAAAAGCAGTCACTTTTCAGCTCAAACGAAGCTACATTGTTCACAAAGCTCACACGTTTCTCCCTCTTAACAGAAAAGAATTGGATGTTAGAGGACCTGTGCTTTGTATCAGTTTCAGAAACAGAGTTGAACTAGATATGGTGCGTGTGTGTAGGAAACACAGTTCTTTTGTTCTGAGCATACTCACGTTTCCCTCTGTATTAGAGACTCTAGAAAGCAAGAGCGTGCTTCTTGCTCTAAAGCACAGTGTGTTTCATGGATGAGAACTATGCTGTTTGTTTCCCTTCAGAAACGGAGTTAAATGCCAGGCTCTGTGTCTTCCTACAAGCAAGACTTCGTTTCAGGTAAACGCAATCACTTTTCAGCTCACAGGAAGCTACATAGTTCACGAAGCTCACACGTTTCTCGTTCATAACTGAAAAGCACTGTATTTGAGAGGACCTGTGGTTTGTATCAGTTTCAGAAACAGAGTCCAACTAGATATGGTCCGTGTGTGTAGGAAACACAGTTCTTTTGTTCTGAGCACACTCACCTTTCCCTCTGTATTAGAGACTCTAGAAAGCAAGAGACTGCTTCTTGCTCTAAAGCACAGTGTGTTTCATGGAAGAGAACTGTGCTGTGTGTTTCCCTACAGAAACGGAGTTAAATGCCAGGCTCTGTGTCTTCCTACAAGAAAGACTTCATTTCAGGTAAAGGCAGTCACTTTTCAGCTCAAACAAAGCTACATTGTTCACGAAGCTCACACGTTTCTCGCTCTTAACTGAAAAGCATTGGATTTTAGAGGACCTGTGGTTTGTATCATTTTCAGAAACAGAGTTGACCTAGATATGTTCTGTGTATGTAGGAAACACAGTTCTTTTGTTCTGAGCATACTCACGTTTCCCTCTGTATTAGAGACTCTAGAAAGCAAGAGACTGCTTCTTGCTCTAAAGCACAGTGTGTTTCATGGATGAGAACTGTGCTGTGTGTTTCCCTAGAGAAACGGAGTTAAATGCCAGGCTCTGTGTCTTCCTACAAGCAAGACTTCGTTTCAGGTAAAGGCAGTCACTTTTCAGCTCAAAGTAAGCTACATTTTTCACAAATCTCACACGTTTCTCGCTCATAACTGAAAAGCATTGCATGTTAGAGGACCTGTGGTTTGTATCATTTTCAGAAACAGAGTTGACCTAGATATGGTCCGTGTGTGTAGAAAACACAGTTCTTTGGTTCTGAGCACACTCACGTTTCCCTCTGTATTAGAGAGTCTAGAAAGCAAGAGCGTGCTTCTTGCTCTAAAGCAGAGTGTGTTTCACGGATGAGATCTGTGCTGTGTGTTTCCCTTCAGAAACGGAGTTAAATGCCAGGCTCTGTGTCTTCCTACAAGCAAGACTTCGTTTCAGGTAAAAGCAGTCACTTTTCAGCTCAAACGAAGCTACATTGTTCACAAAGCTCACACGTTTCTCCCTCTTAACAGAAAAGAATTGGATGTTAGAGGACCTGTGCTTTGTATCAGTTTCAGAAACAGAGTTGAACTAGATATGGTGCGTGTGTGTAGGAAACACAGTTCTTTTATTCTGAGCACTCTCGCGTTTCCCTCTGTATTAGAGACTCTGGAAAGCAAGAGACTGCTTCTTGCTCTAAAGCACAGTGTGTTTCATGGATGAGAACTGTGCTGTATGTATCCCTACAGAAACGGAGTTAAATGCCAGGCTCTGTGTCTTCCCACAAGCAAGACTTCGTTTCAGGTAAAAGCAGTCACTTTTCAGCTCAAACGAAGCTACATTGTTCACAAAGCTCACACGTTTCTCCCTCTTAACAGAAAAGAATTGGATGTTAGAGGACCTGTGCTTTGTATCAGTTTCAGAAACAGAGTTGAACTAGATATGGTGCGTGTGTGTAGGAAACACAGTTCTTTTGTTCTGAGCATACTCACGTTTCCCTCTGTATTAGAGACTCTAGAAAGCAAGAGCGTGCTTCTTGCTCTAAAGCACAGTGTGTTTCATGGATGAGAACTATGCTGTTTGTTTCCCTTCAGAAACGGAGTTAAATGCCAGGCTCTGTGTCTTCCTACAAGCAAGACTTCGTTTCCGGTAAACGCAATCATTTTTCAGCTCACAGGAAGCTACATAGTTCACGAAGCTCACACGTTTCTCGTTCATAACTGAAAAGCACTGTATTTGAGAGGACCTGTGGTTTGTATCAGTTTCAGAAACAGAGTCCAACTAGATATGGTCCGTGTGTGTAGGAAACACAGTTCTTTTGTTCTGAGCACACTCACCTTTCCCTCTGTATTAGAGACTCTAGAAAGCAAGAGACTGCTTCTTGCTCTAAAGCACAGTGTGTTTCATGGAAGAGAACTGTGCTGTGTGTTTCCCTACAGAAACGGAGTTAAATGCCAGGCTCTGTGTCTTCCTACAAGAAAGACTTCGTTTCAGGTAAAGGCAGTCACTTTTCAGCTCAAACGAAGCTACATTGTTCACAAAGCTCACACGTTTCTCCCTCTTAACAGAAAAGAATTGGATGTTAGAGGACCTGTGCTTTGTATCAGTTTCAGAAACAGAGTTGAACTAGATGTGGTCCGTGTGTGTAGGAAACACAGTTCTTTTGTTCTGAGCACACTCACGTTTTCCTCTGGATTAGAGACTCTAGAAAGCAAGAGCGTGCTTCTTGCTCTAAAGCAGAGTGTGTTTCATGGATGAGAACTGAGCTGTGTGTTTCCCTTCAGAAACGGAGTTAAATGCCAGGCTCTGTGTCTTCCTACAAGCAAGACTTCGTTTCAGGTAAACACAGTCATTTTTCAGCTCAAAGTAAGCTACATTGTTCACAAAGCTCACACGTTTCTCGCTCATAACTGAAAATCATTGCATGTTAGAGGACCTGTGGTTTGTATCAGTTTCAGAAACAGAGTTGAACTAGATATGGTCCGTGTGTGTAGGAAACACAGTTCTTTTGTTCTGAGCACACTCACGTTTCCCTCTGTATTAGAGACTCTAGAAAGCAAGAGCGTGCTTCTTGCTCTAAAGCACAGTGTGTTTCATGGATGAGAACTGTGCTGTGTGTTTCCCTACAGAAACGGAGTTAAATGCCAGGCTCTGTGTCTTCCTACAAGAAAGACTTCGTTTCAGGTAAAGGCAGTCACTTTTCAGCTCAAACTAAGCTACATTGTTCACGAAGCTCACACGTTTCTCGCTCTTAACTGAAAAGCATTGGATTTTAGAGGACCTGTGGTTTGTATCATTTTCAGAAACAGAGTTGACCTAGATATGTTCCGTGTATGTAGGAAACACAGTTCTTTTGTTCTGAGCATACTCACGTTTCCCTCTGTATTAGAGACTCTAGAAAGCAAGAGCGTGCTTCTTGCTCTAAAGCACAGTGTGTTTCATGGATGAGAACTATGCTGTTTGTTTCCCTTCAGAAACGGAGTTCAATGCCAGGCTCTGTGTCTTCCTACAAGCAAGACTTCGTTTCAGGTAAACGCAATCACTTTTCAGCTCACAGGAAGCTACAAAGTTCACGAAGCTCACACGTTTCTCACTCATAACTGAAAAGCACTGTATTTGAGAGGACCTGTGGTTTGTATCAGTTTCAGAAACAGAGTCCAACTAGATATGGTCCGTGTGTGTAGGAAACACAGTTCTTTTGTTCTGAGCACACTCACGTTTCCCTTTGTATTAGAGATTCTAGAAAGCAAGTGCGTGCTTCTTTCTCTAAAGCAGAGTGTGTTTCTGGGATGAGAACTGTGCTGTGTGATTCCATTCAGAAACGGAGTTAAATGCCAGGCTCTGTGTCTTCCTACAAGCAAGACTTCGTTTCAGGAAAACGCAATCACTTTTCAGCTCAAACGAAGCTACATTGTTCACAAAGCTCACACGTGTCTCGCACTTAACTGAAAAGCATTGGATGTTAGAGGACCTGTACTTTGTATAAGTTTCAGAAACAGAGTTGAACTAGATGTGGTCCGTGTGTGTAGGAAACACAGTTCTTTTGTTCTGAGCACACTCACGTTTTCCTCTGGATTAGAGACTCTAGAAAGCAAGAGCGTGCTTCTTGCTCTAAAGCAGAGTGTGTTTCATGGATGAGAACTGAGCTGTGTGTTTCCCTTCAGAAACGGAGTTAAATGCCAGGCTCTGTGTCTTCCTACAAGCAAGACTTCGTTTCAGGTAAACACAGTCATTTTTCAGCTCAAAGTAAGCTACATTGTTCACAAAGCTCACACGTTTCTCGCTCATAACTGAAAATCATTGCATGTTAGAGGACCTGTGGTTTGTATCAGTTTCAGAAACAGAGTTGAACTAGATATGGTCCGTGTGTGTAGGAAACACAGTTCTTTTGTTCTGAGCACACTCACGTTTCCCTCTGTATTAGAGACTCTAGAAAGCAAGAGCGTGCTTCTTGCTCTAAAGCACAGTGTGTTTCATGGATGAGAACTGTGCTGTGTGTTTCCCTACAGAAACGGAGTTAAATGCCAGGCTCTGTGTCTTCCTACAAGAAAGACTTCGTTTCAGGTAAAGGCAGTCACTTTTCAGCTCAAACAAAGCTACATTGTTCACGAAGCTCACACGTTTCTCGCTCTTAACTGAAAAGCATTGGATTTTAGAGGACCTGTGGTTTGTATCATTTTCAGAAACAGAGTTGACCTAGATATGTTCCGTGTATGTAGGAAACACAGTTCTTTTGTTCTGAGCATACTCACGTTTCCCTCTGTATTAGAGACTCTAGAAAGCAAGAGACTGCTTCTTGCTCTAAAGCACAGTGTGTTTCATGGATGAGAACTGTGCTGTGTGTTTCCCTAGAGAAACGGAGTTAAATGCCAGGCTCTGTGTCTTCCTACAAGCAAGACTTCGTTTCAGGTAAACGCAATCACTTTTCTGCTCACAGGAAGCTACATAGTTCACAAAGCTCACACGTTTCTCCCTCTTAACTGAAAAGCATTGGATTTTAGAGGATCTGTGGTTTATATCAGTTTCAGAAACAGAGTTGAACTAGATATGGTCTCTGTGTGTAGGAAACACAGTTCTTTGGTTCTGAGCACACTCACGTTTTCCTCTGGATTAGAGACTCTAGAAAGCAAGATCGTGCTTCTTGCTCTAAAGCACAGTGTGTTTCATGGATGAGATCTGTGCTGTGTGTTATCGTTCAGAAACGGAGTTAAATGCCAGGCTCTGTGGCTTCCAACAAGCAAGACTTCGTTTCAGGTAAAGGCAGTCACTTTTCAGCTCAAAGTAAGCTACATTTTTCACAAATCTCACAAGTTTCTCGCTCATAACTGAAAAGCATTGCATGTTAGAGGACCTGTGGTTTGTATCATTTTCAGAAACAGAGTTGACCTAGATATGGTCCGTGTGTGTAGAAAACACAGTTCTTTGGTTCTGAGCACACTCACGTTTCCCTCTGTATTAGAGAGTCTAGAAAGCAAGAGCGTGCTTCTTGCTCTAAAGCAGAGTGTGTTTCATGGATGAGATCTGTGCTGTGTGTTTCCCTTCAGAAACGGTGTTAAATGCCAGGCTCTGTGTCTTCCTACAAGCAAGACTTCGTTTCAGGTAAAAGCAGTCACTTTTCAGCTCAAACGAAGCTACATTGTTCACAAAGCTCACACGTATCTCCCTCTTAACAGAAAAGAATTGGATGTTAGAGGACCTGTGCTTTGTATCAGTTTCAGAAACGGAGTTGAACTAGATATGGTGCGTGTGTGTAGGAAACACAGTTCTTTTGTTCTGAGCATACTCACAATTCCCTCTGTATTAGAGACTCTAGAAAGCAAGAGCGTGCTTCTTGCTCTAAAGCACAGTGTGTTTCATGGATGAGAACTATGCTGTGTGTTTCCCTTCAGAAACAGAGTTAAATTCCAGGCTCTGTGTATTGCTATAAGAAAGACATCATTTCAGATAAATGCAGTCAGTTTTCAGCTCAAACAAAGCTACATTGTTCACACAGCTCACACATTTCTCGCTCTTAACTGAAAATCAATGCAATTTAGAGGACCTGTGGTTTGTATCAGTTTCAGAAACAGAGTTGAACTAGATATGGTCCGTGTGTGTAGGAAACACAGTTCTTTTGTTCTGAGCACACTCAAGTTTCCCTCTGTATTAGAGACTCTGGAAAGCAAGAGACTGCTTCTTGCTCTAAAGCACAGTGTGTTTCATGGATGAGAACTGTGCTGTGTGTTTCCCTACAGAAACGGAGTTAAATGCCAGGCTCTGTGTCTTCCTACAAGAAAGACTTCGTTTCAGGTAAAGGCAGTCACTTTTCAGCTCAAACAAAGCTACATTGTTCACGAAGCTCACACGTTTCTCGCTCTTAACTGAAAAGCATTGGATTATAGAGGACCTGTGGTTTGTATCATTTTCAGAAACAGAGTTGACCTAGAAATGTTCCGTGTATGTAGGAAACACAGTTCTTTTGTTCTGAGCATACTCACAATTCCCTCTGTATTAGAGACTCTAGAAAGCAAGAGCGTGCTTCTTGCTCTAAAGCACAGTGTGTTTCATGGATGAGAACTATGCTGTCTGTTTCCCTTCAGAAACGGAGTTAAATGCCAGGCTCTGTGTCTTCCTACAAGAAAGACTTCGTTTCAGGTAAAGGCAGTCACTTTTCAGCTCAAACAAAGCTACATTGTTCACGAACCTCACACGTTTCTCACTCTTAACTGAAAAGCATTGGATTTTAGAGGACCTGTGGTTTATATCAGTTTCAGAAACAGAGTTGAACTAGATATGGTCTCCGTGTGTAGGAAACACAGTTCTTTTGTTCTGAGCACACTCACGTTTCCCTCTGTATTAGAGACTCTAGAAAGCAAGAGCGTGCTTCTTGCTCTAAAGCAGAGTGTGTTTCATGGATGAGATCTGTGCTGTGTGTTTCCCTTCAGAAACGGAGTTAAATGCCAGGCTCTGTGTCTTCCTACAAGCAAGACTTCGTTTCAGGTAAAAGCAGTCACTTTTCAGCTCAAACGAAGCTACATTGTTCACAAAGCTCACACCTTTCTCCCTCTTAACAGAAAAGAATTGGATGTTAGAGGACCTGTGCTTTGTATCAGTTTCAGAAACAGAGTTGAACTAGATATGGTGCGTGTGTGTAGGAAACACAGTTCTTTTATTCTGAGCACTCTCACGTTTCCCTCTGTATTAGAGATGCTAGAAAGGAAGAGCATGATTCTTGCTCTAAAGCAGAGTGTGTTTCATGGATGAGAACTGTGCTGTGTGTTTCCCTTCAGAAACGGAGTTAAATTCCAGGCTCTGTGTATTACTATAAGAAAGACATCGTTTCAGAAAAATGCAGTCAGTTTTCAGCTCAAACGAAGCTACATTGTTCACACAGCTCCCACGTTTCTCGCTCTTAACTGAAAATCAATGCAATTTAGAGGACCTGTGGTTTGTATCAGTTTCAGAAACAGAGTTGAACTAGATATGGTCCGTGTGTGTAGGAAACACAGTTCTTTTGTTCTGAGCACACTCAACTTTCCCTCTGTATTAGAGACTCTGGAAAGCAAGAGACTGCTTCTTGCTCTAACGCACAGTGTGTTTCATGGATGAGAACTGTGCTGTGTGTTTCCCTACAGAAACAGAGTTAAATGCCAGGCTCTGTGTCTTCCTACAAGAAAGACTTCGTTTCAGGTAAAGGCAGTCACTTTTCAGCTCAAACAAAGCTACATTGTTCACGAAGCTCACACGTTTCTGGCTCTTAACTGAAAAGCATTGGATTTTAGAGGACCTGTGGTTTGTATCATTTTCAGAAACAGAGTTGACCTAGATATGTTCCGTGTATGTAGGAAACACAGTTCTTTTGTTCTGAGCATACTCACGTTTCCCTCTGTGTTAGAGACTCTAGAAAGCAAGAGCGTGCTTCTTGCTCTAAAGCACAGTGTGTTTCATGGATGAGAACTATGCTGTTTGTTTCCCTTCAGAAACGGAGTTAAATGCCAGGCTCTGTGTCTTCCTACAAGCAAGACTTCGTTTCAGGTAAACGCAATCACTTTTCAGCTCACAGGAAGCTACATAGTTCACGAAGCTCACACGTTTCTCGTTAATAACTGAAAAGCACTGTATTTGAGAGGACCTGTGGTTTGTATCAGTTTCAGAAACAGAGTCCAACTAGATATGGTCCGTGTGTGTAGGAAACACAGTTCTTTTGTTCTGAGCACACTCACCTTTCCCTCTGTATTAGAGACTCTAGAAAGCAAGAGACTGCTTCTTGCTCTAAAGCACAGTGTGTTTCATGGAAGAGAACTGTGGTGTGTGTTTCCCTACAGAAACGGAGTTAAATGCCAGGCTCTGTGTCTTCCTACAAGAAAGACTTCGTTTCAGGTAAAAGCAGTCACTTTTCAGCTCAAACAAAGCTACATTGTTCACGAAGCTCACACGTTTCTCGCTCTTAACTGAAAAGCATTGGATTTTAGAGGACCTGTGGTTTGTATCATTTTCAGAAACAGAGTTGACCTAGATATGTTCCGTGTGTGTAGGAAACACAGTTCTTTTGTTCTGAGCATACTCACGTTTCCCTCTGTATTAGAGACTCTAGAAAGCAAGAGACTGCTTCTTGCTCTCAAGCACAGTGTGTTTCATGGATGAGAACTGTGCTGTGTGTTTCCCTAGAGAAACGGAGTTAAATGCCAGGCTCTGTGTCTTCCTACAAGCAAGACTTCGTTTCAGGTAAACGCAATCACTTTTCAGCTCACAGGAAGCTACATAGTTCACAAAGCTCACACGTTTCTCCCTCTTAACTGAAAAGCATTGGATTTTAGAGGACCTGTGGTTTATATCAGTTTCAGAAACAGAGTTGAACTAGATATGGTCTCTGTGTGTAGGAAACACAGTTCTTTGGTTCTCAGCACACTCACGTTTTCCTCTGGATTAGAGACTCTAGAAAGCAAGAGCGTGCTTCTTGCCCTAAAGCACAGTGTGTTTCATGGATGAGATCTGTGCTGTGTGTTATCGTTCAGAAACGGAGTTAAATGCCAGGCTCTGTGGCTTCCAACAAGCAAGACTTCGTTTCAGGTAAAGGCAGTCACTTTTCAGCTCAAAGTAAGCTACATTTTTCACAAATCTCACACGTTTCTCGCTCATAACTGAAAAGCATTGCATGTTAGAGGACCTGTGGTTTGTATCATTTTCAGAAACAGAGTTGACCTAGATATGGTCCGTGTGTGTAGAAAACACAGTTCTTTGGTTCTGAGCACACTCACGTTTCCCTCTGTATTAGAGAGTCTAGAAAGCAAGAGCGTGCTTCTTGCTCTAAAGCAGAGTGTGTTTCATGGATGAGATCTGTGCTGTGTGTTTCCCTTCAGAAACGGAGTTAAATGCCAGGCTCTGTGTCTTCCTACAAGCAAGACTTTGTTTCAGGTAAAAGCAGTCACTTTTCAGCTCAAACGAAGCTACATTGTTCACAAAGCTCACACGTTTCTCCCTCTTAACAGAAAAGAATTGGATGTTAGAGGACCTGTGCTTTGTATCAGTTTCAGAAACAGAGTTGAACTAGATGTGGTCCGTGTGTGTAGGAAACACAGTTCTTTTGTTCTGAGCACACTCACGTTTTCCTCTGGATTAGAGACTCTAGAAAGCAAGAGCGTGCTTCTTGCTCTAAAGCAGAGTGTGTTTCATGGATGAGAACTGAGCTGTGTGTTTCCCTTCAGAAACGGAGTTAAATGCCAGGCTCTGTGTCTTCCTACAAGCAAGACTTCGTTTCAGGTAAACACAGTCATTTTTCAGCTCAAAGTAAGCTACATTGTTCACAAAGCTCACACGTTTCTCGCTCATAACTGAAAATCATTGCATGTTAGAGGACCTGTGGTTTGTATCAGTTTCAGAAACAGAGTTGAACTAGATATGGTCCGTGTGTGTAGGAAACACAGTTCTTTTGTTCTGAGCACACTCACGTTTCCCTCTGTATTAGAGACTCTAGAAAGCAAGAGCGTGCTTCTTGCTCTAAAGCACAGTGTGTTTCATGGATGAGAACTGTGCTGTGTGTTTCCCTACAGAAACGGAGTTAAATGCCAGGCTCTGTGTCTTCCTACAAGAAAGACTTCGTTTCAGGTAAAGGCAGTCACTTTTCAGCTCAAACTAAGCTACATTGTTCACGAAGCTCACACGTTTCTCGCTCTTAACTGAAAAGCATTGGATTTTAGAGGACCTGTGGTTTGTATCATTTTCAGAAACAGAGTTGACCTAGATATGTTCCGTGTATGTAGGAAACACAGTTCTTTTGTTCTGAGCATACTCACGTTTCCCTCTGTATTAGAGACTCTAGAAAGCAAGAGCGTGCTTCTTGCTCTAAAGCACAGTGTGTTTCATGGATGAGAACTATGCTGTTTGTTTCCCTTCAGAAACGGAGTTCAATGCCAGGCTCTGTGTCTTCCTACAAGCAAGACTTCGTTTCAGGTAAACGCAATCACTTTTCAGCTCACAGGAAGCTACAAAGTTCACGAAGCTCACACGTTTCTCACTCATAACTGAAAAGCACTGTATTTGAGAGGACCTGTGGTTTGTATCAGTTTCAGAAACAGAGTCCAACTAGATATGGTCCGTGTGTGTAGGAAACACAGTTCTTTTGTTCTGAGCACACTCACGTTTCCCTTTGTATTAGAGATTCTAGAAAGCAAGTGCGTGCTTCTTTCTCTAAAGCAGAGTGTGTTTCTGGGATGAGAACTGTGCTGTGTGATTCCATTCAGAAACGGAGTTAAATGCCAGGCTCTGTGTCTTCCTACAAGCAAGACTTCGTTTCAGGAAAACGCAATCACTTTTCAGCTCAAACGAAGCTACATTGTTCACAAAGCTCACACGTGTCTCGCACTTAACTGAAAAGCATTGGATGTTAGAGGACCTGTACTTTGTATAAGTTTCAGAAACAGAGTTGAACTAGATGTGGTCCGTGTGTGTAGGAAACACAGTTCTTTTGTTCTGAGCACACTCACGTTTTCCTCTGGATTAGAGACTCTAGAAAGCAAGAGCGTGCTTCTTGCTCTAAAGCAGAGTGTGTTTCATGGATGAGAACTGAGCTGTGTGTTTCCCTTCAGAAACGGAGTTAAATGCCAGGCTCTGTGTCTTCCTACAAGCAAGACTTCGTTTCAGGTAAACACAGTCATTTTTCAGCTCAAAGTAAGCTACATTGTTCACAAAGCTCACACGTTTCTCGCTCATAACTGAAAATCATTGCATGTTAGAGGACCTGTGGTTTGTATCAGTTTCAGAAACAGAGTTGAACTAGATATGGTCCGTGTGTGTAGGAAACACAGTTCTTTTGTTCTGAGCACACTCACGTTTCCCTCTGTATTAGAGACTCTAGAAAGCAA
Organism: Onychomys leucogaster; assembly: GCA_949786385.1. Classification (NCBI taxonomy): domain Eukaryota; kingdom Metazoa; phylum Chordata; class Mammalia; order Rodentia; family Cricetidae; genus Onychomys; species Onychomys leucogaster. The sequence continues at coordinate 1,468,064 of CATKUP010000101.1, read as the reverse complement.
GAGCGTGCTTCTTGCTCTAAAGCACAGTGTGTTTCATGGATGAGAACTGTGCTGTGTGTTTCCCTACAGAAACGGAGTTAAATGCCAGGCTCTGTGTCTTCCTACAAGAAAGACTTCGTTTCAGGTAAAGGCAGTCACTTTTCAGCTCAAACAAAGCTACATTGTTCACGAAGCTCACACGTTTCTCGCTCTTAACTGAAAAGCATTGGATTTTAGAGGACCTGTGGTTTGTATCATTTTCAGAAACAGAGTTGACCTAGATATGTTCCGTGTATGTAGGAAACACAGTTCTTTTGTTCTGAGCATACTCACGTTTCCCTCTGTATTAGAGACTCTAGAAAGCAAGAGACTGCTTCTTGCTCTAAAGCACAGTGTGTTTCATGGATGAGAACTGTGCTGTGTGTTTCCCTAGAGAAACGGAGTTAAATGCCAGGCTCTGTGTCTTCCTACAAGCAAGACTTCGTTTCAGGTAAACGCAATCACTTTTCTGCTCACAGGAAGCTACATAGTTCACAAAGCTCACACGTTTCTCCCTCTTAACTGAAAAGCATTGGATTTTAGAGGATCTGTGGTTTATATCAGTTTCAGAAACAGAGTTGAACTAGATATGGTCTCTGTGTGTAGGAAACACAGTTCTTTGGTTCTGAGCACACTCACGTTTTCCTCTGGATTAGAGACTCTAGAAAGCAAGATCGTGCTTCTTGCTCTAAAGCACAGTGTGTTTCATGGATGAGATCTGTGCTGTGTGTTATCGTTCAGAAACGGAGTTAAATGCCAGGCTCTGTGGCTTCCAACAAGCAAGACTTCGTTTCAGGTAAAGGCAGTCACTTTTCAGCTCAAAGTAAGCTACATTTTTCACAAATCTCACAAGTTTCTCGCTCATAACTGAAAAGCATTGCATGTTAGAGGACCTGTGGTTTGTATCATTTTCAGAAACAGAGTTGACCTAGATATGGTCCGTGTGTGTAGAAAACACAGTTCTTTGGTTCTGAGCACACTCACGTTTCCCTCTGTATTAGAGAGTCTAGAAAGCAAGAGCGTGCTTCTTGCTCTAAAGCAGAGTGTGTTTCATGGATGAGATCTGTGCTGTGTGTTTCCCTTCAGAAACGGTGTTAAATGCCAGGCTCTGTGTCTTCCTACAAGCAAGACTTCGTTTCAGGTAAAAGCAGTCACTTTTCAGCTCAAACGAAGCTACATTGTTCACAAAGCTCACACGTATCTCCCTCTTAACAGAAAAGAATTGGATGTTAGAGGACCTGTGCTTTGTATCAGTTTCAGAAACGGAGTTGAACTAGATATGGTGCGTGTGTGTAGGAAACACAGTTCTTTTGTTCTGAGCATACTCACAATTCCCTCTGTATTAGAGACTCTAGAAAGCAAGAGCGTGCTTCTTGCTCTAAAGCACAGTGTGTTTCATGGATGAGAACTATGCTGTGTGTTTCCCTTCAGAAACAGAGTTAAATTCCAGGCTCTGTGTATTGCTATAAGAAAGACATCATTTCAGATAAATGCAGTCAGTTTTCAGCTCAAACAAAGCTACATTGTTCACACAGCTCACACATTTCTCGCTCTTAACTGAAAATCAATGCAATTTAGAGGACCTGTGGTTTGTATCAGTTTCAGAAACAGAGTTGAACTAGATATGGTCCGTGTGTGTAGGAAACACAGTTCTTTTGTTCTGAGCACACTCAAGTTTCCCTCTGTATTAGAGACTCTGGAAAGCAAGAGACTGCTTCTTGCTCTAAAGCACAGTGTGTTTCATGGATGAGAACTGTGCTGTGTGTTTCCCTACAGAAACGGAGTTAAATGCCAGGCTCTGTGTCTTCCTACAAGAAAGACTTCGTTTCAGGTAAAGGCAGTCACTTTTCAGCTCAAACAAAGCTACATTGTTCACGAAGCTCACACGTTTCTCGCTCTTAACTGAAAAGCATTGGATTATAGAGGACCTGTGGTTTGTATCATTTTCAGAAACAGAGTTGACCTAGAAATGTTCCGTGTATGTAGGAAACACAGTTCTTTTGTTCTGAGCATACTCACAATTCCCTCTGTATTAGAGACTCTAGAAAGCAAGAGCGTGCTTCTTGCTCTAAAGCACAGTGTGTTTCATGGATGAGAACTATGCTGTCTGTTTCCCTTCAGAAACGGAGTTAAATGCCAGGCTCTGTGTCTTCCTACAAGAAAGACTTCGTTTCAGGTAAAGGCAGTCACTTTTCAGCTCAAACAAAGCTACATTGTTCACGAACCTCACACGTTTCTCACTCTTAACTGAAAAGCATTGGATTTTAGAGGACCTGTGGTTTATATCAGTTTCAGAAACAGAGTTGAACTAGATATGGTCTCCGTGTGTAGGAAACACAGTTCTTTTGTTCTGAGCACACTCACGTTTCCCTCTGTATTAGAGACTCTAGAAAGCAAGAGCATGCTTCTTGCTCTAAAGCAGAGTGTGTTTCATGGATGAGATCTGTGCTGTGTGTTTCCCTTCAGAAACGGAGTTAAATGCCAGGCTCTGTGTCTTCCTACAAGCAAGACTTCGTTTCAGGTAAAAGCAGTCACTTTTCAGCTCAAACGAAGCTACATTGTTCACAAAGCTCACACCTTTCTCCCTCTTAACAGAAAAGAATTGGATGTTAGAGGACCTGTGCTTTGTATCAGTTTCAGAAACAGAGTTGAACTAGATATGGTGCGTGTGTGTAGGAAACACAGTTCTTTTATTCTGAGCACTCTCACGTTTCCCTCTGTATTAGAGATTCTAGAAAGGAAGAGCATGATTCTTGCTCTAAAGCAGAGTGTGTTTCATGGATGAGAACTGTGCTGTGTGTTTCCCTTCAGAAACGGAGTTAAATTCCAGGCTCTGTGTATTACTATAAGAAAGACATCGTTTCAGAAAAATGCAGTCAGTTTTCAGCTCAAACGAAGCTACATTGTTCACACAGCTCCCACGTTTCTCGCTCTTAACTGAAAATCAATGCAATTTAGAGGACCTGTGGTTTGTATCAGTTTCAGAAACAGAGTTGAACTAGATATGGTCCGTGTGTGTAGGAAACACAGTTCTTTTGTTCTGAGCACACTCAACTTTCCCTCTGTATTAGAGACTCTGGAAAGCAAGAGACTGCTTCTTGCTCTAACGCACAGTGTGTTTCATGGATGAGAACTGTGCTGTGTGTTTCCCTACAGAAACAGAGTTAAATGCCAGGCTCTGTGTCTTCCTACAAGAAAGACTTCGTTTCAGGTAAAGGCAGTCACTTTTCAGCTCAAACAAAGCTACATTGTTCACGAAGCTCACACGTTTCTGGCTCTTAACTGAAAAGCATTGGATTTTAGAGGACCTGTGGTTTGTATCATTTTCAGAAACAGAGTTGACCTAGATATGTTCCGTGTATGTAGGAAACACAGTTCTTTTGTTCTGAGCATACTCATGTTTCCCTCTGTATTAGAGACTCTAGAAAGCAAGAGCGTGCTTCTTGCTCTAAAGCACAGTGTGTTTCATGGATGACAACTATGCTGTTTGTTTCCCTTCAGAAACGGAGTTAAATGCCAGGCTCTGTGTCTTCCTACAAGCAAGACTTCGTTTCAGGTAAACGCAATCACTTTTCAGCTCACAGGAAGCTACATAGTTCACGAAGCTCACACGTTTCTCACTCTTAACTGAAAAGCATTGGATTTTAGAGGACCTGTGGTTTGTATCAGTTTCAGAAACAGAGTTGAACTAGATATGGTCCGTGTGTGTAGGAAACACAGTTCTTTTGTTCTGAGCACACTCAAGTTTCCCTCTGTATTAGAGACTCTGGAAAGCAAGAGACTGCTTATTGCTCTAAAGCACAGTGTGTTTCATGGATGAGAACTGTGCTGTGTGTTTCCCTACAGAAACGGAGTTAAATGCCAGGCTCTGTGTCTTCCTACAAGAAAGACTTCATTTCAGGTAAACGCAATCACTTTTCAGCTCACAGGAAGCTACATAGTTCACGAAGCTCACACGTTTCTCACTCTTAACTGAAAAGCATTGGATTTAGAGGACCTGTGGTTTATATCATTTTCAGAAACAGAGTTGAACTAGATATGGTCCGTGTGTGTAGAAAACACAGTTCTTTTGTTCTGAGCACACTCACGTTTCCCTCTGTATTAGAGACTCTATAAAGCAAGAGCGTGCTTCTTGCTCTAAAGCAGAGTGTGTTTCATGGATGAGATATGTGCTGTGTGTTTCCCTTCAGAAACAGAGTTAAATGCCAGGCTCTGTGTCTTCCTACAAGCAAGACTTCGTTTCAGGTAAAAGCAGTGACTTTTCAGCTCAAACGAAGCTACATTGTTCACAAAGCTCACACGTTTCTCCCTCTTAACAGAAAAGAATTGGATGTTAGAGGACCTGTGCTTTGTATCAGTTTCAGAAACAGAGTTGAACTAGATATGGTGCGTGTGTGTAGGAAACACAGTTCTTTTATTCTGAGCACTCTCACGTTTCCCTCTGTATTAGAGACTCTAGAAAGCAAGAGCGTGCTTCTTGCTCTAAAGCACAGTGTGTTTCATGGATGAGAACTATGCTGTGTGTTTCCCTTCAGAAACAGAGTTAAATTCCAGGCTCTGTGTATTGCTATAAGAAAGACATCGTTTCAGATAAATGCAGTCAGTTTTCAGCTCAAACAAAGCTACATTGTTCACACAGCTCACACATTTCTCGCTCTTAACTGAAAATCAATGCAATTTAGAGGACCTGTGGTTTGTATCAGTTTCAGAAACAGAGTTGAACTAGATATGGTCCGTGTGTGTAGGAAACACAGTTCTTTTGTTCTGAGCATACTCACAATTCCCTCTGTATTAGAGACTCTAGAAAGCAAGAGCGTGCTTCTTGCTCTAAAGCACAGTGTGTTTCATGGATGAGAACTATGCTGTGTGTTTCCCTTCAGAAACGGAGTTAAATGCCAGGCTCTGTGTCTTCCTACAAGAAAGACTTCGTTTCAGGTAAAGGCAGTCACTTTTCAGCTCAAACAAAGCTACATTGTTCACGAACCTCACACGTTTCTCACTCTTAACTGAAAAGCATTGGATTTTAGAGGACCTGTGGTTTATATCAGTTTCAGAAACAGAGTTGAACTAGATATGGTCTCCGTGTGTAGGAAACACAGTTCTTTTGTTCTGAGCACACTCACGTTTCCCTCTGTATTAGAGACTCTAGAAAGCAAGAGCGTGCTTCTTGCTCTAAAGCAGAGTGTGTTTCATGGATGAGATCTGTGCTGTGTGTTTCCCTTCAGAAACGGAGTTAAATGCCAGGCTCTGTGTCTTCCTACAAGCAAGACTTCGTTTCAGGTAAAAGCAGTCACTTTTCAGCTCAAACGAAGCTACATTGTTCACAAAGCTCACACCTTTCTCCCTCTTAACAGAAAAGAATTGGATGTTAGAGGACCTGTGCTTTGTATCAGTTTCAGAAACAGAGTTGAACTAGATATGGTGCGTGTGTGTAGGAAACACAGTTCTTTTATTCTGAGCACTCTCACGTTTCCCTCTGTATTAGAGATTCTAGAAAGGAAGAGCATGATTCTTGCTCTAAAGCAGAGTGTGTTTCATGGATGAGAACTGTGCTGTGTGTTTCCCTTCAGAAACGGAGTTAAATTCCAGGCTCTGTGTATTACTATAAGAAAGACATCGTTTCAGAAAAATGCAGTCAGTTTTCAGCTCAAACGAAGCTACATTGTTCACACAGCTCCCACGTTTCTCGCTCTTAACTGAAATTCAATGCAATTTAGAGGACCTGTGGTTTGTATCAGTTTCAGAAACAGAGTTGAACTAGATATGGTCCGTGTGTGTAGGAAACACAGTTCTTTTGTTCTGAGCACACTCAACTTTCCCTCTGTATTAGAGACTCTGGAAAGCAAGAGACTGCTTCTTGCTCTAACGCACAGTGTGTTTCATGGATGAGAACTGTGCTGTGTGTTTCCCTACAGAAACAGAGTTAAATGCCAGGCTCTGTGTCTTCCTACAAGAAAGACTTCGTTTCAGGTAAAGGCAGTCACTTTTCAGCTCAAACAAAGCTACATTGTTCACGAAGCTCACACTTTTCTCGCTCTTAACTGAAAAGCATTGGATTTTAGAGGACCTGTGGTTTGTATCATTTTCAGAAACAGAGTTGACCTAGATATGTTCCGTGTATGTAGGAAACACAGTTCTTTTGTTCTGAGCATACTCACGTTTCCCTCTGTATTAGAGACTCTAGAAAGCAAGAGCGTGATTCTTGCTCTAAAGCACAGTGTGTTTCATGTATGACAACTATGCTGTTTGTTTCCCTTCAGAAACGGAGTTAAATGCCAGGCTCTGTGTCTTCCTACAAGCAAGACTTCGTTTCAGGTAAACGCAATCACTTTTCAGCTCACAGGAAGCTACATAGTTCACGAAGCTCACACGTTTCTCACTCTTAACTGAAAAGCATTGGATTTTAGAGGACCTGTGGTTTGTATCAGTTTCAGAAACAGAGTTGAACTAGATATGGTCCGTGTGTGTAGGAAACACAGTTCTTTTGTTCTGAGCACACTCAAGTTTCCCTCTGTATTAGAGACTCTGGAAAGCAAGAGACTGCTTATTGCTCTAAAGCACAGTGTGTTTCATGGATGAGAACTGTGCTGTGTGTTTCCCTACAGAAACGGAGTTAAATGCCAGGCTCTGTGTCTTCCTACAAGAAAGACTTCATTTCAGGTAAACGCAATCACTTTTCAGCTCACAGGAAGCTACATAGTTCACGAAGCTCACACGTTTCTCACTCTTAACTGAAAAGCATTGGATTTAGAGGACCTGTGGTTTATATCATTTTCAGAAACAGAGTTGAACTAGATATGGTCCGTGTGTGTAGAAAACACAGTTCTTTTGTTCTGAGCACACTCACGTTTCCCTCTGTATTAGAGACTCTATAAAGCAAGAGCGTGCTTCTTGCTCTAAAGCAGAGTGTGTTTCATGGATGAGATCTGTGCTGTGTGTTTCCCTTCAGAAACAGAGTTAAATGCCAGGCTCTGTGTCTTCCTACAAGCAAGACTTCGTTTCAGGTAAAAGCAGTGACTTTTCAGCTCAAACGAAGCTACATTGTTCACAAAGCTCACACGTTTCTCCCTCTTAACAGAAAAGAATTGGATGTTAGAGGACCTGTGCTTTGTATCAGTTTCAGAAACAGAGTTGAACTAGATATGGTGCGTGTGTGTAGGAAACACAGTTCTTTTATTCTGAGCACTCTCACGTTTCCCTCTGTATTAGAGATTCTAGAAAGGAAGAGCATGATTCTTGCTCTAAAGCAGAGTGTGTTTCATGGATGAGAACTGTGCTGTGTGTTTCCCTTCAGAAACGGAGTTAAATTCCAGGCTCTGTGTATTACTATAAGAAAGACATCGTTTCAGATAAATGCAGTCAGTTTTCAGCTCAAATGAAGCTACATTGTTCACACAGCTCACACGTTTCTCGCTCTTAACTGAAAATCAATGCAATTTAGAGGACCTGTGGTTTGTATCAGTTTCAGAAACAGAGTTGAACTAGATATGGTCCGTGTGTGTAGGAAACACAGTTCTTTTGTTCTGAGCACACTCAAGTTTCCCTGTGTATTAGAGACTCTGGAAAGCAAGAGACTGCTTCTTGCTCTAACGCACAGTGTGTTTCATGGATGAGAACTGTGCTGTGTGTTTCCCTTCAGAAACGGAGTTAAATGCCAGGCTCTGTGTCTTCCTACAAGAAAGACTTCGTTTCAGGTAAAGGCAGTCACTTTTCAGCTCAAACAAAGCTACATTGTTCACGAAGCTCACACGTTTCTCTCTCTTAACTGAAAAGCATTGGATTTTAGAGGACCTGTGGTTTGTATCATTTTCAGAAACAGAGTTGACCTAGATATGTTCCGTGTATGTAGGAAACACAGTTCTTTTGTTCTGAGCATACTCACGTTTCCCTCTGTATTAGAGACTCTAGAAAGCAAGAGCGTGCTTCTTGCTCTAAAGCACAGTGTGTTTCATGGATGAGAACTATGCTGTTTGTTTCCCTTCAGAAACGGAGTTAAATGCCAGGCTCTGTGTCTTCCTACAAGCAAGACTTCTTTTCAGGTAAACGCAATCACTTTTCAGCTCACAGGAAGCTTCATAGTTCACGAAGCTCACACGTTTCTCACTCTTAACTGAGAAGCATTGGATTTAGAGGTCCTGTGGTTTATATCAGTTTCAGAAACAGAGTTGAACTAGATATGGTCTCCGTGTGTAGGAAACACAGTTCTTTGTTTCTCAGCACACTCACGTTTTTCTCTGGATTAGAGACTCTAGAAAGCAAGAGCGTGCTTCTTGCTCTAAAGCACAGTGTGTTTCATGGATGAGATCTGTGCTGTGTGTTATCATTCAGAAACGGAGTTAAATGCCAGGCTCTGTGTCTTCCCACAAGCAAGACTTCGTTTCAGGTAAAGGCAGTCACTTTTCAGCTCAAAGTAAGCTACATTGTTCAGAAATCTCACACGTTTCTCGCTCATAACTGAAAAGCATTGCATGTTAGAGGACCTGTGGTTTGTATCATTTTCAGAAACAGAGTTGACCTAGATATGGTCCGTGTGTGTAGAAAACACAGTTCTTGTGTTCTGAGCACACTCACGTTTCCCTCTGTATTAGAGACTCTAGAAAGCAAGAGCGTGCTTCTTGCTCTAAAGCAGAGTGTGTTTCATGGATGAGATCTGTGCTGTGTGTTTCCCTTCAGAAACAGAGTTAAATGCCAGGCTCTGTGTCTTCCTACAAGCAAGACTTCGTTTCAGGTAAAAGCAGTGACTTTTCAGCTCAAACGAAGCTACATTGTTCACAAAGCTCACACGTTTCTCCCTCTTAACAGAAAAGAATTGGATGTTAGAGGACCTGTGCTTTGTATCAGTTTCAGAAACAGAGTTGAACTAGATATGGTGCGTGTGTGTAGGAAACACAGTTCTTTTATTCTGAGCACTCTCACGTTTCCCTCTGTATTAGAGATTCTAGAAAGGAAGAGCATGATTCTTGCTCTAAAGCAGAGTGTGTTTCATGGATGAGAACTGTGCTGTGTGTTTCCCTTCAGAAACGGAGTTAAATTCCAGGCTCTGTGTATTACTATAAGAAAGACATCGTTTCAGATAAATGCAGTCAGTTTTCAGCTCAAATGAAGCTACATTGTTCACACAGCTCACACGTTTCTCGCTCTTAACTGAAAATCAATGCAATTTAGAGGACCTGTGGTTTGTATCAGTTTCAGAAACAGAGTTGAACTAGATATGGTCCGTGTGTGTAGGAAACACAGTTCTTTTGTTCTGAGCACACTCAAGTTTCCCTCTGTATTAGAGACTCTGGAAAGCAAGAGACTGCTTCTTGCTCTAATGCACAGTGTGTTTCATGGATGAGAACTGTGCTGTGTGTTTCCCTTCAGAAACGGAGTTAAATGCCAGGCTCTGTGTCTTCCTACAAGCAAGACTTCGTTTCAGGTAAACGCAATCACTTTTCAGCTCACAGGAAGCTACATAGTTCACGAAGCTCACACGTTTCTCACTCTTAACTGAAAAGCATTGGATTTTAGAGGACCTGTGGTTTATATCAGTTTCAGAAACAGAGTTGAACTAGATATGGTCTCCGTGTGTAGGAAACACAGTTCTTTGGTTCTCAGCACACTCACGTTTTTCTCTGGATTAGAGACTCTAGAAAGCAAGAGCGTGCTTCTTGCTCTAAAGCACAGTGTGTTTCATGGATGAGATCTGTGCTGTGTGTTATCATTCAGAAACGGAGTTAAATGCCAGGCTCTGTGTCTTCCCACAAGCAAGACTTCGTTTCAGGTAAAGGCAGTCACTTTTCAGCTCAAAGTAAGCTACATTGTTCACAAATCTCACACGTTTCTCGCTCATAACTGAAAAGCATTGCATGTTAGAGGACCTGTGGTTTGTATCATTTTCAGAAACAGGGTTGACCTAGATATGGTCCGTGTGTGTAGAAAACACAGTTCTTGTGTTCTGAGCACACTCACGTTTCGCTCTGTATTAGAAACTCTAGAAAGCAAGAGCGTGCTTCTTGCTCTAAAGTAGAGTGTGTTTCAAGGATGAGATCTGTGCTGTGTGTTTCCCTTCAGAAACGGAGTTAAATGCCAGGCTCTGTGTCTTCCTACAAGCAAGACTTCGTTTCAGGTAAAAGCAGTCACTTTTCAGCTCAAACGAACCTACATTGTTCACAAAGCTCACACGTTTCTCCCTCTTAACAGAAAAGAATTGGATGTTAGAGGACCTGTGCTTTGTATCAGTTTCAGAAACAGAGTTGAACTAGATATGGTGCGTGTGTGTAGGAAACACAGGTCTATTGTTCTGAGCACACTCACGTTTCCCTCTGTATTAGAGATTCTAGAAAGCAAGAGCGTGCTTCTTGCTCTAAAGCAGAGTGTGTTTCAAGGATGAGAACTGTGCTGTGTGTTTCCCTTCAGAAACGGAGTTAAATTCCAGGCTCTGTGTATTACTATAAGAAAGACATCGTTTCAGATAAATGCAGTCAGTTTTCAGCTCAAACGAAGCTACATTGTTCACACAGCTCACACGTTTCTCGCTCTTAACTGAAAATCAATGCAATTTAGAGGACCTGTGGTTTGTATCAGTTTCACAAACAGAGTTGAACTAGATATGGTCCGTGTGTGTAGGAAACACAGTTCTATTGTTCTGAGCACACTCAAGTTTCCCTCTGTATTAGAGACTCTGGAAAGCAAGAGACTGCTTCTTGCTCTAACGCACAGTGTGTTTCATGGATGAGAACTGTGCTGTGTGTTTCCCTTCAGAAACGGAGTTAAATGCCAGGCTCTGTGTCTTCCTACAAGAAAGACTTCGTTTCAGGTAAAGGCAGTCACTTTTCAGCTCAAACAAAGCTACATTGTTCACGAAGCTCACACGTTTCTCTCTCTTAACTGAAAAGCATTGGATTTTAGAGGACCTGTGGTTTGTATCATTTTCAGAAACAGAGTTGACCTAGATATGCTCCGTGTATGTAGGAAACACAGTTCTTTTGTTCTGAGCATACTCACGTTTCCCTCTGTATTAGAGACTCTAGAAAGCAAGAGCGTGCTTCTTGCTCTAAAGCACAGTGTGTTTCATGGATGAGAACTATGCTGTTTGTTTCCCTTCAGAAACGGAGTTAAATGCCAGGCTCTGTGTCTTCCTACAAGCAAGACTTCTTTTCAGGTAAACGCAATCACTTTTCAGCTCACAGGAAGCTTCATAGTTCACGAAGCTCACACGTTTATCACTCTTAACTGAAAAGCATTGGATTTAGAGGACCTGTGGTTTATATCAGTTTCAGAAAAAGAGTTGAACTAGATATGGTCTCCGTGTGTAGGAAACACAGTTCTTTGGTTCTCAGCACACTCACGTTTTTCTCTGGATTAGAGACTCTAGAAAGCAAGAGCGTGCTTCTTGCTCTAAAGCACAGTGTGTTTCATGGATGAGATCTGTGCTGTGTGTTATCATTCAGAAACGGAGTTAAATGCCAGGCTCTGTGTCTTCCCACAAGCAAGACTTCGTTTCAGGTAAAGGCAGTCACTTTTCAGCTCAAAGTAAGCTACATTGTTCAGAAATCTCACACGTTTCTCGCTCATAACTGAAAAGCATTGCATGTTAGAGGACCTGTGGTTTGTATCATTTTCAGAATCAGGGTTGACCTAGATATGGACCGTGTGTGTAGAAAACACAGTTCTTTTGTTCTGAGCACACTCACGTTTCCCTCTTTATTAGAGAATCTAGAAAGCAAGAGCGTGCTTCTTCCTCTAAAGTAGAGTGTGTTTCAAGGATGAGATCTGTGCTGTGTGTTTCCCTTCAGAAACGGAGTTAAATGCCAGGCTCTGTGTCTTCCTACAAGCAAGACTTCGTTTCAGGTAAAAGCAGTCACTTTTCAGCTCAAACGAAGCTACATTGTTCACAAAGCTCACACGTTTCTCCCTCTTAACAGAAAAGAATTGGATGTTAGAGGACCTGTGCTTTGTATCAGTTTCAGAAACAGAGTTGAACTAGATATGGTGCGTGTGTGTAGGAAACACAGTTCTTTTATTCTGAGCACTCTCACGTTTCCCTCTGTATAGAGACTCTGGAAAGCAAGAGACTGCTTCTTGCTCTAAAGCACAGTGTGTTTCATGGATGAGAACTGTGCTGTATGTATCCCTACAGAAACGGAGTTAAATGCCAGGCTCTGTGTCTTCCCACAAGCAAGACTTCGTTTCAGGTAAAAGCAGTCACTTTTCAGCTCAAACGAAGCTACATTGTTCACACAGCTCACACGTTTCTCGCTCTTAACTGAAAATCAATGCAATTTAGAGGACCTGTGGTTTGTATCAGTTTCAGAAACAGAGTTGAACTAGATATGGTCCGTGTGTGTAGGAAACACAGTTCTTTTGTTCTGAGCACACTCATGTTCCCCTCTGTATTAGAGACTCTGGAAAGCAAGAGACTGCTTCTTGCTCTAAAGCAGAGTGTGTTTCATGGATGAGAACTGTGCTGTGTGTTTCCCTTCAGAAACGGAGTTAAATGTCAGGCTCTGTGTTTTCCTACAAGCAAGACTTCTTTTCAGGTAAACACAGTCAATTTTCAGCTCAAACGGAGCTACATTGTTCACGAAGCTCACAAGTTTATCGCTCTTAACTGAAAAGCATTGGATTTTAGAGGACCTGTGGTTTGTATCATTTTCAGAAACAGAGTTGACCTAGATATAGTCCGTGTGTGTAGAAAACACAGTTCTTTTGTTCTGAGCACACTCACGTTTCCCTCTGTATTAGAGATTCTAGAAAGGAAGAGCATGATTCTTGCTCTAAAGCAGAGTGTGTTTCATGGATGAGAACTATGTAGTTTGTTTCCCTTCAGAAACGGAGTAAAATGCCAGGCTCTGTGTCTTCCTACAAGCAAGACTTCGTTTCAGGTAAACGCAATCACTTTTCAGCTCAAAGGAAGCTACATAGTTCACGAAGCTCACACGTTTCTCACTCTTAACTGAAAAGCATTGGATTTTAGAGGACCTGTGGTTTGTATCAGTTTCAGAAACAGAGTTGAACTAGATATGGTCCGTGTGTGTAGGAAACACAGTTCTTTTGTTCTGAGCACACTCAAGTTTCCCTCTGTATTAGAGACTCTGGAAAGCAAGAGACTGCTTCTTGCTCTAATGCACAGTGTGTTTCATGGATGAGAACTGTGCTGTGTGTTTCCCTTCAGAAACGGAGTTAAATGCCAGGCTCTGTGTCTTCCTACAAGCAAGACTTCGTTTCAGGTAAACGCAATCACTTTTCAGCTCACAGGAAGCTACATAGTTCACGAAGCTCACACGTTTCTCACTCTTAACTGAAAAGCATTGGATTTTAGAGGACCTGTGGTTTATATCAGTTTCAGAAACAGAGTTGAACTAGATATGGTCTCCGTGTGTAGGAAACACAGTTCTTTGGTTCTCAGCACACTCACGTTTTTCTCTGGATTAGAGACTCTAGAAAGCAAGAGCGTGCTTCTTGCTCTAAAGCACAGTGTGTTTCATGGATGAGATCTGTGCTGTGTGTTATCATTCAGAAACGGAGTTAAATGCCAGGCTCTGTGTCTTCCCACAAGCAAGACTTCGTTTCAGGTAAAGGCAGTCACTTTTCAGCTCAAAGTAAGCTACATTGTTCACAAATCTCACACGTTTCTCGCTCATAACTGAAAAGCATTGCATGTTAGAGGACCTGTGGTTTGTATCATTTTCAGAAACAGGGTTGACCTAGATATGGTCCGTGTGTGTAGAAAACACAGTTCTTGTGTTCTGAGCACACTCACGTTTCGCTCTGTATTAGAAACTCTAGAAAGCAAGAGCGTGCTTCTTGCTCTAAAGTAGAGTGTGTTTCAAGGATGAGATCTGTGCTGTGTGTTTCCCTTCAGAAACGGAGTTAAATGCCAGGCTCTGTGTCTTCCTACAAGCAAGACTTCGTTTCAGGTAAAAGCAGTCACTTTTCAGCTCAAACGAACCTACATTGTTCACAAAGCTCACACGTTTCTCCCTCTTAACAGAAAAGAATTGGATGTTAGAGGACCTGTGCTTTGTATCAGTTTCAGAAACAGAGTTGAACTAGATATGGTGCGTGTGTGTAGGAAACACAGGTCTATTTTTCTGAGCACACTCACGTTTCCCTCTGTATTAGAGATTCTAGAAAGCAAGAGCGTGCTTCTTGCTCTAAAGCAGAGTGTGTTTCAAGGATGAGAACTGTGCTGTGTGTTTCCCTTCAGAAACGGAGTTAAATTCCAGGCTCTGTGTATTACTATAAGAAAGACATCGTTTCAGATAAATGCAGTCAGTTTTCAGCTCAAACGAAGCTACATTGTTCACACAGCTCACACGTTTCTCGCTCTTAACTGAAAATCAATGCAATTTAGAGGACCTGTGGTTTGTATCAGTTTCACAAACAGAGTTGAACTAGATATGGTCCGTGTGTGTAGGAAACACAGTTCTATTGTTCTGAGCACACTCAAGTTTCCCTCTGTATTAGAGACTCTGGAAAGCAAGAGACTGCTTCTTGCTCTAACGCACAGTGTGTTTCATGGATGAGAACTGTGCTGTGTGTTTCCCTTCAGAAACGGAGTTAAATGCCAGGCTCTGTGTCTTCCTACAAGAAAGACTTCGTTTCAGGTAAAGGCAGTCACTTTTCAGCTCAAACAAAGCTACATTGTTCACGAAGCTCACACGTTTCTCTCTCTTAACTGAAAAGCATTGGATTTTAGAGGACCTGTGGTTTGTATCATTTTCAGAAACAGAGTTGACCTAGATATGCTCCGTGTATGTAGGAAACACAGTTCTTTTGTTCTGAGCATACTCACGTTTCCCTCTGTATTAGAGACTCTAGAAAGCAAGAGCGTGCTTCTTGCTCTAAAGCACAGTGTGTTTCATGGATGAGAACTATGCTGTTTGTTTCCCTTCAGAAACGGAGTTAAATGCCAGGCTCTGTGTCTTCCTACAAGCAAGACTTCTTTTCAGGTAAACGCAATCACTTTTCAGCTCACAGGAAGCTTCATAGTTCACGAAGCTCACACGTTTATCACTCTTAACTGAAAAGCATTGGATTTAGAGGACCTGTGGTTTATATCAGTTTCAGAAAAAGAGTTGAACTAGATATGGTCTCCGTGTGTAGGAAACACAGTTCTTTGGTTCTCAGCACACTCACGTTTTTCTCTGGATTAGAGACTCTAGAAAGCAAGAGCGTGCTTCTTGCTCTAAAGCACAGTGTGTTTCATGGATGAGATCTGTGCTGTGTGTTATCATTCAGAAACGGAGTTAAATGCCAGGCTCTGTGTCTTCCCACAAGCAAGACTTCGTTTCAGGTAAAGGCAGTCACTTTTCAGCTCAAAGTAAGCTACATTGTTCAGAAATCTCACACGTTTCTCGCTCATAACTGAAAAGCATTGCATGTTAGAGGACCTGTGGTTTGTATCATTTTCAGAATCAGGGTTGACCTAGATATGGACCGTGTGTGTAGAAAACACAGTTCTTTTGTTCTGAGCACACTCACGTTTCCCTCTTTATTAGAGAATCTAGAAAGCAAGAGCGTGCTTCTTCCTCTAAAGTAGAGTGTGTTTCAAGGATGAGATCTGTGCTGTGTGTTTCCCTTCAGAAACGGAGTTAAATGCCAGGCTCTGTGTCTTCCTACAAGCAAGACTTCGTTTCAGGTAAAAGCAGTCACTTTTCAGCTCAAACGAAGCTACATTGTTCACAAAGCTCACACGTTTCTCCCTCTTAACAGAAAAGAATTGGATGTTAGAGGACCTGTGCTTTGTATCAGTTTCAGAAACAGAGTTGAACTAGATATGGTGCGTGTGTGTAGGAAACACAGTTCTTTTATTCTGAGCACTCTCACGTTTCCCTCTGTATAGAGACTCTGGAAAGCAAGAGACTGCTTCTTGCTCTAAAGCACAGTGTGTTTCATGGATGAGAACTGTGCTGTATGTATCCCTACAGAAACGGAGTTAAATGCCAGGCTCTGTGTCTTCCCACAAGCAAGACTTCGTTTCAGGTAAAAGCAGTCACTTTTCAGCTCAAACGAAGCTACATTGTTCACACAGCTCACACGTTTCTCGCTCTTAACTGAAAATCAATGCAATTTAGAGGACCTGTGGTTTGTATCAGTTTCAGAAACAGAGTTGAACTAGATATGGTCCGTGTGTGTAGGAAACACAGTTCTTTTGTTCTGAGCACACTCATGTTCCCCTCTGTATTAGAGACTCTAGAAAGCAAGAGACTGCTTCTTGCTCTAAAGCAGAGTGTGTTTCATGGATGAGAACTGTGCTGTGTGTTTCCCTTCAGAAACGGAGTTAAATGTCAGGCTCTGTGTTTTCCTACAAGCAAGACTTCTTTTCAGGTAAACACAGTCAATTTTCAGCTCAAACGGAGCTACATTGTTCACGAAGCTCACAAGTTTATCGCTCTTAACTGAAAAGCATTGGATTTTAGAGGACCTGTGGTTTGTATCATTTTCAGAAACAGAGTTGACCTAGATATAGTCCGTGTGTGTAGAAAACACAGTTCTTTTGTTCTGAGCACACTCACGTTTCCCTCTGTATTAGAGATTCTAGAAAGGAAGAGCATGATTCTTGCTCTAAAGCAGAGTGTGTTTCATGGATGAGAACTATGTAGTTTGTTTCCCTTCAGAAACGGAGTAAAATGCCAGGCTCTGTGTCTTCCTACAAGCAAGACTTCGTTTCAGGTAAACGCAATCACTTTTCAGCTCAAAGGAAGCTACATAGTTCACGAAGCTCACACGTTTCTCACTCTTAACTGAAAAGCATTGGATTTTAGAGGACCTGTGGTTTGTATCAGTTTCAGAAACAGAGTTGAACTAGATATGGTCCGTGTGTGTAGGAAACACAGTTCTTTTGTTCTGAGCACACTCAAGTTTCCCTCTGTATTAGAGACTCTGGAAAGCAAGAGACTGCTTCTTGCTCTAATGCACAGTGTGTTTCATGGATGAGAACTGTGCTGTGTGTTTCCCTTCAGAAACGGAGTTAAATGCCAGGCTCTGTGTCTTCCTACAAGCAAGACTTCGTTTCAGGTAAACGCAATCACTTTTCAGCTCACAGGAAGCTACATAGTTCACGAAGCTCACACGTTTCTCACTCTTAACTGAAAAGCATTGGATTTTAGAGGACCTGTGGTTTATATCAGTTTCAGAAACAGAGTTGAACTAGATATGGTCTCCGTGTGTAGGAAACACAGTTCTTTGGTTCTCAGCACACTCACGTTTTTCTCTGGATTAGAGACTCTAGAAAGCAAGAGCGTGCTTCTTGCTCTAAAGCACAGTGTGTTTCATGGATGAGATCTGTGCTGTGTGTTATCATTCAGAAACGGAGTTAAATGCCAGGCTCTGTGTCTTCCCACAAGAAAGACTTCGTTTCAGGTAAAGGCAGTCACTTTTCAGCTCAAAGTAAGCTACATTGTTCACAAATCTCACACGTTTCTCGCTCATAACTGAAAAGCATTGCATGTTAGAGGACCTGTGGTTTGTATCATTTTCAGAAACAGGGTTGACCTAGATATGGTCCGTGTGTGTAGAAAACACAGTTCTTGTGTTCTGAGCACACTCACGTTTCGCTCTGTATTAGAAACTCTAGAAAGCAAGAGCGTGCTTCTTGCTCTAAAGTAGAGTGTGTTTCAAGGATGAGATCTGTGCTGTGTGTTTCCCTTCAGAAACGGAGTTAAATGCCAGGCTCTGTGTCTTCCTACAAGCAAGACTTCGTTTCAGGTAAAAGCAGTCACTTTTCAGCTCAAACGAACCTACATTGTTCACAAAGCTCACACGTTTCTCCCTCTTAACAGAAAAGAATTGGATGTTAGAGGACCTGTGCTTTGTATCAGTTTCAGAAACAGAGTTGAACTAGATATGGTGCGTGTGTGTAGGAAACACAGGTCTATTTTTCTGAGCACACTCACGTTTCCCTCTGTATTAGAGATTCTAGAAAGCAAGAGCGTGCTTCTTGCTCTAAAGCAGAGTGTGTTTCAAGGATGAGAACTGTGCTGTGTGTTTCCCTTCAGAAACGGAGTTAAATTCCAGGCTCTGTGTATTACTATAAGAAAGACATCGTTTCAGATAAATGCAGTCAGTTTTCAGCTCAAACGAAGCTACATTGTTCACACAGCTCACACGTTTCTCGCTCTTAACTGAAAATCAATGCAATTTAGAGGACCTGTGGTTTGTATCAGTTTCACAAACAGAGTTGAACTAGATATGGTCCGTGTGTGTAGGAAACACAGTTCTATTGTTCTGAGCACACTCAAGTTTCCCTCTGTATTAGAGACTCTGGAAAGCAAGAGACTGCTTCTTGCTCTAACGCACAGTGTGTTTCATGGATGAGAACTGTGCTGTGTGTTTCCCTTCAGAAACGGAGTTAAATGCCAGGCTCTGTGTCTTCCTACAAGAAAGACTTCGTTTCAGGTAAAGGCAGTCACTTTTCAGCTCAAACAAAGCTACATTGTTCACGAAGCTCACACGTTTCTCTCTCTTAACTGAAAAGCATTGGATTTTAGAGGACCTGTGGTTTGTATCATTTTCAGAAACAGAGTTGACCTAGATATGCTCCGTGTATGTAGGAAACACAGTTCTTTTGTTCTGAGCATACTCACGTTTCCCTCTGTATTAGAGATTCTAGAAAGCAAGAGCGTGCTTCTTGCTCTAAAGCACAGTGTGTTTCATGGATGAGAACTATGCTGTTTGTTTCCCTTCAGAAACGGAGTTAAATGCCAGGCTCTGTGTCTTCCTACAAGCAAGACTTCTTTTCAGGTAAACGCAATCACTTTTCAGCTCACAGGAAGCTTCATAGTTCACGAAGCTCACACGTTTCTCACTCTTAACTGAAAAGCATTGGATTTAGAGGACCTGTGGTTTATATCAGTTTCAGAAAAAGAGTTGAACTAGATATGGTCTCCGTGTGTAGGAAACACAGTTCTTTGGTTCTCAGCACACTCACGTTTTTCTCTGGATTAGAGACTCTAGAAAGCAAGAGCGTGCTTCTTGCTCTAAAGCACAGTTTGTTTCATGGATGAGATCTGTGCTGTGTGTTATCATTCAGAAACGGAGTTAAATGCCAGGCTCTGTGTCTTCCCACAAGCAAGACTTCGTTTCAGGTAAAGGCAGTCACTTTTCAGCTCAAAGTAAGCTACATTGTTCAGAAATCTCACACGTTTCTCGCTCATAACTGAAAAGCATTGCATGTTAGAGGACCTGTGGTTTGTATCATTTTCAGAAACAGGGTTGACCTAGATATGGACCGTGTGTGTAGAAAACACAGTTCTTTTGTTCTGAGCACACTCACGTTTCCCTCTTTATTAGAGAATCTAGAAAGCAAGAGCGTGCTTCTTCCTCTAAAGTAGAGTGTGTTTCAAGGATGAGATCTGTGCTGTGTGTTTCCCTTCAGAAACGGAGTTAAATGCCAGGCTCTGTGTCTTCCTACAAGCAAGACTTCGTTTCAGGTAAAAGCAGTCACTTTTCAGCTCAAACGAAGCTACATTGTTCACAAAGCTCACACGTTTCTCCCTCTTAACAGAAAAGAATTGGATGTTAGAGGACCTGTGCTTTGTATCAGTTTCAGAAACAGAGTTGAACTAGATATGGTGCGTGTGTGTAGGAAACACAGTTCTTTTATTCTGAGCACTCTCACGTTTCCCTCTGTATAGAGACTCTGGAAAGCAAGAGACTGCTTCTTGCTCTAAAGCACAGTGTGTTTCATGGATGAGAACTGTGCTGTATGTATCCCTACAGAAACGGAGTTAAATGCCAGGCTCTGTGTCTTCCCACAAGCAAGACTTCGTTTCAGGTAAAAGCAGTCACTTTTCAGCTCAAACGAAGCTACATTGTTCACACAGCTCACACGTTTCTCGCTCTTACCTGAAAATCAATGCAATTTAGAGGACCTGTGGTTTGTATCAGTTTCAGAAACAGAGTTGAACTAGATATGGTCCGTGTGTGTAGGAAACACAGTTCTTTTGTTCTAAGCACACTCACGTTTCCCTTTGTATTAGATAGTCTAGAAAGCAAGAGCGTGCTTCTTTCTCTAAAGCAGAGTGTGTTTCTGGGATGAGAACTGTGCTGTGTGATTCCATTCAGAAACGGATTTAAATGCCAGGCTCTGAGTCTTCCTACAAGCAAGACTTCGTTTCAGGAAAACGCAGTCACTTTTCAGCTCAAACGAAGCTACATTGTTCACGAAGCTCACAGGTGTCTCGCACTTAACTGAAAAGCATTGGATGTTAGAGGACCTGTACTTTGTATCAGTTTCAGAAACAGAGTTGAACTAGATTTGGTCCCTGTGTGTAGGAAACACAGTTCTTTTGTTCTGAGCACACTCACGTCTTCCTCTGGATTAGAGACTCTAGAAAGCAAGAGCGTGCTTCTTGCTCTCAAGCAGAGTGTGTTTCATGGATGAGAACTGTGCTGTGTGTTTCCCTTCAGAAACGGAGTTAAATGCCAGGCTCTGTGTCTTCCTACAAGCAAGACTTCGTTTCAGGTAAACACAGTCATTTTTCAGCTCAAAGTAAGCTACATTGTTCACAAAGCTCACACGTTTCTCGCTCATAACTGAAAAGCATTGCATGTTAGAGGACCTGTGGTTTGTATCAATTTCAGAAACAGAGTTGAACTAGATATGGTCCGGGTGTAGGAAACACAGTTCTTTTGTTCTGAGCACACTCACATTTCCCTCTCTATTTGAGACTCTAGAAAGCAAGAGCGTTCTTCTTGCTCTAAAGCACAGTGTGTTTTATGGATGAGATCTGTGCTGTGTGTTTCCGTTCAGAAACGGAGTTAAAAGACAGGCTCTGTGTCTTACTATTAGCAAGACATCGTTTCAGATACATGCAGTCACATTTCAGCTCAAAGGAATCTACATTGTTCATGAAGCTCACACGTTTCTCACTCTTAACTGAAAAGCATTGGATTTTGGAGGACCTGTAATTTGTATCATTTTCAGAAACAGAGTTGACCTAGATATGGTCCCTGTGTGTAGGAAACACAGTTCTTTTGTTCTGAGCACACTCACGTTTTCCTCTGGATTAGAGATTCTAGAAAGCAAGAGCGTGCTTCTTGGTCTAAAGCATAGTGTGTTTCATTGATGAGATCTGTGCTGTGTGTTATCATTCAGAAACGGAGTTAAATGCCAGGCTCTGTGTCTTCCAACAAGCAAGACTTCGTTTCAGGTAAAGGCAGTTACTTTTAAGCTCAAAGTAAGCTACATTGTTCACAAATCTCACACGTTTCTCGCTCATAACTGAAAAGCATTGCATGTTAGAGGACCTGTGGTTTGTATCATTTTCGGAAACAGAGTTGACCTAGATATGGTCCGTGTGTGTAGGAAACACAGTTCTTTTGTTCTGAGCACACTCATGTTCCCCTCTGTATTAGAGATTCTAGAAAACAAGAGCATGATTCTTGCTCTAAAGCAGAGTGTGTTTCATGGATGATAACTGTGCTGTGTGTTTCCCTTCAGAAACGGAGTTAAATTCCAGGCTCTGTGTATTACTATAAGAAAGACATCGTTTCAGATAAATGCAGTCACTTTTCAGCTCAAACGAAGCTACATTGTTCACACAGCTCACATGTTTCTCGCTCTTAAATGAAAATCAATGCAATTTAGAGGACCTGTGGTTTTTATCAGTTTCAGAAACAGAGTTGACCTAGATATGGTCCGTGTGTGTAGGAAACACAGTTCTTTTGTTCTGAGCACACTCACGTTTCCCTCTGTATTAGAGACTCTAGAAAGCAAGAGCGTGCTTCTTGCTCTAAAGCACAGTGTGTTTCATGGATGAGCACTATGCTGTTTATTTCCCTTCAGAAACGAAGTTAAATGCCAGGCTCTGTGTCTTCCTACAAGCAAGACTTCGTTTCAGGTAAACGCAATCACTTTTCAGCTCAAAGGAAGCTACATAGTTCACGAAGCTTACACGTTTCTCACTCTTAACTGAAAAGCATTGGATTTTAGAGGACCTGTGGTTTATATCAGTTTCAGAAACAGAGGTGAACTAGATATGGTCTCTGTGTGTAGGAAACACAGTTCTTTTGTTCTGAGCACACTCACGTTTTCCTCTGGATTAGAGACTCTAGAAAGCAAGAGCGTGCTTTTGGTCTAAAGCATAGTGTGTTTCATGGATGAGATCTGTGCTGTGTGTTATCTTTCAGAAACGGAGTTAAATGCCAGGCTCTGTGTATTCCTGCAAGCAAGACTTCGTTTCAGGTAAACGCAGTCACTTTTCAGCTCAAAGTAAGCTACATTGTTCACAAAGCTCACACCTTTCTCCCTCTTAACAGAAAAGAATTGGATGTTAGAGGACCTGTGGTTTTTATCAGTTTCAGAAACAGAGTTGAACTAGATATGGTGCGTGTGTGTAGGAAACACAGTTCTTTTATTCTAAGCACTCTCATGTTTCCCTCTGTATTAGAGATTCTAGAAAGGAAGAGCATGATTCTTGCTCTAAAGCAGAGTGTGTTTCATGGATGAGAACTGTGCTGTGTGTTTCCCTTCAGAAACGGAGTTAAATTCCAGGCTCTGTGTATTACTAAAAGAAAGACATCGTTTCAGATAAATGCAGTCACTTTTCAGCTCAAACGAAGCTACATTGTTCACACAGCTCACACGTTTCTCACTCTTAACTGAAAATCAATGCAATTTAGAGGACCTGTGGTTTGTATCAGTTTCAGAAACAGAGTTGAACTAGATATGGTCCGTGTGTGTAGGAAACACAGTTCTTTTGTTCTGAGCACACTCATGTTTCCCTCTGTATTAGAGACTCTGGAAAGCAAGAGACTGCTTCTTGTCCTAAAGCACAGTGTGTTTCATGGATGAGAACTATGCTGTTTGTTTCCCTTCAGAAACGGAGTTAATTGCCAAGCTCTGTGTCTTCCTACAAGCAAGACTTCGTTTCAGGTAAAGGCAGTCACTTTTCAGCTCAAACAAAGCTACATTGTTCACGAAGCTCACACGTTTCTGGCTATTAACTGAAAAGCATTGGATTTTAGAGGACCTGTGGTTTGTATCATTTTCAGAAACAGAGTTGAACTAGATATGTTCCCTGTGCGTGGGAAACACAGTTCTTTTGTTCTGAGCATACTCACGTTTCCCTCTGTATTAGAGACCCTAGAAAGCAAGAGCGTGCTTCTTGCTCTAAAGCACAGTGTGTTTCATGGATGAGAACTATGCTGTTTGTTTCCCTTCAGAAACGGAGTTAAATGCCAGGCTCTGTGTCTTCCTACTAGCAAGACTTCATTTCAGGTAAACGCAATCACTTTTCAGCTCAAAGGAAGCTACATAGTTCACGAAGCTCACACGTTTCTCACTCTTAACTGAAAAGCAATGGATTTTAGAGGACCTGTGGTTTATATCAGTTCCAGAAACAGAGTTGAACTAGATATGGTTTCCGTGTGTAGGAAACACAGTTCTTTTGTTCTGAGCACACTCACGTTTTCCTCTGCATTACAGACTCTAGAAAGCAAGAGCGTGCTTCTTGCTCTAAAGCACAGTGTGTTTCATGGATGAGATCTGTGCTGTGTGTTATCGTTCAGAAACGGAGTTAAATGCCAGGCTCTGTGTCTTCCTACAAGCAAGACTTCGTTTCAGGTAAAGGCAGTCACTTTTCAGCTCAAACTAAGCTACATTGTTCACAAATCTCACACGTTTCTCGCTCATAACTGAAAAGCATTGCATGTTAGAGGACCTGTGGTTTGTATCAGTTTCAGAAACAGAGTCCAACTAGATATGGTCCGTGCGTGTAGGAAACACAGTTCTTTTGTTCTGAGCACACTCACGTTTCCCTTTGTATTAGAGACTCTAGAAAGTAAGAATGTGCTTCTTTCTCTAAAGCAGAGTGTGTTTCTGGGATGAGAACTGTGCTGTGTGATTCCATTCAGAAACGGATTTAAATGCCAGGCTCTGTGTCTTCCTACAAGCAAGACTTCGTTTCAAGAAAACGCAGTCACTTTTCAGCTCAAACGAAGCTACATTGTTCACGAAGCTCACACTTGTCTCGCACTTAAGTGAAAAGCATTGGATGTTAGAGGACCTGTACTTTGTATCAGTTTCAGAAACAGAGTTGAACTAGATGTGGTCCCTGTATGTAGGAAACACAGTTCTTTTATTCTGAGCACACTCACGTCTTCCTCTGGTTTAGAGACTCTAGAAAGCAAGAGCGTGCTTCTTGCTCTCAAGCAGAGGGTGTTTCATGGATGAGAACTGTGCTGTGTGTTTCCCTTCAGAAACGGAGTTAAATGCCAGGCTCTGTGTCTTCCTACAAGCAAGACTTCGTTTCAGGTAAACACAGTCATTTTTCAGCTCAAAGTAAGCTACATTGTTCACAAAGCTCACACGTTTCTCGCTCATAACTGAAAAGCATTGCATCTTAGAGCACCTGTGCTTTGTTTCAGTTTCAGAAACAGAGTTGAACAAGATATGGTCCGTGTGTGTAGGAAACACAGTTCATTTATTTTGAGCACTCTCACTTTTCCCTCTGTATTAGAGATTCTAGAAAGGAAGAGCATGATTCTTGCTCTGAAGCAGAGTGTGTTTCATGGATGAGAACTGTGCTGTGTGTTTCCCTTCAGAAACGGAGTTAAATGCCAGGCTCTGTGTCTTCCTACAAGCAATACTTCGTTTCAGGTATACACAGTCACTTTTCACCTCAAAGAATCTACATTGTTCATGAAGCTCACACGTTTCTCACTCTTAACTGAAAACCATTGCATGTTAGAGGACCTGTTGTTTGTATCAGTTTCAGAAACAGAGTCGAAGTAGATATGGTCCATGTGTGTAGGAAACAGTTCTTTTGTTCTGAGCTCACTCACGTTTCCCTCTGTATTAGAGACTCTATAAAGCAAGAGCGTGCTTCTTGCTCTAAAGCAGAGTGTGTTTCATGGATGAGAACTGTGCTGTGTGTTTCCCTTCAGAAACGGAGTTAAATGCCAGGCTCTGTGTCTTCCTACAAGCAAGACTTCGTTTCAGGTAAATACAGTCACTTTTCAGCTCAAACGAAGCTACATTGTTCACAAACCTAACACATTTCTCCCTCTTAACTGAAAAGAATTGGATGTTAGAGGACCTGTGCTTTGTATCAGTTTCAGAAACAGAGTTGAACTAGATATGTGCCGTGTGTAGGAAACACAGTTCTTTTATTCTGAGCACTCTCACGTTTCCCTCTGTATTAGAGATTCCAGAAAGGAAGAGCATGATTCTTGCTCTAAAGCAGAGTGTGTTTCATGGATGAGAACTGTGCTGTGTGTTTCCGTTCAGAAACGGATTTAAATGCCAGGCTCTGTGTCTTCCTACAAGCAAGACTTCGTTTCAGGAAAACGAAGTCACTTTTCAGCTCAAGCGAAGCTACATTGTTCAAGAAGCTCACACGTTTCTCGCTCTTAACTGAAATGCATTGGATTTTGGAGGACCTGTGGTTTGTATCATTTTCTGAAACAGAGTTGACCTAGATATGGTCCGTGTGTCTAGAAAACACAGTTCTTTTGTTCTGAGCACACTCACGTTTCCCTCTGTATTAGAGACTCTAGAAAGCAAGAGCGTGCTTCTTGCTCTCAAGCAGAGTGTGTTTCATGGATGAGAACTGTGCTGTGTGTTTCCCTTCAGAAACGGAGTTAAATGCCAGGCTCTGTGTCTTCCTACAAGCAAGACTTCGTTTCAGGTAAACACAGTCATTTTTCAGCTCAAAGTAAGCTACATTGTTCACAAAGCTCACACGTTTCTCGCTCATACCTGAAAAGCATTGCATGTTAGAGGACCTGTGGTTTGTATCAGTTTCAGAAACAGAGTTGAACTAGATATGGTCCGGGTGTAGGAAACACAGTTCTTTTGTTCTGAGAACACTCACATTTCCCTCTCTATTAGAGACTCTAGAAAGCAAGAGCGTGCTTCTTGCTCTAAAGCAGAGTGTGTTTTATGGATGAGATCAGTGCTATGTGTTTCCGTTCAGAAACGGAGTTAAATGACAGGCTCTGTGTCTTCCTACAAGCAAGACTTCGTTTCAGGTAAACGCAATCACTTTTCAGCTCAAAGGAAGCTACATAGTTCACGAAGCTTACACGTTTCTCACTCTTAACTGAAAAGCATTGGATTTTAGAGGACCTGTGGTTTATATCAGTTTCAGAAACAGAGGTGAACTAGATATGGTCTCTGTGTGTAGGAAACACAGTTCTTTTGTTCTGAGCACACTCACGTTTTCCTCTGGATTAGAGAATCTAGAAAGCAAGAGCGTGCTTTTTGGTCTAAAGCATAGTGTGTTTCATGGATGAGATCTGTGCTGTGTGTTATCGTTCAGAAACGGAGTTAAATGCCAGGCTCTGTGTATTCCTACAAGCAAGACTTTGTTTCAGGTAAACGCAGTCACTTTTCAGCTCAAAGTAAGCTACATTGTTCACAAAGCTCACACCTTTCTCCCTCTTAACAGAAAAGAATTGGATGTTAGAGGACCTGTGGTTTTTATCAGTTTCAGAAACAGAGTTGAACTAGATATGGTGCGTGTGTGTAGGAAACACAGTTCTTTTATTCTGAGCACTCTCACGTTTCCCTCTGTATTAGAGATTCTAGAAAGGAAGAGCATGATTCTTGCTCTAAAGCAGAGTGTGTTTCATGGATGAGAACTGTGCTGTGTGTTTCCCTTCAGAAACGGAGTTAAATTCCAGGCTCTGTGTATTACTATAAGAAAGACATCGTTTCAGATAAATGCAGTCACTTTTCAGCTCAAACGAAGCTACATTGTTCACACAGCTCACACGTTTCTCACTCTTAACTGAAAATCAATGCAATTTAGAGGGCCTGTGGTTTGTATCAGTTTCAGAAACAGAGTTGAACTAGATATGGTCCGTGTGTGTAGGAAACACAGTTCTTTTGTTCTGAGCACACTCATGTTTCCCTCTGTATTAGAGACTCTGGAAAGCAAGAGACTGCTTCTTGCTCTAAAGCACAGTGTGTTTCATGGATGAGAACTATGCTGTTTGTTTCCCTTCAGAAACGGAGTTAAATGCCAGGCTCTGTGTCTTCCTACAAGCAAGACTTCGTTTCAGGTAAAGGCAGTCACTTTTCAGCTCAAACAAAGCTACATTGTTCACGAAGCTCACACGTTTCTGGCTCTTAACTGAAAAGCATTGGATTTTAGAGGACCTGTGGTTTGTATCATTTTCAGAAACAGAGTTGAACTAGATATGTTCCCTGTGCGGGGGAAACACAGTTCTTTTGTTCTGAGCATACTCACGTTTCCCTCTGTATTAGAGACTCTAGAAAGCAAGAGCGTGCTTCTTGCTCTAAAGCACAGTGTGTTTCATGGATGAGAACTATGCTGTTTGTTTCCCTTCAGAAACGGAGTTAAATGCCAGGCTCTGTGTCTTCCTATAAGCAAGACTTCGTTTCAGGTAAACGCAATCACTTTTCAGCTCAAAGGAAGCTACATAGTTCTCGAAGCTCACACGTTTCTCACTCTTAACTGAAAAGCATTGGATTTTAGAGGATCTGTGGTTTATATCAGTTTCAGAAACAGAGTTGAACTATATATGGTCTCCTTGTGTAGGAAACACAGTTCTTTTGTTCTGAGCACACTCACGTTTCCCTTTGTATTAGAGACTCTAGAAAGCAAGAGCGTGCTTCTTGCTCTCAAGCAGAGTGTGTTTCTGGGATGAGAACTGTGCTGTGTGATTCCATTCAGAAACGGATTTAAATGCCAGGCTCTGTGTCTTCCTACAAGCAAGACTTCGTTTCAGGAAAAGGAAGTCACTTTTCAGCTCAAACGAAGCTACATTGTTCAAGAAGCTCACACGTTTCTCGCTCTTAACTGAAATGCATTGGATTTTGGAGGACCTGTGGTTTGTATCATTTTCTGAAACAGAGTTGACCAAGATATGGTCCGTGTGTCTAGAAAACACAGTTCTTTTGTTCTGAGCATACTCACGTTTCCCTCTGTATTAGAGACTCTAGAAAGCAAGAGCGTGCTTCTTGCTCTCAAGCAGAGTGTGTTTCATGGATGAGAACTGTGCTGTGTGTTTCCCTTCAGAAACGGAGTTAAATGCCAGGCTCTGTGTCTTCCTACAAGCAAGACTTCGTTTCAGGTAAACACAGTCATTTTTCAGCTCAAAGTAAGCTACATTGTTCACAAAGCTCACACGTTTCTCGCTCATACCTGAAAAGCATTGCATGTTAGAGGACCTGTGGTTTGTATCAGTTTCAGAAACAGAGTTGAACTAGATATGGTCCAGGTGTAGGAAACACAGTTCTTTTGTTCTGAGAACACTCACATTTCCCTCTCTATTAGAGACTCTAGAAAGCAAGAGCGTGCTTCTTGCTCTAAAGCAGAGTGTGTTTTATGGATGAGATCAGTGCTGTGTGTTTCCGTTCAGAAATGGAGTTAAATGACAGGCTCTGTGTCTTACTATAAGCAAGACATCGTTTCAGATACTTGCAGTCACATTTCAGCTCAAAGGAAGCTACATTGTTCACGAAGCTCACAAGTTTCTCGCTCTTAACAGAAAAGCATTGGATTTTGGAGGACCTGTGGTTTGTATCATTTTCAGAAACAGAGTGGACCTAGATATGGTCCGTGTGTGTAGGAAACACAGTTCTTTTGTTGTGAGCACACTCACGTTTCCCTCTGTATTAGAGACTCTAGAAAGCAAGAGCGTGCTTCTTGCTCTAAAGCACAGTGTGTTTCATGGATGAGCACTATGCTGTTTATTTCCCTTCAGAAACGGAGTTAAATGCCAGGCTCTGTGTCTTCCTACAAGCAAGACTTCGTTTCAGGTAAACGCAATCACTTTTCAGCTCAAAGGAAGCTACATAGTTCACGAAGCTTACACGTTTCTCACTCTTAACTGAAAAGCATTGGATTTTAGAGGACCTGTGGTTTATATCAGTTTCAGAAACAGAGGTGAACTAGATATGGTCTCTGTGTGTAGGAAACACAGTTCTTTTGTTCTGAGCACACTCACGTTTTCCTCTGGATTAGAGACTCTAGAAAGCAAGAGCGTGCTTCTTGCTCTCACGCAGAGGGTGTTTCATGGATGAGAACTGTGCTGTGTGTTTCCCTTCAGAAACGGAGTTAAATGCCAGGCTCTGTGTCTTCCTACAAGCAAGACTTCGTTTCAGGTAAACACAGTCATTTTTCAGCTCAAAGTAAGCTACATTGTTCACAAAGCTCACACGTTTCTCGCTCATAACTGAAAAGCATTGCATGTTAGAGCACCTGTGCTTTGTATCAGTTTCAGAAACAGAGTTGAACTAGATATGGTCCGTGTGTGTAGGAAACACAGTTCATTTATTTTGAGCACTCTCACTTTTCCCTCTGTATTAGAGATTCTAGAAAGGAAGAGCATGATTCTTGCTCTGAAGCAGAGTGTGTTTCATGGATGAGAACTGTGCTGTGTGTTTCCCTTCAGAAACGGAGTTAAATGCCAGGCTCTGTGTCTTCCTACAAGCAATACTTCGTTTCAGGTAAACACAGTCACTTTTCACCTCAAAGAATCTACATTGTTCATGAAGCTCACACGTTTCTCACTCTTAACTGAAAACCATTGCATGTTAGAGGACCTGTTGTTTGTATCAGTTTCAGAAACAGAGTCGAAGTAGATATGGTCCATGTGTGTAGGAAACAGTTCTTTTGTTTTGAGCACACTCACGTTTCCCTCTGTATTAGAGACTCTAGAAAGCAAGAGCGTGCTTCTTGCTCTAAAGCAGAGTGTGTTTCATGGATGAGAACTGTGCTGTGTGTTTCCCTTCAGAAACGGAGTTAAATGCCAGGCTCTGTGTCTTCCTACAAGCAAGACTTCGTTTCAGGTAAATACAGTCACTTTTCAGCTCAAACGAAGCTACATTGTTCACAAACCTAACACATTTCTCCCTCTTAACTGAAAAGAATTGGATGTTAGAGGACCTGTGCTTTGTATCAGTTTCAGAAACGGAGTTGAACTAGATATGGGCCGTGTGTAGGAAACACAGTTCTTTTATTCTGAGCACTCTCACGTTTCCCTCTGTATTAGAGATTCTAGAAAGGAAAAGCATGATTCTTGCTCTAAAGCAGAGTGTGTTTCATGGATGAGAACTGTGCTGTGTGTTTCCATTCAGAAACGGATTTAAATGCCAGGCTCTGTGTCTTCCTACAAGCAAGACTTCGTTTCAGGAAAACGAAGTCACTTTTCAGCTCAAACGAAGCTACATTGTTCAAGAAGCTCACACGTTTCTCACTCTTAACTGAAATGCATTGGATTTTGGAGGACCTGTGGTTTGTATCATTTTCTGAAACAGAGTTGACCTAGATATGGTCCGTGTGTCTAGAAAACACAGTTCTTTTGTTCTGAGCACACTCACGTTTCCCTCTGTATTAGAGACTCTAGAAAGCAAGAGCGTGCTTCTTGCTCTCAAGCAGAGTGTGTTTCATGGATGAGAACTGTGCTTTGTGTTTCCCTTCAGAAACGGAGTTAAATGCCAGGCTCTGTGTCTTCCTACAAGCAAGACTTCGTTTCAGGTAAACACAGTCATTTTTCAGCTCAAAGTAAGCTACATTGTTCACAAAGCTCACACGTTTCTCGCTCATAACTGAAAAGCATTGCATGTTAGAGCACCTGTGCTTTGTATCAGTTTCAGAAACAGAGTTGAACTAGATATGGTCCGTGTGTGTAGGAAACACAGTTCATTTATTTTGAGCACTCTCACTTTTCCATCTGTATTAGAGATTCTAGAAAGGAAGAGCATGATTCTTGCTCTGAAGCAGAGTGTGTTTCATGGATGAGAACTGTGCTGTGTGTTTCCCTTCAGAAACGGAGTTAAATGCCAGGCTCTGTGTCTTCCTACAAGTAATACTTCGTTTCAGGTAAACACAGTCACTTTTCACCTCAAAGAATCTACATTGTTCATGAAGCTCACACGTTTCTCACTCTTAAATGAAAACCATTGCATGTTAGAGGACCTGTTGTTTGTATCAGTTTCAGAAACAGAGTCGAAGTAGATATGGTCCATGTGTGTAGGAAACAGTTCTTTTGTTCTGAGCACACTCACGTTTCCCTCTGTATTAGAGACTCTAGAAAGCAAGAGCGTGCTTCTTGCTCTAAAGCAGAGTGTGTTTCATGGATGAGAACTGTGCTGTGTGTTTCCCTTCAGAAACGGAGTTAAATGCCAGGCTCTGTGTCTTCCTACAAGCAAGACTTCGTTTCAGGAAAACGAAGTCACTTTTCAGCTCAAACGAAGCTACATTGTTCACAAACCTAACACATTTCTGCCTCTTAACTGAAAAGAATTGGATATTAGAGGACCTGTGGTTTGTATCAGTTTCAGAAACAGAGTTGAACTAGATATGGTCCGGGTGTAGGAAACACAGTTCTTTTGTTCTGAGAACACTCACATTTCCCTCTCTTTTAGAGACTCTAGAAAGCAAGAGCGTGCTTCTTGCTCTAAAGCAGAGTGTGTTTTATGGATGAGATCAGTGCTGTGTGTTTCCGTTCAGAAACGGAGTTAAATGACAGGCTCTGTGTCTTACTATAAGCAAGACATCGTTTCAGATACATGCAGTCACATTTCAGCTCAAAGGAAGCTACATTGTTCACGAAGCTCACAAGTTTCTCGCTCTTAACAGAAAAGCATTGGATTTTGGAGGACCTGTGGTTTGTATCATTTTCAGAAACAGAGTTGACCTAGATATGGTCCGTGTGTGTAGGAAACACAGTTCTTTTGTTCTGAGCACACTCACGTTTCCCTCTGTATTAGAGACTCTAGAAAGCAAGAGCGTGCTTCTTGCTCTAAAGCACAGTGTGTTTCATGGATGAGCACTATGCTGTTTATTTCCCTTCAGAAACGGAGTTAAATGCCAGGCTCTGTGTCTTCCTACAAGCAAGACTTCGTTTCAGGTAAACGCAATCACTTTTCAGCTCAAAGGAAGCTACAGAGTTCACGAAGCTTACACGTTTCTCACTCTTAACTGAAAAGCATTGGATTTTAGAGGACCTGTGGTTTATATCAGTTTCAGAAACAGAGGTGAACTAGATATGGTCTCTGTGTGTAGGAAACACAGTTCTTTTGTTCTGAGCACACTCACGTTTCCCTCTGTATTAGAGACTCTAGAAAGCAAGAGCGTGCTTCTTGCTCTCAAGCAGAGTGTGTTTCATGGATGAGAACTGTGCTGTGTGTTTCCCTTCAGAAACGGAGTTAAATGCCAGGCTCTGTGTCTTCCTACAAGCAAGACTTCGTTTCAGGTAAACACAGTCATTTTTCAGCTCAAAGTAAGCTACATTGTTCACAAAGCTCACACGTTTCTCGCTCATACCTGAAAAGCATTGCATGTTAGAGGACCTGTGGTTTGTATCAGTTTCAGAAACAGAGTTGAACTAGATATGGTCCGGGTGTAGGAAACACAGTTCTTTTGTTCTGAGAACACTCACATTTCCCTCTCTATTAGAGACTCTAGAAAGCAAGAGCGTGCTTCTTGCTCTAAAGCAGAGTGTGTTTTATGGATGAGATCAGTGCTATGTGTTTCCGTTCAGAAACGGAGTTAAATGACAGGCTCTGTGTCTTCCTACAAGCAAGACTTCGTTTCAGGTAAACGCAATCACTTTTCAGCTCAAAGGAAGCTACATAGTTCACGAAGCTTACACGTTTCTCACTCTTAACTGAAAAGCATTGGATTTTAGAGGACCTGTGGTTTATATCAGTTTCAGAAACAGAGGTGAACTAGATATGGTCTCTGTGTGTAGGAAACACAGTTCTTTTGTTCTGAGCACACTCACGTTTTCCTCTGGATTAGAGAATCTAGAAAGCAAGAGCGTGCTTTTTGGTCTAAAGCATAGTGTGTTTCATGGATGAGATCTGTGCTGTGTGTTATCGTTCAGAAACGGAGTTAAATGCCAGGCTCTGTGTATTCCTACAAGCAAGACTTTGTTTCAGGTAAACGCAGTCACTTTTCAGCTCAAAGTAAGCTACATTGTTCACAAAGCTCACACCTTTCTCCCTCTTAACAGAAAAGAATTGGATGTTAGAGGACCTGTGGTTTTTATCAGTTTCAGAAACAGAGTTGAACTAGATATGGTGCGTGTGTGTAGGAAACACAGTTCTTTTATTCTGAGCACTCTCACGTTTCCCTCTGTATTAGAGATTCTAGAAAGGAAGAGCATGATTCTTGCTCTAAAGCAGAGTGTGTTTCATGGATGAGAACTGTGCTGTGTGTTTCCCTTCAGAAACGGAGTTAAATTCCAGGCTCTGTGTATTACTATAAGAAAGACATCGTTTCAGATAAATGCAGTCACTTTTCAGCTCAAACGAAGCTACATTGTTCACACAGCTCACACGTTTCTCACTCTTAACTGAAAATCAATGCAATTTAGAGGGCCTGTGGGTTGTATCAGTTTCAGAAACAGAGTTGAACTAGATATGGTCCGTGTGTGTAGGAAACACAGTTCTTTTGTTCTGAGCACACTCATGTTTCCCTCTGTATTAGAGACTCTGGAAAGCAAGAGACTGCTTCTTGCTCTAAAGCACAGTGTGTTTCATGGATGAGAACTATGCTGTTTGTTTCCCTTCAGAAACGGAGTTAAATGCCAGGCTCTGTGTCTTCCTACAAGCAAGACTTCGTTTCAGGTAAAGGCAGTCACTTTTCAGCTCAAACAAAGCTACATTGTTCACGAAGCTCACACGTTTCTGGCTCTTAACTGAAAAGCATTGGATTTTAGAGGACCTGTGGTTTGTATCATTTTCAGAAACAGAGTTGAACTAGATATGTTCCCTGTGCGGGGGAAACACAGTTCTTTTGTTCTGAGCATACTCACGTTTCCCTCTGTATTAGAGACTCTAGAAAGCAAGAGCGTGCTTCTTGCTCTAAAGCACAGTGTGTTTCATGGATGAGAACTATGCTGTTTGTTTCCCTTCAGAAACGGAGTTAAATGCCAGGCTCTGTGTCTTCCTATAAGCAAGACTTCGTTTCAGGTAAACGCAATCACTTTTCAGCTCAAAGGAAGCTACATAGTTCTCGAAGCTCACACGTTTCTCACTCTTAACTGAAAAGCATTGGATTTTAGAGGATCTGTGGTTTATATCAGTTTCAGAAACAGAGTTGAACTATATATGGTCTCCTTGTGTAGGAAACACAGTTCTTTTGTTCTGAGCACACTCACGTTTCCCTTTGTATTAGAGACTCTAGAAAGCAAGAGCGTGCTTCTTGCTCTCAAGCAGAGTGTGTTTCTGGGATGAGAACTGTGCTGTGTGATTCCATTCAGAAACGGATTTAAATGCCAGGCTCTGTGTCTTCCTACAAGCAAGACTTCGTTTCAGGAAAACGAAGTCACTTTTCAGCTCAAACGAAGCTACATTGTTCAAGAAGCTCACACGTTTCTCGCTCTTAACTGAAATGCATTGGATTTTGGAGGACCTGTGGTTTGTATCATTTTCTGAAACAGAGTTGACCAAGATATGGTCCGTGTGTCTAGAAAACACAGTTCTTTTGTTCTGAGCATACTCACGTTTCCCTCTGTATTAGAGACTCTAGAAAGCAAGAGCGTGCTTCTTGCTCTCAAGCAGAGTGTGTTTCATGGATGATAACTGTGCTGTGTGTTTCCCTTCAGAAACGTAGTTAAATGCCAGGCTCTGTGTCTTCCTACAAGCAAGACTTCGTTTAAGGTAAACACATTCATTTTTCAGCTCAAAGTAAGCTACATTGTTCACAAAGCTCACACGTTTCTCGCTCATACCTGAAAAGCATTGCATGTTAGAGGACCTGTGGTTTGTATCAGTTTCAGAAACAGAGTTGAACTAGATATGGTCCAGGTGTAGGAAACACAGTTCTTTTGTTCTGAGAACACTCACATTTCCCTCTCTATTAGAGACTCTAGAAAGCAAGAGCGTGCTTCTTGCTCTAAAGCAGAGTGTGTTTTATGGATGAGATCAGTGCTGTGTGTTTCCGTTCAGAAATGGAGTTAAATGACAGGCTCTGTGTCTTACTATAAGCAAGACATCGTTTCAGATACTTGCAGTCACATTTCAGCTCAAAGGAAGCTACATTGTTCACGAAGCTCACAAGTTTCTCGCTCTTAACAGAAAAGCATTGGATTTTGGAGGACCTGTGGTTTGTATCATTTTCAGAAACAGAGTGGACCTAGATATGGTCCGTGTGTGTAGGAAACACAGTTCTTTTGTTGTGAGCACACTCACGTTTCCCTCTGTATTAGAGACTCTAGAAAGCAAGAGCGTGCTTCTTGCTCTAAAGCACAGTGTGTTTCATGGATGAGCACTATGCTGTTTATTTCCCTTCAGAAACGGAGTTAAATGCCAGGCTCTGTGTCTTCCTACAAGCAAGACTTCGTTTCAGGTAAACGCAATCACTTTTCAGCTCAAAGGAAGCTACATAGTTCACGAAGCTTACACGTTTCTCACTCTTAACTGAAAAGCATTGGATTTTAGAGGACCTGTGGTTTATATCAGTTTCAGAAACAGAGGTGAACTAGATATGGTCTCTGTGTGTAGGAAACACAGTTCTTTTGTTCTGAGCACACTCACGTTTTCCTCTGGATTAGAGACTCTAGAAAGCAAGAGCGTGCTTCTTGCTCTCACGCAGAGGGTGTTTCATGGATGAGAACTGTGCTGTGTGTTTCCCTTCAGAAACGGAGTTAAATGCCAGGCTCTGTGTCTTCCTACAAGCAAGACTTCGTTTCAGGTAAACACAGTCATTTTTCAGCTCAAAGTAAGCTACATTGTTCACAAAGCTCACACGTTTCTCGCTCATAACTGAAAAGCATTGCATGTTAGAGCACCTGTGCTTTGTATCAGTTTCAGAAACAGAGTTGAACTAGATATGGTCCGTGTGTGTAGGAAACACAGTTCATTTATTTTGAGCACTCTCACTTTTCCCTCTGTATTAGAGATTCTAGAAAGGAAGAGCATGATTCTTGCTCTGAAGCAGAGTGTGTTTCATGGATGAGAACTGTGCTGTGTGTTTCCCTTCAGAAACGGAGTTAAATGCCAGGCTCTGTGTCTTCCTACAAGCAATACTTCGTTTCAGGTAAACACAGTCACTTTTCACCTCAAAGAATCTACATTGTTCATGAAGCTCACACGTTTCTCACTCTTAACTGAAAACCATTGCATGTTAGAGGACCTGTTGTTTGTATCAGTTTCAGAAACAGAGTCGAAGTAGATATGGTCCATGTGTGTAGGAAACAGTTCTTTTGTTCTGAGCACACTCACGTTTCCCTCTGTATTAGAGACTCTAGAAAGCAAGAGCGTGCTTCTTGCTCTAAAGCAGAGTGTGTTTCATGGATGAGAACTGTGCTGTGTGTTTCCCTTCAGAAACGGAGTTAAATGCCAGGCTCTGTGTCTTCCTACAAGCAAGACTTCGTTTCAGGTAAATACAGTCACTTTTCAGCTCAAACGAAGCTACATTGTTCACAAACCTAACACATTTCTCCCTCTTAACTGAAAAGAATTGGATGTTAGAGGACCTGTGCTTTTTATCAGTTTCAGAAACGGAGTTGAACTAGATATGGGCCGTGTGTAGGAAACACAGTTCTTTTATTCTGAGCACTCTCACGTTTCCCTCTGTATTAGAGATTCTAGAAAGGAAAAGCATGATTCTTGCTCTAAAGCAGAGTGTGTTTCATGGATGAGAACTGTGCTGTGTGTTTCCATTCAGAAACGGATTTAAATGCCAGGCTCTGTGTCTTCCTACAAGCAAGACTTCGTTTCAGGAAAACGAAGTCACTTTTCAGCTCAAACGAAGCTACATTGTTCAAGAAGCTCACACGTTTCTCACTCTTAACTGAAATGCATTGGATTTTGGAGGACCTGTGGTTTGTATCATTTTCTGAAACAGAGTTGACCTAGATATGGTCCGTGTGTCTAGAAAACACAGTTCTTTTGTTCTGAGCACACTCACGTTTCCCTCTGTATTAGAGACTCTAGAAAGCAAGAGCGTGCTTCTTGCTCTCAAGCAGAGTGTGTTTCATGGATGAGAACTGTGCTTTGTGTTTCCCTTCAGAAACGGAGTTAAATGCCAGGCTCTGTGTCTTCCTACAAGCAA
The DNA here is from genome assembly GCA_949786385.1 of Onychomys leucogaster. NCBI lineage: Eukaryota > Metazoa > Chordata > Mammalia > Rodentia > Cricetidae > Onychomys > Onychomys leucogaster. The sequence goes on along the minus strand of CATKUP010000101.1, from coordinate 1,431,078 downwards.
GACTTCGTTTCAGGTAAACACAGTCATTTTTCAGCTCAAAGTAAGCTACATTGTTCACAAAGCTCACACGTTTCTCGCTCATAACTGAAAAGCATTGCATGTTAGAGCACCTGTGCTTTGTATCATTTTCTGAAACAGAGTTGACCTAGATATGGTCCGTGTGTGTAGGAAACACAGTTCATTTATTTTGAGCACTCTCACTTTTCCATCTGTATTAGAGATTCTAGAAAGGAAGAGCATGATTCTTGCTCTGAAGCAGAGTGTGTTTCATGGATGAGAACTGTGCTGTGTGTTTCCCTTCAGAAACGGAGTTAAATGCCAGGCTCTGTGTCTTCCTACAAGTAATACTTCGTTTCAGGTAAACACAGTCACTTTTCACCTCAAAGAATCTACATTGTTCATGAAGCTCACACGTTTCTCACTCTTAAATGAAAACCATTGCATGTTAGAGGACCTGTTGTTTGTATCAGTTTCAGAAACAGAGTCGAAGTAGATATGGTCCATGTGTGTAGGAAACAGTTCTTTTGTTCTGAGCACACTCACGTTTCCCTCTGTATTAGAGACTCTAGAAAGCAAGAGCGTGCTTCTTGCTCTAAAGCAGAGTGTGTTTCATGGATGAGAACTGTGCTGTGTGTTTCCCTTCAGAAACGGAGTTAAATGCCAGGCTCTGTGTCTTCCTACAAGCAAGACTTCGTTTCAGGAAAACGAAGTCACTTTTCAGCTCAAACGAAGCTACATTGTTCACAAACCTAACACATTTCTGCCTCTTAACTGAAAAGAATTGGATATTAGAGGACCTGTGGTTTGTATCAGTTTCAGAAACAGAGTTGAACTAGATATGGTCCGGGTGTAGGAAACACAGTTCTTTTGTTCTGAGAACACTCACATTTCCCTCTCTTTTAGAGACTCTAGAAAGCAAGAGCGTGCTTCTTGCTCTAAAGCAGAGTGTGTTTTATGGATGAGATCAGTGCTGTGTGTTTCCGTTCAGAAACGGAGTTAAATGACAGGCTCTGTGTCTTACTATAAGCAAGACATCGTTTCAGATACATGCAGTCACATTTCAGCTCAAAGGAAGCTACATTGTTCACGAAGCTCACAAGTTTCTCGCTCTTAACAGAAAAGCATTGGATTTTGGAGGACCTGTGGTTTGTATCATTTTCAGAAACAGAGTTGACCTAGATATGGTCCGTGTGTGTAGGAAACACAGTTCTTTTGTTCTGAGCACACTCACGTTTCCCTCTGTATTAGAGACTCTAGAAAGCAAGAGCGTGCTTCTTGCTCTAAAGCACAGTGTGTTTCATGGATGAGCACTATGCTGTTTATTTCCCTTCAGAAACGGAGTTAAATGCCAGGCTCTGTGTCTTCCTACAAGCAAGACTTCGTTTCAGGTAAACGCAATCACTTTTCAGCTCAAAGGAAGCTACAGAGTTCACGAAGCTTACACGTTTCTCACTCTTAACTGAAAAGCATTGGATTTTAGAGGACCTGTGGTTTATATCAGTTTCAGAAACAGAGGTGAACTAGATATGGTCTCTGTGTGTAGGAAACACAGTTCTTTTGTTCTGAGCACACTCACGTTTTCCTCTGGATTAGAGACTCTAGAAAGCAAGAGCGTGCTTTTTGGTCTAAAGCATAGTGTGTTTCATGGATGAGATCTGTGCTGTGTGTTATCGTTCAGAAACGGAGTTAAATGCCAGGCTCTGTGTATTCCTACAAGCAAGACTTCGTTTCAGGTAAACGCAGTCACTTTTCAGCTCAAAGTAAGCTACATTGTTCACAAAGCTCACACCTTTCTCCCTCTTAACAGAAAAGAATTGGATGTTAGAGGACCTGTGGTTTTTATCAGTTTCAGAAACAGAGTTGAACTAGATATGGTGCGTGTGTGTAGGAAACACAGTTCTTTTATTCTGAGCACTCTCACGTTTCCCTCTGTATTAGAGATTCTAGAAAGGAAGAGCATGATTCTTGCTCTAAAGCAGAGTGTGTTTCATGGATGAGAACTGTGCTGTGTGTTTCCCTTCAGAAACGGAGTTAAATTCCAGGCTCTGTGTATTACTATAAGAAAGACATCGATTCAGATAAATGCAGTCACTTTTCAGCTCAAACGAAGCTACATTGTTCACACAGCTCACACGTTTCTCACTCTTAACTGAAAATCAATGCAATTTAGAGGACCTGTGGTTTGTATCAGTTTCAGAAACAGAGTTGAAATAGATATGGTCCGTGTGTGTAGGAAACAGAGTTCTTTTGTTCTGAGCACACTCATGTTTCCCTCTGTATTAGAGACTCTGGAAAGCAAGAGACTGCTTCTTGCTCTAAAGCACAGTGTGTTTCATGGATGAGAACTATGCTGTTTGTTTCCCTTCAGAAACGGAGTTAAATTCCAGGCTCTGTGTCTTCCTACAAGCAAGACTTCGTTTCAGGTAAAGGCAGTCACTTTTCAGCTCAAACAAAGCTACATTGTTCACGAAGCTCACACGTTTCTGGCTCTTAACTGAAAAGCATTGGATTTTAGAGGACCTGTGGTTTGTATCATTTTCAGAAACAGAGTTGAACTAGATATGTTCCCTGTGCGTGGGAAACACAGTTCTTTTGTTCTGAGCATACTCACGTTTCCCTCTGTATTAGAGACTCTAGAAAGCAAGAGCGTGCTTCTTGCTCTAAAGCACAGTGTGTTTCATGGATGAGAACTATGCTGTTTGTTTCCCTTCAGAAACGGAGTTAAATGCCAGGCTCTGTGTCTTCCTATAAGCAAGACTTCGTTTCAGGTAAACGCAATCACTTTTCAGCTCAAAGGAAGCTACATAGTTCTCGAAGCTCACACGTTTCTCACTCTTAACTGAAAAGCATTGGATTTTAGAGGACCTGTGGTTTATATCAGTTTCAGAAACAGAGTTGAACTATATATGGTCTCCTTGTGTAGGAAACACAGTTCTTTTGTTCTGAGCACACTCACGTTTCCCTTTGTATTAGAGACTCTAGAAAGCAAGAGCGTGCTTCTTTCTCTAAAGCACAGTGTGTTTCTGGGATGAGAACTGTGCTGTGTGATTCCATTCACAAACGGATTTAAATGCCAGGCTCTGTGTCTTCCTACATGCAAGACTTCGTTTCAGGAAAACGAAGTCACTTTTCAGCTCAAACGAAGCTACATTGTTCAAGAAGCTCACACGTTTCTCACTCTTAACTGAAATGCATTGGATTTTGGAGGACCTGTGGTTTGTATCATTTTCTGAAACAGAGTTGACCAAGATATGGTCCGTGTGTCTAGAAAACACAGTTCTTTTGTTGTGAGCATACTCACGTTTCCCTCTGTATTAGAGACTCTAGAAAGCAAGAGCGTGCTTCTTGCTCTCAAGCAGAGTGTGTTTCATGGATGAGAACTGTGCTGTGTGTTTCCCTTCAGAAACGGAGTTAAATGCCAGGCTCTGTGTCTTCCTACAAGCAAGACTTCGTTTCAGGTAAACACAGTCATTTTTCAGCTCAAAGTAAGCTACATTGTTCACAAAGCTCACACGTTTCTCGCTCATACCTGAAAAGCATTGCATGTTAGAGGACCTGTGGTTTGTATCAGTTTCAGAAACAGAGTTGAACTAGATATGGTCCGGGTGTAGGAAACACAGTTCTTTTGTTCTGAGAACACTCACATTTCCCTCTCTATTAGAGACTCTAGAAAGCAAGAGCGTGCTTCTTGCTCTAAAGCAGAGTGTGTTTTATGGATGAGATCAGTGCTGTGTGTTTCCGTTCAGAAACGGAGTTAAATGACAGGCTCTGTGTCTTACTATAAGCAAGACATCGTTTCAGATACATGCAGTCACATTTCAGGTCAAAGGAAGCTACATTGTTCACGAAGCTCACAAGTTTCTCGCTCTAAACAGAAAAGCATTGGATTTTGGAGGACCTGTGTTTTGTATCATTTTCAGAAACAGAGTTGACCTAGATATGGTCCGTGTGTGTAGGAAACACAGTTCTTTTGTTCTGAGCACACTCACGTTTCCCTCTGTATTAGAGACTCTAGAAAGCAAGAGCATGCTTCTTGCTCTAAAGCACAGTGTGTTTCATGGATGAGCACTATGCTGTTTATTTCCCTTCAGAAACGGAGTTAAATGCCAGGCTCTGTGTCTTCCTACAAGCAAGACTTCGTTTCAGGTAAACGCAATCACTTTTCAGCTCAAAGGAAGCTACATAGTTCACGAAGCTTACACGTTTCTCACTCTTAACTGAAAAGCATTGGATTTTAGAGGACCTGTGGTTTATATCAGTTTCAGAAACAGGTGAACTAGATATGGTCTCTGTTTGTAGGAAACACAGTTCTTTTGTTCTGAGCACACTCACGTTTTCCTCTGGATTAGAGACTCTAGAAAGCAAGAGCGTGCTTTTTGGTCTAAAGCATAGTGTGTTTCATGGATGAGATCTGTGCTGTGTGTTATCGTTCAGAAACGGAGTTAAATGCCAGGCTCTGTGTATTCCTACAAGCAAGACTTCGTTTCAGGTAAACGCAGTCACTTTTCAGCTCAAAGTAAGCTACATTGTTCACAAAGCTCACACCTTTCTCCTTCTTAACAGAAAAGAATTGGATGTTAGAGGACCTGTGGTTTATATCAGTTTCAGAAACAGAGTTGAACTAGATATGGTTTCCGTGTGTAGGAAACACAGTTCTTTTGTTCTGAGCACACTCACGTTTTCCTCTGGATTACAGACTCTAGAAAGCAAGAGCGTGCTTCTTGCTCTAAAGCACAGTGTGTTTCATGGATGAGATCTGTGCTGTGTGTTATCGTTCAGAAACGGAGTTAAATGCCAGGCTCTGTGTCTTCCTACAAGCAAGACTTCGTTTCAGGTAAAGGCAGTCACTTTTCAGCTCAAACTAAGCTACATTGTTCACAAAGCTCACACGTTTCTCGCTCATAACTGAAAAGCATTGCATGTTAGAGCACCTGTGCTTTGTATCAGTTTCAGAAACAGAGTTGAACTAGATATGGTCCGTGTGTGTAGGAAACACAGTTCATTTATTTTGAGCACTCTCACTTTTCCCTCTGTATTAGAGATTCTAGAAAGGAAGAGCATGATTCTTGCTCTGAAGCAGAGTGTGTTTCATGGATGAGAACTGTGCTGTGTGTTTCCCTTCAGAAACGGAGGTAAATGCCAGGCTCTGTGTCTTCCTACAAGCAATACTTCGTTTCAGGTAAACACAGTCACTTTTCACCTCAAAGAATCTACATTGTTCATGAAGCTCACACGTTTCTCACTCTTAACTGAAAACCATTGCATGTTAGAGGACCTGTTGTTTGTATCAGTTTCAGAAACAGAGTCGAAGTAGATATGGTCCATGTGTGTAGGAAACAGTTCTTTTGTTCTGAGCACACTCGCGTTTCCCTCTGTATTAGAGACTCTAGAAAGCAAGAGCGTACTTCTGGCTCTAAAGCAGAGTGTGTTTCATGGAAGAGAACTGTGCTGTGTGTTTCCCTTCAGAAACGGAGTTAAATGCCAGGCTCTGTGTCTTCCTACAAGCAAGACTTCGTTTCAGGTAAATACAGTCACTTTTCAGCTCAAACGAAGCTACATTGTTCACAAACCTCACACATTTCTCCCTCTTAACTGAAAAGAATTGGATGTTAGAGGACCTGTGCTTTGTATCAGTTTCAGAAACAGAGTTGAACTAGATATGGGCCGTGTGTAGGAAACACAGTTCTTTTATTCTGAGCACTCTCACGTTTCCCTCTGTATTAGAGATTCTAGAAAGGAAGAGCATGATTCTTGCTCTAAAGCAGAGTGTGTTTCATGGATGAGAACTGTGCTGTGTGTTTCCATTCAGAAACGGATTTAAATGCCAGGCTCTGTGTCTTCCTACAAGCAAGACTTCGTTTCAGGAAAACGAAGTCACTTTTCAGCTCAAACGAAGCTACATTGTTCAAGAAGCTCACACGTTTCTCGCTCTTAACTGAAATGCATTGGATTTTGGAGGACCTGTGGTTTGTATCATTTTCTGAAACAGAGTTGACCTAGATATGGTCCGTGTGTCTAGAAAACACAGTTCTTTTGTTCTGAGCACACTCACGTTTCCCTCTGTATTAGAGACTCTAGAAAGGAAGAGCGTGCTTCTTGCTCTCAAGCAGAGTGTGTTTCATGGATGAGAACTGTGCTGTGTGTTTCCATTCAGAAACGGATTTAAATGCCAGGCTCTGTGTCTTCCTACAAGCAAGACTTCGTTTCAGGAAAACACAGTCATTTTTCAGCTCAAAGTAAGCTACATTGTTCACAAAGCTCACACGTTTCTGGCTCTTAACTGAAAAGCATTGGATTTTAGAGGACCTGTGGTTTGTATCATTTTCAGAAACAGAGTTGAACTAGATATGTTCCCTGTGCGTGGGAAACACAGTTCTTTTGTTCTGAGCATACTCACGTTTCCCTCTGTATTAGAGACTCTAGAAAGCAAGAGCGTGCTTCTTGCTCTAAAGCACAGTGTGTTTCATGGATGAGAACTATGCTGTTTGTTTCCCTTCAGAAACGGAGTTAAATGCCAGGCTCTGTGTCTTCCTACAAGCAAGACTTCGTTTCAGGAAAACGAAGTCACTTTTCAGCTCAAACCAAGCTACATTGTTCAAGAAGCTCACACGTTTCTCGCTCTTAACTGAAATGCATTGGATTTTGGAGGACCTGTGGTTTGTATCATTTTCTGAAACAGAGTTGACCAAGATATGGTCCGTGTGTCTAGAAAACACAGTTCTTTTGTTCTGAGCATACTCACGTTTCCCTCTGTATTAGAGACTCTAGAAAGCAAGAGCGTGCTTCTTGCTCTCAAGCAGAGTGTGTTTCATTGATCAGAACTGTGTTGTGTGTTTCCCTTCAGAAATGGAGTTAAATGCCAGGCTCTGTGTCTTCATAAAAGCAAGACTTCGTTTCAGGTAAACACAGTCATTTTTCATCTCAAAGTAAGCTACATTGTTCACAAAGCTCACACGTTTCTCGTTCATAACTGAAAAGCATTGCATGTTAGAGGACCTGTGGTTTGTATCAGTTTCAGAAACAGAGTTGAACTAGATATGGTCCGGGTGTAGGAAACACAGTTCTTTTGTTCTGAGCACACTCACATTTCCCTCTCTATTAGAGACTCTAGAAAGCAAGAGCGTGCTTCTTGCTCTCAAGCAGAGTGTGTTTCATGGATGAGAACTGTGCTGTGTGTTTCCCTTCAGAAACGGAGTTAAATGCCAGGCCCTGTGTCTTCCTACAAGCAAGACTTCGTTTCAGGTAAACACAGTCATTTTTCAGCTCAAAGTAAGCTACATTGTTCACAAAGCTCACAGGTTTCTCGCTCATACCTGAAAAGCATTGCATGTTAGAGGACCTGTGGTTTGTATCAGATTCAGAAACAGAGTTGAACTAGATATGGTCCGTGTGTGTAGGAAACACAGTTCTTTTGTTCTGAGCACACTCACGTTTCCCTCTGTATTAGAGACTCTAGAAAGCAAGAGCGTGCTTCTTGCTCTAGAGCACAGTGTGTTTAATGGATGAGCACTATGCTGTTTATTTCCCTTCAGAAACGGAGTTAAATGCCAGGCTCTGTGTCTTCCTACAAGCAAGACTTCGTTTCAGGTAAACGCAATCATTTTCAGCTCAAAGGAAGCTACATAGTTCACAAAGCTTACACGTTTCTCACTCTTAACTGAAAAGCATTGGATTTTAGAGGACCTGCGGTTTTTATCAGTTTCAGAAACAGAGGTGAACTAGATATGGTCTCTGTGTGTAGGAAACACAGTTCTTTTGTTCTGAGCACACTCAAGTTTTCCTCTGGATTAGAGACTCTAGAAAGCAAGAGCGTGCTTTTTGGTCTAAAGCATAGTGTGTTTCATGGATGAGATCTGTGCTGTGTGTTATCGTTCAGAAACGGAGTTAAATGCCAGGCTCTGTGTTTTCCTACAAGCAAGACTTCGTTTCAGGTAAACGCAGTCACTTTTCAGCTCAAACGAAGCTACATAGTTCACAAAGCTCACACCTTTCTCCCTCTTAACAGAAAAGAATTGGATGTTAGAGGACCTGTGGTTTTTATCAGTTTCAGAAACAGAGTTGAACTAGATATGGTGCGTGTGTGTAGGAAACACAGTTCTTTTATTCTGAGCACTCTCACGTTTCCCTCTGTATTAGAGATTCTAGAAAGGAAGAGCATGATTCTTGCTCTAAAGCAGAGTGTGTTTCATGGATGAGAACTGTGCTGTGTGTTTCCCTTCAGAAACGGAGTTAAATTCCAGGCTCTGTGTATTACTATAAGAAAGACATCGTTTCAGATAAATGCAGTCACTTTTCAGCTCAAACGAAGCTACATTGTTCACACAGCTCACACGTTTCTCACTCTAAACTGAAAATCAATGCAATTTAGAGGACCTGTGGTTTTTATCAGTTTCAGAAACAGAGTTGAACTAGATATGGTGCGTGTGTGTAGGAAACACAGTTCTTTTGTTCTGAGCACACTCATGTTTCCCTCTGTATTAGAGACTCTGGAAAGCAAGAGACTGCTTCTTGCTCTAAAGCAGAGTGTGTTTCATGGATGAGAACTGTGCTGTGTGTTTCCCTTCAGAAACGGAGTTAAATTCCAGGCTCTGTGTATTACTATAAGAAAGACATCGTTTCAGATAAATGCAGTCACTTTTCAGCTCAAACGAAGCTACATTGTTCACACAGCTCACACGTTTCTCACTCTTAACTGAAAATCAATGCAATTTAGAGGACCTGTGGTTTGTATCAGTTTCAGAAACAGAGTTGAACTAGATATGGGCCGTGTGTAGGAAACACAGTTCTTTTATTCTGAGCACTCTCACGTTTCCCTCTGTATTAGAGATTCTAGAAAGGAAGAGCATGATTCTTGCTCTAAAGCAGAGTGTGTTTCATGGATGAGAACTGTGCTGTGTGTTTCCATTCAGAAACGGAGTTAAATGCCAGGCTCTGTGTCTTCCTACAAGCAAGACTTCGTTTCAGGAAAACGAAGTCACTTTTCAGCTCAAAAGAAGCTACATTGTTCAAGAAGCTCACACGTTTCTCGCTCTTAACTGAAATGCATTGGATTTTGGAGGACCTGTGGTTTGTATCATTTTCTGAAACAGAGTTGACCTAGATATGGTCCGTGTGTCTAGAAAACACAGTTCTTTTGTTCTGAGCACACTCACGTTTCCCTCTGTATTAGAGACTCTAGAAAGCAAGAGCGTGCTTCTTGCTCTCAAGCAGAGTGTGTTTCATGGATGAGAACTGTGCTGTGTGTTTCCCTTCAGAAACGGAGTTAAATGCCAGGCCCTGTGTCTTCCTACAAGCAAGACTTCGTTTCAGGTAAACACAGTCATTTTTCAGCTCAAAGTAAGCTACATTGTTCACAAAGCTCACATGTTTCTGGCTCATACCTGAAAAGCATTGCATGTTAGAGGACCTGTGGTTTGTATCAGTTTCAGAAACAGAGTTGAACTAGATATGGTCCGGGTGTAGGAAACACAGTTCTTTTGTTCTGAGCACACTCACATTTCCCTCTATATTAGAGACTCTAGAAAGCAAGAGCGTGCTTCTTGCTCTAAAGCAGAGTGTGTTTTATGGATGAGATCAGTGCTGTGTGTTTCCGTTCAGAAACGGAGTTAAATGACAGGCTCTGTGTCTTACTATAAGCAAGACATCGTTTCAGATACATGCAGTCACATTTCAGCTCAAACGAAGCTACATTGTTCAAGAAGCTCACACGTTTCTCGCTCTTAACTGAAATGCATTGGATTTTGGAGGACCTGTGGTTTGTATCATTTTCTGAAACAGAGTTGACCTAGATATGGTCCGTGTGTGTAGGAAACACAGTTCTTTTGTTCTGAGCACACTCACGTTTCCCTCTGTATTAGAGACTCTAGAAAGCAAGAGCGTGCTTCTTGCTCTAAAGCACAGTGTGTTTCATGGATGAGCACTATGCTGTTTATTTCCCTTCAGAAACGGAGTTAAATGCCAGGCTCTGTGTCTTCCTACAAGCAAGACTTCGTTTCAGGTAAACGCAATCACTTTTCAGCTCAAAGGAAGCTACATAGTTCACGAAGCTTACACGTTTCTCACTCTTAACTGAAAAGCATTGGATTTTAGAGGACCTGTGGTTTATATCAGTTTCAGTAACAGAGGTGAACTAGATATGGTCTCTGTGTGTAGGAAACACAGTTCTTTTGTTCTGAGCACACTCAAGTTTTCCTCTGGATTAGAGACTCTAGAAAGCAAGAGCGTGCTTTTTGGTCTAAAGCATAGTGTGTTTCATGGATGAGATCTGTGCTGTGTGTTATCGTTCAGAAACGGAGTTAAATGCCAGGCTCTGTGTATTCCTACAAGCAAGACTTCGTTTCAGGTAAACGCAGTCACTTTTCAGCTCAAAGTAAGCTACATTGTTCACGAAGCTCACACGTTTCTGGCTCTTAACTGAAAAGCATTGGATTTTAGAGGACCTGTGGTTTGTATCATTTTCAGAAACAGAGTTGAACTAGATATGTTCCCTGTGCGTGGGAAACACAGTTCTTTTGTTCTGAGCATACTCACGTTTCCCTCTGTATTAGAGACTCTAGAAAGCAAGAGCGTGCTTCTTGCTCTAAAGCACAGTGTGTTTCATGGATGAGAACTATGCTGTTTGTTTCCCTTCAGAAACGGAGTTAAATGCCAGGCTCTGTGTCTTCCTACAAGCAAGACTTCGTTTCAGGAAAACGAAGTCACTTTTCAGCTCAAACGAAGCTACATTGTTCAAGAAGCTCACACGTTTCTCGCTCTTAACTGAAATGCATTGGATTTTGGAGGACCTGTGGTTTGTATCATTTTCTGAAACAGAGTTGACCAAGATATGGTCCGTGTGTCTAGAAAACACAGTTCTTTTGTTCTGAGCATACTCACGTTTCCCTCTGTATTAGAGACTCTAGAAAGCAAGAGCGTGCTTCTTGCTCTCAAGCAGAGTGTGTTTCATTGATGAGAACTGTGCTGTGTGTTTCCCTTCAGAAACGGAGTTAAATGCCAGGCTCTGTGTCTTCCTACAAGCAAGACTTCGTTTCAGGTAAACACAGTCATTTTTCAGCTCAAAGTAAGCTACATTGTTCACAAAGCTCACACGTTTCTCGTTCATACCTGAAAAGCATTGCATGTTAGAGGACCTGTGGTTTGTATCAGTTTCAGAAACAGAGTTGAACTAGATATGGTCCGGGTGTAGGAAACACAGTTCTTTTGTTCTGAGCACACTCACATTTCCCTCTCTATTAGAGACTCTAGAAAGCAAGAGCGTGCTTCTTGCTCTCAAGCAGAGTGTGTTTCATGGATGAGAACTGTGCTGTGTGTTTCCCTTCAGAAACGGAGTTAAATGCCAGGCCCTGTGTCTTCCTACAAGCAAGACTTCGTTTCAGGTAAACACAGTCATTTTTCAGCTCAAAGTAAGCTACATTGTTCACAAAGCTCACAGGTTTCTCGCTCATACCTGAAAAGCATTGCATGTTAGAGGACCTGTGGTTTGTATCAGTTTCAGAAACAGAGTTGAACTAGATATGGTCCGTGTGTGTAGGAAACACAGTTCATTTATTTTGAGCACTCTCACTTTTCCCTCTGTATTAGAGATTCTAGAAAGGAAGAGCATGATTCTTGCTCTGAAGCAGAGTGTGTTTCATGGATGAGAACTGTGCTGTGTGTTTCCCTTCAGAAACGGAGTTAAATGCCAGGCTCTGTGTCTTCCTACAAGCAATACTTCGTTTCAGGTAAACACAGTCACTTTTCACCTCAAAGAATCTACATTGTTCATGAAGCTCACACGTTTCTCACTCTTAACTGAAAACCATTCCATGTTAGAGGACCTGTTGTTTGTATCAGTTTCAGAAACAGAGTCGAAGTAGATATGGTCCATGTGTGTAGGAAACAGTTCTTTTGTTCTGAGCACACTCACGTTTCCCTCTGTATTAGAGACTCTATAAAGCAAGAGCGTGCTTCTTGCTCTAAAGCAGAGTGTGTTTCATGGATGAGAACTGTGCTGTGTGTTTCCCTTCAGAAACGGAGTTAAATGCCAGGCTCTGTGTCTTCCTACAATCAAGACTTCGTTTCAGGTAAATACAGTCACTTTTCAGCTCAAACGAAGCTACATTGTTCACAAACCTAACACATTTCTCCCTCTTAACTGAAAAGAATTGGATGTTAGAGGACCTGTGCTTTGTATCAGTTTCAGAAACAGAGTTGAACTAGATATGGGCCGTGTGTAGGAAACACAGTTCTTTTATTCTGAGCACTCTCACGTTTCCCTCTGTATTAGAGATTCCAGAAAGGAAGAGCATGATTCTTGCTCTAAAGCAGAGTGTGTTTCATGGATGAGAACTGTGCTGTGTGTTTCCATTCAGAAACGGATTTAAATGCCAGGCTCTGTGTCTTCCTACAAGCAAGACTTCGTTTCAGGAAAACGAAGTCACTTTTCAGCTCAAGCGAAGCTACATTGTTCAAGAAGCTCACACGTTTCTCGCTCTTAACTGAAATGCATTGGATTTTGGAGGACCTGTGGTTTGTATCATTTTCTGAAACAGAGTTGACCTAGATATGGTCCGTGTGTCTAGAAAACACAGTTCTTTTGTTCTGAGCACACTCACGTTTCCCTCTGTATTAGAGACTCTAGAAAGCAAGAGCGTGCTTCTTGCTCTCAAGCAGAGTGTGTTTCATGGATGAGAACTGTGCTGTGTGTTTCCCTTCAGAAACGGAGTTAAATGCCAGGCTCTGTGTCTTCCTACAAGCAAGACTTCGTTTCAGGTAAACACAGTCATTTTTCAGCTCAAAGTAAGCTACATTGTTCACAAAGCTCACACGTTTCTCGCTCATACCTGAAAAGCATTGCATGTTAGAGGACCTGTGGTTTGTATCAGTTTCAGAAACAGAGTTGAACTAGATATGGTCCGGGTGTAGGAAACACAGTTCTTTTGTTCTGAGAACACTCACATTTCCCTCTCTATTAGAGACTCTAGAAAGCAAGAGCGTGCTTCTTGCTCTAAAGCAGAGTGTGTTTTATGGATGAGATCAGTGCTATGTGTTTGAGTTCAGAAACGGAGTTAAATGACAGGCTCTGTGTCTTCCTACAAGCAAGACTTCGTTTCAGGTAAACGCAATCACTTTTCAGCTCAAAGGAAGCTACATAGTTCACGAAGCTTACACGTTTCTCACTCTTAACTGAAAAGCATTGGATTTTAGAGGACCTGTGGTTTATATCAGTTTCAGAAACAGAGGTGAACTAGATATGGTCTCTGTGTGTAGGAAACACAGTTCTTTTGTTCTGAGCACACTCACGTTTTCCTCTGGATTAGAGAATCTAGAAAGCAAGAGCGTGCTTTTTGGTCTAAAGCATAGTGTGTTTCATGGATGAGATCTGTGCTGTGTGTTATCGTTCAGAAACGGAGTTAAATGCCAGGCTCTGTGTATTCCTACAAGCAAGACTTTGTTTCAGGTAAACGCAGTCACTTTTCAGCTCAAAGTAAGCTACATTGTTCACAAAGCTCACACCTTTCTCCCTCTTAACAGAAAAGAATTGGATGTTAGAGGACCTGTGGTTTTTATCAGTTTCAGAAACAGAGTTGAACTAGATATGGTGCGTGTGTGTAGGAAACACAGTTCTTTTATTCTGAGCACTCTCACGTTTCCCTCTGTATTAGAGATTCTAGAAAGGAAGAGCATGATTCTTGCTCTAAAGCAGAGTGTTTTTCATGGATGAGAACTGTGCTGTGTGTTTCCCTTCAGAAACGGAGTTAAATTCCAGGCTCTGTGTATTACTATAAGAAAGACATCGATTCAGATAAATGCAGTCACTTTTCAGCTCAAACGAAGCTACATTGTTCACACAGCTCACACGTTTCTCACTCTTAACTGAAAATCAATGCAATTTAGAGGGCCTGTGGTTTGTATCAGTTTCAGAAACAGAGTTGAACTAGATATGGTCCGTGTGTGTAGGAAACACAGTTCTTTTGTTCTGAGCACACTCATGTTTCCCTCTGTATTAGAGACTCTGGAAAGCAAGAGACTGCTTCTTGCTCTAAAGCACAGTGTGTTTCATGGATGAGAACTATGCTGTGTGTTTCCCTTCAGAAACGGAGTTAAATGCCAGGCCCTGTGTCTTCCTACAAGCAAGACTTCGTTTCAGGTAAACACAGTCATTTTTCAGCTCAAAGTAAGCTACATTGTTCACAAAGCTCACAGGTTTCTCGCTCATACCTGAAAAGCATTGCATGTTAGAGGACCTGTGGTTTGTATCAGTTTCAGAAACAGAGTTGAACTAGATATGGTCCGTGTGTGTAGGAAACACAGTTCATTTATTTTGAGCACTCTCACTTTTCCCTCTGTATTAGAGATTCTAGAAAGGAAGAGCATGATTCTTGCTCTGAAGCAGAGTGTGTTTCATGGATGAGAACTGTGCTGTGTGTTTCCCTTCAGAAACGGAGTTAAATGCCAGGCTCTGTGTCTTCCTACAAGCAATACTTCGTTTCAGGTAAACACAGTCACTTTTCACCTCAAAGAATCTACATTGTTCATGAAGCTCACACGTTTCTCACTCTTAACTGAAAACCATTCCATGTTAGAGGACCTGTTGTTTGTATCAGTTTCAGAAACAGAGTCGAAGTAGATATGGTCCATGTGTGTAGGAAACAGTTCTTTTGTTCTGAGCACACTCACGTTTCCCTCTGTATTAGAGACTCTATAAAGCAAGAGCGTGCTTCTTGCTCTAAAGCAGAGTGTGTTTCATGGATGAGAACTGTGCTGTGTGTTTCCCTTCAGAAACGGAGTTAAATGCCAGGCTCTGTGTCTTCCTACAATCAAGACTTCGTTTCAGGTAAATACAGTCACTTTTCAGCTCAAACGAAGCTACATTGTTCACAAACCTAACACATTTCTCCCTCTTAACTGAAAAGAATTGGATGTTAGAGGACCTGTGCTTTGTATCAGTTTCAGAAACAGAGTTGAACTAGATATGGGCCGTGTGTAGGAAACACAGTTCTTTTATTCTGAGCACTCTCACGTTTCCCTCTGTATTAGAGATTCCAGAAAGGAAGAGCATGATTCTTGCTCTAAAGCAGAGTGTGTTTCATGGATGAGAACTGTGCTGTGTGTTTCCATTCAGAAACGGATTTAAATGCCAGGCTCTGTGTCTTCCTACAAGCAAGACTTCGTTTCAGGAAAACGAAGTCACTTTTCAGCTCAAGCGAAGCTACATTGTTCAAGAAGCTCACACGTTTCTCGCTCTTAACTGAAATGCATTGGATTTTGGAGGACCTGTGGTTTGTATCATTTTCTGAAACAGAGTTGACCTAGATATGGTCCGTGTGTCTAGAAAACACAGTTCTTTTGTTCTGAGCACACTCACGTTTCCCTCTGTATTAGAGACTCTAGAAAGCAAGAGCGTGCTTCTTGCTCTCAAGCAGAGTGTGTTTCATGGATGAGAACTGTGCTGTGTGTTTCCCTTCAGAAACGGAGTTAAATGCCAGGCTCTGTGTCTTCCTACAAGCAAGACTTCGTTTCAGGTAAACACAGTCATTTTTCAGCTCAAAGTAAGCTACATTGTTCACAAAGCTCACACGTTTCTCGCTCATACCTGAAAAGCATTGCATGTTAGAGGACCTGTGGTTTGTATCAGTTTCAGAAACAGAGTTGAACTAGATATGGTCCGGGTGTAGGAAACACAGTTCTTTTGTTCTGAGAACACTCACATTTCCCTCTCTATTAGAGACTCTAGAAAGCAAGAGCGTGCTTCTTGCTCTAAAGCAGAGTGTGTTTTATGGATGAGATCAGTGCTATGTGTTTGAGTTCAGAAACGGAGTTAAATGACAGGCTCTGTGTCTTCCTACAAGCAAGACTTCGTTTCAGGTAAACGCAATCACTTTTCAGCTCAAAGGAAGCTACATAGTTCACGAAGCTTACACGTTTCTCACTCTTAACTGAAAAGCATTGGATTTTAGAGGACCTGTGGTTTATATCAGTTTCAGAAACAGAGGTGAACTAGATATGGTCTCTGTGTGTAGGAAACACAGTTCTTTTGTTCTGAGCACACTCACGTTTTCCTCTGGATTAGAGAATCTAGAAAGCAAGAGCGTGCTTTTTGGTCTAAAGCATAGTGTGTTTCATGGATGAGATCTGTGCTGTGTGTTATCGTTCAGAAACGGAGTTAAATGCCAGGCTCTGTGTATTCCTACAAGCAAGACTTTGTTTCAGGTAAACGCAGTCACTTTTCAGCTCAAAGTAAGCTACATTGTTCACAAAGCTCACACCTTTCTCCCTCTTAACAGAAAAGAATTGGATGTTAGAGGACCTGTGGTTTTTATCAGTTTCAGAAACAGAGTTGAACTAGATATGGTGCGTGTGTGTAGGAAACACAGTTCTTTTATTCTGAGCACTCTCACGTTTCCCTCTGTATTAGAGATTCTAGAAAGGAAGAGCATGATTCTTGCTCTAAAGCAGAGTGTTTTTCATGGATGAGAACTGTGCTGTGTGTTTCCCTTCAGAAACGGAGTTAAATTCCAGGCTCTGTGTATTACTATAAGAAAGACATCGATTCAGATAAATGCAGTCACTTTTCAGCTCAAACGAAGCTACATTGTTCACACAGCTCACACGTTTCTCACTCTTAACTGAAAATCAATGCAATTTAGAGGGCCTGTGGTTTGTATCAGTTTCAGAAACAGAGTTGAACTAGATATGGTCCGTGTGTGTAGGAAACACAGTTCTTTTGTTCTGAGCACACTCATGTTTCCCTCTGTATTAGAGACTCTGGAAAGCAAGAGACTGCTTCTTGCTCTAAAGCACAGTGTGTTTCATGGATGAGAACTATGCTGTTTGTTTCCCTTCAGAAACGGAGTTAAATGCCAGGCTCTGTGTCTTCCTACAAGCAAGACTTCGTTTCAGGAAAACGAAGTCACTTTTCAGCTCAAACGAAGCTGCATTGTTCAAGAAGCTCACACGTTTCTCGCTCTTAACTGAAATGCATTGGATTTTGGAGGACCTGTGGTTTGTATCATTTTCTGAAACAGAGTTGACCAAGATATGGTCCGTGTGTCTAGAAAACACAGTTCTTTTGTTCTGAGCATACACACGTTTCCCTCTGTATTAGAGACTCTAGAAAGCAAGAGCGTGCTTCTTGCTCTCAAGCAGAGTGTGTTTCATGGATGAGAACTGTGCTGTGTGTTTCCCTTCAGAAACGGAGTTAAATGCCAGGCTCTGTGTCTTCCTACAAGCAAGACTTCGTTTCAGGTAAACACAGTCATTTTTCAGCTCAAAGTAAGCTACATTGTTCACAAAGCTCACAAGTTTCTCGCTCATACCTGAAAAGCATTGCATGTTAGAGGACCTGTGGTTTGTATCAGTTTCAGAAACAGAGTTGAACTAGATATGGTCCAGGTGTAGGAAACACAGTTCTTTTGTTCTGAGAACACTCACATTTCCCTCTCTATTAGAGACTCTAGAAAGCAAGAGCGTGCTTCTTGCTCTAAAGCAGAGTGTGTTTTATGGATGAGATCAGTGCTGTGTGTTTCCGTTCAGAAACGGAGTTAAATGACAGGCTCTGTGTCTTACTATAAGCAAGACATCGTTTCAGATACTTGCAGTCACATTTCAGCTCAAAGGAAGCTACATTGTTCACGAAGCTCACAAGTTTCTCGCTCTTAACAGAAAAGCATTGGATTTTGGAGGACCTGTGGTTTGTATCATTTTCAGAAACAGAGTGGACCTAGATATGGTCCGTGTGTGTAGGAAACACAGTTCTTTTGTTGTGAGCACACTCACGTTTCCCTCTGTATTAGAGACTCTAGAAAGCAAGAGCGTGCTTCTTGCTCTAAAGCACAGTGTGTTTCATGGATGAGCACTATGCTGTTTATTTCCCTTCAGAAACGGAGTTAAATGCCAGGCTCTGTGTCTTCCTACAAGCAAGACTTCGTTTCAGGTAAACGCAATCACTTTTCAGCTCAAAGGAAGCTACATAGTTCACGAAGCTTACACGTTTCTCACTCTTAACTGAAAAGCATTGGATTTTAGAGGACCTGTGGTTTATATCAGTTTCAGAAACAGAGGTGAACTAGATATGGTCTCTGTGTGTAGGAAACACAGTTCTTTTGTTCTGAGCACACTCACGTTTTCCTCTGGATTAGAGACTCTAGAAAGCAAGAGCGTGCTTCTTGCTCTCACGCAGAGGGTGTTTCATGGATGAGAACTGTGCTGTGTGTTTCCCTTCAGAAACGGAGTTAAATGCCAGGCTCTGTGTCTTCCTACAAGCAAGACTTCGTTTCAGGTAAACACAGTCATTTTTCAGCTCAAAGTAAGCTACATTGTTCACAAAGCTCACACGTTTCTCGCTCATAACTGAAAAGCATTGCATGTTAGAGCACCTGTGCTTTGTATCAGTTTCAGAAACAGAGTTGAACTAGATATGGTCCGTGTGTGTAGGAAACACAGTTCATTTATTTTGAGCACTCTCACTTTTCCCTCTGTATTAGAGATTCTAGAAAGGAAGAGCATGATTCTTGCTCTGAAGCAGAGTGTGTTTCATGGATGAGAACTGTGCTGTGTGTTTCCCTTCAGAAACGGAGTTAAATGCCAGGCTCTGTGTCTTCCTACAAGCAATACTTCCTTTCAGGTAAACACAGTCACTTTTCACCTCAAAGAATCTACATTGTTCATGAAGCTCACACGTTTCACACTCTTAACTGAAAACCATTGCATGTTAGAGTACCTGTTGTTTTTATCAGTTTCAGAAACAGAGTCGAAGTAGATATGGTCCATGTGTGTAGGAAACAGTTCTTTTGTTCTGAGCACACTCACGTTTCCCTCTGTATTAGAGACTCTAGAAAGCAAGAGCGTGCTTCTTGCTCTAAAGCAGAGTGTGTTTCATGGATGAGAACTGTGCTGTGTGTTTCCCTTCAGAAACGGAGTTAAATGCCAGGCTCTGTGTCTTCCTACAAGCAAGACTTCGTTTCAGGTAAATACAGTCACTTTTCAGCTCAAACGAAGCTACATTGTTCACAAACCTAACACATTTCTCCCTCTTAACTGAAAAGAATTGGATGTTAGAGGACCTGTGCTTTGTATCAGTTTCAGAAACAGAGTTGAACTAGATATGGGCCGTGTGTAGGAAACACAGTTCTTTTATTCTGAGCACTCTCACGTTTCCCTCTGTATTAGAGATTCTAGAAAGGAAAAGCATGATTCTTGCTCTAAAGCAGAGTGTGTTTCATGGATGAGAACTGTGCTGTGTGTTTCCATTCAGAAACGGATTTAAATGCCAGGCTCTGTGTCTTCCTACAAGCAAGACTTCGTTTCAGGAAAACGAAGTCACTTTTCAGCTCAAACGAAGCTACATTGTTCAAGAAGCTCACACGTTTCTCGCTCTTAACTGAAATGCATTGGATTTTGGAGGACCTGTGGTTTGTATCATTTTCTGAAACAGAGTTGACCTAGATATGGTCCGTGTGTCTAGAAAACACAGTTCTTTTGTTCTGAGCACACTCACGTTTCCCTCTGTATTAGAGACTCTAGAAAGGAAGAGCGTGCTTCTTGCTCTCAAGCAGAGTGTGTTTCATGGATGAGAACTGTGCTTTGTGTTTCCCTTCAGAAACGGAGTTAAATGCCAGGCTCTGTGTCTTCCTACAAGCAAGACTTCGTTTCAGGTAAACACAGTCATTTTTCAGCTCAAAGTAAGCTACATTGTTCACAAAGCTCACACGTTTCTCGCTCATAACTGAAAAGCATTGCATGTTAGAGCACCTGTGCTTTGTATCAGTTTCAGAAACAGAGTTGAACTAGATATGGTCCGTGTGTGTAGGAAACACAGTTCATTTATTTTGAGCACTCTCACTTTTCCATCTGTATTAGAGATTCTAGAAAGGAAGAGCATGATTCTTGCTCTGAAGCAGAGTGTGTTTCATGGATGAGAACTGTGCTGTGTGTTTCCCTTCAGAAACGGAGTTAAATGCCAGGCTCTGTGTCTTCCTACAAGTAATACTTCGTTTCAGGTAAACACAGTCACTTTTCACCTCAAAGAATCTACATTGTTCATGAAGCTCACACGTTTCTCACTCTTAAATGAAAACCATTGCATGTTAGAGGACCTGTTGTTTGTATCAGTTTCAGAAACAGAGTCGAAGTAGATATGGTCCATGTGTGTAGGAAACAGTTCTTTTGTTCTGAGCACACTCACGTTTCCCTCTGTATTAGAGACTCTAGAAAGCAAGAGCGTGCTTCTTGCTCTAAAGCAGAGTGTGTTTCATGGATGAGAACTGTGCTGTGTGTTTCCCTTCAGAAACGGAGTTAAATGCCAGGCTCTGTGTCTTCCTACAAGCAAGACTTCGTTTCAGGTAAATACAGTCACTTTTCAGCTCAAACGAAGCTACATTGTTCACAAACCTAACACATTTCTGCCTCTTAACTGAAAAGAATTGGATATTAGAGGACCTGTGGTTTGTATCAGTTTCAGAAACAGAGTTGAACTAGATATGGTCCGGGTGTAGGAAACACAGTTCTTTTGTTCTGAGAACACTCACATTTCCCTCTCTTTTAGAGACTCTAGAAAGCAAGAGCGTGCTTCTTGCTCTAAAGCAGAGTGTGTTTTATGGATGAGATCAGTGCTGTGTGTTTCCGTTCAGAAACGGAGTTAAATGACAGGCTCTGTGTCTTACTATAAGCAAGACATCGTTTCAGATACATGCAGTCACATTTCAGCTCAAAGGAAGCTACATTGTTCACGAAGCTCACAAGTTTCTCGCTCTTAACAGAAAAGCATTGGATTTTGGAGGACCTGTGGTTTGTATCATTTTCAGAAACAGAGTTGACCTAGATATGGTCCGTGTGTGTAGGAAACACAGTTCTTTTGTTCTGAGCACACTCACGTTTCCCTCTGTATTAGAGACTCTAGAAAGCAAGAGCGTGCTTCTTGCTCTAAAGCACAGTGTGTTTCATGGATGAGCACTATGCTGTTTATTTCCCTTCAGAAACGGAGTTAAATGCCAGGCTCTGTGTCTTCCTACAAGCAAGACTTCGTTTCAGGTAAACGCAATCACTTTTCAGCTCAAAGGAAGCTACAGAGTTCACGAAGCTTACACGTTTCTCACTCTTAACTGAAAAGCATTGGATTTTAGAGGACCTGTGGTTTATATCAGTTTCAGAAACAGAGGTGAACTAGATATGGTCTCTGTGTGTAGGAAACACAGTTCTTTTGTTCTGAGCACACTCACGTTTTCCTCTGGATTAGAGACTCTAGAAAGCAAGAGCGTGCTTTTTGGTCTAAAGCATAGTGTGTTTCATGGATGAGATCTGTGCTGTGTGTTATCGTTCAGAAACGGAGTTAAATGCCAGGCTCTGTGTATTCCTACAAGCAAGACTTCGTTTCAGGTAAACGCAGTCACTTTTCAGCTCAAAGTAAGCTACATTGTTCACAAAGCTCACACCTTTCTCCCTCTTAACAGAAAAGAATTGGATGTTAGAGGACCTGTGGTTTTTATCAGTTTCAGAAACAGAGTTGAACTAGATATGGTGCGTGTGTGTAGGAAACACAGTTCTTTTATTCTGAGCACTCTCACGTTTCCCTCTGTATTAGAGATTCTAGAAAGGAAGAGCATGATTCTTGCTCTAAAGCAGAGTGTGTTTCATGGATGAGAACTGTGCTGAGTGTTTCCCTTCAGAAACGGAGTTAAATTCCAGGCTCTGTGTATTACTATAAGAAAGACATCGATTCAGATAAATGCAGTCACTTTTCAGCTCAAACGAAGCTACATTGTTCACACAGCTCACACGTTTCTCACTCTTAACTGAAAATCAATGCAATTTAGAGGACCTGTGGTTTTTATCAGTTTCAGAAACAGAGTTGAACTAGATATGGTGCGTGTGTGTAGGAAACACAGTTCTTTTGTTCTGAGCACACTCATGTTTCCCTCTGTATTAGAGACTCTGGAAAGCAAGAGACTGCTTCTTGCTCTAAAGCACAGTGTGTTTCATGGATGAGAACTATGCTGTTTGTTTCCCTTCAGAAACGGAGTTAAATGCCAGGCTCTGTGTCCTCCTACAAGCAAGACTTCGTTTCAGGTAAAGGCAGTCACTTTTCAGCTCAAACAAAGCTACATTGTTCACGAAGCTCACACGTTTCTGGCTCTTAACTGAAAAGCATTGGATTTTAGAGGACCTGTGGTTTGTATCAGTTTCAGAAACAGAGTTGAACTAGATATGGTCCGGGTGTAGGAAACACAGTTCTTTTGTTCTGAGCACACTCACATTTCCCTCTCTATTAGAGACTCTAGAAAGCAAGAGCGTGCTTCTTGCTCTCAAGCAGAGTGTGTTTCATGGATGAGAACTCTGCTGTGTGTTTCCCTTCAGAAACGGAGTTAAATGCCAGGCTCTGTGTCTTCCTACAAGCAAGACTTCGTTTCAGGTAAACACAGTCATTTTTCAGCTCAAAGTAAGCTACATTGTTCACAAAGGTCACACATTTCTCGCTCATACCTGAAAAGCATTGCATGTTAGAGGACCTGTGGTTTGTATCAGTTTCAGAAACAGAGTTGAACTAGATATGGTCCAGGTGTAGGAAACACAGTTCTTTTGTTCTGAGAACACTGACATTTCCCTCTCTATTAGAGACTCTAGAAAGCAAGAGCGTGCTTCTTGCTCTAAAGCAGAGTGTGTTTTATGGATGAGATCAGTGCTGTGTGTTTCCGTTCAGAAACGGAGTTAAATGACAGGCTCTGTGTCTTACTATAAGCAAGACATCGTTTCAGATACATGCAGTCACATTTCAGGTCAAAGGAAGCTACATTGTTCACGAAGCTCACAAGTTTCTCGCTCTTAACAGAAAAGCATTGGATTTTGGAGGACCTGTGTTTTGTATCATTTTCAGAAACAGAGTTGACCTAGATATGGTCCGTGTGTGTAGGAAACACAGTTCTTTTGTTCTGAGCACACTCACGTTTCCCTCTGTATTAGAGACTCTAGAAAGCAAGAGCATGCTTCTTGCTCTAAAGCACAGTGTGTTTCATGGATGAGCACTATGCTGTTTATTTCCCTTCAGAAACGGAGTTAAATGCCAGGCTCTGTGTCTTCCTACAAGCAAGACTTCGTTTCAGGTAAACGCAATCACTTTTCAGCTCAAAGGAAGCTACATAGTTCACGAAGCTTACACGTTTCTCACTCTTAACTGAAAAGCATTGGATTTTAGAGGACCTGTGGTTTATATCAGTTTCAGAAACAGGTGAACTAGATATGGTCTCTGTTTGTAGGAAACACAGTTCTTTTGTTCTGAGCACACTCACGTTTTCCTCTGGATTAGAGACTCTAGAAAGCAAGAGCGTGCTTTTTGGTGTAAAGCATAGTGTGTTTCATGGATGAGATCTGTGCTGTGTGTTATCGTTCAGAAACGGAGTTAAATGCCAGGCTCTGTGTCTTCCTACAAGCAAGACTTCGTTTCAGGTAAACACAGTCATTTTTCAGCTCAAAGTAAGCTACATTGTTCACAAAGCTCACACGTTTCTCGCTCATAACTGAAAAGCATTGCATGTTAGAGCACCTGTGCTTTGTATCAGTTTCAGAAACAGAGTTGAACTAGATATGGTCCGTGTGTGTAGGAAACACAGTTCATTTATTTTGAGCACTCTCACTTTTCCATCTGTATTAGAGATTCTAGAAAGGAAGAGCATGATTCTTGCTCTGAAGCAGAGTGTGTTTCATGGATGAGAACTGTGCTGTGTGTTTCCCTTCAGAAACGGAGTTAAATGCCAGGCTCTGTGTCTTCCTACAAGTAATACTTCGTTTCAGGTAAACACAGTCACTTTTCACCTCAAAGAATCTACATTGTTCATGAAGCTCACACGTTTCTCACTCTTAAATGAAAACCATTGCATGTTAGAGGACCTGTTGTTTGTATCAGTTTCAGAAACAGAGTCGAAGTAGATATGGTCCATGTGTGTAGGAAACAGTTCTTTTGTTCTGAGCACACTCATGTTTCCCTCTGTATTAGAGACTCTAGAAAGCAAGAGCGTGCTTCTTGCTCTAAAGCAGAGTGTGTTTCATGGATGAGAACTGTGCTGTGTGTTTCCCTTCAGAAACGGAGTTAAATGCCAGGCTCTGTGTCTTCCTACAAGCAAGACTTCGTTTCAGGTAAATACAGTCACTTTTCAGCTCAAACGAAGCTACATTGTTCACAAACCTAACACATTTCTCCCTCTTAACTGAAAAGAATTGGATATTAGAGGACCTGTGGTTTGTATCAGTTTCAGAAACAGAGTTGAACTAGATATGGTCCGGGTGTAGGAAACACAGTTCTTTTGTTCTGAGAACACTCACATTTCCCTCTCTTTTAGAGACTCTAGAAAGCAAGAGCGTGCTTCTTGCTCTAAAGCAGAGTGTGTTTTATGGATGAGATCAGTGCTGTGTGTTTCCGTTCAGAAACGGAGTTAAATGACAGGCTCTGTGTCTTACTATAAGCAAGACATCGTTTCAGATACATGCAGTCACATTTCAGCTCAAAGGAAGCTACATTGTTCACAAAGCTCACAAGTTTCTCGCTCTTAACAGAAAAGCATTGGATTTTGGAGGACCTGTGGTTTGTATCATTTTCAGAAACAGAGTTGACCTAGATATGGTCCGTGTGTGTAGGAAACACAGTTCTTTTGTTCTGAGCACACTCACGTTTCCCTCTGTATTAGAGACTCTAGAAAGCAAGAGCGTGCTTCTTGCTCTAAAGCACAGTGTGTTTCATGGATGAGCACTATGCTGTTTATTTCCCTTCAGAAACGGAGTTAAATGCCAGGCTCTGTGTCTTCCTACAAGCAAGACTTCGTTTCAGGTAAATGCAATCACTTTTCAGCTCAAAGGAAGCTACAGAGTTCACGAAGCTTACACGTTTCTCACTCTTAACTGAAAAGCATTGGATTTTAGAGGACCTGTGGTTTATATCAGTTTCAGAAACAGAGGTGAACTAGATATGGTCTCTGTGTGTAGGAAACACAGTTCTTTTGTTCTGAGCACACTCACGTTTTCCTCTGGATTAGAGACTCTAGAAAGCAAGAGCGTGCTTTTTGGTCTAAAGCATAGTGTGTTTCATGGATGAGATCTGTGCTGTGTGTTATCGTTCAGAAACGGAGTTAAATGCCAGGCTCTGTGTATTCCTACAAGCAAGACTTCGTTTCAGGTAAACGCAGTCACTTTTCAGCTCAACGTAAGCTACATTGTTCACAAAGCTCACACCTTTCTCCCTCTTAACAGAAAAGAATTGGATGTTAGAGGACCTGTGGTTTTTATCAGTTTCAGAAACAGAGTTGAACTAGATATGGTGCTTGTGTGTAGGAAACACAGTTCTTTTATTCTGAGCACTCTCACGTTTCCCTCTGTATTAGAGATTCTAGAAAGGAAGAGCATGATTCTTGCTCTAAAGCAGAGTGTGTTTCATGGATGAGAACTGTGCTGAGTGTTTCCCTTCAGAAACGGAGTTAAATTCCAGGCTCTGTGTATTACTATAAGAAAGACATCGATTCAGATAAATGCAGTCACTTTTCAGCTCAAACGAAGCTACATTGTTCACACAGCTCACACGTTTCTCACTCTTAACTGAAAATCAATGCAATTTAGAGGACCTGTGGTTTTTATCAGTTTCAGAAACAGAGTTGAACTAGATATGGTGCGTGTGTGTAGGAAACACAGTTCTTTTGTTCTGAGCACACTCATGTTTCCCTCTGTATTAGAGACTCTGGAAAGCAAGAGACTGCTTCTTGCTCTAAAGCACAGTGTGTTTCATGGATGAGAACTATGCTGTTTGTTTCCCTTCAGAAACGGAGTTAAATGCCAGGCTCTGTGTCCTCCTACAAGCAAAACTTCGTTTCAGGTAAAGGCAGTCACTTTTCAGCTCAAACAAAGCTACATTGTTCACGAAGCTCACACGTTTCTGGCTCTTAACTGAAAAGCATTGGATTTTAGAGGACCTGTGGTTTGTATCATTTTCAGAAACAGAGTTGAACTAGATATGTTCCCTGTGCGTGGGAAACACAGTTCTTTTGTTCTGAGCATACTCACGTTTCCCTCTGTATTAGAGACTCTAGAAAGCAAGAGCGTGCTTCTTGCTCTAAAGCACAGTGTGTTTCATGGATGAGAACTATGCTGTTTGTTTCCCTTCAGAAACGGAGTTAAATGCCAGGCTCTGTGTCTTCCTATAAGCAAGACTTCGTTTCAGGTAAACGCAATCACTTTTCAGCTCAAAGGAAGCTACATAGTTCTCGAAGCTCACACGTTTCTCACTCTTAACTGAAAAGCATTGGATTTTAGAGGACCTGTGGTTTATATCAGTTTCAGAAACAGAGTTGAACTACATATGGTCTCCTTGTGTAGGAAACACAGTTCTTTTTTTCTGAGCACACTCACGTTTCCCTTTGTATTAGAGACTCTAGAAAGCAAGAGCGTGCTTCTTGCTCTCAAGCAGAGTGTGTTTCATGGATGAGAACTGTGCTGTGTGTTTCCCTTCAGAAACGGAGTTAAATGCCAGGCTCTGTGTCTTCCTACAAGCAAGACTTCGTTTCAGGTAAACACAGTCATTTTTCAGCTCAAAGTAAGCTACATTGTTCACAAAGCTCACACGTTTCTCGCTCATACCTGAAAAGCATTGCATGTTAGAGGACCTGTGGTTTGTATCAGTTTCAGAAACAGAGTTGAACTAGATATGGTCCGGGTGTAGGAAACACAGTTCTTTTGTTCTGAGCACACTCACATTTCCCTCTCTATTAGAGACTCTAGAAAGCAAGAGCGTGCTTCTTGCTCTCAAGCAGAGTGTGTTTCATGGATGAGAACTCTGCTGTGTGTTTCCCTTCAGAAACGGAGTTAAATGCCAGGCTCTGTGTCTTCCTACAAGCAAGACTTCGTTTCAGGTAAACACAGTCATTTTTCAGCTCAAAGTAAGCTACATTGTTCACAAAGCTCACAAGTTTCTCGCTCTTAACTGAAAAGCATTGCATGTTAGAGGACCTGTGGTTTGTATCAGTTTCAGAAACAGAGTTGAACTAGATATGGTCCAGGTGTAGGAAACACAGTTCTTTTGTTCTGAGAACACTCACATTTCCCTCTCTATTAGAGACTCTAGAAAGCAAGAGCGTGCTTCTTGCTCTAAAGCAGAGTGTGTTTTATGGATGAGATCAGTGCTGTGTGTTTCCGTTCAGAAACGGAGTTAAATGACAGGCTCTGTGTCTTACTATAAGCAAGACATCGTTTCAGATACATGCAGTCACATTTCAGGTCAAAGGAAGCTACATTGTTCACGAAGCTCACAAGTTTCTCGCTCTTAACAGAAAAGCATTGGATTTTGGAGGACCTGTGTTTTGTATCATTTTCAGAAACAGAGTTGACCTAGATATGGTCCGTGTGTGTAGGAAACACAGTTCTTTTGTTCTGAGCACACTCACGTTTCCCTCTGTATTAGAGACTCTAGAAAGCAAGAGCATGCTTCTTGCTCTAAAGCACAGTGTGTTTCATGGATGAGCACTATGCTGTTTATTTCCCTTCAGAAACGGAGTTAAATGCCAGGCTCTGTGTCTTCCTACAAGCAAGACTTCGTTTCAGGTAAACGCAATCACTTTTCAGCTCAAAGGAAGCTACATAGTTCACGAAGCTTACACGTTTCTCACTCTTAACTGAAAAGCATTGGAGTTAGAGGACCTGTGGTTTATATCAGTTTCAGAAACAGGTGAACTAGATATGGTCTCTGTTTGTAGGAAACACAGTTCTTTTGTTCTGAGCACACTCACGTTTTCCTCTGGATTAGAGACTCTAGAAAGCAAGAGCGTGCTTTTTGGTCTAAAGCATAGTGTGTTTCATGGATGAGATCTGTGCTGTGTGTTATCGTTCAGAAACGGAGTTAAATGCCAGGCTCTGTGTATTCCTACAAGCAAGACTTCGTTTCAGGTAAACGCAGTCACTTTTCAGCTCAAAGTAAGCTACATTGTTCACAAAGCTCACACCTTTCTCCTTCTTAACAGAAAAGAATTGGATGTTAGAGGACCTGTGGTTTATATCAGTTTCAGAAACAGAGTTGAACTAGATATCGTTTCCGTGTGTAGGAAACACAGTTCTTTTGTTCTGAGCACACTCACGTTTTCCTCTGGATTACAGACTCTAGAAAGCAAGAGCGTGCTTCTTGCTCTAAAGCACAGTGTGTTTCATGGATGAGATCTGTGCTGTGTGTTATCGTTCAGAAACGGAGTTAAATGCCAGGCTCTGTGTCTTCCTACAAGCAAGACTTCGTTTCAGGTAAAGGCAGTCACTTTTCAGCTCAAACTAAGCTACATTGTTCACAAAGCTCACACGTTTCTCGCTCATAACTGAAAAGCATTGCATGTTAGAGCACCTGTGCTTTGTATCAGTTTCAGAAACAGAGTTGAACTAGATATGGTCCGTGTGTGTAGGAAACACAGTTCATTTATTTTGAGCACTCTCACTTTTCCCTCTGTATTAGAGATTCTAGAAAGGAAGAGCATGATTCTTGCTCTGAAGCAGAGTGTGTTTCATGGATGAGAACTGTGCTGTGTGTTTCCCTTCAGAAACGGAGTTAAATGCCAGGCTCTGTGTCTTCCTACAAGCAATACTTCGTTTCAGGTAAACACAGTCACTTTTCACCTCAAAGAATCTACATTGTTCATGAAGCTCACACGTTTCTCACTCTTAACTGAAAACCATTGCATGTTAGAGGACCTGTTGTTTGTATCAGTTTCAGAAACAGAGTCGAAGTAGATATGGTCCATGTGTGTAGGAAACAGTTCTTTTGTTCTGAGCACACTCGCGTTTCCCTCTGTATTAGAGACTCTAGAAAGCAAGAGCGTACTTCTTGCTCTAAAGCAGAGTGTGTTTCATGGAAGAGAACTGTACTGTGTGTTTCCCTTCAGAAACGGAGTTAAATGCCAGGCTCTGTGTCTTCCTACAAGCAAGACTTCGTTTCAGGTAAATACAGTCACTTTTCAGCTCAAACGAAGCTACATTGTTCACAAACCTCACACATTTCTCCCTCTTAACTGAAAAGAATTGGATGTTAGAGGACCTGTGCTTTGTATCAGTTTCAGAAACAGAGTTGAACTAGATATGGGCCGTGTGTAGGAAACACAGTTCTTTTATTCTGAGCACTCTCACGTTTCCCTCTGTATTAGAGATTCTAGAAAGGAAGAGCATGATTCTTGCTCTAAAGCAGAGTGTGTTTCATGGATGAGAACTGTGCTGTGTGTTTCCATTCAGAAACGGATTTAAATGCCAGGCTCTGTGTCTTCCTACAAGCAAGACTTCGTTTCAGGAAAACGAAGTCACTTTTCAGCTCAAACGAAGCTACATTGTTCAAGAAGCTCACACGTTTCTCGCTCTTAACTGAAATGCATTGGATTTTGGAGGACCTGTGGTTTGTATCATTTTCTGAAACAGAGTTGACCTAGATATGGTCCGTGTGTCTAGAAAACACAGTTCTTTTGTTCTGAGCACACTCACGTTTCCCTCTGTATTAGAGACTCTAGAAAGGAAGAGCGTGCTTCTTGCTCTCAAGCAGAGTGTGTTTCATGGATGAGAACTGTGCTGTGTGTTTCCATTCAGAAACGGATTTAAATGCCAGGCTCTGTGTCTTCCTACAAGCAAGACTTCGTTTCAGGTAAACACAGTCATTTTTCAGCTCAAAGTAAGCTACATTGTTCACAAAGCTCACACGTTTCTCGCTCATACCTGAAAAGCATTGCATGTTAGAGGACCTGTGGTTTGTATCAGTTTCAGAAACAGAGTTGAACTAGATATGGTCCGGGTGTAGGAAACACAGTTCTTTTGTTCTGAGAACACTCACATTTCCCTCTCTATTAGATACTCTAGAAAGCAAGAGTGTGCTTCTTGCTCTAAAGCAGAGTGTGTTTTATGGATGAGATCAGTGCTGTGTGTTTCCGTTCAGAAACGGAGTTAAATGACAGGCTCTGTGTCTTACTATAAGCAAGACATCGTTTCAGATACATGCAGTCACATTTCAGGTCAAAGGAAGCTACATTGTTCACGAAGCTCACAAGTTTCTCGCTCTTAACAGAAAAGCATTGGATTTTCGAGGACCTGTGGTTTGTATCATTTTCAGAAACAGAGTGGACCTAGATATGGTCCGTGTGTGTAGGAAACACAGTTCTTTTGTTCTGAGCACACTCACGTTTCCCTCTGTATTAGAGACTCTAGAAAGCAAGAGCGTGCTTCTTGCTCTAAAGCACAGTGTGTTTCATGGATGAGCACTATGCTGTTTATTTCCCTTCAGAAACGGAGTTAAATGCCAGGCTCTGTGTCTTCCTACAAGCAAGACTTCGTTTCAGGTAAACGCAATCACTTTTCAGCTCAAAGGAAGCTACATAGTTCACGAAGCTTACACGTTTCTCACTCTTAACTGAAAAGCATTGGATTTTAGAGGACCTGTGGTTTATATCAGTTTCAGTAACAGAGGTGAACTAGATATGGTCTCTGTGTGTAGGAAACACAGTTCTTTTGTTCTGAGCACACTCAAGTTTTCCTCTGGATTAGAGACTCTAGAAAGCAAGAGCGTGCTTTTTGGTCTAAAGCATAGTGTGTTTCATGGATGAGATCTGTGCTGTGTGTTATCGTTCAGAAACGGAGTTAAATGCCAGGCTCTGTGTATTCCTACAAGCAAGACTTCGTTTCAGGTAAACGCAGTCACTTTTCAGCTCAAAGTAAGCTACATTGTTCACGAAGCTCACACGTTTCTGGCTCTTAACTGAAAAGCATTGGATTTTAGAGGACCTGTGGTTTGTATCATTTTCAGAAACAGAGTTGAACTAGATATGTTCCCTGTGCGTGGGAAACACAGTTCTTTTGTTCTGAGCATACTCACGTTTCCCTCTGTATTAGAGACTCTAGAAAGCAAGAGCGTGCTTCTTGCTCTAAAGCACAGTGTGTTTCATGGATGAGAACTATGCTGTTTGTTTCCCTTCAGAAACGGAGTTAAATGCCAGGCTCTGTGTCTTCCTACAAGCAAGGCTTCGTTTCAGGAAAACGAAGTCACTTTTCAGCTCAAACGTAGCTACATTGTTCAAGAAGCTCACACGTTTCTCGCTCTTAACTGAAATGCATTGGATTTTGGAGGACCTGTGGTTTGTATCATTTTCTGAAACAGAGTTGACCAAGATATGGTCCGTGTGTCTAGAAAACACAGTTCTTTTGTTCTGAGCATACTCACGTTTCCCTCTGTATTAGAGACTCTAGAAAGCAAGAGCGTGCTTCTTGCTCTCAAGCAGAGTGTGTTTCATTGATGAGAACTGTGCTGTGTGTTTCCCTTCAGAAACGGAGTTAAATGCCAGGCTCTGTGTCTTCCTACAAGCAAGACTTCGTTTCAGGTAAACACAGTCATTTTTCAGCTCAAAGTAAGCTACATTGTTCACAAAGCTCACACGTTTCTCGTTCATAACTGAAAAGCATTGCATGTTAGAGGACCTGTGGTTTGTATGAGTTTCAGAAACAGAGTTGAACTAGATATGGTCCGGGTGTAGGAAACACAGTTCTTTTGTTCTGAGCACACTCACATTTCCCTCTCTATTAGAGACTCTAGAAAGCAAGAGCGTGCTTCTTGCTCTCAAGCAGAGTGTGTTTCATGGATGAGAACTGTGCTGTGTGTTTCCCTTCAGAAACGGAGTTAAATGCCAGGCCCTGTGTCTTCCTACAAGCAAGACTTCGTTTCAGGTAAACACAGTCATTTTTCAGCTCAAAGTAAGCTACATTGTTCACAAAGCTCACAGGTTTCTCGCTCATACCTGAAAAGCATTGCATGTTAGAGGACCTGTGGTTTGTATCAGTTTCAGAAACAGAGTTGAACTAGATATGGTGCTTGTGTGTAGGAAACACAGTTCTTTTATTCTGAGCACTCTCACGTTTCCCTCTGTATTAGAGATTCTAGAAAGGAAGAGCATGATTCTTGCTCTAAAGCAGAGTGTGTTTCATGGATGAGAACTGTGCTGAGTGTTTCCCTTCAGAAACGGAGTTAAATTCCAGGCTCTGTGTATTACTATAAGAAAGACATCGATTCAGATAAATGCAGTCACTTTTCAGCTCAAACGAAGCTACATTGTTCACACAGCTCACACGTTTCTCACTCTTAACTGAAAATCAATGCAATTTAGAGGACCTGTGGTTTTTATCAGTTTCAGAAACAGAGTTGAACTAGATATGGTGCGTGTGTGTAGGAAACACAGTTCTTTTGTTCTGAGCACACTCATGTTTCCCTCTGTATTAGAGACTCTGGAAAGCAAGAGACTGCTTCTTGCTCTAAAGCACAGTGTGTTTCATGGATGAGAACTATGCTGTTTGTTTCCCTTCAGAAACGGAGTTAAATGCCAGGCTCTGTGTCCTCCTACAAGCAAGACTTCGTTTCAGGTAAAGGCAGTCACTTTTCAGCTCAAACAAAGCTACATTGTTCACGAAGCTCACACGTTTCTGGCTCTTAACTGAAAAGCATTGGATTTTAGAGGACCTGTGGTTTGTATCATTTTCAGAAACAGAGTTGAACTAGATATGTTCCCTGTGCGTGGGAAACACAGTTCTTTTGTTCTGAGCATACTCACGTTTCCCTCTGTATTAGAGACTCTAGAAAGCAAGAGCGTGCTTCTTGCTCTAAAGCACAGTGTGTTTCATGGATGAGAACTATGCTGTTTGTTTCCCTTCAGAAACGGAGTTAAATGCCAGGCTCTGTGTCTTCCTATAAGCAAGACTTCGTTTCAGGTAAACGCAATCACTTTTCAGCTCAAAGGAAGCTACATAGTTCTCGAAGCTCACACGTTTCTCACTCTTAACTGAAAAGCATTGGATTTTAGAGGACCTGTGGTTTATATCAGTTTCAGAAACAGAGTTGAACTACATATGGTCTCCTTGTGTAGGAAACACAGTTCTTTTTTTCTGAGCACACTCACGTTTCCCTTTGTATTAGAGACTCTAGAAAGCAAGAGCGTGCTTCTTGCTCTCAAGCAGAGTGTGTTTCATGGATGAGAACTGTGCTGTGTGTTTCCCTTCAGAAACGGAGTTAAATGCCAGGCTCTGTGTCTTCCTACAAGCAAGACTTCGTTTCAGGTAAACATAGTCATTTTTCAGCTCAAAGTAAGCTACATTGTTCACAAAGCTCACACGTTTCTCGCTCATACCTGAAAAGCATTGCATGTTAGAGGACCTGTGGTTTGTATCAGTTTCAGAAACAGAGTTGAACTAGATATGGTCCGGGTGTAGGAAACACAGTTCTTTTGTTCTGAGCACACTCACATTTCCCTCTCTATTAGAGACTCTAGAAAGCAAGAGCGTGCTTCTTGCTCTCAAGCAGAGTGTGTTTCATGGATGAGAACTCTGCTGTGTGTTTCCCTTCAGAAACGGAGTTAAATGCCAGGCTCTGTGTCTTCCTACAAGCAAGACTTCGTTTCAGGTAAACACAGTCATTTTTCAGCTCAAAGTAAGCTACATTGTTCACAAAGCTCACAAGTTTCTCGCTCTTAACTGAAAAGCATTGCATGTTAGAGGACCTGTGGTTTGTATCAGTTTCAGAAACAGAGTTGAACTAGATATGGTCCAGGTGTAGGAAACACAGTTCTTTTGTTCTGAGAACACTCACATTTCCCTCTCTATTAGAGACTCTAGAAAGCAAGAGCGTGCTTCTTGCTCTAAAGCAGAGTGTGTTTTATGGATGAGATCAGTGCTGTGTGTTTCCGTTCAGAAACGGAGTTAAATGACAGGCTCTGTGTCTTACTATAAGCAAGACATCGTTTCAGATACATGCAGTCACATTTCAGGTCAAAGGAAGCTACATTGTTCACGAAGCTCACAAGTTTCTCGCTCTTAACAGAAAAGCATTGGATTTTGGAGGACCTGTGTTTTGTATCATTTTCAGAAACAGAGTTGACCTAGATATGGTCCGTGTGTGTAGGAAACACAGTTCTTTTGTTCTGAGCACACTCACGTTTCCCTCTGTATTAGAGACTCTAGAAAGCAAGAGCATGCTTCTTGCTCTAAAGCACAGTGTGTTTCATGGATGAGCACTATGCTGTTTATTTCCCTTCAGAAACGGAGTTAAATGCCAGGCTCTGTGTCTTCCTACAAGCAAGACTTCGTTTCAGGTAAACGCAATCACTTTTCAGCTCAAAGGAAGCTACATAGTTCACGAAGCTTACACGTTTCTCACTCTTAACTGAAAAGCATTGGAGTTAGAGGACCTGTGGTTTATATCAGTTTCAGAAACAGGTGAACTAGATATGGTCTCTGTTTGTAGGAAACACAGTTCTTTTGTTCTGAGCACACTCACGTTTTCCTCTGGATTAGAGACTCTAGAAAGCAAGAGCGTGCTTTTTGGTCTAAAGCATAGTGTGTTTCATGGATGAGATCTGTGCTGTGTGTTATCGTTCAGAAACGGAGTTAAATGCCAGGCTCTGTGTATTCCTACAAGCAAGACTTCGTTTCAGGTAAACGCAGTCACTTTTCAGCTCAAAGTAAGCTACATTGTTCACAAAGCTCACACCTTTCTCCTTCTTAACAGAAAAGAATTGGATGTTAGAGGACCTGTGGTTTATATCAGTTTCAGAAACAGAGTTGAACTAGATATCGTTTCCGTGTGTAGGAAACACAGTTCTTTTGTTCTGAGCACACTCACGTTTTCCTCTGGATTACAGACTCTAGAAAGCAAGAGCGTGCTTCTTGCTCTAAAGCACAGTGTGTTTCATGGATGAGATCTGTGCTGTGTGTTATCGTTCAGAAACGGAGTTAAATGCCAGGCTCTGTGTCTTCCTACAAGCAAGACTTCGTTTCAGGTAAAGGCAGTCACTTTTCAGCTCAAACTAAGCTACATTGTTCACAAAGCTCACACGTTTCTCGCTCATAACTGAAAAGCATTGCATGTTAGAGCACCTGTGCTTTGTATCAGTTTCAGAAACAGAGTTGAACTAGATATGGTCCGTGTGTGTAGGAAACACAGTTCATTTATTTTGAGCACTCTCACTTTTCCCTCTGTATTAGAGATTCTAGAAAGGAAGAGCATGATTCTTGCTCTGAAGCAGAGTGTGTTTCATGGATGAGAACTGTGCTGTGTGTTTCCCTTCAGAAACGGAGTTAAATGCCAGGCTCTGTGTCTTCCTACAAGCAATACTTCGTTTCAGGTAAACACAGTCACTTTTCACCTCAAAGAATCTACATTGTTCATGAAGCTCACACGTTTCTCACTCTTAACTGAAAACCATTGCATGTTAGAGGACCTGTTGTTTGTATCAGTTTCAGAAACAGAGTCGAAGTAGATATGGTCCATGTGTGTAGGAAACAGTTCTTTTGTTCTGAGCACACTCGCGTTTCCCTCTGTATTAGAGACTCTAGAAAGCAAGAGCGTACTTCTTGCTCTAAAGCAGAGTGTGTTTCATGGAAGAGAACTGTACTGTGTGTTTCCCTTCAGAAACGGAGTTAAATGCCAGGCTCTGTGTCTTCCTACAAGCAAGACTTCGTTTCAGGTAAATACAGTCACTTTTCAGCTCAAACGAAGCTACATTGTTCACAAACCTCACACATTTCTCCCTCTTAACTGAAAAGAATTGGATGTTAGAGGACCTGTGCTTTGTATCAGTTTCAGAAACAGAGTTGAACTAGATATGGGCCGTGTGTAGGAAACACAGTTCTTTTATTCTGAGCACTCTCACGTTTCCCTCTGTATTAGAGATTCTAGAAAGGAAGAGCATGATTCTTGCTCTAAAGCAGAGTGTGTTTCATGGATGAGAACTGTGCTGTGTGTTTCCATTCAGAAACGGATTTAAATGCCAGGCTCTGTGTCTTCCTACAAGCAAGACTTCGTTTCAGGAAAACGAAGTCACTTTTCAGCTCAAACGAAGCTACATTGTTCAAGAAGCTCACACGTTTCTCGCTCTTAACTGAAATGCATTGGATTTTGGAGGACCTGTGGTTTGTATCATTTTCTGAAACAGAGTTGACCTAGATATGGTCCGTGTGTCTAGAAAACACAGTTCTTTTGTTCTGAGCACACTCACGTTTCCCTCTGTATTAGAGACTCTAGAAAGGAAGAGCGTGCTTCTTGCTCTCAAGCAGAGTGTGTTTCATGGATGAGAACTGTGCTGTGTGTTTCCATTCAGAAACGGATTTAAATGCCAGGCTCTGTGTCTTCCTACAAGCAAGACTTCGTTTCAGGTAAACACAGTCATTTTTCAGCTCAAAGTAAGCTACATTGTTCACAAAGCTCACACGTTTCTCGCTCATACCTGAAAAGCATTGCATGTTAGAGGACCTGTGGTTTGTATCAGTTTCAGAAACAGAGTTGAACTAGATATGGTCCGGGTGTAGGAAACACAGTTCTTTTGTTCTGAGAACACTCACATTTCCCTCTCTATTAGATACTCTAGAAAGCAAGAGTGTGCTTCTTGCTCTAAAGCAGAGTGTGTTTTATGGATGAGATCAGTGCTGTGTGTTTCCGTTCAGAAACGGAGTTAAATGACAGGCTCTGTGTCTTACTATAAGCAAGACATCGTTTCAGATACATGCAGTCACATTTCAGGTCAAAGGAAGCTACATTGTTCACGAAGCTCACAAGTTTCTCGCTCTTAACAGAAAAGCATTGGATTTTCGAGGACCTGTGGTTTGTATCATTTTCAGAAACAGAGTGGACCTAGATATGGTCCGTGTGTGTAGGAAACACAGTTCTTTTGTTCTGAGCACACTCACGTTTCCCTCTGTATTAGAGACTCTAGAAAGCAAGAGCGTGCTTCTTGCTCTAAAGCACAGTGTGTTTCATGGATGAGCACTATGCTGTTTATTTCCCTTCAGAAACGGAGTTAAATGCCAGGCTCTGTGTCTTCCTACAAGCAAGACTTCGTTTCAGGTAAACGCAATCACTTTTCAGCTCAAAGGAAGCTACATAGTTCACGAAGCTTACACGTTTCTCACTCTTAACTGAAAAGCATTGGATTTTAGAGGACCTGTGGTTTATATCAGTTTCAGTAACAGAGGTGAACTAGATATGGTCTCTGTGTGTAGGAAACACAGTTCTTTTGTTCTGAGCACACTCAAGTTTTCCTCTGGATTAGAGACTCTAGAAAGCAAGAGCGTGCTTTTTGGTCTAAAGCATAGTGTGTTTCATGGATGAGATCTGTGCTGTGTGTTATCGTTCAGAAACGGAGTTAAATGCCAGGCTCTGTGTATTCCTACAAGCAAGACTTCGTTTCAGGTAAACGCAGTCACTTTTCAGCTCAAAGTAAGCTACATTGTT
Source organism: Onychomys leucogaster (assembly GCA_949786385.1). Taxonomy (NCBI): domain Eukaryota; kingdom Metazoa; phylum Chordata; class Mammalia; order Rodentia; family Cricetidae; genus Onychomys; species Onychomys leucogaster. The sequence goes on along the minus strand of CATKUP010000101.1, from coordinate 1,393,853 downwards.
CACGAAGCTCACACGTTTCTGGCTCTTAACTGAAAAGCATTGGATTTTAGAGGACCTGTGGTTTGTATCATTTTCAGAAACAGAGTTGAACTAGATATGTTCCCTGTGCGTGGGAAACACAGTTCTTTTGTTCTGAGCATACTCACGTTTCCCTCTGTATTAGAGACTCTAGAAAGCAAGAGCGTGCTTCTTGCTCTAAAGCACAGTGTGTTTCATGGATGAGAACTATGCTGTTTGTTTCCCTTCAGAAACGGAGTTAAATGCCAGGCTCTGTGTCTTCCTACAAGCAAGGCTTCGTTTCAGGAAAACGAAGTCACTTTTCAGCTCAAACGTAGCTACATTGTTCAAGAAGCTCACACGTTTCTCGCTCTTAACTGAAATGCATTGGATTTTGGAGGACCTGTGGTTTGTATCATTTTCTGAAACAGAGTTGACCAAGATATGGTCCGTGTGTCTAGAAAACACAGTTCTTTTGTTCTGAGCATACTCACGTTTCCCTCTGTATTAGAGACTCTAGAAAGCAAGAGCGTGCTTCTTGCTCTCAAGCAGAGTGTGTTTCATTGATGAGAACTGTGCTGTGTGTTTCCCTTCAGAAACGGAGTTAAATGCCAGGCTCTGTGTCTTCCTACAAGCAAGACTTCGTTTCAGGTAAACACAGTCATTTTTCAGCTCAAAGTAAGCTACATTGTTCACAAAGCTCACACGTTTCTCGTTCATAACTGAAAAGCATTGCATGTTAGAGGACCTGTGGTTTGTATGAGTTTCAGAAACAGAGTTGAACTAGATATGGTCCGGGTGTAGGAAACACAGTTCTTTTGTTCTGAGCACACTCACATTTCCCTCTCTATTAGAGACTCTAGAAAGCAAGAGCGTGCTTCTTGCTCTCAAGCAGAGTGTGTTTCATGGATGAGAACTGTGCTGTGTGTTTCCCTTCAGAAACGGAGTTAAATGCCAGGCCCTGTGTCTTCCTACAAGCAAGACTTCGTTTCAGGTAAACACAGTCATTTTTCAGCTCAAAGTAAGCTACATTGTTCACAAAGCTCACAGGTTTCTCGCTCATACCTGAAAAGCATTGCATGTTAGAGGACCTGTGGTTTGTATCAGTTTCAGAAACAGAGTTGAACTAGATATGGTCCGTGTGTGTAGGAAACACAGTTCTTTTGTTCTGAGCACACTCACGTTTCCCTCTGTATTAGAGACTCTAGAAAGCAAGAGCGTGCTTCTTGCTCTAGAGCACAGTGTGTTTCATGGATGAGCACTATGCTGTTTATTTCCCTTCAGAAACGGAGTTAAATGCCAGGCTCTGTGTCTTCCTACAAGCAAGACTTCGTTTCAGGTAAACGCAATCACTTTTCAGCTCAAAGGAAGCTACATAGTTCACAAAGCTTACACGTTTCTCACTCTTAACTGAAAAGCATTGGATTTTAGAGGACCTGTGGTTTATATCAGTTTCAGAAACAGAGGTGAACTAGATATGGTCTCTGTGTGTAGGAAACACAGTTCTTTTGTTCTGAGCACACTCAAGTTTTCCTCTGGATTAGAGACTCTAGAAAGCAAGAGCGTGCTTTTTGGTCTAAAGCATAGTGTGTTTCATGGATGAGATCTGTGCTGTGTGTTATCGTTCAGAAACGGAGTTAAATGCCAGGCTCTGTGTTTTCCTACAAGCAAGACTTCGTTTCAGGTAAACGCAGTCACTTTTCAGCTCAAAGTAAGCTACATTGTTCACAAAGCTCACACCTTTCTCCCTCTTAACAGAAAAGAATTGGATGTTAGAGGACCTGTGGTTTTTATCAGTTTCAGAAACAGAGTTGAACTAGATATGGTGCGTGTGTGTAGGAAACACAGTTCTTTTATTCTGAGCACTCTCACGTTTCCCTCTGTATTAGAGATTCTAGAAAGGAAGAGCATGATTCTTGCTCTAAAGCAGAGTGTGTTTCATGGATGAGAACTGTGCTGTGTGTTTCCCTTCAGAAACGGAGTTAAATTCCAGGCTCTGTGTATTACTATAAGAAAGACATCGTTTCAGATAAATGCAGTCACTTTTCAGCTCAAACGAAGCTACATTGTTCACACAGCTCACACGTTTCTCACTCTTAACTGAAAATCAATGCAATTTAGAGGACCTGTGGTTTTTATCAGTTTCAGAAACAGAGTTGAACTAGATATGGTGCGTGTGTGTAGGAAACACAGTTCTTTTGTTCTGAGCACACTCATGTTTCCCTCTGTATTAGAGACTCTGGAAAGCAAGAGACTGATTCTTGCTCTAAAGCAGAGTGTGTTTCATGGATGAGAACTGTGCTGTGTGTTTCCCTTCAGAAACGGAGTTAAATTCCAGGCTCTGTGTATTACTATAAGAAAGACATCGTTTCAGATAAATGCAGTCACTTTTCAGCTCAAACGAAGCTACATTGTTCACACAGCTCACACGTTTCTCACTCTTAACTGAAAATCAATGCAATTTAGAGGACCTGTGGTTTGTATCAGTTTCAGAAACAGAGTTGAACTAGATATGGGCCGTGTGTAGGAAACACAGTTCTTTTATTCTGAGCACTCTCACGTTTCCCTCTGTATTAGAGATTCTAGAAAGGAAGAGCATGATTCTTGCTCTAAAGCAGAGTGTGTTTCATGGATGAGAACTGTGCTGTGTGTTTCCATTCAGAAACGGATTTAAATGCCAGGCTCTGTGTCTTCCTACAAGCAAGTCTTCGTTTCAGGAAAACGAAGTCACTTTTCAGCTCAAAAGAAGCTACATTGTTCAAGAAGCTCACACGTTTCTCGCTCTTAACTGAAATGCATTGGATTTTGGAGGACCTGTGGTTTGTATCATTTTCTGAAACAGAGTTGACCTAGATATGGTCCGTGTGTCTAGAAAACACAGTTCTTTTGTTCTGAGCACACTCACGTTTCCCTCTGTATTAGAGACTCTAGAAAGCAAGAGCGTGCTTCTTGCTCTCAAGCAGAGTGTGTTTCATGGATGAGAACTGTGCTGTGTGTTTCCCTTCAGAAACGGAGTTAAATGCCAGGCCCTGTGTCTTCCTACAAGCAAGACTTCGTTTCAGGTAAACACAGTCATTTTTCAGCTCAAAGTAAGCTACATTGTTCACAAAGCTCACACGTTTCTCGCTCATACCTGAAAAGCATTGCATGTTAGAGGACCTGTGGTTTGTATCAGTTTCAGAAACAGAGTTGAACTAGATATGGTCCGGGTGTAGGAAACACAGTTCTTTTGTTCTGAGAACACTCACATTTCCCTCTCTATTAGAGACTCTAGAAAGCAAGAGCGTGCTTCTTGCTCTAAAGCAGAGTGTGTTTTATGGATGAGATCAGTGCTGTGTGTTTCCGTTCAGAAACGGAGTTAAATGACAGGCTCTGTGTCTTACTATAAGCAAGACATCGTTTCAGATACATGCAGTCACATTTCAGCTCAAAGGAAGCTACATTGTTCACGAAGCTCACAAGTTTCTCGCTCTTAACTGAAAAGCATTGGATTTTAGAGGACCTGTGGTTTATATCAGTTTCAGAAACAGAGTTGACCTAGATATGGTCCGTGTGTGTAGGAAACACAGTTCTTTTGTTCTGAGCACACTCACGTTTCCCTCTGTATTAGAGACTCTAGAAAGCAAGAGCATGCTTCTTGCTCTAAAGCACAGTGTGTTTCATGGATGAGCACTATGCTGTTTATTTCCCTTCAGAAACGGAGTTAAATGCCAGGCTCTGTGTCTTCCTACAAGCAAGACTTCGTTTCAGGTAAACGCAATCACTTTTCAGCTCAAAGGAAGCTACATAGTTCACGAAGCTTACACGTTTCTCACTCTTAACTGAAAAGCATTGGATTTTAGAGGACCTGTGGTTTATATCAGTTTCAGAAACAGAGGTGAACTAGATATGGTCTCTGTGTTTAGGAAACACAGTTCTTTTGTTCTGAGCACACTCACGTTTTCCTCTGGATTAGAGACTCTAGAAAGCAAGAGCGTGCTTTTTGGTCTAAAGCATAGTGTGTTTCATGGATGAGATCTGTGCTGTGTGTTATCGTTCAGAAACGGAGTTAAATGCCAGGCTCTGTGTATTCCTACAAGCAAGACTTCGTTTCAGGTAAACGCAGTCACTTTTCAGCTCAAAGTAAGCTACATTGTTCACAAAGCTCACACAATTCTCGCTCATAACTGAAAAGCATTGCATGTTAGAGTACCTGTGCTTTGTATCAGTTTCAGAAACAGAGTTGAACTAGTTATGGTCCGTGTGTGTAGGAAACACAGTTCATTTATTCTGAGCACTCTCACTTTTCCCTCTGTATTAGAGATTCTAGAAAGGAAGAGCATGATTCTTGCTCTGAAGCAGAGTGTGTTTCATGGATGAGAACTGTGCTGTGTTTCCCTTCAGAAACGGAGTTAAATGCCAGGCTCTGTGTCTTCCTACAAGCAATACTTCGTTTCAGGTAAACACAGTCACTTTTCACCTCAAAGAATCTACATTGTTCATGAAGCTCACACGTTTCTCACTCTTAACTGAAAACCATTGCATGTTAGAGGACCTGTTGTTTGTATCAGTTTCAGAAACAGAGTCGAAGTAGATATGGTCCATGTGTGTAGGAAACAGTTCTTTTGTTCTGAGCACACTCATGTTTCCCTCTGTATTAGAGACTCTAGAAAGCAAGAGAGTGCTTCTTGCTATAAAGCAGAGTGTGTTTCATGGATGAGATCTGTGCTTTGTTTTTCCCTTCAGAAGCGGAGTTAAATTCCAGGCTCTGTGTATTACTATAAGAAAGACATCGTTTCAGATAAACGCAGTCACTTTTCAGCTCAAAGTAAGCTACATTGTTCACAAAGCTCACACCTTTCTGCCTCTTAACAGAAAAGAATTGGATGTTAGAGGACCTGTGGTTTTTATCAGTTTCAGAAACAGAGTTGAACTAGATATGGTGCGTGTGTGTAGGAAACACAGTTCTTTTATTCTGAGCACTCTCACGTTTCCCTCTGTATTAGAGATTCTAGAAAGGAAGAGCATGTTTCTTGCTCTAAAGCAGAGTGTGTTTCATGGATGAGAACTGTGCTGTGTGTTTCCCTTCAGAAACGGAGTTAAATTCCAGGCTCTGTGTATTACTATAAGAAAGACATCGATTCAGATAAATGCAGTCACTTTTCAGCTCAAACGAAGCTACATTGTTCACGAAGCTCAAAAGTTTCTCGCTCTTAACTGAAAAGCATTGGATTTTAGAGGACCTGTGGTTTGTATCATTTTCAGAAACAGAGTTGACCTAGATATGGTCCGTGTGTGTAGGAAACACAGTTCTTTTGTTCTGAGCACACTCACGTTTCCCTCTGTATTAGAGACTCTAGAAAGCAAGAGCATGCTTCTTGCTCTAAAGCACAGTGTGTTTCATGGATGAGAACTATGCTGTTTGTTTCCCTTCAGAAACGGAGTTAAATGCCAGGCTCTGTGTTTTCCTACAAGCACGACTTCGTTTCAGGTAAACGCAATCACTTTTCAGCTCAAAGGAAGCTACATAGTTCACGAAGCTCACACGTTTCTCACTCTTAACTGAAAAGCATTGGATTTTAGAGGAACTGTGGTTTATATCAGTTTCAGAAACAGAGTTGAACTAGATATGGTCTCTGTGTGTAGGAAACACAGTTCTTTTGTTCTGAGCACACTCACGTTTTCCTCTGGATTAGAGACTCTAGAAAGCAAGAGCGTGCTTCTTGCTCTAAAGCAGAGTGTGTTTCATGGATGAGATCTGTGCTGTGTGTTATCGTTCAGAAATGGAGTTAAATGCCAGGCTCTGTGTCTTCCTACAAGCAAGACTTCGTTTCAGGTAAACTTAGTCACTTTTAAGCTCAAAGTAAGCTACATTGTTCACAAATCTCACATGTTTCTCGCTCATAACTGAAAAGCATTGCATGTTAGAGGACCTGTGGTTTGTATCAGTTTCAGAAACAGAGTCGAACGAGATATGGTCCGTGTGTGTAGGAAACAAAGTTCTTTTGTTCTGTGCACACTCACGTTTCCCTCTGTATTAGAGACTCTAGAAAGCAAGAGCGTGCTTCTTGCTCTAAAGCAGAGTGTGTTTCATGGATGAGACCTGTGCTGTGTGTTTCCGTTCAGAAACGCAGTTAAATGACAGGCTCTGTGTCTTACTATAAGCAAGACATCGTTTCAGGTAATTGCAGTCACATTTAAGCTCAAAGGAAGGTATATTGTTCACGAAGCTCACACGTTTCTTGCTCTTCACTGAAAAGCTTTGGATTTTAGAGGACCTGTGGTTTGTATCAGTTTCATAAACAGAGTCGAACTAGATATGGTCCGTGTGTGTAGGAAACACAGTTCTTTTGTTCTGAGCACTCTCACGTTTCCCTCTGTATTAGAGATTCTAGAAAGGAAGAGCATGATTCTTGCTCTAAAGCAGAGTGTGTTTCATGGATGAGAACTATGCTGTGTGTTTCCCTTCAGCAACGGAGTTAAATGCCAGGCTCTGTGTCTTCCTACAAGCAAGACTTCGTTTCAGGTAAAAGCAGTCACTTTTCAGCTCAAAGAATCTACATTGTTCATGAAGCTCACACGTTTCTCACTCTTAACTGAAAACCATTGCTTTTTAGAGGACCTGTGGTTTGTATCAGTTTCAGAAACAGAGTCGAAGTAGATATGGTCCGTGTGTGTTGGAAACACAGTTGTTTTGTTCTGAGCACACTCACGTTTCCCTCTGTATTAGAGACTCAAGAAAGCAAGAGCGTGTTTCTTGCTCTAAAGCCGAGTGTGTTTCATGGATGAGATCTGTGCTGTGTTTCCATTCAGAAACGGAGTTAAATGCCAGGCTCTGTGTCTTACTATAAGCAAGACATCGTTTCAGATAAATGCAGTCACATTTCAGCTCAAAGGAAGCTATATTGTTCACGAAGCTCACACGTTTCTTGCTCTTCACTGAAAAGCATTGGATTTTAGAGGACCTGTGGTTTGTATCAGTTTCATAAACAGAGTCGAACTAGATATGGTCCGTGTGTGTAGGAAACACAGTTCTTTTGTTCTGAGCACTCTCACGTTTCCCTCTGTATTAGAGATTCTAGAAAGGAAGAGCATGATTCTTGCTCTAAAGCAGAGTGTGTTTCATGGATGAGAACTATGCTGTGTGTTTCCCTTCAGAAACGGAGTTAAATGCCAGGCTCTGTGTCTTCCTACAAGCAATACTTCGTTTCAGGTATACACAGTCACTTTTCAGCTCAAAGAATCTACATTGTTCATGAAGCTCACACGTTTCTCACTCTTAAATGAAAACCATTGCATGTTAGAGGACCTGTGGTTTGTATCAGTTTCAGAAACAGAGTCGAAGTAGATATGGTCCCTGTGTTTAGGAAACACAGTTGTTTTGTTCTGAGCACACTCACGTTTCCCTCTGTATTAGAGACTCTAGAAAGCAAGAGCGTGCTTCTTGCTCTAAAGCAGAGTGTGTTTCATGGATGAGATCTGTGCTGTGTGTTATTGTTCAGAAACGGAGTTAAATGCCAGGCTCTGTGTCTTCCTACAAGCAAGACTTCGTTTCTGGTAAACGTAGTCACTTTTCAGCTCAAAGTAAGCTACATTGTCCACAAATCTAACATGTTTCTCGCTCCTAACTGAAAAGCATTGCATGTTAGAGGACCTGTGGTTTGTATCAGTTTCATAAACAGAGTCGAACTAGATATGGTCCGTGTGTGTAGGAAACACAGTTCTTTTGTTCTGAGCACACTCACGTTTCCCTCTGTATTAGAGACTCTAGATAGCAAGAGCGTGCTTCTTGCTCTAAAGCAGAGTGTGTTTCATGGATGAGATCTGTGCTGTGTGTTTCTGTTCAGAAACGGAGTTAAATGCCAGGCTCTGTGTCTTACTATAAGCAAGACATCGTTTCAGACAAATGCAGTCACATCTCAGCTCAAAGGAAGCTATATTGTTCACGAAGCTCACACATTTCTTGCTCTTCACTTGAAAGCATTGGATTTTAGAGGACCTGTGGTTTGTATCAGTTTCAGAAACAGAGTTGAACTAGATATGGTCCGTGTGTGTAGGAAACACTGTTCTTTTGTTCTGAGCACACTCACGTTTCCCTCTGTATTAGAGACTCTAGAAAGCAAAGCGTGCTTCTTGCTCTAAAGCACAGTGTGTTTCATGGATGAGAACTATGCTGTGTGTTTCCCTTCAGCAACGGAGTTAAATGCCAGCGTCTGTGTCTTCCTACAAGCAAGACTTCGTTTCAGGTAAAAGCAGTCACTTTTCAGCTCAAAGAATCTACATTGTTCACGAAGCTCACACGTTTCTCGCTCTTAACTGAAAATCAATGCAATTTAGAGGACCTGTGGGTTGTATCAGTATCAGAAACAGAGTTGAACTAGATATGGTCCTTGTGTGTAGGAAACACAGTTCTTTTGTTCTGAGCACACTCAAGTTTTCCTCTGGATTAGAGAATCTAGAAAACAAGAGCGTGCTTCTTGCTCTAAAGCAGAGTGTGTTTCATGGATGAGATCTGTGTTTTGTGTTATTATTCAGAAACAGAGTTAAATGCCAGGCTCTGTGCCTTCCTACAAGCAAGACTTCGTTTCAGGTAAACGCAGTCACTTTTCAGCTCAAAGTAAGCTACATTGTTCACAAATTTCACATGTTTCTCGCTCATAAATGAAAAACATTGCATGTTAGAGGACCTGTGGTTTGTATCAGTTTCATAAACAGAGTCGAAGTACATATGGTCCGTGTGTGTAGGAAACACAGTTCTTTTGTTCTGAGCACACTCACGTTTCCCTCTCTATTAGAGACTCTAGAAAGCAAGAGCGTGCTTCTTACTCTAAAGCAGAGTGTGTTTCATGGATGACATCTGTGCTGTGTGTTTCCATTCAGAAACGGAGTTAAATTCCAGGCTCTGTGTATTACTATAAGAAAGACATCGTTTCAGATAAATGGAGTCACTTTTCAGCTCAAACGAAGCTACATTGTTCACGCAGCTCACACGTTTATCGCTCTTAACTGAAAATCAATGCAATTTAGAGGACCTGTGGGTTGTATCAGTATCAGAAACAGAGTTGAACTAGATATGGTCCGTGTGTGTAGGAAACACAGTTCTTTTGTTCTGAGCACACTCATGTTTCCCTCTGTATTAGAGACTCTGGAAAGCAAGAGACTGCTTTTGCTCTAAAGCAGAGTGTGTTTCATGGATGAGAACTATGCTGTGTGTTTCCCTTCAGAAACGGAGTTAAATGCCAGGCTCTGTGTCTTCCTACAAGCAAGACTTCGTTTCAGGTAAAGGCAGTCACTTTTCAGCTCAAACAAAGCTACATTGTTCACGAAGCTCAAAAGTTTCTCGCTCTTAACTGAAAAGCATTGGATTTTAGAGGACCTGTGGTTTGTATCATTTTCAGAAACAGAGTTGACCTAGATATGGTCCGTGTGTGTAGGAAACACAGTTCTTTTGTTCTGAGCACACTCACGTTTCCCTCTGTATTAGAGACTCTAGAAAGCAAGAGCGTGCTTCTTGCTCTAAAGCACAGTGTGTTTCATGGATGAGAACTATGCTGTTTGTTTCCCTTCAGAAACGGAGTTAAATGCCTGGCTCTGTGTTTTCCTACAAGCACGACTTCGTTTCAGGTAAACGCAATCACTTTTCAGCTCAAAGGAAGCTACATAGTTCACGAAGCTCACACGTTTCTCACTCTTAACTGAAAAGCATTGGATTTTAGAGGAACTGTGGTTTATATCAGTTTCAGAAACAGAGTTGAACTAGATATGGTCTCTGTGTGTAGGAAACACAGTTCTTTTGTTCTGAGCACACTCACGTTTTCCTCTGGATTAGAGACTCTAGAAAGCAAGAGCGTGCTTCTTGCTCTAAAGCAGAGTGTGTTTCATGGATGAGATCTGTGCTGTCTGTTATCGTTCAGAAATGGAGTTAAATGCCAGGCTCTGTGTCTTCCTACAAGCAAGACTTCGTTTCAGGTAAACTTAGTCACTTTTAAGCTCAAAGTAAGCTACATTGTTCACAAATCTCACATGTTTCTCGCTCATAACTGAAAAGCATTGCATGTTAGAGGACCTGTGGTTTGTATCAGTTTCAGAAACAGAGTCGAACGAGATATGGTCCGTGTGTGTAGGAAACAAAGTTCTTTTGTTCTGAGCACACTCACGTTTCCCTCTGTATTAGAGACTCTAGAAAGCAAGAGCGTGCTTCTTGCTCTAAAGCAGAGTGTGTTTCATGGATGAGACCTGTGCTGTGTGTTTCCGTTCAGAAACGCAGTTAAATGACAGGCTCTGTGTCTTACTATAAGCAAGACATCGTTTCAGATAAATGCAGTCACATTTAAGCTCAAAGGAAGGTATATTGTTCACGAAGCTCACACGTTTCTTGCTCTTCACTGAAAAGCATTGGATTTTAGAGGACCTGTGGTTTGTATCAGTTTCATAAACAGAGTCGAACTAGATATGGTCCGTGTGTGTAGGAAACACAGTTCTTTTGTTCTGAGCACTCTCACGTTTCCCTCTGTATTAGAGATTCTAGAAAGGAAGAGCATGATTCTTGCTCTAAAGCAGAGTGTGTTTCATGGATGAGAACTATGCTGTGTGTTTCCCTTCAGAAACGGAGTTAAATGCCAGGCTCTGTGTCTTCCTACAAGCAATACTTCGTTTCAGGTATACACAGTCACTTTTCAGCTCAAAGAATCTACATTGTTCATGAAGCTCACACGTTTCTCACTCTTAACTGAAAACCATTGCATGTTAGAGGACCTGTGGTTTGTATCAGTTTCAGAAACAGAGTCGAAGTAGATATGGTCCCTGTGTGTAGGAAACACAGTTGTTTTGTTCTGAGCACACTCACGTTTCCCTCTGTACTAGAGACTCTAGAAAGCAAGAGCGTGCTTCTTGCTCTAAAGCAGAGTGTGTTTCATGGATGAGATCTGTGCTGTGTGTTATCGTTCAGAAACGGAGTTAAATGCCAGGCTCTGTGTCTTCCTACAAGCAAGACTTCGTTTCTGGTAAACGTAGTCACTTTTCAGCTCAAAGTAAGCTACATTGTCCACAAATCTAACATGTTTCTCGCTCCTAACTGAAAAGCATTGCATGTTAGAGGACCTGTGGTTTGTATCAGTTTCATAAACAGAGTCGAACTAGATATGGTCCGTGTGTGTAGGAAACACAGTTCTTTTGTTCTGAGCACACTCACGTTTCCCTCTGTATTAGAGACTCTAGATAGCAAGAGCGTGCTACTTGCTCTAAAGCAGAGTGTGTTTCATGGATGAGATCTGTGCTGTGTGTTTCTGTTCAGAAACGGAGTTAAATGCCAGGCTCTGTGTCTTACTATAAGCAAGACATCGTTTCAGACAAATGCAGTCACCTCTCACCTCAAAGGAAGCTATATTGTTCACAAAGCTCACACATTTCTTGCTCTTCACTTGAAAGCATTGGATTTTAGAGGACCTGTGGTTTGTATCAGTTTCAGAAACAGAGTTAACTAGATATGGTCCGTGTGTGTAGGAAACACTGTTCTTTTGTTCTGAGCACACTCACGTTTCCCTCTGTATTAGAGACTCTAGAAAGCAAAGCGTGCTTCTTGCTCTAAAGCACAGTGTGTTTCATGGATGAGAACTATGCTGTGTGTTTCCCTTCAGCAACGGAGTTAAATGCCAGGCTCTGTGTCTTCCTACAAGCAAGACTTCGTTTCAGGTAAAAGCAGTCACTTTTCAGCTCAAAGAATCTACATTGTTCATGAAGCTCACACGTTTCTCACTCTTAACTGAAAACCATTGCTTGTTAGAGGACCTGTGGTTTGTATCAGTTTCAGAAACAGAGTCGAAGTAGATATGGTCCGTGTGTGTAGGAAACACAGTTGTTTTGTTCTGAGCACACTCACGTTTCCCTCTGTATTAGAGACTCAAGAAAGCAAGAGCGTGCTTCTTGCTCTAAAGCCGAGTGTGTTTCATGGATGAGATCTGTGCTGTGTGTTTCCATTCAGAAACGGAGTTAAATGCCAGGCTCTGTGTCTTACTATAAGCAAGACATCGTTTCAGATAAATGCAGTCACATTTAAGCTCAAAGGAAGCTATATTGTTCACGAAGCTCACACGTTTCTTGCTCTTCACTGAAAAGCATTGGATTTTAGAGGACCTGTGGTTTGTATCAGTTTCATAAACAGAGTCGAACTAGATATGGTCCGTGTGTGTAGGAAACACAGTTCTTTTGTTCTGAGCACTCTCACGTTTCCCTCTGTATTAGAGATTCTAGAAAGGAAGAGCATGATTCTTGCTCTAAAGCAGAGTGTGTTTCATGGATGAGAACTATGCTGTGTGTTTCCCTTCAGAAACGGAGTTAAATGCCAGGCTCTGTGTCTTCCTACAAGCAATACTTCGTTTCAGTTATACACAGTCACTTTTCAGCTCAAAGAATCTACATTGTTCATGAAGCTCACACGTTTCTCACTCTTAACTGAAAAGCATTGGATTTTAGAGGACCTGTGGTTTATATCAGTTTCAGAAACAGAGTTGAACTAGATATGGTCTCTGTGTGTAGGAAACACAGTTCTTTTGTTCTGAGCACACTCACGTTTTCCTCTGGATTAGAGACTCTAGAAAGCAAGAGCGTGCTTCTTGCTCTAAAGCAGAGTGTGTTTCATGGATGAGATCTGTGCTGTCTGTTATCGTTCAGAAACGGAGTTAAATGCCAGGCTCTGTGTCTTCCTACAAGCAAGACTTCGTTTCAGGTAAACTTAGTCACTTTTAAGCTCAAAGTATGCTACATTGTTCACAAATCTCACATGTTTCTCGCTCATAACTGAAAAGCATTGCATGTTAGAGGACCTGTGGTTTGTATCAGTTTCAGAAACAGAGTCGAACGAGATATGTTCCGTGTGTGTAGGAAACAAAGTTCTTTTGTTCTGAGCACACTCACGTTTCCCTCTGTATTAGAGACTCTAGAAAGCAAGAGCGTGCTTCTTGCTCTAAAGCAGAGTGTGTTTCATGGATGAGACCTGTGCTGTGTGTTTCCGTTCAGAAACGCAGTTAAATGCCAGGCTCTGTGTCTTACTATAAGCAAGACATCGTTTCAGATAAATGCAGTCACATTTAAGCTCAAAGGAAGGTATATTGTTCATGAAGCTCACACGTTTCTTGCTCTTCACTGAAAAGCATTGGATTTTAGAGGACCTGTGGTTTGTATCAGTTTCATAAACAGAGTCGAACTAGATATGGTCCGTGTGTGTAGGAAACACAGTTCTTTTATTCTGAGCACTCTCACGTTTCCCTCTGTATTAGAGATTCTAGAAAGGAAGAGCATGATTCTTGCTCTAAAGCAGAGTGTGTTTCATGGATGAGAACTATGCTGTGTGTTTCCCTTCAGAAACGGAGTTAAATGCCAGGCTCTGTGTCTTCCTACAAGCAATACTTCGTTTCAGGTATACACAGTCACTTTTCAGCTCAAAGAATCTACATTGTTCATGAAGCTCACACGTTTCTCACTCTTAACTGAAAACCATTGCATGTTAGAGGACCTGTGGTTTGTATCAGTTTCAGAAACAGAGTCGAAGTAGATATGGTCCCTGTGTGTAGGAAACACAGTTGTTTTGTTCTGAGCACACTCAAGTTTCCCTCTGTATTAGAGACTCTAGAAAGCAAGAGCGTGCTTCTTGCTCTAAAGCAGAGTGTGTTTCATGGATGAGATCTGTGCTGTGTGTTATCGTTCAGAAACGGAGTTAAATGCCAGGCTCTGTGTCTTCCTACAAGCAAGACTTCGTTTCTGGTAAACGTAGTCACTTTTCAGCTCAAAGTAAGCTACATTGTCCACAAATCTAACATGTTTCTCGCTCCTAACTGAAAAGCATTGCATGTTAGAGGACCTGTGGTTTGTATCAGTTTCATAAACAGAGTCGAACTAGATATGGTCCGTGTGTGTAGGAAACACAGTTCTTTTGTTCTGAGCACACTCACGTTTCCCTCTGTATTAGAGACTCTAGATAGCAAGAGCGTGCTTCTTGCTCTAAAGCAGAGTGTGTTTCATGGATGAGATCTGTGCTGTGTGTTTCTGTTCAGAAACGGAGTTAAATGCCAGGCTCTGTGTCTTACTATAAGCAAGACATCGTTTCAGACAAATGCAGTCACATCTCAGCTCAAAGGAAGCTATATTGTTCATGAAGCTCACACATTTCTTGCTCTTCACTTGAAAGCACTGGATTTTAGAGGACCTGTGGTTTGTATCAGTTTCAGAAACAGAGTTGAACTAGATATGGTCCGTGTGTGTAGGAAACACTGTTCTTTTGTTCTGAGCACACTCACGTTTCCCTCTGTATTAGTGACTCTAGAAAGAAAAGCGTGCTTCTTGCTCTAAAGCACAGTGTGTTTCATGGATGAGAACTATGCTGTGTGTATCCCTTCAGCAACGGAGTTAAATGCCAGCCTCTGTGTTTTCCTACAAGCAAGACTTCGTTTCAGGTAAAAGCAGTCACTTTTCAGCTCAAAGAATCTACATTGTTCATGAAGCTCACACGTTTCTCACTCTTAACTGAAAACCATTGCATGTTAGAGGACCTGTGGTTTGTATCAGTTTCAGAAACAGAGTCAAAGTAGATATGGTCCGTGTGTGTAGGAAACACAGTTCTTTTGTTCTGAGCACACTCACCTTTCCCTCTCTATTAGAAACTCTAGAAAGCAAGAGCGTGCTTCTTGCTCTAAAGCAGAGTGTGTTTCATGGATGACATCTGTGCTGTGTGTTTCCATTCAGAAACGGAGTTAAATTCCAGGCTCTGTGTATTACTATAAGAAAGACATCGTTTCAGATAAATGGAGTCACTTTTCAGCTCAAAAGAAGCTACATTGTTCAGGCAGCTCAAACGTTTCTCGCTCTTAACTGAAAATCAATGCAATTTAGAGGACCTGTGGGTTGTATCAGTATCAGAAACAGAGTTGAACTAGATATGCTCCGTGTGTGTAGGAAACACAGTTCTTTTGTTCTGAGCACACTCATGTTTCCCTCTGTATTAGAGACTCTGGAAAGCAAGAGACTGCTTTTGCTCTAAAGCAGAGTGTGTTTCATGGATGAGAACTATGCTGTGTGTTTCCCTTCAGAAACGGAGTTAAATGCCAGGCTCTGTGTCTTCCTACAAGCAAGACTTCGTTTTAGGTAAAGGCAGTCACTTTTCAGCTCAAACAAAGCTACATTGTTCACGAAGCTCACACGTTTCTCGCTCTTAACTGAAAAGCATTGGATTTTAGAGGACCTGTGGTTTGTATCATTTTCAGAAACAGAGTTGACCTAGATATGGTCCCTGTGTGTAGGAAACACAGTTCTTTTGTTCTGAGCACACTCACGTTTCCCTCTGTATTAGAGACTCTAGAAAGCAAGAGCATGCTTCTTGCTCTAAAGCACAGTGTGTTTCATGGATGAGAACTATGCTGTTTGTTTCCCTTCAGAAACGGAGTTAAATGCCAGGCTCTGTGTTTTCCTACAAGAAAGACTTCGTTTCAGGTAAACGCAATCAATTTTCAGCTCAAAGGAAGCTACATAGTTCACGAAGCTCACACGTTTCTCACTCTTAACTGAAAAGCATTGGATTTTAGAGGACCTGTGGTTTATATCACTTTCAGAAACAGAGTTGAACTAGATATGGTCTCTGTGTGTAGGAAACACAGTTCTTTTGTTCTGAGCACACTCACGTTTTCCTCTGGATTAGAGACTCTAGAAAGCAAGAGCGTGCTTCTTGCTCTAAAGCAGAGTGTGTTTCATGGATGAGATCTGTGCTGTCTGTTATCGTTCAGAAACGGAGTTAAATGCCAGGCTCTGTGTCTTCCTACAAGCAAGACTTCGTTTCAGGTAAACTTAGTCACTTTTAAGCTCAAAGTATGCTACATTGTTCACAAATCTCACATGTTTCTCGCTCATAACTGAAAAGCATTGCATGTTAGAGGACCTGTGGTTTGTATGAGTTTCAGAAACAGAGTCGAACGAGATATGTTCCGTGTGTGTAGGAAACAAAGTTCTTTTGTTCTGAGCACACTCACGTTTCCCTCTGTATTAGAGACTCTAGAAAGCAAGAGCGTGCTTCTTGCTCTAAAGCAGAGTGTGTTTCATGGATGAGACCTGTGCTGTGTGTTTCCGTTCAGAAACGCAGTTAAATGCCAGGCTCTGTGTCTTACTATAAGCAAGACATCGTTTCAGATAAATGCAGTCACATTTAAGCTCAAAGGAAGGTATATTGTTCATGAAGCTCACACGTTTCTTGCTCTTCACTGAAAAGCATTGGATTTTAGAGGACCTGTGGTTTGTATCAGTTTCATAAACAGAGTCGAACTAGATATGGTCCGTGTGTGTAGGAAACACAGTTCTTTTATTCTGAGCACTCTCACGTTTCCCTCTGTATTAGAGATTCTAGAAAGGAAGAGCATGATTCTTGCTCTAAAGCAGAGTGTGTTTCATGGATGAGAACTATGCTGTGTGTTTCCCTTCAGAAACGGAGTTAAATGCCAGGCTCTGTGTCTTCCTACAAGCAATACTTCGTTTCAGGTATACACAGTCACTTTTCAGCTCAAAGAATCTACATTGTTCATGAAGCTCACACGTTTCTCACTCTTAACTGAAAACCTTGCATGTTAGAGGACCTGTGGTTTGTATCAGTTTCAGAAACAGAGTCGAAGTAGATATGGTCCCTGTGTGTAGGAAACACAGTTGTTTTGTTCTGAGCACACTCAAGTTTCCCTCTGTATTAGAGACTCTAGAAAGCAAGAGCGTGCTTCTTGCTCTAAAGCAGAGTGTGTTTCATGGATGAGATCTGTGCTGTGTGTTATCGTTCAGAAACGGAGTTAAATGCCAGGCTCTGTGTCTTCCTACAAGCAAGACTTCGTTTCTGGTAAACGTAGTCACTTTTCAGCTCAAAGTAAGCTACATTGTCCACAAATCTAACATGTTTCTCGCTCCTAACTGAAAAGCATTGCATGTTAGAGGACCTGTGGTTTGTATCAATTTCATAAACAGAGTCGAACTAGATATGGTCCGTGTGTGTAGGAAACACAGTTCTTTTGTTCTGAGCACACTCACGTTTCCCTCTGTATTAGAGACTCTAGATAGCAAGAGCGTGCTTCTTGCTCTAAAGCAGAGTGTGTTTCATGGATGAGATCTGTGCTGTGTGTTTCTGTTCAGAAACGGAGTTAAATGCCAGGCTCTGTGTCTTACTATAAGCAAGACATCGTTTCAGACAAATGCAGTCACATCTCAGCTCAAAGGAAGCTATATTGTTCACGAAGCTCACACATTTCTTGCTCTTCACTTGAAAGCACTGGATTTTAGAGGACCTGTGGTTTGTATCAGTTTCAGAAACAGAGTTGAACTAGATATGGTCCGTGTGTGTAGGAAACACTGTTCTTTTGTTCTGAGCACACTCACGTTTCCCTCTGTATTAGTGACTCTAGAAAGCAAAGCGTGCTTCTTGCTCTAAAGCACAGTGTGTTTCATGGATGAGAACTATGCTGTGTGTATCCCTTCAGCAACGGAGTTAAATGCCAGCCTCTGTGTTTTCCTACAAGCAAGACTTCGTTTCAGGTAAAAGCAGTCACTTTTCAGCTCAAAGAATCTACATTGTTCATGAAGCTCACACGTTTCTCACTCTTAACTGAAAACCATTGCTTGTTAGAGGACCTGTGGTTTGTATCAGTTTCAGAAACAGAGTCGAAGTAGATATGGTCCGTGTGTGTAGGAAACACAGTTGTTTTGTTCTGAGCACACTCACATTTCCCTCTGTATTAGAGACTCAAGAAAGCAAGAGCGTGCTTCTTGCTCTAAAGCCGAGTTTGTTGCATGGATGAGATTTGTGCTGTGTGTTTCCATTCAGAAACGGAGTTAAATGCCAGGCTCTGTGTCTTACTATAAGCAAGACATCGTTTCAGATAAATGCAGTCACATTTCAGCTCAAAGGAAGCTATATTGTTCACGAAGCTCACACGTTTCTTGCTCTTCACTGAAAAGCATTGGATTTTAGAGGAACTGTGGTTTGTATCAGTTTCAGAAACAGAGTTGAACCAGATATGGGCCGTGTGTGTAGGAAACACAGTTCTTTTATTCTGAGTACTCTCACGTTTCCCTCTGTATTAGAGATTCTAGAAAGTAAGAGCATGATTCTTGCTCTAAAGCAGAGAGTGTTTCATGGATGAGAACTATGCTGTGTGTTTCCCTTCAGAAACGGAGTTAAATGCCAGGCTCTGTGTCTTCCTACAAGCAATACTTCGTTTCAGGTATACACAGTCACTTTTCAGCTCAAAGAATCTACATTATTCATGAAGCTCACACGTTTCTCACTCTTAACTGAAAACCATTGCATGTTAGAGGACCTGTGGTTTGTATCAGTTTCAGAAACAGAGTCAAAGTAGATATGGTCCGTGTGTGTAGGAAACACAGTTCTTTTGTTCTGAGCACACTCACCTTTCCCTCTCTATTAGAAACTCTAGAAAGCAAGAGCGTGCTTCTTGTTCTAAAGCAGAGTGTGTTTCATGGATGAGAACTATGCTGTGTGTTTCCCTTCAGAAACGGAGTTAAATGCCAGGCTCTGTGTCTTCCTACAAGCAAGACTTCGTTTCAGGTAAAGGCAGTCACTTTTCAGCTCAAACAAAGCTACATTGTTCACGAAGCTCACACGTTTCTCGCTCTTAACTGAAAAGCATTGGATTTTAGAGGACCTGTGGTTTGTATCATTTTCAGAAACAGAGTTGACCTAGATATGGTCCCTGTGTGTAGGAAACACAGTTCTTTTGTTCTGAGCACACTCACATTTCCCTCTCTATTAGAGACTCTAGAAAGCAAGAGCGTGCTTCTTGCTCTCAAGCAGAGTGTGTTTCATGGATGAGAACTGTGCTGTGTGTTTCCCTTCAGAAACGGAGTTAAATGCCAGGCCCTGTGTCTTCCTACAAGCAAGACTTTGTTTCAGGTAAACACAGTCATTTTTCAGCTCAAAGTAAGCTACATTGTTCACAAAGCTCACAGGTTTCTCGCTCATACCTGAAAAGCATTGCATGTTAGAGGACCTGTGGTTTGTATCAGTTTCAGAAACAGAGTTGAACTAGATATGGTCCGTGTGTGTAGGAAACACAGTTCTTTTGTTCTGAGCACACTCACGTTTCCCTCTGTATTAGAGACTCTAGAAAGCAAGAGCGTGCTTCTTGCTCTAGAGCACAGTGTGTTTCATGGATGAGCACTATGCTGTTTATTTCCCTTCAGAAACGGAGTTAAATGCCAGGCTCTGTGTCTTCCTACAAGCAAGACTTCGTTTCAGGTAAACGCAATCACTTTTCAGCTCAAAGGAAGCTACATAGTTCACAAAGCTTACACGTTTCTCACTCTTAACTGAAAAGCATTGGATTTTAGAGGACCTGTGGTTTATATCAGTTTCAGAAACAGAGGTGAACTAGATATGGTCTCTATGTGTAGGAAACACAGTTCTTTTGTTCTGAGCACACTCACGTTTTCCTCTGGATTAGAGACTCTAGAAAGCAAGAGCGTGCTTTTTGGTCTAAAGCATAGTGTGTTTCATGGATGAGATCTGTGCTGTGTGTTATCGTTCAGAAACGGAGTTAAATGCCAGGCTCTGTGTTTTCCTACAAGCAAGACTTCGTTTCAGGTAAACGCAGTCACTTTTCAGCTCAAAGTAAGCTACATTGTTCACAAAGCTCACACCTTTCTCCCTCTTAACAGAAAAGAATTGGATGTTAGAGGACCTGTGGTTTTTATCAGTTTCAGAAACAGAGTTGAACTAGATATGGTGCGTGTGTGTAGGAAACGCAGTTCTTTTATTCTGAGCACTCTCACGTTTCCCTCTGTATTAGAGATTCTAGAAAGGAAGAGCATGATTCTTGCTCTAAAGCAGAGTGTGTTTCATGGATGAGAACTGTGCTGTGTGTTTCCCTTCAGAAACGGAGTTAAATTCCAGGCTCTGTGTATTACTATAAGAAAGACATCGTTTCAGATAAATGCAGTCACTTTTCAGCTCAAACGAAGCTACATTGTTCACACAGCTCACACGTTTCTCACTCTTAACTGAAAATCAATGCAACTTAGAGGACCTGTGGTTTTTATCAGTTTCAGAAACAGAGTTGAACTAGATATGGTGCGTGTGTGTAGGAAACACAGTTCTTTTGTTCTGAGCACACTCATGTTTCCCTCTGTATTAGAGACTCTGGAAAGCAAGAGACTGCTTCTTGCTCTAAAGCAGAGTGTGTTTCATGGATGAGAACTGTGCTGTGTGTTTCCCTTCAGAAAGGGAGTTAAATTCCAGGCTCTGTGTATTACTATAAGAAAGACATCGTTTCAGATAAATGCAGTCACTTTTCAGCTCAAACGAAGCTACATTGTTCACACAGCTCAGACGTTTCTCACTCTTAACTGAAAATCAATGCAATTTAGAGGACCTGTGGTTTGTATCAGTTTCAGAAACAGAGTTGAACTAGATATGGGCCGTGTGTAGGAAACACAGTTCTTTTATTCTGAGCACTCTCACGTTTCCCTCTGTATTAGAGATTCTAGAAAGGAAGAGCATGATTCTTGCTCTAAAGCAGAGTGTGTTTCATGGATGAGAACTGTGCTGTGTGTTTCCATTCAGAAACGGATTTAAATGCCAGGCTCTGTGTCTTCCTACAAGCAAGACTTCGTTTCAGGAAAACGAAGTCACTTTTCAGCTCAAAAGAAGCTACATTGTTCAAGAAGCTCACACGTTTCTCGCTCTTAACTGAAATGCATTGGATTTTGGAGGACCTGTGGTTTGTATCATTTTCTGAAACAGAGTTGACCTAGATATGGTCCGTGTGTCTAGAAAACACAGTTCTTTTGTTCTGAGCACACTCACGTTTCCCTCTGTATTAGAGACTCTAGAAAGCAAGAGCGTGCTTCTTGCTCTCAAGCAGAGTGTGTTTCATGGATGAGAACTGTGCTGTGTGTTTCCCTTCAGAAACGGAGTTAAATGCCAGGCCCTGTGTCTTCCTACAAGCAAGACTTCGTTTCAGGTAAACACAGTCATTTTTCAGCTCAAAGTAAGCTACATTGTTCACAAAGCTCACACGTTTCTGGCTCATACCTGAAAAGCATTGCATGTTAGAGGACCTGTGGTTTGTATCAGTTTCAGAAACAGAGTTGAACTAGATATGGTCCGGGTGTAGGAAACACAGTTCTTTTGTTCTGAGAACACTCACATTTCCCTCTCTATTAGAGACTCTAGAAAGCAAGAGCGTGCTTCTTGCTCTAAAGCAGAGTGTGTTTTATGGATGAGATCAGTGCTGTGTGTTTCCGTTCAGAAACGGAGTTAAATGACAGGCTCTGTGTCTTACTATAAGCAAGACATCGTTTCAGATACATGCAGTCACATTTCAGCTCAAACGAAGCTACATTGTTCAAGAAGCTCACACGTTTCTCGCTCTTAACTGAAATGCATTGGATTTTGGAGGACCTGTGGTTTGTATCATTTTCTGAAACAGAGTTGACCTAGATATGGTCCGTGTGTCTAGAAAACACAGTTCTTTTGTTCTGAGCACACTCACGTTTCCCTCTGTATTAGAGACTCTAGAAAGCAAGAGCGTGCTTCTTGCTCTAAAGCACAGTGTGTTTCATGGATGAGCACTATGCTGTTTATTTCCCTTCAGAAACGGAGTTAAATGCCAGGCTCTGTGTCTTCCTACAAGCAAGACTTCGTTTCAGGTAAACGCAATCACTTTTCAGCTCAAAGGAAGCTACATAGTTCACGAAGCTTACACGTTTCTCACTCTTAACTGAAAAGCATTGGATTTTAGAGGACCTGTGGTTTATATCAGTTTCAGTAACAGAGGTGAACTAGATATGGTCTCTGTGTGTAGGAAACACAGTTCTTTTGTTCTGAGCACACTCAAGTTTTCCTCTGGATTAGAGACTCTAGAAAGCAAGAGCGTGCTTTTTGGTCTAAAGCATAGTGTGTTTCATGGATGAGATCTGTGCTGTGTGTTATCGTTCAGAAACGGAGTTAAATGCCAGGCTCTGTGTATTCCTACAAGCAAGACTTCGTTTCAGGTAAACGCAGTCACTTTTCAGCTCAAAGTAAGCTACATTGTTCACGAAGCTCACACGTTTCTGGCTCTTAACTGAAAAGCATTGGATTTTAGAGGACCTGTGGTTTGTATCATTTTCAGAAACAGAGTTGAACTAGATATGTTCCCTGTGCGTGGGAAACACAGTTCTTTTGTTCTGAGCATACTCACGTTTCCCTCTGTATTAGAGATTCTAGAAAGCAAGAGCGTGCTTCTTGCTCTAAAGCACAGTGTGTTTCATGGATGAGAACTATGCTGTTTGTTTCCCTTCAGAAACGGAGTTAAATGCCAGGCTCTGTGTCTTCCTACAAGCAAGACTTCGTTTCAGGAAAACGAAGTCACTTTTCAGCTCAAACGAAGCTACATTGTTCAAGAAGCTCACACGTTTCTCGCTCTTAACTGAAATGCATTGGATTTTGGAGGAACTGTGGTTTGTATCATTTTCTGAAACAGAGTTGACCAAGATATGGTCCGTGTGTCTAGAAAACACAGTTCTTTTGTTCTGAGCATACTCACGTTTCCCTCTGTATTAGAGACTCTAGAAAGCAAGAGCGTGCTTCTTGCTCTCAAGCAGAGTGTGTTTCATTGATGAGAACTGTGCTGTGTGTTTCCCTTCAGAAACGGAGTTAAATGCCAGGCTCTGTGTCTTCCTACAAGCAAGACTTCGTTTCAGGTAAACACAGTCATTTTTCAGCTCAAAGTAAGCTACATTGTTCACAAAGCTCACACGTTTCTCGTTCATAACTGAAAAGCATTGCATGTTAGAGGACCTGTGGTTTGTATCAGTTTCAGAAACAGAGTTGAACTAGATATGGTCCGGGTGTAGGAAACACAGTTCTTTTGTTCTGAGCACACTCACATTTCCCTCTCTATTAGAGACTCTAGAATGCAAGAGCGTGCTTCTTGCTCTCAAGCAGAGTGTGTTTCATGGATGAGAACTGTGCTGTGTGTTTCCCTTCAGAAACGGAGTTAAATGCCAGGCCCTGTGTCTTCCTACAAGCAAGACTTCGTTTCAGGTAAACACAGTCATTTTTCAGCTCAAAGTAAGCTACATTGTTCACAAAGCTCACAGGTTTCTCGCTCATACCTGAAAAGCATTGCATGTTCGAGGACCTGTGGTTTGTATCAGTTTCAGAAACAGAGTTGAACTAGATATGGTCCGTGTGTGTAGGAAACACAGTTCTTTTGTTCTGAGCACACTCACGTTTCCCTCTGTATTAGAGACTCTAGAAAGCAAGAGCGTGCTTCTTGCTCTAGAGCACAGTGTGTTTCATGGATGAGCACTATGCTGTTTATTTCCCTTCAGAAACGGAGTTAAATGCCAGGCTCTGTGTCTTCCTACAAGCAAGACTTCGTTTCAGGTAAACGCAATCACTTTTCAGCTCAAAGGAAGCTACATAGTTCACAAAGCTTACACGTTTCTCACTCTTAACTGAAAAGCATTGGATTTTAGAGGACCTGTGGTTTATATCAGTTTCAGAAACAGAGGTGAACTAGATATGGTCTCTGTGTGTAGGAAACACAGTTCTTTTGTTCTGAGCACACTCAAGTTTTCCTCTGGATTAGAGACTCTAGAAAGCAAGAGCGTGCTTTTTGGTCTAAAGCATAGTGTGTTTCATGGATGAGATCTGTGCTGTGTGTTATCGTTCAGAAACGGAGTTAAATGCCAGGCTCTGTGTTTTCCTACAAGCAAGACTTCGTTTCAGGTAAACGCAGTCACTTTTCAGCTCAAAGTAAGCTACATTGTTCACAAAGCTCACACCTTTCTCCCCCTTAACAGAAAAGAATTGGATGTTAGAGGACCTGTGGTTTTTATCAGTTTCAGAAACAGAGTTGAACTAGATATGGTGCGTGTGTGTAGGAAACACAGTTCTTTTATTCTGAGCACTCTCACGTTTCCCTCTGTATTAGAGATTCTAGAAAGGAAGAGCATGATTCTTGCTCTAAAGCAGAGTGTGTTTCATGGATGAGAACTGTGCTGTGTGTTTCCCTTCAGAAACTGAGTTAAATTCCAGGATCTGTGTATTACTATAAGAAAGACATCGTTTCAGATAAATGCAGTCACTTTTCAGCTCAAACGAAGCTACATTGTTCACACAGCTCACACGGTTCTCACTCTTAACTGAAAATCAATGCAATTTAGAGGACCTGTGGTTTTTATCAGTTTCAGAAACAGAGTTGAACTAGATATGGTGCGTGTGTGTAGGAAACACAGTTCTTTTGTTCTGAGCACACTCATGTTTCCCTCTGTATTAGAGACTCTGGAAAGCAAGAGACTGATTCTTGCTCTAAAGCAGAGTGTGTTTCATGGATGAGAACTGTGCTGTGTGTTTCCCTTCAGAAACGGAGTTAAATTCCAGGCTCTGTGTATTACTATAAGAAAGACATCGTTTCAGATAAATGCAGTCACTTTTCAGCTCAAACGAAGCTACATTGTTCACACAGCTCACACGTTTCTCACTCTTAACTGAAAATCAATGCAATTTAGAGGACCTGTGGTTTGTATCAGTTTCAGAAACAGAGTTGAACTAGATATGGGCCGTGTGTAGGAAACACAGTTCTTTTATTCTGAGCACTCTCACGTTTCCCTCTGTATTAGAGATTCTAGAAAGGAAGAGCATGATTCTTGCTCTAAAGCAGAGTGTGTTTCATGGATGAGAACTGTGCTGTGTGTTTCCATTCAGAAACGGATTTAAATGCCAGGCTCTGTGTCTTCCTACAAGCAAGACTTCGTTTCAGGAAAACGAAGTCACTTTTCAGCTCAAAGTAAGCTACATTGTCCACAAATCTAACATGTTTCTCGCTCCTAACTGAAAAGCATTGCATGTTAGAGGACCTGTGGTTTGTATCAATTTCATAAACAGAGTCGAACTAGATATGGTCCGTGTGTGTAGGAAACACAGTTCTTTTGTTCTGAGCACACTCACGTTTCCCTCTGTATTAGAGACTCTAGATAGCAAGAGCGTGCTTCTTGCTCTAAAGCAGAGTGTGTTTCATGGATGAGATCTGTGCTGTGTGTTTCTGTTCAGAAACGGAGTTAAATGCCAGGCTCTGTGTCTTACTATAAGCAAGACATCGTTTCAGACAAATGCAGTCACATCTCAGCTCAAAGGAAGCTATATTGTTCACGAAGCTCACACATTTCTTGCTCTTCACTTGAAAGCACTGGATTTTAGAGGACCTGTGGTTTGTATCAGTTTCAGAAACAGAGTTGAACTAGATATGGTCCGTGTGTGTAGGAAACACTGTTCTTTTGTTCTGAGCACACTCACGTTTCCCTCTGTATTAGTGACTCTAGAAAGCAAAGCGTGCTTCTTGCTCTAAAGCACAGTGTGTTTCATGGATGAGAACTATGCTGTGTGTATCCCTTCAGCAACGGAGTTAAATGCCAGCCTCTGTGTTTTCCTACAAGCAAGACTTCGTTTCAGGTAAAAGCAGTCACTTTTCAGCTCAAAGAATCTACATTGTTCATGAAGCTCACACGTTTCTCACTCTTAACTGAAAACCATTGCTTGTTAGAGGACCTGTGGTTTGTATCAGTTTCAGAAACAGAGTCGAAGTAGATATGGTCCGTGTGTGTAGGAAACACAGTTGTTTTGTTCTGAGCACACTCACATTTCCCTCTGTATTAGAGACTCAAGAAAGCAAGAGCGTGCTTCTTGCTCTAAAGCCGAGTTTGTTGCATGGATGAGATTTGTGCTGTGTGTTTCCATTCAGAAACGGAGTTAAATGCCAGGCTCTGTGTCTTACTATAAGCAAGACATCGTTTCAGATAAATGCAGTCACATTTCAGCTCAAAGGAAGCTATATTGTTCACGAAGCTCACACGTTTCTTGCTCTTCACTGAAAAGCATTGGATTTTAGAGGAACTGTGGTTTGTATCAGTTTCAGAAACAGAGTTGAACCAGATATGGGCCGTGTGTGTAGGAAACACAGTTCTTTTATTCTGAGTACTCTCACGTTTCCCTCTGTATTAGAGATTCTAGAAAGTAAGAGCATGATTCTTGCTCTAAAGCAGAGAGTGTTTCATGGATGAGAACTATGCTGTGTGTTTCCCTTCAGAAACGGAGTTAAATGCCAGGCTCTGTGTCTTCCTACAAGCAATACTTCGTTTCAGGTATACACAGTCACTTTTCAGCTCAAAGAATCTACATTATTCATGAAGCTCACACGTTTCTCACTCTTAACTGAAAACCATTGCATGTTAGAGGACCTGTGGTTTGTATCAGTTTCAGAAACAGAGTCAAAGTAGATATGGTCCGTGTGTGTAGGAAACACAGTTCTTTTGTTCTGAGCACACTCACCTTTCCCTCTCTATTAGAAACTCTAGAAAGCAAGAGCGTGCTTCTTGTTCTAAAGCAGAGTGTGTTTCATGGATGAGAACTATGCTGTGTGTTTCCCTTCAGAAACGGAGTTAAATGCCAGGCTCTGTGTCTTCCTACAAGCAAGACTTCGTTTCAGGTAAAGGCAGTCACTTTTCAGCTCAAACAAAGCTACATTGTTCACGAAGCTCACACGTTTCTCGCTCTTAACTGAAAAGCATTGGATTTTAGAGGACCTGTGGTTTGTATCATTTTCAGAAACAGAGTTGACCTAGATATGGTCCCTGTGTGTAGGAAACACAGTTCTTTTGTTCTGAGCACACTCACATTTCCCTCTCTATTAGAGACTCTAGAAAGCAAGAGCGTGCTTCTTGCTCTCAAGCAGAGTGTGTTTCATGGATGAGAACTGTGCTGTGTGTTTCCCTTCAGAAACGGAGTTAAATGCCAGGCCCTGTGTCTTCCTACAAGCAAGACTTTGTTTCAGGTAAACACAGTCATTTTTCAGCTCAAAGTAAGCTACATTGTTCACAAAGCTCACAGGTTTCTCGCTCATACCTGAAAAGCATTGCATGTTAGAGGACCTGTGGTTTGTATCAGTTTCAGAAACAGAGTTGAACTAGATATGGTCCGTGTGTGTAGGAAACACAGTTCTTTTGTTCTGAGCACACTCACGTTTCCCTCTGTATTAGAGACTCTAGAAAGCAAGAGCGTGCTTCTTGCTCTAGAGCACAGTGTGTTTCATGGATGAGCACTATGCTGTTTATTTCCCTTCAGAAACGGAGTTAAATGCCAGGCTCTGTGTCTTCCTACAAGCAAGACTTCGTTTCAGGTAAACGCAATCACTTTTCAGCTCAAAGGAAGCTACATAGTTCACAAAGCTTACACGTTTCTCACTCTTAACTGAAAAGCATTGGATTTTAGAGGACCTGTGGTTTATATCAGTTTCAGAAACAGAGGTGAACTAGATATGGTCTCTATGTGTAGGAAACACAGTTCTTTTGTTCTGAGCACACTCACGTTTTCCTCTGGATTAGAGACTCTAGAAAGCAAGAGCGTGCTTTTTGGTCTAAAGCATAGTGTGTTTCATGGATGAGATCTGTGCTGTGTGTTATCGTTCAGAAACGGAGTTAAATGCCAGGCTCTGTGTTTTCCTACAAGCAAGACTTCGTTTCAGGTAAACGCAGTCACTTTTCAGCTCAAAGTAAGCTACATTGTTCACAAAGCTCACACCTTTCTCCCTCTTAACAGAAAAGAATTGGATGTTAGAGGACCTGTGGTTTTTATCAGTTTCAGAAACAGAGTTGAACTAGATATGGTGCGTGTGTGTAGGAAACGCAGTTCTTTTATTCTGAGCACTCTCACGTTTCCCTCTGTATTAGAGATTCTAGAAAGGAAGAGCATGATTCTTGCTCTAAAGCAGAGTGTGTTTCATGGATGAGAACTGTGCTGTGTGTTTCCCTTCAGAAACGGAGTTAAATTCCAGGCTCTGTGTATTACTATAAGAAAGACATCGTTTCAGATAAATGCAGTCACTTTTCAGCTCAAACGAAGCTACATTGTTCACACAGCTCACACGTTTCTCACTCTTAACTGAAAATCAATGCAACTTAGAGGACCTGTGGTTTTTATCAGTTTCAGAAACAGAGTTGAACTAGATATGGTGCGTGTGTGTAGGAAACACAGTTCTTTTGTTCTGAGCACACTCATGTTTCCCTCTGTATTAGAGACTCTGGAAAGCAAGAGACTGCTTCTTGCTCTAAAGCAGAGTGTGTTTCATGGATGAGAACTGTGCTGTGTGTTTCCCTTCAGAAAGGGAGTTAAATTCCAGGCTCTGTGTATTACTATAAGAAAGACATCGTTTCAGATAAATGCAGTCACTTTTCAGCTCAAACGAAGCTACATTGTTCACACAGCTCAGACGTTTCTCACTCTTAACTGAAAATCAATGCAATTTAGAGGACCTGTGGTTTGTATCAGTTTCAGAAACAGAGTTGAACTAGATATGGGCCGTGTGTAGGAAACACAGTTCTTTTATTCTGAGCACTCTCACGTTTCCCTCTGTATTAGAGATTCTAGAAAGGAAGAGCATGATTCTTGCTCTAAAGCAGAGTGTGTTTCATGGATGAGAACTGTGCTGTGTGTTTCCATTCAGAAACGGATTTAAATGCCAGGCTCTGTGTCTTCCTACAAGCAAGACTTCGTTTCAGGAAAACGAAGTCACTTTTCAGCTCAAAAGAAGCTACATTGTTCAAGAAGCTCACACGTTTCTCGCTCTTAACTGAAATGCATTGGATTTTGGAGGACCTGTGGTTTGTATCATTTTCTGAAACAGAGTTGACCTAGATATGGTCCGTGTGTCTAGAAAACACAGTTCTTTTGTTCTGAGCACACTCACGTTTCCCTCTGTATTAGAGACTCTAGAAAGCAAGAGCGTGCTTCTTGCTCTCAAGCAGAGTGTGTTTCATGGATGAGAACTGTGCTGTGTGTTTCCCTTCAGAAACGGAGTTAAATGCCAGGCCCTGTGTCTTCCTACAAGCAAGACTTCGTTTCAGGTAAACACAGTCATTTTTCAGCTCAAAGTAAGCTACATTGTTCACAAAGCTCACACGTTTCTGGCTCATACCTGAAAAGCATTGCATGTTAGAGGACCTGTGGTTTGTATCAGTTTCAGAAACAGAGTTGAACTAGATATGGTCCGGGTGTAGGAAACACAGTTCTTTTGTTCTGAGAACACTCACATTTCCCTCTCTATTAGAGACTCTAGAAAGCAAGAGCGTGCTTCTTGCTCTAAAGCAGAGTGTGTTTTATGGATGAGATCAGTGCTGTGTGTTTCCGTTCAGAAACGGAGTTAAATGACAGGCTCTGTGTCTTACTATAAGCAAGACATCGTTTCAGATACATGCAGTCACATTTCAGCTCAAACGAAGCTACATTGTTCAAGAAGCTCACACGTTTCTCGCTCTTAACTGAAATGCATTGGATTTTGGAGGACCTGTGGTTTGTATCATTTTCTGAAACAGAGTTGACCTAGATATGGTCCGTGTGTCTAGAAAACACAGTTCTTTTGTTCTGAGCACACTCACGTTTCCCTCTGTATTAGAGACTCTAGAAAGCAAGAGCGTGCTTCTTGCTCTAAAGCACAGTGTGTTTCATGGATGAGCACTATGCTGTTTATTTCCCTTCAGAAACGGAGTTAAATGCCAGGCTCTGTGTCTTCCTACAAGCAAGACTTCGTTTCAGGTAAACGCAATCACTTTTCAGCTCAAAGGAAGCTACATAGTTCACGAAGCTTACACGTTTCTCACTCTTAACTGAAAAGCATTGGATTTTAGAGGACCTGTGGTTTATATCAGTTTCAGTAACAGAGGTGAACTAGATATGGTCTCTGTGTGTAGGAAACACAGTTCTTTTGTTCTGAGCACACTCAAGTTTTCCTCTGGATTAGAGACTCTAGAAAGCAAGAGCGTGCTTTTTGGTCTAAAGCATAGTGTGTTTCATGGATGAGATCTGTGCTGTGTGTTATCGTTCAGAAACGGAGTTAAATGCCAGGCTCTGTGTATTCCTACAAGCAAGACTTCGTTTCAGGTAAACGCAGTCACTTTTCAGCTCAAAGTAAGCTACATTGTTCACGAAGCTCACACGTTTCTGGCTCTTAACTGAAAAGCATTGGATTTTAGAGGACCTGTGGTTTGTATCATTTTCAGAAACAGAGTTGAACTAGATATGTTCCCTGTGCGTGGGAAACACAGTTCTTTTGTTCTGAGCATACTCACGTTTCCCTCTGTATTAGAGATTCTAGAAAGCAAGAGCGTGCTTCTTGCTCTAAAGCACAGTGTGTTTCATGGATGAGAACTATGCTGTTTGTTTCCCTTCAGAAACGGAGTTAAATGCCAGGCTCTGTGTCTTCCTACAAGCAAGACTTCGTTTCAGGAAAACGAAGTCACTTTTCAGCTCAAACGAAGCTACATTGTTCAAGAAGCTCACACGTTTCTCGCTCTTAACTGAAATGCATTGGATTTTGGAGGAACTGTGGTTTGTATCATTTTCTGAAACAGAGTTGACCAAGATATGGTCCGTGTGTCTAGAAAACACAGTTCTTTTGTTCTGAGCATACTCACGTTTCCCTCTGTATTAGAGACTCTAGAAAGCAAGAGCGTGCTTCTTGCTCTCAAGCAGAGTGTGTTTCATTGATGAGAACTGTGCTGTGTGTTTCCCTTCAGAAACGGAGTTAAATGCCAGGCTCTGTGTCTTCCTACAAGCAAGACTTCGTTTCAGGTAAACACAGTCATTTTTCAGCTCAAAGTAAGCTACATTGTTCACAAAGCTCACACGTTTCTCGTTCATAACTGAAAAGCATTGCATGTTAGAGGACCTGTGGTTTGTATCAGTTTCAGAAACAGAGTTGAACTAGATATGGTCCGGGTGTAGGAAACACAGTTCTTTTGTTCTGAGCACACTCACATTTCCCTCTCTATTAGAGACTCTAGAATGCAAGAGCGTGCTTCTTGCTCTCAAGCAGAGTGTGTTTCATGGATGAGAACTGTGCTGTGTGTTTCCCTTCAGAAACGGAGTTAAATGCCAGGCCCTGTGTCTTCCTACAAGCAAGACTTCGTTTCAGGTAAACACAGTCATTTTTCAGCTCAAAGTAAGCTACATTGTTCACAAAGCTCACAGGTTTCTCGCTCATACCTGAAAAGCATTGCATGTTCGAGGACCTGTGGTTTGTATCAGTTTCAGAAACAGAGTTGAACTAGATATGGTCCGTGTGTGTAGGAAACACAGTTCTTTTGTTCTGAGCACACTCACGTTTCCCTCTGTATTAGAGACTCTAGAAAGCAAGAGCGTGCTTCTTGCTCTAGAGCACAGTGTGTTTCATGGATGAGCACTATGCTGTTTATTTCCCTTCAGAAACGGAGTTAAATGCCAGGCTCTGTGTCTTCCTACAAGCAAGACTTCGTTTCAGGTAAACGCAATCACTTTTCAGCTCAAAGGAAGCTACATAGTTCACAAAGCTTACACGTTTCTCACTCTTAACTGAAAAGCATTGGATTTTAGAGGACCTGTGGTTTATATCAGTTTCAGAAACAGAGGTGAACTAGATATGGTCTCTGTGTGTAGGAAACACAGTTCTTTTGTTCTGAGCACACTCAAGTTTTCCTCTGGATTAGAGACTCTAGAAAGCAAGAGCGTGCTTTTTGGTCTAAAGCATAGTGTGTTTCATGGATGAGATCTGTGCTGTGTGTTATCGTTCAGAAACGGAGTTAAATGCCAGGCTCTGTGTTTTCCTACAAGCAAGACTTCGTTTCAGGTAAACGCAGTCACTTTTCAGCTCAAAGTAAGCTACATTGTTCACAAAGCTCACACCTTTCTCCCCCTTAACAGAAAAGAATTGGATGTTAGAGGACCTGTGGTTTTTATCAGTTTCAGAAACAGAGTTGAACTAGATATGGTGCGTGTGTGTAGGAAACACAGTTCTTTTATTCTGAGCACTCTCACGTTTCCCTCTGTATTAGAGATTCTAGAAAGGAAGAGCATGATTCTTGCTCTAAAGCAGAGTGTGTTTCATGGATGAGAACTGTGCTGTGTGTTTCCCTTCAGAAACTGAGTTAAATTCCAGGATCTGTGTATTACTATAAGAAAGACATCGTTTCAGATAAATGCAGTCACTTTTCAGCTCAAACGAAGCTACATTGTTCACACAGCTCACACGGTTCTCACTCTTAACTGAAAATCAATGCAATTTAGAGGACCTGTGGTTTTTATCAGTTTCAGAAACAGAGTTGAACTAGATATGGTGCGTGTGTGTAGGAAACACAGTTCTTTTGTTCTGAGCACACTCATGTTTCCCTCTGTATTAGAGACTCTGGAAAGCAAGAGACTGATTCTTGCTCTAAAGCAGAGTGTGTTTCATGGATGAGAACTGTGCTGTGTGTTTCCCTTCAGAAACGGAGTTAAATTCCAGGCTCTGTGTATTACTATAAGAAAGACATCGTTTCAGATAAATGCAGTCACTTTTCAGCTCAAACGAAGCTACATTGTTCACACAGCTCACACGTTTCTCACTCTTAACTGAAAATCAATGCAATTTAGAGGACCTGTGGTTTGTATCAGTTTCAGAAACAGAGTTGAACTAGATATGGGCCGTGTGTAGGAAACACAGTTCTTTTATTCTGAGCACTCTCACGTTTCCCTCTGTATTAGAGATTCTAGAAAGGAAGAGCATGATTCTTGCTCTAAAGCAGAGTGTGTTTCATGGATGAGAACTGTGCTGTGTGTTTCCATTCAGAAACGGATTTAAATGCCAGGCTCTGTGTCTTCCTACAAGCAAGACTTCGTTTCAGGAAAACGAAGTCACTTTTCAGCTCAAAAGAAGCTACATTGTTCAAGAAGCTCACACGTTTCTCGCTCTTAACTGAAATGCATTGGATTTTGGAGGACCTGTGGTTTGTATCATTTTCTGAAACAGAGTTGACCTAGATATGGTCCGTGTGTCTAGAAAACACAGTTCTTTTGTTCTGAGCACACTCACGTTTCCCTCTGTATTAGAGACTCTAGAAAGCAAGAGCGTGCTTCTTGCTCTCAAGCAGAGTGTGTTTCATGGATGAGAACTGTGCTGTGTGTTTCCCTTCAGAAACGGAGTTAAATGCCAGGCCCTGTGTCTTCCTACAAGCAAGACTTCGTTTCAGGTAAACACAGTCATTTTTCAGCTCAAAGTAAGCTACATTGTTCACAAAGCTCACACGTTTCTCGCTCATACCTGAAAAGCATTGCATGTTAGAGGACCTGTGGTTTGTATCAGTTTCAGAAACAGAGTTGAACTAGATATGGTCCGGGTGTAGGAAACACAGTTCTTTTGTTCTGAGAACACTCACATTTCCCTCTCTATTAGAGACTCTAGAAAGCAAGAGCGTGCTTCTTGCTCTAAAGCAGAGTGTGTTTTATGGATGAGATCAGTGCTGTGTGTTTCCGTTCAGAAACGGAGTTAAATGACAGGCTCTGTGTCTTACTATAAGCAAGACATCGTTTCAGATACATGCAGTCACATTTCAGCTCAAAGGAAGCTACATTGTTCACGAAGCTCACAAGTTTCTCGCTCTTAACAGAAAAGCATTGGATTTTGGAGGACCTGTGGTTTGTATCATTTTCAGAAACAGAGTGGACCTAGATATGGTCTGTGTGTGTAGGAAACACAGTTCTTTTGTTCTGAGCACACTCACGGTTCCCTCTGTATTAGAGACTCTAGAAAGCAAGAGCGTGCTTCTTGCTCTAAAGCACAGTGTGTTTCATGGATGAGCACTATGCTGTTTATTTCCCTTCAGAAACGGAGTTAAATGCCAGGCTCTGTGTCTTCCTACAAGCAAGACTTCGTTTCAGGTAAACGCAATCACTTTTCAGCTCAAAGGAAGCTACATAGTTCACGAAGCTTACACGTTTCTCACTCTTAACTGAAAAGCATTGGATTTTAGAGGACCTGTGGTTTATATCAGTTTCAGAAACAGAGGTGAACTAGATATGGTCTCTGTGTTTAGGAAACACAGTTCTTTTGTTCTGAGCACACTCACGTTTTCCTCTGGATTAGAGACTCTAGAAAGCAAGAGCGTGCTTTTTGGTCTAAAGCATAGTGTGTTTCATGGATGAGATCTGTGCTGTGTGTTATCGTTCAGAAACGGAGTTAAATGCCAGGCTCTGTGTATTCCTACAAGCAAGACTTCGTTTCAGGTAAACGCAGTCACTTTTCAGCTCAAAGTAAGCTACATTGTTCACAAAGCTCACACCTTTCTCGCTCATAACTGAAAAGCATTGCATGTTAGAGTACCTGTGCTTTGTATCAGTTTCAGAAACAGAGTTGAACTAGATATGGTCCGTGTGTGTAGGAAACACAGTTCATTTATTCTGAGCACTCTCACTTTTCCCTCTGTATTAGAGATTCTAGAAAGGAAGAGCATGATTCTTGCTCTGAAGCAGAGTGTGTTTCATGGATGAGAACTGTGCTGTGTGTTTCCCTTCAGAAACGGAGTTAAATGCCAGGCTCTGTGTCTTCCTACAAGCAATACTTCGTTTCAGGTAAACACAGTCACTTTTCACCTCAAAGAATCTACATTGTTCATGAAGCTCACACGTTTCTCACTCTTAACTGAAAACCATTGCATGTTAGAGGACCTGTTGTTTGTATCAGTTTCAGAAACAGAGTCGAAGTAGATATGGTCCATGTGTGTAGGAAACAGTTCTTTTGTTCTGAGCACACTCACGTTTCCCTCTGTATTAGAGACTCTAGAAAGCAAGAGAGTGCTTCTTGCTATAAAGCAGAGTGTGTTTCATGGATGAGATCTGTGCTTTGTTTTTCCCTTCAGAAGCGGAGTTAAATTCCAGGCTCTGTGTATTACTATAAGAAAGACATCGTTTCAGATAAATGCAGTCACTTTTCAGCTCAAATGAAGCTACATTGTTCACGCAGCTCACACGTTTCTCGCTCTTAACTGAAAATCAATGCAATTTAGAGGACCTGTGGTTTGTATCAGTTTCAGAAACAGAGTTGAACTAGATATGGTCCGTGTGTGTAGGAAACAAAGTTCTTTTGTTCTGAGCACACTCATGTTTCCCTCTGTATTAGAGACTCTGGAAAGCAAGAGACTGCTTCTTGCTCTAAAGCAGAGTGTGTTTCATGGATGAGAACTGTGCTGTGTGTTTCCATTCAGAAACGGATTTAAATGCCAGGCTCTGTGTCTTCCTACAAGCAAGACTTCGTTTCAGGAAAACGAAGTCACTTTTCAGCTCAAACGAAGCTACATTGTTCACGAAGCTAACACTTGTCTCGCACTTAACTGAAAAGCATTGGATGTTAGAGGACCTGTACTTTGTATCAGTTTCAGAAACAGAGTTGAACTAGATGTGGTCCCTGTGTGTAGGAAACACAGTTCTTTTATTCTGAGCACACTCACGTCTTCCTCTGGTTTAGAGACTCTAGAAAGCAAGAGCGTGCTTCTTGCTCTCAAGCAGAGTGTGTTTCATGGATGAGAACTGTGCTGTGTGTTTCCCTTCAGAAACGGAGTTAAATGCCAGGCTCTGTGTCTTCCTACAAGCAAGACTTCGTTTCAGGTAAACACAGTCACTTTTCAGCTCAAACGAGGCTACATTGTTCACAAACCTCACACATTTCTCCCTCTTAACTGAAAAGAATTGGATGTTAGAGGACCTGTGCTTTGTATCAGTTTCAGAAACAGAGTTGAACTAGATATGGGACGTGTGTGTAGGAAACACAGTTCTTTTATTCTGAGCACTCTCACGTTTCCCAAGGTATTAGAGATTCTAGAAAGGAAGAGCATGATTCTTGCTCTAAAGCAGAGTGTGTTTCATGGATGAGAACTGTGCTGTGTGTTTCCATTCAGAAACGGATTTAAATGCCAGTCTCTGTGTCTTCCTACAAGCAAGACTTCGTTTCAGGAAAACGAAGTCACTTTTCAGCTCAAACGAAGCTACATTGTTCAAGAAGCTCACACGTTTCTCGCTCTTAACTGAAATGCATTGGATTTTGGAGGACCTGTGGTTTGTATCATTTTCTGAAACAGAGTTGACCTAGATATGGTCCGTGTGTCTAGAAAACACAGTTCTTTTGTTCTGAGCACACTCACGTTTCCCTCTGTATTAGAGACTCTAGAAAGCAAGAGCGTGCTTCTTGCTCTCAAGCAGAGTGTGTTTCATGGATGAGAACTGTGCTGTGTGTTTCCCTTCAGAAACGGAGTTAAATGCCAGGCTCTGTGTCTTCCTACAAGCAAGACTTCGTTTCAGGTAAAAGCAGTCACTTTTCAGCTCAAAGAATCTACATTGTTCACGCAGCTCACACGTTTCTCGCTCTTAACTGAAAATCAATGCAATTTAGAGGACCTGTGGGTTGTATCAGTATCAGAAACAGAGTTGAACTAGATATGGTCCATGTGTGTAGGAAACACAGTTCTTTTGTTCTGAGCACACTCAAGTTTTCCTCTGGATTAGAGAATCTAGAAAGCAAGAGCGTGCTTCTTGCTCTAAAGCAGAGTGTGTTTCATGGATGAGATCTGTGTTTTGTGTTATTGTTCAGAAACAGAGTTAAATGCCAGGCTCTGTGCCTTCCTACAAGCAAGACTTCGTTTCAGGTAAACGCAGTCACTTTTCAGCTCAAAGTAAGCTACATTGTTCACAAATTTCACATGTTTCTCGCTCATAAATGAAAAGCATTGCATGTTAGAGGACCTGTGGTTTGTATCAGTTTCATAAACAGAGTCGAACTAGATATGGTCCGTGTGTGTAGGAAACAGTTCTTCTGTTCTGAGCACACTCACGTTTCCCTCTGTATTAGAGACTCAAGAAAGCAAGAGCGTTCTTCTTGCTCTAAAGCCGAGTGTGTTTCATGGATGAGATCTGTGCTGTGTGTTTCCATTCAGAAACGGAGTTAAATGCCAGGCTCTGTGTCTTACTATAAGCAAGACATCGTTTCAGATAAATGCAGTCACATTTCAGCTCAAAGGAAGCTATATTGTTCACGAAGCTCACACGTTTCTTGCTCTTCACTGAAAAGCATTGGATTTCAGAGGAACTGTGGTTTGTATCAGTTTCAGAAACAGAGTTGAACTTGATATGGGCCGTGTGTGTAGTAAACACAGTTCTTTTATTCTGAGCACTCTCACGTTTCCCTCTGTATTAGAGATTCTAGAAAGTAAGAGCATGATTCTTGCTCTAAAGCAGAGAGTGTTTCATGGATGAGAACTATGTTGTGTGTTTCCCTTCAGAAACGGAGTTAAATGCCAGGCTCTGTGTCTTCCTACAAGCAATATTTCGTTTCAGGTATACACAGTCACTTTGCAGCTCAAAGAATCTACATTGTTCATGAAGCTCACACGTTTCTCACTCTTAACTGAAAACCATTGCATGTTAGAGGACCTGTGGTTTGTATCAGTTTCAGAAACAGAGTCGAAGTAGATATGGTCCCTGTGTGTAGGAAACACAGTTGTTTTGTTCTGAGCACACTCACGTTTCCCTCTGTATTAGAGACTCTAGAAAGCAAAGCGTGCTTCTTGCTCTAAAGCACAGTGTGTTTCATGGATGAGAACTATGCTGTGTGTTTCCCTTCAGCAACGGAGTTAAATGCCAGGCTCTGTGTCTTCCTACAAGCAAGACTTCGTTTCAGGTAAAAGCAGTCACTTTTCAGCTCAAAGAATCTACATTGTTCATGAAGCT
The DNA here is from genome assembly GCA_949786385.1 of Onychomys leucogaster. Taxonomy (NCBI): domain Eukaryota; kingdom Metazoa; phylum Chordata; class Mammalia; order Rodentia; family Cricetidae; genus Onychomys; species Onychomys leucogaster. The sequence continues at coordinate 1,356,301 of CATKUP010000101.1, read as the reverse complement.
CACACGTTTCTCACTCTTAACTGAAAACCATTGCTTGTTAGAGGACCTGTGGTTTGTATCAGTTTCAGAAACAGAGTCGAAGTAGATATGGTCCGTGTGTGTTGGAAACACAGTTGTTTTGTTCTGAGCACACTCACGTTTCCCTCTGTATTAGAGACTCAAGAAAGCAAGAGCGTGCTTCTTGCTCTAAAGCCGAGTGTGTTTCATGGATGAGGTCTGTGCTGTGTTTCCATTCAGAAACGGAGTTAAATGCCAGGCTCTGTGTCTTACTATAAGCAAGACATCGTTTCAGATAAATGCAGTCACATTTCAGCTCAAAGGAAGCTATATTGTTCAGGAAGCTCACACGTTTCTTGCTCTTCACTGAAAAGCATTGGATTTTAGAGGACCTGTGGTTTGTATCAGTTTCATAAACAGAGTCGAACTAGATATGGTCCGTGTGGGTAGGAAACACAGTTCTTTTGTTCTGAGCACTCTCACGTTTCCCTCTGTATTAGAGATTCTAGAAAGGAAGAGCATGATTCTTGCTCTAAAGCAGAGTGTGTTTCATGGATGAGAACTATGCTGTGTGTTTCCCTTCAGAAACGGAGTTAAATGCCAGGCTCTGTGTCTTCCTACAAGCGATACTTCGTTTCAGGTATACACAGTCACTTTTCAGCTCAAAGAATCTACATTGTTCATGAAGCTCACACGTTTCTCACTCTTAACTGAAAACCATTGCATGTTAGAGGACCTGTGGTTTGTATCAGTTTCAGAAACAGAGTCGAAGTAGATATGGTCCCTGTGTGTAGGAAACACAGTTGTTTTGTTCTGAGCACACTCACGTTTCCCTCTGTATTAGAGACTCTAGAAAGCAAGAGCGTGCTTCTTGCTCTAAAGCAGAGTGTGTTTCATAGATGAGATCTGTGCTGTGTGTTATCGTTCAGAAACGGAGTTAAATGCCAGGCTCTGTGTCTTCCTACAAGCAAGACTTCGTTTCTGGTAAACGTAGTCACTTTTCAGCTCAAAGTAAGCTACATTGTCCACAAATCTAACATGTTTCTCGCTCCTAACTGAAAAGCATTGCATGTTAGAGGACCTGTGGTTTGTATCAGTTTCATAAACAGAGTTGACCTAGATATGGTCCGTGTGTGTAGGAAACACAGTTCTTTTGTTCTGAGCACACTCACGTTTCCCTCTGTATTAGAGACTCTAGAAAGCAAGAGCATGCTTCTTGCTCTAAAGCATAGTGTGTTTCATGGATGAGAACTATGCTGTTTGTTTCCCTTCAGAAACGGAGTTAAATGCCAGGCTCTGTGGTTTCCTACAAGCACGACTTCGTTTCAGGTAAACGCATTCACTTTTCAGCTCAAAGGAAGCTACATAGTTCACGAAGCTCACACGTTTCTCACTCTTAACTGAAAAGCATTGGATTTTAGAGGAACTGTGGTTTATATCAGTTTCAGAAACAGAGTTGAACTAGATATGGTCTCTGTGTGTAGGAAACACAGTTCTTTTGTTCTGAGCACACTCACGTTTTCCTCTGGATTAGAGACTCTAGAAAGCAAGAGCGTGCTTCTTGCTCTAAAGCAGAGTGTGTTTCATGGATGAGATCTGTGCTGTGTGTTATCGTTCAGAAATGGAGTTAAATGCCAGGCTCTGTGTCTTCCTACAAGCAAGACTTCGTTTCAGGTAAACTTAGTCACTTTTAAGCTCAAAGTAAGCTACATTGTTCACAAATCTCACATGTTTCTCGCTCATAACTGAAAAGCATTGCATGTTAGAGGACCTGTGGTTTGTATCAGTTTCAGAAACAGAGTCGAACGAGATATGGTCCGTGTGTGTAGGAAACAAAGTTCTTTTGTTCTGAGCACACTCACGTTTCCCTCTGTATTAGAGACTCTAGAAAGCAAGAGCGTGCTTCTTGCTCTAAAGCAGAGTGTGTTTCATGGATGAGACCTGTGCTGTGTGTTTCCGTTCAGAAACGCAGTTAAATGACAGGCTCTGTGTCTTAATATAAGCAAGACATCGTTTCAGATAATTGCAGTCACATTTAAGCTCAAAGGAAGGTATATTGTTCACGAAGCTCACACGTTTCTTGCTCTTCACTGAAAAGCTTTGGATTTTAGAGGACCTGTGGTTTGTATCAGTTTCATAAACAGAGTCGAACTAGATATGGTCCGTGTGTGTAGGAAACACAGTTCTTTTGTTCTGAGCACTCTCACGTTTCCCTCTGTATTAGAGATTCTAGAAAGGAAGAGCATGATTCTTGCTCTAAAGCAGAGTGTGTTTCATGGATGAGATCTGTGCTGTGTGTTTCCCTTCAGCAACGGAGTTAAATGCCAGGCTCTGTGTCTTCCTACAAGCAAGACTTCGTTTCAGGTAAAAGCAGTCACTTTTCAGCTCAAAGAATCTACATTGTTCATGAAGCTCACACGTTTCTCACTCTTAACTGAAAACCATTGCTTGTTAGAGGACCTGTGGTTTGTATCAGTTTCAGAAACAGAGTCGAAGTAGATATGGTCCGTGTGTGTTGGAAACACAGTTGTTTTGTTCTGAGCACACTCACGTTTCCCTCTGTATTAGAGACTCAAGAAAGCAAGAGCGTGCTTCTTGCTCTAAAGCCGAGTGTGTTTCATGGATGAGATCTGTGCTGTGTGTTTCCATTCAGAAACGGAGTTAAATGCCAGGCTCTGTGTCTTACTATAAGCAAGACATCGTTTCAGATAAATGCAGTCACATTTCAGCTCAAAGGAAGCTATATTGTTCAGGAAGCTCACACGTTTCTTGCTCTTCACTGAAAAGCATTGGATTTTAGAGGACCTGTGGTTTGTATCAGTTTCATAAACAGAGTCGAACTAGATATGGTCCGTGTGTGTAGGAAACACAGTTCTTTTGTTCTGAGCACTCTCACGTTTCCCTCTGTATTAGAGATTCTAGAAAGGAAGAGCATGATTCTTCCTCTAAAGCAGAGTGTGTTTCATGGATGAGAACTATGCTGTGTGTTTCCCTTCAGAAACGGAGTTAAATGCCAGGCTCTGTGTCTTCCTATAAGCAATACTTCGTTTCAGGTATACACAGTCACTTTTCAGCTCAAAGAATCTACATTGTTCATGAAGCTCACACGTTTCTCACTCTTAACTGAAAACCATTGCATGTTAGAGGACCTGTGGTTTGTATCAGTTTCAGAAACAGAGTCGAAGTAGATATGGTCCCTGTGTGTAGGAAACACAGTTGTTTTGTTCTGAGCACACTCACGTTTCCCTCTGTATTAGAGACTCTAGAAAGCAAGAGCGTGCTTCTTGCTCTAAAGCAGAGTGTGTTTCATGGATGAGATCTGTGCTGTGTGTTATCGTTCAGAAACGGAGTTAAATGCCAGGCTCTGTGTCTTCCTACAAGCAAGACTTCATTTCTGGTAAACGTAGTCACTTTTCAGCTCAAAGTAAGCTACATTGTCCACAAATCTAACATGTTTCTCGCTCCTAACTGAAAAGCATTGCATGTTAGAGGACCTGTGGTTTGTATCAGTTTCATAAACAGAGTCGAACTAGATATGGTCCGTGTGTGTAGGAAACACAGTTCTTTTTTTCTGAGCACACTCACGTTTCCCTCTGTATTAGAGACTCTAGATAGCAAGAGCGTGCTTCTTGCTCTAAAGCAGAGTGTGTTTCATGGATGAGATCTGTGCTGTGTGTTTCTGTTCAGAAACGGAGTTAAATGCCAGGCTCTGTGTCTTACTATAAGCAAGACATCGTTTCAGACAAATGCAGTCACATCTCAGCTCAAAGGAAGCTATATTGTTCACGAAGCTCACACATTTCTTGCTCTTCACTTGAAAGCATTGGATTTTAGAGGACCTGTGGTTTGTATCAGTTTCAGAAACAGAGTTGAACTAGATATGGTCCGTGTGTGTAGGAAACACTGTTCTTTGGTCTGAGCACACTCACATTTCCCTCTGTATTAGAGACTCTAGAAAGCAAAGCGTGCTTCTTGCTCTAAAGCACAGTGTGTTTCATGGATGAGAACTATGCTGTGTGTTTCCCTTCAGCAACGGAGTTAAATGCCAGCCTCTGTGTCTTCCTACAAGCAAGACTTCGTTTCAGGTAAAAGCAGTCACTTTTCAGCTCAAAGAATCTACATTGTTCACGCAGCTCACACGTTTCTCGCTCTTAACTGAAAATCAATGCAATTTAGAGGACCTGTGGGTTGTATCAGTATCAGAAACAGAGTTGAACTAGATATGGTCCTTGTGTGTAGGAAACACAGTTCTTTTGTTCTGAGCACACTCAAGTTTTCCTCTGGATTAGAGAATCTAGAAAACAAGAGCGTGCTTCTTGCTCTAAAGCAGAGTGTGTTTCATGGATGAGATCTGTGTTTTGTGTTATTGTTCAGAAACAGAGTTAAATGCCAGGCTCTGTGCCTTCCTACAAGCAAGACTTCGTTTCAGGTAAACGCAGTAACTTTTCAGCTCAAAGTAAGCTACATTGTTCACAAATTTCACATGTTTCTCGCTCATAAATGAAAAGCATTGCATGTTAGAGGACCTGTGGTTTGTATCAGTTTCATAAACAGAGTCGAACTAGATATGGTCCGTGTGTGTAGGAAACACAGTTCTTCTGTTCTGAGCACACTCACGTTTCCCTCTGTATTAGAGACTCAAGAAAGCAAGAGCGTGCTTCTTGCTCTAAAGCCGAGTGTGTTTCATGGATGAGATCTGTGCTGTGTGTTTCCATTCAGAAACGGAGTTAAATGCCAGGCTCTGTGTCTTACTATAAGCAAGACATCGTTTCAGATAAATGAAGTCACATTTCAGCTCAAAGGAAGCTATATTGTTCACGAAGCTCACACGTTTCTTGCTCTTCACTGAAAAGCATTGGATTTTAGAGGAACTGTGGTTTGTATCAGTTTCAGAAACAGAGTTGAACTAGATATGGGCCGTGTGTGTAGGAAACACAGTTCTTTTATTCTGAGCACTCTCACGTTTCCCTCTGTATTAGAGATTCTAGAAAGTAAGAGCATGATTCTTGCTCTAAAGCAGAGAGTGTTTCATGGATGAGAACTATGTTCTGTGTTTCCCTTCAGAAACGGAGTTAAATGCCAGGCTCTGTGTCTTCCTACAAGCAATACTTCGTTTCAGGTATACACAGTCACTTTTCAGCTCAAAGAATCTACATTGTTCATGAAGCTCACACGTTTCTCACTCTTAACTGAAAACCATTGCATGTTAGAGGACCTGTGGTTTGTATCAGTTTCATAAACAGAGTCGAAGTAGATATGGTCCGTGTGTGTAGGAAACACAGTTCTTTTGTTCTGAGCACACTCACGTTTCCCTCTCTATTAGAGACTCTAGAAAGCAAGAGCGTGCTTCTTACTCTAAAGCAGAGTGTGTTTCATGGATGACATCTGTGCTGTGTGTTTCCATTCAGAAACGGAGTTAAATTCCAGGCTCTGTGTATTACTATAAGAAAGACATCGTTTCAGATAAATGGAGTCATTTTCAGCTCAAACGAAGCTACATTGTTCACGCAGCTCACACGTTTCTCGCTCTTAACTGAAAATCAATGCAATTTAGAGGACCTGTGGGTTGTATCAGTATCAGAAACAGAGTTGAACTAGATATGGTCCGTGTGTGTAGGAAACACAGTTCTTTTGTTCTGAGCACACTCATGTTTCCCTCTGTATTAGAGACTCTGGAAAGCAAGAGACTGCTTTTGCTCTAAAGCAGAGTGTGTTTCATGGATGAGAACTATGCTGTGTGTTTCCCTTCAGAAACGGAGTTAAATGCCAGGCTCTGTGTCTTCCTACAAGCAAGACTTCGTTTCAGGAAAAGGCAGTCACTTTTCAGCTCAAACAAAGCTACATTGTTCACGAAGCTCAAAAGTTTCTCGCTCTTAACTGAAAAGCATTGGATTTTAGAGGACCTGTGGTTTGTATCATTTTCAGAAACAGAGTTGACCTAGATATGGTCCGTGTGTGTAGGAAACACAGTTCTTTTGTTCTGAGCACACTCACGTTTCCCTCTGTATTAGAGACTCTAGAAAGCAAGAGCATGCTTCTTGCTCTAAAGCACAGTGTGTTTCATGGATGAGAACTATGCTGTTTGTTTCCCTTCAGAAACGGAGTTAAATGCCTGGCTCTGTGTTTTCCTACAAGCACGACTTCGTTTCAGGTAAACGCAATCACTTTTCAGCTCAAAGGAAGCTACATAGTTCACGAAGCTCACACGTTTCTCACTCTTAACTGAAAAGCATTGGATTTTAGAGGAACTGTGGTTTATATCAGTTTCAGAAACAGAGTTGAACTAGATATGGTCTCTGTGTGTAGGAAACACAGTTCTTTTGTTCTGAGCACACTCACGTTTTCCTCTGGATTAGAGACTCTAGAAAGCAAGAGCGTGCTTCTTGCTCTAAAGCAGAGTGTGTTTCATGGATGAGATCTGTGCTGTGTGTTATCGTTCAGAAATGGAGTTAAATGCCAGGCTCTGTGTCTTCCTACAAGCAAGACATCGTTTCAGGTAAACTTAGTCACTTTTAAGCTCAAAGTAAGCTACATTGTTCACAAATCTCACATGTTTCTCGCTCATAACTGAAAAGCATTGCATGTTAGAGGACCTGTGGTTTGTATCAGTTTCAGAAACAGAGTCGAACGAGATATGGTCCGTGTGTGTAGGAAACAAAGTTCTTTTGTTCTGAGCACACTCACGTTTCCCTCTGTATTAGAGACTCTAGATAGCAAGAGCGTGCTTCTTGCTCTAAAGCAGAGTGTGTTTCATGGATGAGATCTGTGCTGTGTGTTTCTGTTCAGAAACGGAGTTAAATGCCAGGCTCTGTGTCTTACTATAAGCAAGACATCGTTTCAGACAAATGCAGTCACATCTCAGCTCAAAGGAAGCTATATTGTTCACAAAGCTCACACATTTCTTGCTCTTCACTTGAAAGCATTGGATTTTAGAGGACCTGTGGTTTGTATCAGTTTCAGAAACAGAGTTAACTAGATATGGTCCGTGTGTGTAGGAAACACTGTTCTTTTGTTCTGAGCACACTCACGTTTCCCTCTGTATTAGAGACTCTAGAAAGCAAAGCGTGCTTCTTGCTCTAAAGCACAGTGTGTTTCATGGATGAGAACTATGCTGTGTGTTTCCCTTCAGCAACGGAGTTAAATGCCAGGCTCTGTGTCTTCCTACAAGCAAGACTTCGTTTCTGGTAAAAGCAGTCACTTTTCAGCTCAAAGAATCTACATTGTTCATGAAGCTCACACGTTTCTCACTCTTAACTGAAAACCATTGCTTGTTAGAGGACCTGTGGTTTGTATCAGTTTCAGAAACAGAGTTGAAGTAGATATGGTCCGTGTGTGTAGGAAACACAGTTGTTTTGTTCTGAGCACACTCACGTTTCCCTCTGTATTAGAGACTCAAGAAAGCAAGAGCGTGCTTCTTGCTCTAAAGCCGAGTGTGTTTCATGGATGAGAACTGTGCTGTGTGTTTCCATTCAGAAACGGAGTTAAATGCCAGGCTCTGTGTCTTACTATAAGCAAGACATCGTTTCAGATAAATGCAGTCACATTTCAGCTCAAAGGAAGCTATATTGTTCACGAAGCTCACACGTTTCTTGCTCTTCACTGAAAAGCATTGGATTTTAGAGGACCTGTGGTTTGTATCAGTTTCATAAACAGAGTCGAACTAGATATGGTCCGTGTGTGTAGGAAACACAGTTCTTTTGTTCTGAGCACTCTCACGTTTCCCTCTGTATTAGAGATTCTAGAAAGGAAGAGCATGATTCTTGCTCTAAAGCAGAGTGTGTTTCATGGATGAGAACTATGCTGTGTGTTTCCCTTCAGAAACGGAGTTAAATGCCAGGCTCTGTGTCTTCCTCCAAGCAATACTTCGTTTCAGGTATACACAGTCACTTTTCAGCTCAAAGAATCTACATTGTTCATGAAGCTCACACGTTTCTCACTCTTAACTGAAAACCATTGCATGTTAGAGGACCTGTGGTTTGTATCAGTTTCAGAAACAGAGTCGAAGTAGATATGGTCCCTGTGTGTAGGAAACACAGTTGTTTTGTTCTGAGCACACTCAAGTTTCCCTCTGTATTAGAGACTCTAGAAAGCAAGAGCGTGCTTCTTGCTCTAAAGCAGAGTGTGTTTCATGGATGAGATCTGTGCTGTGTGTTATCGTTCAGAAACGGAGTTAAATGCCAGGCTCTGTGTCTTCCTACAAGCAAGACTTCGTTTCTGGTAAACGTAGTCACTTTTCAGCTCAAAGTAAGCTACATTGTCCACAAATCTAACATGTTTCTCGCTCCTAACTGAAAAGCATTGCATGTTAGAGGACCTGTGGTTTGTATCAGTTTCATAAACAGAGTCGAACTAGATATGGTCCGTGTGTGTAGGAAACACAGTTCTTTTGTTCTGAGCACACTCACGTTTCCCTCTGTATTAGAGACTCTAGATAGCAAGAGCGTGCTTCTTGCTCTAAAGCAGAGTGTGTTTCATGGATGAGATCTGTGCTGTGTGTTTCTGTTCAGAAACGGAGTTAAATGCCAGGCTCTGTGTCTTACTATAAGCAAGACATCGTTTCAGACAAATGCAGTCACATCTCAGCTCAAAGGAAGCTATATTGTTCACGAAGCTCACACATTTCTTGCTCTTCACTTGAAAGCACTGGATTTTAGAGGACCTGTGGTTTGTATCAGTTTCAGAAACAGAGTTGAACTAGATATGGTCCGTGTGTGTAGGAAACACTGTTCTTTTGTTCTGAGCACACTCACGTTTCCCTCTGTATTAGAGACTCTAGAAAGCAAAGCGTGCTTCTTGCTCTAAAGCACAGTGTGTTTCATGGATGAGAACTATGCTGTGTGTATCCCTTCAGCAACGGAGTTAAATGCCAGCCTCTGTGTCTTCCTACAAGCAAGACTACGTTTCAGGTAAAAGCAGTCACTTTTCAGCTCAAAGAATCTACATTGTTCATGAAGCTCACACGTTTCTCACTCTTAACTGAAAACCATTGCTTGTTAGAGGACCTGTGGTTTGTATCAGTTTCAGAAACAGAGTCGAAGTAGATATGGTCCGTGTGTGTAGGAAACACAGTTGTTTTGTTCTGAGCACACTCACATTTCCCTCTGTATTAGAGACTCAAGAAAGCAAGAGCGTGCTTCTTGCTCTAAAGCCGAGTTTGTTTCATGGATGAGATTTGTGCTGTGTGTTTCCATTCAGAAACGGAGTTAAATGCCAGGCTCTGTGTCTTACTATAAGCAAGACATCGTTTCAGATAAATGCAGTCACATTTCAGCTCAAAGGAAGCTATATTGTTCACGAAGCTCACACGTTTCTTGCTCTTCACTGAAAAGCATTGGATTTTAGAGGAACTGTGGTTTGTATCAGTTTCAGAAACAGAGTTGAACTAGATATGGGCCGTGTGTGTAGGAAACACAGTTCTTTTATTCTGAGTACTCTCACGTTTCCCTCTGTATTAGAGATTCTAGAAAGTAAGAGCATGATTCTTGCTCTAAAGCAGAGAGTGTTTCATGGATGAGAACTATGCTGTGTGTTTCCCTTCAGAAACGGAGTTAAATGCCAGGCTCTGTGTCTTCCTACAAGCAATACTTCGTTTCAGGTATACACAGTCACTTTTCAGCTCAAAGAATCTACATTATTCATGAAGCTCACACGTTTCTCACTCTTAACTGAAAACCATTGCATGTTAGAGGACCTGTGGTTTGTATCAGTTTCAGAAACAGAGTCAAAGTAGATATGGTCTGTGTGTGTAGGAAACACAGTTCTTTTGTTCTGAGCACACTCACCTTTCCCTCTCTATTAGAAACTCTAGAAAGCAAGAGCGTGCTTCTTGCTCTAAAGCAGAGTGTGTTTCATGGATGACATCTGTGCTGTGTGTTTCCGTTCAGAAACGGAGTTAAATTCCAGGCTCTGTGTATTACTATAAGAAAGACATCGTTTCAGATAAATGGAGTCACTTTTCAGCTCAAACGAAGCTACATTGTTCAGGCAGCTCAAACGTTTCTCGCTCTTAACTGAAAATCAATGCAATTTAGAGGACCTGTGGGTTGTATCAGTATCAGAAACAGAGTTGAACTAGATATGGTCCGTGTGTGTAGGAAACACAGTTCTTTTGTTCTGAGCACACTCATGTTTCCCTCTGTATTAGAGACTCTGGAAAGCAAGAGACTGCTTTTGCTCTAAAGCAGAGTGTGTTTCATGGATGAGAACTATGCTGTGTGTTTCCCTTCAGAAACGGAGTTAAATGCCAGGCTCTGTGTCTTCCTACAAGCAAGACTTCGTTTCAGGTAAAGGCAGTCACTTTTCAGCTCAAACAAAGCTACATTGTTCACGAAGCTCACACGTTTCTCGCTCTTAACTGAAAAGCATTGGATTTTAGAGGACCTGTGGTTTGTATCATTTTCAGAAACAGAGTTGACCTAGATATGGTCCCTGTGTGTAGGAAACACAGTTCTTTTGTTCTGAGCACACTCACGTTTCCCTCTGTATTAGAGGCTCTAGGAAGCAAGAGCATGCTTCTTGCTCTAAAGCACAGTGTGTTTCATGGATGAGAACTATGCTGTTTGTTTCCCTTCAGAAACGGAGTTAAATGCCAGGCTCTGTGTTTTACTACAAGAAAGACTTCGTTTCAGGTAAACGCAATCAAATTTCAGCTCAAAGGAAGCTACATAGTTCACGAAGCTCACACGTTTCTCACTCTTAACAGAAAAGCATTGGATTTTAGAGGACCTGTGGTTTATATCAGTTTCAGAAACAGAGTTGAACTAGATATGGTCTCTGTGTGTAGGAAACACAGTTCTTTTGTTCTGAGCACACTCACGTTTTCCTCTGGATTAGAGACTCTAGAAAGCAAGAGCGTGCTTCTTGCTCTAAAGCAGAGTGTGTTTCATGGATGAGATCTGTGCTGTGTGTTATCGTTCAGAAACGGAGTTAAATGCCAGGCTCTGTGTCTTCCTACAAGCAAGACTTCGTTTCTGGTAAACGTAGTCACTTTTCAGCTCAAAGTAAGCTACATTGTCCACAAATCTAACATGTTTCTCGCTCCTAACTGAAAAGCATTGCATGTTAGAGGACCTGTGGTTTGTATCAGTTTCATAAACAGAGTCGAACTAGATATGGTCCGTGTGTGTAGGAAACACAGTTCTTTTGTTCTGAGCACACTCACGTTTCCCTCTGTATTAGAGACTCTAGATAGCAAGAGCGTGCTTCTTGCTCTAAAGCAGAGTGTGTTTCATGGATGAGATCTGTGCTGTGTGTTTCTGTTCAGAAACGGAGTTAAATGCCAGGCTCTGTGTCTTACTATAAGCAAGACATCGTTTCAGACAAATGCAGTCACATCTCACCTCAAAGGAAGCTATATTGTTCACAAAGCTCACACATTTCTTGCTCTTCACTTGAAAGCATTGGATTTTAGAGGACCTGTGGTTTGTATCAGTTTCAGAAACAGAGTTAACTAGATATGGTCCGTGTGTGTAGGAAACACTGTTCTTTTGTTCTGAGCACACTCACGTTTCCCTCTGTATTAGAGACTCTAGAAAGCAAAGCGTGCTTCTTGCTCTAAAGCACAGTGTGTTTCATGGATGAGAACTATGCTGTGTGTATCCCTTCAGCAACGGAGTTAAATGCCAGGCTCTGTGTCTTCCTACAAGCAAGACTTCGTTTCAGGTAAAAGCAGTCACTTTTCAGCTCAAAGAATCTACATTGTTCATGAAGCTCACACGTTTCTCACTCTTAACTGAAAACAATTGCTTGTTAGAGGACCTGTGGTTTGTATCAGTTTCAGAAACAGAGTCGAAGTAGATATGGTCCGTGTGTGTAGGAAACACAGTTGTTTTGTTCTGAGCACACTCACGTTTCCCTCTGTATTAGAGACTCAAGAAAGCAAGAGCGTGCTTCTTGCTCTAAAGCCGAGTGTGTTTCATGGATGAGATCTGTGCTGTGTGTTTCCATTCAGAAACGGAGTTAAATGCCAGGCTCTGTGTCTTACTATAAGCAAGACATCGTTTCAGATAAATGCAGTCACATTTCAGCTCAAAGGAAGCTATATTGTTCACGAAGCTCACACGTTTCTTGCTCTTCACTGAAAAGCATTGGATTTTAGAGGACCTTTGGTTTGTATCAGTTTCATAAACAGAGTCGAACTAGATATGGTCCGTGTGTGTAGGAAACACAGTTCTTTTGTTCTGAGCACTCTCACGTTTCCCTCTGTATTAGAGATTCTAGAAAGGAAGAGCATGATTCTTGCTCTAAAGCAGAGTGTGTTTCATGGATGAGAACTATGCTGTGTGTTTCCCTTCAGAAACGGAGTTAAATGCCAGGCTCTGTGTCTTCCTACAAGCAATACTTCGTTTCAGGTATACACAGTCACTTTTCAGCTCAAAGAATCTACATTGTTCATGAAGCTCACACGTTTCTCACTCTTAACTGAAAACCATTGCATGTTAGAGGACCTGTGGTTTGTATCAGTTTCAGAAACAGAGTCGAAGTAGATATGGTCCCTGTGTGTAGGAAACACAGTTGTTTTGTTCTGAGCACACTCAAGTTTCCCTCTGTATTAGAGACTCTAGAAAGCAAGAGCGTGCTTCTTGCTCTAAAGCAGAGTGTGTTTCATGGATGAGATCTGTGCTGTGTGTTATCGTTCAGAAACGGAGTTAAATGCCAGGCTCTGTGTCTTCCTACAAGCAAGACTTCGTTTCTGGTAAACGTAGTCACTTTTCAGCTCAAAGTAAGCTACATTGTCCACAAATCTAACATGTTTCTCGATCCTAACTGAAAAGCATTGCATGTTAGAGGACCTGTGGTTTGTATCAGTTTCATAAACAGAGTCGAACTAGATATGGTCCGTGTGTGTAGGAAACACAGTTCTTTTGTTCTGAGCACACTCACGTTTCCCTCTGTATTAGAGACTCTAGATAGCAAGAGCGTGCTTCTTGCTCTAAAGCAGAGTGTGTTTCATGGATGAGATCTGTGCTGTGTGTTTCTGTTCAGAAACGGAGTTAAATGCCAGGCTCTGTGTCTTACTATAAGAAAGACATCGTTTCAGACAAATGCAGTCACATCTCAGCTCAAAGGAAGCTATATTGTTCACGAAGCTCACACATTTCTTGCTCTTCACTTGAAAGCACTGGATTTTAGAGGACCTGTGGTTTGTATCAGTTTCAGAAACAGAGTTGAACTAGATATGGTCCGTGTGTGTAGGAAACACTGTTCTTTTGTTCTGAGCACACTCACGTTTCCCTCTGTATTAGAGACTCTAGAAAGCAAAGCGTGCTTCTTGCTCTAAAGCACAGTGTGTTTCATGGATGAGAACTATGCTGTGTGTATCCCTTCAGCAACGGAGTTAAATGCCAGCCTCTGTGTCTTCCTACAAGCAAGACTTCGTTTCAGGTAAAAGCAGTCACTTTTCAGCTCAAAGAATCTACATTGTTCATGAAGCTCACACGTTTCTCACTCTTAACTGAAAACCATTGCTTGTTAGAGGACCTGTGGTTTGTATCAGTTTCAGAAACAGAGTCGAAGTAGATATGGTCCGTGTGTGTAGGAAACACAGTTGTTTTGTTCTGAGCACACTCACATTTCCCTCTGTATTAGAGACTCAAGAAAGCAAGAGCGTGCTTCTTGCTCTAAAGCCGAGTTTGTTTC